>JAQNCA010000030.1:6817806-6828535 GCA_029783725.1 Acanthurus tractus
CTTTGGGTCACTGCAAAATGCAAGATTCTTGCCATTATGTGCATCTCCAAGACATTTTTTTTCATCTAAGATAAAAACCCTGGAGTAGTCACAAAATCTGCATTGGCTTTCAAACATGTCTGATTTTATTGTATTGATGTATTGAGGTTGAAGGAGAGCAGATTAGAGTGCAAGAAGAAACAGGGATGGTACAAAACGAAACAAACCTCATGACTAAAAGAAGAGTAAAGATGGAGCCTTGCATCCTATGAATTGAGTGGAAATTACAATTCTAACCTTTGTCATGTTCAATCTTGTTAAACAAAGTGGATGTTGTTTCCTGACAGTGAACTCCTGTTCGTTTTTGCAATGTATCAGTATCATGTACTTTTGTTGCAAGTCTCTTGAACTAAAGTATTCTTGCCATTAATACACCTTGTATAAGATAAGTTATGTAGTTTTGCACTCTAACATCTACATGACAACAGTCAGGGGCAAGAAATGTCTTGTGGTTTGAGCAGCCTCGCAGTTCTAAATATTTCAAAGTCTTGCAGTCTGTACTTTCCTACAGATGTCAAGTTTATTGTCAGACTTTTCTCACTAAATGGGCTGCATAGTGTAGCTCATTACAAAAATTACTGTGAGTGAGGAACATTTTGTGAGAACAAAATAAAGCTTTACCTTTGTTGCTTGGATTTTTATGACTCCATATGAAAGTTCATCTGGTCTTGATATTAACGCCTCTCTGCGATGGAGAGTTGCAATGTTAGTTTTTAGTAATTCGAACAAGTTAACAATAGTTAAATTAAGTGCTATTCTGCACATTGACAGTACACAAACACAAACAAGAGGACTCACTCTTCTTCCTCATCCGTGGCAAAGAGGTTGACTCGAAAGCCGCTGTCTGTATTTCCTGGTTTCTGAACTTCTAACCCTCCCATTAACTTTGCCAACAGATTCAGTTCTTCTTTAGCCAAAGGGTTGGGAGCTGTGTTGACCTGTTGACACACAATAGCTTGTTTAATTTTTTGTATTCCTGCTGTATTTGTTGTTTACAAGTTCCTGCTTCTGCTGCTACTGCTGCTACTGCTACAATGATGCACCAGGAAGTAGAGTCTTGCCCCAGATCAGGCTTACTTCCATCCGCTCCTGTGCATGATCTTTACTGTGAAGTCTTTAACAATCTTCTTCAGTGCATAACATTTTGTGAATGAATAAAATGAATATTATTTGCAGTGCTGACACTAAGGATGTTTCACCTTTGTGTGCTGAGCAGAATTTTTCGATGTTCCTGACATGTGAGTTTCCACTGGGCGACTTACACTGTACCTGAGAGAGGAGATGATAAAGTGAGAATGAACACTTATGATCATGCAAAACAGTGCCAAAGATGTCATGCACAAAACATTACAAAGTTTTATTTACAGTGTATAGCTCTTTCCAGTATGTCAAGACATATTGATTCACATCACTGTAAAATAATAAGAAGACTAAATAAAAAGCTAGTTTGTTCTTTATAAAAAAAAATCTGTCAACTTATTCAGTAGATGTTATACACTTTTAGTAACAAGTGGGAAATGCCACACATTTAATCCTCTTTGGGTTGATCACTTCCTAATGTAATGAAATAAAGTGGGATCAAACCACTTGGGATTAAATGCCTGTGTCTCCCCTATAATCAGCAGAACCTATCAAACCAGTTCAGTGGCCTTTAAGTTCATAGTTTTAAGTATCTAATGACCTGAATTAAACAAGAGAAAATATATCGTTATCAGCCCACTGCAGCTGCATGGATTAAGTTCCACTGAGTCATGTTCATCTACATTTTTTAAACTTCTCGTATTGTCTCACATGTTTGTGCCTAGTTTGGTGACTCTGTCTCCAAATATCTCAAAAGATCCCTCCCGTAGTGCAGCAGTATAGTTTCCTCCGTTGGTGAACTGCAGCCTCGTAATCTCTTCACCAGTGCAGCTAAACAATCTGAAACATCAAGATTTAAAAGCACAAAAAAATATGGATAAGGATGATTTCAATACTGTTCAAATACACAGCAATTTCTTGTGACCTTTTTTTTCCCTTGATGAAAACAGTCCCCTTTGATGGAACTGGTAAGACCTCCGTTGTTTTAAATCTTGACCACAGCTCAGATGTTTTACTGTACATTTGAGCTCTTGTTTTTTTCACCATGAATCAAATGTTCCACCGTGCACATACAACCCTCAAGTAATTAGATCCAAGCTAAACACACAACACATCTAAAGTTAGAGTGCAAATGCTTGTTTAACAAAACCTCTGTAATGCAATTAGCTGCAGATAGGACTACTTAACTTGAGATTACAGTGTCTGGGTGAGGTCAGCAAACATATGAAAAACAAAAAAAGTAAATATTAATGATCATTGAGGGACCAAAGGTAAATTTGACTGTATGAGCCACTTGTTTATTCTCCAAGCAGTTATCTCGGAGTGAAGATTGTTCTCATCTGAATGATAACAGCCTTATATTGCAGCACCTTATCAAGCCAGGTACTTGTGTTCCATGAGGCACCGGACCACTGGTGGGAAGGACAAAGCGACCATTAGAGTTCTGCACTTTGTCCTTGAGGAAAATGGATACCTGGAGTTTGGCAAAAAAAGCAGAGACAGACTTGTGAGAACAACAGAAATGAAAAGATAATACTGTTTATTATCTTGGTAATTCTCTGACTCAAGTCTGGCAAAATAATGGACTTACTCTTATATGCATGTCTTGGAAAAAGATAAGGAGAGTTTGTCTGATCAGCTGAAAGTCCCCACTGGTCAAGGGTGTATACATCTACAAAAAATATAAAGGAAATTGACTAATAACTTTGATTACAATTGTAATGACAAAAATAGAATAATAAAGCAAGTAATAAATCCTTCCCACTTCCGTCCATAACAAATGTGGTGAGAGTCACATGTCATACCTCTATGAGCTGTTGGTAAGTTTCATCAACCTGGCTGAGAATACTCGGAGTGTCTTTAACAAAGTCTTTGATTGCATCCATGTGGTTGAAGGAGACGAGGAGGATGTCCTTAGGACGAGGGCAGAGAAGGACCTGGTACTTGAAAGCCATGGTCATCAAATCATAGAGCTGTCGAGGCAAAAATACATGCACAACACTGATTTATCCACCAAAATAAATTGAATGCCGATGTAAATAGCAAAGAGAGACACAAGAATGCTCCGTTCTGAGCTACTATTCTAGTGTGTATAATGCAGAAAATTGAAGACTAACTGGCAACAATAAACTATAAGAGAATGTGATTAATTTGTGGGGAAAAAATACATTTAAACAAAAGAGAGACAGATTTTAATATAAAATGTCCCAAGTGCAACGCAAATACAGCTGTACAGGAGGACTGCATCTGTATTCATGATGACTGACTTTTTTCTTTCTTTTATCTTTTAAATCTTTTGATTTTTCTTTTTTTTTTGTCATTGAAACACACTGAATCATCTCTATGTATGCTAAGGTGCCATAAAAATATCTTGCCATGTCTTACCTTGTCCATGCTAGCTTGATTGAGTCTCATTATGGAGGCATGGGCCAGCCTGTCGAACACAGTACGCAAGGCCTTTTTGGAGTAAAGCTCCTGCGGCTTGAAAAGCTCTTCTAGGAACTTTTTGTTGAACATGGTGGTGATGATGTCATTCATAACTAGTTGGGCAAACAGTACAACAGAAAGACCACAAAGATTTACCTGAGGTTAGACAAGTCTACTTTCCATATGCAGGCTCAGGCAGATGAGCAATCTACACTATATGCTGGCCAATGCCATTTCATCTAAAGCCCAAACCAAACCCTAATTAAGCAGCAGCGTGCAAGCCATCACCACAAATCCAGCTCCTTAGGATTTTTTTTAACTCTTCTATAATTACTTTTAACATACTTTGTTGGGACTGTCAAAAGTGAACAAATTTACTGTTGTGACATTCAGAGGTTAAACCTGTCAAGTAAGTGTCAAGTGTTAGGCAATTTAACTTGTTCCACTTGCCCAATAAAACAAGGTAGTAATTTTCTACTTACTCATGAGACAACTGAGGTTTAACCACAAGAAACTGCTAGTATGTGTCGAGATAAAGTTTTAGATATCGGCAGAGACCATGAGAAACCAATTTATAGAGTGACTATTTTAAGGCACAGAGTGTGTGTTGGACCTGCTTGGTAGCTTGAAAATGTCCTAATTTGATGAATAAAATTAGCAGATTGTCACATTTTGAAACACCTTTCATTTTAAATGCAACTACACAAATAATAAAGGCCCTTGGAGTCTGAGTGATCCAATCACTAACAAGATGTACCAGGGTGCAGAGACAACAGAAATAAATTTGTGTCAAAGGTTTGTGCAATTGCGTCTCTTCTGTTGTGTACGTTGTAAGTCATACTGTTCATTCAGCTTCCCGCTTCTGTCTAAGCCAAAGCAAAGCGAAGAACTACTGATGCATCAGTGGATGACTTTACTTCAGTTCTGTAATAATACCTTTCTTTCTGTCTTCATCTTTCCAGCCAGCTATTAAGGAAACTTTATGAATTAGAAAGGGGAAAGACTGATGAAACGATGCTCTTGAAACCAAAAAGTTAAACAGCGTTCCAAGACCAATGTTATTGTATGATATATTTTGACGTTTGTTTACAATAGTCTTTCTCTCTGTTTCTTTACTGCAGGATTTTGTATGTATGTTTATGTATGAAGCTCTGTAAATGTAAGTGTGTTATTACTTTATGCCATTATGTAAAAGTCAGGCCTAAAATTACAGTATGACTATCTTGTATTGCTCTTTTTAGAGCTGTTTCTCTATTACTGACAAACAAACAATAGGAATTACAAAAAAATTGCTCTGGGCTCTTTATTACAGTGAACCTTACACAGAAAATGTTGTCTACATGTATAATGATCTTTCTATGTGGAATATTTAAAAAAAAAAACAACCAGAGGACAAATTAATGTTAACTCATATAATTATATTAATTCGCACCGAAATGTATAAAAGGAAATGATCAATTTCCAGAGCAGTAGACGGACACATTGACCGAATTGAATGTGCAGCTATTGCAATGTAACATCAATGATGATCACGTTTTACTGCAGGGTGACATTTGTGTTGTTATCAGGATAGCTGCTAAGCTAGCTACCTTTCTTAGCTTTGTCTGCGGGGATATTCTGAGCTCGAAGCCGCTGGTCCAGGATGTACAGCATTTCACCGCCGAGGTTGATGAATAGCAGAGGCAGAGTTCTTGAAGACATGTTGGTAGTTGGAAGGTTGAATCTTTTCAAAGGACGTTGGCAGCTAGCAAACGTAGCTAGCTAGAATCCTTAGCAACAGGGGGTCTATATGTTGGGTAAAGCCTCTTCTGGTTGCCAGGCCACGAAGTAAGCAGCCAATCAGAGGGCTTTACGTTTCGATGTGCAGGAAGGGGGAGGCGTCAGGCGGATGGGAAACAAGAGAGCAACGTTACCTTTATGTCATCCTGAACTGTCATAAATACATTTCTCATTCACTTTAGATCATAGAAGGCGATTGTAAACAATATCCAGGCGGATTGACGACATTCATACCATGGGATATAACGGAATGTCTCATCCAATGTGCTATATTAATGATAAAACATTATGTAATGAAAGGTTTACCTGGAGGTCACTAAATAGAAACACCTGAATAACTCTTGTTAAACAGTCATATTATTTATTAAAAATGGTGTACAAGATGGCTGATGTGACCAATCATTAATGCATTAAACATGCAATGTATTTACAATACTCCAGCACATACCACCACACAGTTTAACAGTCACATGTAGGGCTACAGTTTTTTGTTTAGTATTAGGCCTTGTAACCTGTGTTTGATAAGGGACAGAACAAAGTTGATCAAATCCAATTAATCACTCTGGATTGGCTGCAGTTTTCAGCATCTATGAAAATGCTTACTTTGCAGACAAACATCTAAATTTTACACCAGTCATGTCAGTGCAACATGCAAAAAGAAACACTTTCAAAAGCAAAAGCCCAAAACAGAAGGCCACATTAGCCAGCAGTGCAGTGACAGTTTATACTTAATAGCTGAAGGTTTGCACTTTCACCAAATCTCCAAACTGAAAACGCAAACAATAGGACATTTTCTTTTTAAGAAAACAACACTGAATAAGTACTATATATATTTTTATGCATCACCCAAGATCTAATTTGACATAATAAATGTCAACTAAATGACACAACAGTGGACATCTTGAAGCCAGTTTAAAATCCAGAAAGCTTGCAATGACATAATTACTCATCAATTTGAATAGTATTTCAAAAACCTGTGGGTAAATACTGCAGGGTGTGTCAAAGGTTGAAAAAGACAGGAGTAAAAAACATTCATTCACATGAACCTCACTTGAACTTCTTAGTTTAATGATGTAAAGGCTACATATTAAGCTAAGTGGTGGTCCTATGTTCAATGAAACAAAATATGCATTTAAAAAAAATGTCTATGGATTTGAAAAAAAAAGTCATTTATTTCAAGTGCCACTTTTTGATATTTCTATTCAGTGCTCAAGTTTTATGCCACAACAATACAATATTTTTGTGTCAAAATATCTTCAGTCTATGGATCTTTAAAGCAAATACCAACAAATTTGATCACATGTATGGGTATGTTTCTGCCACCCTCTGGCCACCCTATGAATACATTTTTCTAGATCCACTCGTGTTTCCACAATAACAGAACATCTTCGACAGACAGGTGCTGCGTGGACCAGAATCCTTTATGTCTTGTTATGACGAAACGTCTCCATTCCTGATACGGACTTCTCGCGCCATCCTGCAAGTCTCGCAAAGTCCACAGAAGAAGGTCATCAAGGTGTCGTTAAGTATTGTTCCCTGTGGTTGAAAGATTGCAACAAAATCACAACATGGAACTCCAACCCTTTGTGAGGAAATGTTTTGCAGTTAAAGTTTCTCAATTTTTAAGGAACACCCAACATTTCCTATGTTCATGAAATCACGCTTTCACAAGCACAAGATTAGTGAAAACATATCAGTCTTCCTCTATGAAACCTCACTGCCTAAAAAATGAGAAAGGGTCTTTTAAGAGGTTTCGCAAAAAGTATGTGTAATTTACCTGAATACCATAGGTCAATCTCATATGAGTCCGCATGGCTGTCATGCCTCCAGGAAAACAGCCCAAGCAGCAGTTTTCTCCGTACTTATTTGCTGTGTAGCAGCTCAAAGCGACTGGACATATGCAACCAATAGCACCTGCACAACAGAAGTATATTTAGGTATGAGAGTTTGAAAGAGAACAAAAAATGAAAGTATCTCTAAGTGTGTCTT
This sequence comes from Acanthurus tractus, assembly GCA_029783725.1. Classification (NCBI taxonomy): domain Eukaryota; kingdom Metazoa; phylum Chordata; class Actinopteri; order Acanthuriformes; family Acanthuridae; genus Acanthurus; species Acanthurus tractus. The sequence goes on from JAQNCA010000030.1 coordinate 6,825,121, forward strand.
TGGTTTGTGGACAAAAAAGAAACGTTACTCACAGACAAACAAGTCACTGAAGCAAGAGCACAGGCCGGTGCTCCAGTTTCCTGTTTGGACGTTTGTCCCATAGCCGCCTGCACCTGGTTGATGGGTGACCACTGGGTTCGACATTTTGGTTTACTGAATCTGCAGATTTTTGAACACATCAGCACTTAAATAGAGCAAAATGTGTAAAAGCTAGAAATGACAGTTTTACTTTATACAGAATCATTCAAAGGTATATGTGAAGAAATGCTAGTGCTCTCCATTCGAGAATAACAGAAATGTGTGTCATACAGCTCGAGCAACATTCACTGCAAAGCTTGTATCATTAAACTTTTTATGACACAGATCCAGACGTTTGTTTATGAGCTTTGAGAGTTTTTTTTAAATGTACTCACTAATGAATCGATAATTGTTTATCATGGATTTCAATCAGAGATGAACCTGTATTTTAAGCTCTTTTTCAACAACATCATTGCGTATAAGTTCAGCTTAACAACAATTGTTACTCAAAGAATTAGTTTTTACTGTAGTTTTTGACATAACATGACAGACATGACAGACTTGACCTAAAAAAGAAGTATTTGAAGGATGCTGTAAATTTTCCCGAGGGGTTTTTCTGTGTACTGTCTACTGCATGGTGAGTAATGATGAACATGCAAAATCATAATGCTGATACTTAAAAGTCAGTTACTTTAACTAAGACAAAAATATCACAAAAGTTATAAGAATAGTACAACAATGTGACATCTATATAAATACGGCACACTAAGAGCTAAAAACAGTTAACTTGAGGACATTTCTTAATCTGGAACACAAAATAGCTTGTGCAATTACTTTGTATCTTGCCGCTATCGTGAATGCAATTTTACAAAAAATACAAAATATAAAGGATTAGAAGTAAGGTTTATGAGCCTTATCAGTTTTGCTAAACTATTAGTGAACTTTTAAGCTAGTCTTCTGGGAGATGAGAAAAAAGATGTCACACTTACCAGAAGTGTCTTCGATATGCAATCCTGTAAAAACTGACAAGCTGCAAACCACACAGGAAGGTGTGACGTTCTCGAGCTTCGACATACTGGTTTGCCAACAAGCTGCAGTTGTTGATGGTGATAAAGATCTGCAACTTTTTACTGACAAAGTCTGACCAAGAACCGCGACTGGGCTGGAGCTCTGCAGATGTATCTCTTCTGAAGTGAATGCTTCTAGTTAATTTTTTTTTTTTTTTTAAACAATCGGACTTGAGATCAGCACAGTTATGACAATTGAAGCAGCTGTCAGAATCTTTCAGGCCATGCTTTCATAGAATAGCAACAAATGCATCCTGTCCTTTTTGTTATACAGCTTGATGCAGCTTTCAAACAACAAACAGTGGATAACTTTTTCAGTAAGAACTTTCAGGTATTTGGACAAAAAAAATTAGGGAAAATGTCCAAACTACAAATAAACAATGAGAAGTACAAACATTGGCAGCTAATTTAACAGTATGTAATCACTTGTTAATAAATGTTTGTTATAAATGATCGCCTAACAAGAATTTTGCCTTTGATGGCTGACAGAAAAAACCCCCCAACTCTTGCATCGTGCAGCACAGTGGCCAAGTTCAGCCTTGTACATAGTGAAGCAGCATTTTTTGCCATAAAATTTAATGCTGTTTCTGTTAAGTTGTCTCCTGCCGTGGAAATTCAGCCGCATTTCTCAGTGATCTGGTCATTTAAGTTCCAGGTTTCAGTGTAAACATTGCAGAGGTGAGATCAATGGCTCTATCACTTGTTTTGTACAGATAAAAATCAAACACATCTAGCCATTGTACGGAAAAAAAAAATCAAAAAAAAAATCCATACAATCTCAAGGCTTTACAAATATTCCTTATATTGATTTTAGTCATTGCTAAGGTATCATGTATGATTGATTGGATTCCAGAGATTTGACAACAGGCTTTGTAGGACATTTTATTTCTGTTATATTCTGGCATCAACTTGAAAGCAAGAGGAAATAACCTTGCATGATGACAACACATGAGAAAAGGAAATTATTGTCTATTCACAAGCCACGTTACCACATCTTAAGGTGCAGAAGTAAAGATGATGGTTGAAATGAGCATTTAGAATTGGTTGTAATATGCAGTATATTGTCTTTTATTGGGACTCGACAGCTTTTTCCTTGGCTGCCTGGGTGGCGGTTAAACTTTGCCTCATCTTCAGTCTCTTTTCTGCTTTCTCCTTCTGCACTTCATTGAAGACCTGAGAAGTGACAAGTGTCAGTGGAGCCACAAAAATCACACATTGAACTTGCTAGTTTGTCAAATGAGTATAAGCATGAATCCACAGTAAATCTAAGTCGAGCTCTCAGAAAAAATGTTCACTGTTCTTTTAGTAATGTGGAATAAATGTCTGATAAAAGGTCAAAAGTCATTAGATAGGAATCTTGAGCTGATGCTACTTTAATACATTGTCATTAAAAGATTGACAAAATTACCATACATACAAAATACAAATTTGAACAGACTAATGGGGGACTTTTTGTGTGCTACCTTAATGCAGAAGGCCTTCTTGGCCAGCCAGCGGCGAGTGACACGTCTGTAGTACTCTGGTGGGAAGGTGTAGGTGATGCCCAGCTCTTCGCACACTTTCTCAAAGGCATCATAGCGAACCAACCTTAAGTTTTTTAAAAGCTTTTTCCTTCGGTCCATGGCCATGAGCATTCGCCTCTTGTTTGCTTTGTCCTGGAATGAGGTAACAGATAAAAGAAGTGTTTGGGACATAAATGTGTTTTAAACAGGCTCTCAAATGGAAGGAATTGAGAACAATTGAGGAAGTCCATTTTATACACTCTGAAGTTAATGAGGACAGAGAGATTAAACAGGTATGGCTTCACCAGTTGCAGCCACTTTTTCCTTTCTGTGTAAATTTCGGCAAAAAAAATGTTTAATGTATGATGATATGACACGGAAATTTCCGACCATGACTTGGCTTTGAATGTTCTTATTTCATGCAGGGGCGTACACAGGATATCCTGTAGCACACGCATGCTTCACACCAGAGAAAGGTGGAAAGGAAATGTGAAGAGACCCACTCATACATCAAAGTTCTAGTGATGCAAGTCAACTACTCTATGACATGGTACGTCATTTTAGACATTTATACAATACATGTACAAATCACCTTCCTGTCTTGCTTGCAATAAGAAAACGATGCAGATTTCATCATCACTTACCTTGTGATGCTTTTGCAAGTGCTCCTGATAGTTTCGAATTCTTGCAGTTAAAATAGCCACTGAAGACAAAGACATTAAAAGAGAGACTGAATAACCATACAGATGAAATACAGTTTATTCTCTTTGTTTTTTATTGAAAACAGTGTAGAAAATTGAAGAAAAGCAACTCACCCCGCACTTCTAC
>JAQNCA010000030.1:6850272-6863603 GCA_029783725.1 Acanthurus tractus
TACAACCAATAGATGGCACTCTGGTAACACTCAGACCTCAGTGAAACATTCATGATGAAGAAGGAGAAAAGGGGAGAGTGAGGCACTGAGAATTATAACCATTTGTAATTTTATGTTTATTGTAGATGAGACTTTTTTTTTTTTTTAGAGAGACAGGTGAGGTAGCGAGAATGCAAGAGCTTGTCGGATAAGTTAGACACTTTATTTTAGTGAGGCTTACAGGAAAAAAAACAGACGAATAGAGCCTGAAATAATTTTTTTTCCCATGTCTGCCTGTTAACTTTAAGAACTCTTCATGAGGACATGATTTGACAAGACAGCCAAGCTTGTGTCAGACCCCTTTAGCTTTCTGACTTATTCTAACTGGACCTGATTTTGGTTTTGTCATATATGTCGAAGAACAGGGTTACCCCTGACAAACTGTCTGACATTGAGGCGTCTGTGCAGGGGCAGAGCATGATGGCCAGGAAACTGAACCCTTTTCAGTCTTGTGACAGCAGGACCTCGACCAGTCATCGCTCTGACGTGGTTTCTGTCGGTGAAGCCAGATGAACCCAGGACAGGAACTTCTCTTTCCAGCCCAGTTAGACCCCTCCGGTAAGTGCCATGACCCCAGCTCTGGGGCAGGGGGAGCCCACTGAGAAACATGCCATGTCTATTTAGGACAGACTCATCAGCAACAAGGTCATGCTCGTTGTAGACAAAAGAGAGTGGTTTTTTGCGACCTTGAGGATCCCTATTCACAAGGTCAGACTGGCCCAGGGCTTCAGCTGGAGTTAAGGGGGTAACATGCTTGACCTCCTCAAAATTGGACTTGTGGTTAATAACTGACTGTCCTCTGGGACTTCCAAGCACTTGGACGGCGGTGTAGTCACTTTGAACTGGGCTGTGAGCGCCATGGCTCAGTGGAAATGTGAATTCAGAGCTCCTGTGGTGAGCTTGTTTATGTATTCTGTCATCCAGGGACCCAGCTTCCGGCTGATTTTGTCTGTAGGAGGCCTTGTGAAGTTCAGCCCCGGTCAATGCACGGTCATTGCTATTATAAGGTTGAGCTCTAAATGGCATTGTGCCAGTTTGCATCCCATGGTGAGCAGGTCCAGCGAGATCAGGGGCTCCATGGACACCAGGATAATCCAAACCCAAGGCGGCTGCACGGGCTACAGCAGCACAACACAACAGAGTATTAACAAACTGTATTTATTCTCCGTGTGCCGTTTCACTATTTTAGTATGTCAAATATACCCGCTAATTAGTAATTATAAGAAAGTAGCAATGTCAATCAAAGTGCACTACATACCTCTTGCTGTTTTGGCACAATACACACCTCCAGCTGACACAGAGCGAAGCACAACGAGGCTGCGAAAGACAACAATCACTGTAAGCCAAACAGCACAGCACCTAAGCAGCTATGATTGTTTCTAACCACAGGACACACACACAGGTTTAAAATACCTGAGAAGAACCACCACAGGCACACACATCCCTGCAGTCATGTCTGCATAAAACTTTACGGCAACACAATTACTGGAAGCACTTGCCTCTCTCGACTTCTTTTGCAGCCACTCTGACTGCCCCAAACCCTCACCCTGGCTTGATTTACTAATTACAGACAGCTGGTTGTCATAGAGACCAAAACTCAACCACTGGATCCAGTCAGCCGCCGGCAAATTGCTTCATTATAGGCAATTAGTTAAAATGCTCACTAGCAGCAGAATTGGGCAAAACAAGACATTTTTTTGGGTTTATTTTTCCTTTTAGTGAAGTGAGACACATTTGTAACATGGCAGCGTGAACAGTAGGGACAAGAGTCGAGCAAATATTTATGGTTTTGTGTATTTTTGAGCAATCTTTTGATTCTGTTATTTCATACTTATACACGTTATAAAAAAGACAATTTTTGTATGCTTGGTTGAAAGAATTTGAATACGTAAATAAGTGTAAGTTGAACCCTTTGGTGTAATTTGAATATTAACTATTTTGTATTCCTAACAAATAATAATAATAACATCAACCATGAACTTCAAATTACCTGAACAGGTAGCTAATTAAAACTTCTACAAATCCAAAATGATCTCATTAAGCTCGACTTCTTTTATTAAACGGTTCAAAGAACACAGGAAACGTTTGGAAGCATGTGTGCTGAAATAACAGTGGGTGTTATTTTTTTTTCCTTTTTGCTCATCATAAACATGTAGAGCTCAAGACTAATTGAAGAAAAGCGGCATTAATCGCTCTACTCTAAAAAGGAGGGAAAAGAAGCAGGGTTCGGATACTTGCAGCTGGATATGTCTCAGCCAACAAAGAAGCGGCTGCGAGCAGTGGAAGCATTTAATATTTCACTCAAATTATTTCTGTCAGGACTGACAAGCTAAACGGGGGCTTGATTTAATTCTGTAATTGCACGCTCACCTTTACCCTGAACCCATACTTTGGTAATTAATAAGCCGGAGCTTTATTTGAAGTGTGGCAAGGCAAGTAATGGAATTTAAATTGCAGGTGATGTGAAACCAAAGATGTGAATGCCCGCTTGGCCAAGGGGCTCATGTTTTTTTCCGACCACAGTGTCACCCGAGGGGGAGAGCGAAGGCAAAAAGTGGCATCAACCCTCAATCAACCTACAGACCCCATCCTCTGCTCCTGCATCTCACACACCATCCGTCTGTTGTCAAGGATGAACTGGACTTGTTATGAACTTTGCCATCTGACACGTGGCTTTCTGTACAGTGCACAGCCCTGATAAACACTCAGACACACACATTCAACCTGCCTATTTAAACCCATGATGCTTGTGTGTCCATCAGCAGAGTATCTGCGCCTTTGTCTTGTGTTGGCTGACAGTTCTGGGGAGTCTAATTGCCTGATTTTCATGAGGCATGAATCAGTGACCTTGAGTCCTCCACAAGGCTTCTTACTGCACCAGGAGATGCAGATTTTGTTGATTTTAATGATTTGGGTGATAAGGCAATGTAGTTACATGTTTTTTTGTTTCATTAAGCAATGTGATTTGATTTTAAGTATGCAAAGAGGGTTTAATTTTGATAATTGACACGATTCTTAATGATGTTAATCCTGTGTCTATTTTCCTGCCCCACTTTATTTAATCAGTGTAGCCTGATGTGGCTTCAACTAGTGGAATCATATACAGCATCTCAAGTGGACCTCAGTTTCTCTGCCAGTCCATCACAGCAGGTAAAGACGGGTGAGCAGGTAAAGGTGTATACAGTATCAGTGTTATGTTTTGCCTTAAATAGGCATGAAAAGACAGTGATCTCATGCTGTTGTCAGCTAGGAGAAGCTAAACATGCAACATCTGGTCTGGACTATCCAAAAATACTCAGGTCAGGTTTCAGAAGAAATCATGGTTTTGGTTAAATCAGCTACCTTTTTGAAGCAATCTGCCTTGACACCTGGTTTTACATGCACTGAAATCATGTCTCTTGTGTGAAGGTCCTGTGTTTGACCCATCTTTCCAACCTGCTCTCCTCTCTTCACAGACTTGTCACTCTTCATCCTCTGCTCTTGTAATTATTGCCTCCTGCTGATACCTCACCTTCATACACGCATGCACATTTTATATCCAGGTGAGGCAAAAACCTGACACTGACATGTGGATCCCCTAGTGGATCAGCAGGTCTATTACACGCTTTGCTCATGAGACCAGGCTGAAGCAAACCTACATCCCATTAGGATGAGGCCGAATCACTTGACATACATTCTCTGGAAGCGGGTTATGGTATACGAGGTCATCAACAGAGGATCAGCGCTCCACCTCTCAACCTCAGGGTGATGTACAGCCCCCTCGCTCGGCTCCCATCATCCCCTCTGGGCCTCATTTGTGATGAGTGGGAGGTCTGCGGTGTCGTTTCCACAAGATGTTGACACAGACAGAGCAGTCTCACTGGACTGCCAAATGACCGGTGAACTCTGACACCACAACGACACACTGTTTTCCACTAATGGCTGCTTGAACTAGAAGGTGGGCATGTAATATGTTGCGATAAGGGTTGATGATGGAAGAACTCACATTTGTTTTGGACTAATTTTCAAAACTCGTGTAAATATGTATTAGAATCAATTAGGACTAATAATATACAGTCCTTAGAGGATTCACATCAAAGCACATAAGCACACAATCCAATTAAGAGTGTTTACTGTTTAGATTGAAATGCTCAGCGTTCCGGTCTTAAACTCAATCCGCATATCAGTAAACAGTATTTGCCAGAGTGTCTTTTCCAGTGGTTGTGTGTGGGCGCACTGTATGTGTGTGTATGTGTATGTGTGTGTGTGTGTGTGTGTGTGTGTGTGCGTGTTTGTTTGGATGCAACAGTCAAGAGGCAGACGAAGTGAGAGTACATAGAGCTTTGCAATCTCTAATATGTTTCGTGCATGTTTTGTTTTTGGTATATCTTCAGGACTTCGTCCCCCAAAAACAAAGGTTAAGATCTGTAATTAGAATTGCAGATATTTTTCTTCTATTTTAAAATGCTTAATAGTGATAAGTGAATTTTCTTGCAGATGAAAAACAGCTGAAGGCACAAGGAATGTATTAGTACCAAAGCACTTTTGTCATCTCTCATACCAAAGCATGCAAATCTACATCTATATGCTTGTTATTTATATTTCTAATAACATTTCATAATAATAAAGTGTAAATGGAAATGGGTATTAGGCATCCATGGTACTACTGTCTCACAAAGCTGTTAGATGATGTGGAGGTGACACATATAGTTTGTATGTTTTCTCTCTTGTTTTCGCCAGCAACCTCGTGTTTCAGATGCATACGATAGCAGGAATCTACAATCCTTCATTCTAATGGAAATGATCGATAGTTAGATGAAAACGCTGGCATTCAATAACCGCTATGCCGAATTTCAGCCTTCTCTCACTTCACATTTCTACTCCTCTGCTGCTGCTTCCTCGTTCTTTCTCTCACCACTGTAGACAACAGATACTGACCTCTTTGAGCCCTAGGGCTCAGGCTGCCTCCAAAGCACGAATAGCAATCAGCAGAGGGAGCGAGGGAGAGGAAGAGGAGGAACAGAGACACGCACACACAAGCATGGAGAGCAACAGTTTCTGCGCAAAAAAGAAAATGGTCAAAATACACACAGAGTGAGATATCTACAAAAAAATGAGAATGATTGGATACATGAGGAAGCAAAGCATTTGTTTCCACACCTAATTAAAAAGTCCTCCAATTCATCTCCTGTTCATACACCTTTCATCACGGAGGCTTGTCTGCATAACACATGCTGAGCCTGCGATTTGTGACAATTAATTTAGGCTTCTTCTTTTTTTTGAAGCCAATCTTCTCATCCTTCTTCTAACTGAACATAAGCTGCAGCTTGCAATCTACCCGTCTCTCCAGGTATCCCATAACAAAAAGAAAAACTGACAACAAGATGCTGTAAAGCCCAAAGTGTAGCTAACAATGACACCACCTGGATGGTTCCTTTCAATTCCACACCAATAAGGAAAAACAGGTAGTCAGCAAACACTAAACGCCTCTTGTGCCTGCTTCCAGCGAGCATGCAGGGGCTTGCATTAGGGACACAGTCACCTGTCAGGCCTCATTTGGATGTGGTGGATTCATCTTTGCATCATGCTGTCCCAAACCATCTCCCCATGCTCGGCTCTGTGTAAGCGATTAATTAGCTATGTCTGGTTCTACCGAGGCCAAGAAACCCAAGCGGGCCAGTCAGGAGAAAGGAGGGGAAAGAGTAATGATGAAACAACAGTGGTGTCTTCCAAACAGTATTTTTTTTTTTTTTTTGCTACCCAAGCAAAGGCTTCCCCCTAATTCCCATGATGCTCGGTTGCAAATTCTGACAAGTCGTACTGTAGCAGCAAATTAACGTGCGGCAAATTTACACGCATCTCCACTGTTTGGTTTAAGTCTAGCAAGTTAATTATGCAAGTGAGATTATACTTTTACAGAGTCTCTGCTATAAACTTTCCTCAATTCAATATGTGAGTGTATTTTGTCATAATTTATTACCTGTATGCACAGAATGTTTTCCTGACTTTTTTTTTTAATACACATTCTGTACGTATTCATCAGGATTCCCTAATTACTTTTCCTTGAAGGTAGGATTCAGCTAAGCCAGCTTCCAGTCTCTGAGCCTCATGTCATTTCATAAAAATGGCTCCCCTCATTATTTTCACAACAATATTAATGATGATAACAGCAATTATAGCAAATAAGGCAGAGCTCATATAAACAGAGGAGTGATTTCCATTCCCCTCTCATACATTGGTTTTAATTCCCACATTATTTCGGGCTTTTATTTTATTTTTATTTCCACCCTTCAGGTTTATGTACTGCTGCATTCTGCTTTACATAGAGTATCTGTTTTTTTTCATTATTATTTATGAACACAAACTTTGTTTCTTTATCTTTGTTGCAGAGGATGGTCTGATAAAACAACAAACCTTTGAGCAGTCTCAATTTTTAGTCCAACTGAAATCTCATGAATTCATAAATTTTTGTCGTCCAAAATAATATTATCTGTTTTTTAATGTATTGTTCAATCAGAAAGTCTGTCTCATTCTGTTGCAGGATAATGTCTGTGTTTGGTTGACAACGGCTGAAGTGTTGAGTAGGAGACAAAGAAAGGAGACAAAGGAAGTGAGAGACGAAGTAAACAGCTTGTTGTTGGCAGTTTTGAAGAGTGAAGACCACATGAGCAGCTAACTGGAACAAAACAACATTTGCAGGTACGTTTATGGGCTTTTTTAAATATGCTTCAACTGATATAGTACATAGTTAACTCAAATCCAGAAAGTCTTCCTCTTTCCTCTTCCTTACTTCTGGTAAAATGGTCATCGCTTCATTGGATTTGATCCACAACACAACAGCCTTCCCCCTTGTGTAAGGACTGAAGGACCCTGTTCTGAAAGCCTGACAATCATACCTGTCATACCTATTTTCTACAAAACAGTTTCCATGTTCTCCATGTAACCACCCTAAGCCTTTTTGTCTGCGTGTGACAGATGGCAACACCGGTTTCTCCTCAACAAAACACATATGGTAAGTGGTCATAATGTCACGTTTTGGCACTGAATTCACTAAAAGCAATCAAAACGTTATTTCATTATACACCATATGTAAAACAGGAGGCAAGGTTTGCAGATAATCACTGTTTGAACTCCTGTAAGCCAGTCAGAAGGGTGGAAGATACTTGGACTTTGACCAGATTTTAATGCCCCCATGAGTGGGAAGCCCGGAGCATTAGCTGACTGGGACTCCCCGTGATTCAGCTAAATGTCTACGAATATAGTGCCTGCACATCTGGACATACCCTGTGGTCATAGCCATGCTGTCGTTAGTGGTAGGTGGTAAAAGTTTTGGATGCTTTTACAATGGAGCTGCACCAAGTGGCACATTAGGAGGGAGGAGGAGAGAAGGAAATGAAGCCTAGAAAGGATAAAAAGGTCCATAAAGAAAGAGCGAAAATTGAAATATAGAGCTCTTACGCTGTGATGGCTGATGCTGGAGATTGCTGCCATGCCTTCATTCCTTCATCATCTCTATCTCACTGAAAACCTGACAAATATTTCTTTTGTGGCAAGAAAAGGCTGTTTTTTTTTCCTTTCATGGAAATCTGACTTGAGAAAAGTGAAAGCGGTTGAAAGTCAAGGTCAAGCAATCTTTCCATTGTCTCCTGGCATGCAGACGAGAAGTGAGCCACTAATGAAGGCGTTGAAAGAGTTCTCGTGGTAATTGGCCTCCGTCTCTCTAATGAAAGGTGGACAGCAGCTTCAGAAGGCAACACATAGATTATATTGATCCTATCAAGAGGAACTAGCATCACAAGCATCACAAATAATAGCGCACAATTCTTCTTTCCCGAATTCTTATAAACCCTCCAATCCTCACAATAAGACTTAAGGTACCACCTCGCAGTCTTTGATACTGCAGGAAAAAATGTTATTGCCTTACAAGCTTCACTGATTCACTTATTATACAGAATTAGATGTTTTCAACAGAGTGATTCTCAGTATGAATCGAGATACTGTTTAGCATGTCTTCAGAGAATGCCTAACATGGTTGCCATTGTTACAAAAATAGATATTCAAATTCTCCACTTGCTATCACGGCTTTTGTGCCTGTTTTTCACAGCACTGCTGTGTGGCAGGAAAAGAGGATGAGATGATGGCGGGTGGAGAAGGGCGGAGGGATTTTTCAGCTGTACTCCATATGTTGTGTCATTTGGGGCCTTGCTAGTGTCTGTGTATGCTTGGCAGGTCTTGGCTCCTTCCCTCTGTTCATGGTGTCTGTGCACCCGTCTCTGTCAGCACCCACCTGCCCTTCTGCCTCCAGACCTGGCATCACACGCCCTTTTACTGCTTAGACACCGTGAAAAGGAAATAAACTTGAAAAAAAGGATTTCCTGATAAGATCAAAGAAGCGATTTGCCTTCCTATTTTCTGATTATATAGAAATTCTGCATCAACAGACCGTTAGCTTTCTTAACTTCACTGATTTAGCTCTGTAGTCTTTTGCCGTTTTTCATGTTATGACAGATGTGGGGAAAAAAATGATGCAGCAAGACCAGAGGTGTTGCATTTTTAATTCCACACATTGATCTTTTTTTTTCAAACATTGATGTAACCAAACCGTTAACAGTTTGGTCAAAGATTCAGGTTTTTTGGATGAGTATGTAAAGATGGAGGATACACGTTTCTCTCATTGCTCTTACTGACTTTGTACGACACTTCACAGCTGCTGTCATTCAAAACAGCCATTCTATTGATTATGTCAATATTGTCAAAAATGAGTGAGTTTTATGCAAATAAACCCTCGTATAGTGATAAATTAGCTAAAGAGACCAACACCAAGCTGCAAACATGTTTAATTCTTCTGTAAAGATGAGTTTTTTATACAGGATTCTATGGGTATTTACTTGTTTTAAGAGTCAGGCTCAAGTGGCCTTTTAAAGAACCGCAGCTTTTTCCACTTTCTATGTTTTTTTTAACATTTTTTTTTACAACAAAATGTGTCAAACAGCTTTCACATACTCAATATTTATCATCAAGACCTGTGAGCTGGAGGTGGAGCTGGAGTTTTCCTTTGACTTCAACAATTAAAATAAATTAGAGATTCTAAAAACATTCACAGTATTGTTCATGTATTTCAAATATTTCATTCTAATCAGTCAGGTTTTTCCTTGAAATAGCTGGACAGTAATGCTTAGTTAATGTCATATGCAGCTAGTTTAATACAAGCAGATGCCAAACCCTTCACTTCACAGTACAATAACCAGAATCTTCCAACCATCTGTAAAACTAACCTCTAAACATTTCAGAGGAAATTCAGTCCTTCACACTGAGGCCGTCTGCACAGCAGTTAACCATCATTTACTGATTTTGCTGAATAACACAGATTTGGAGTTTTTAATTGGCCAGCATCCTTGCCGTGAAAAGAGACAGTACTGCAAATACAGCGGAAATCTACTCCAGATCCAGCTCCGTGGAAGCAAGGACTTATCTGCGCTGACAAGAAATGTCGATGCTGTTGAAAGACCTGCAAGAGGAGTCTCTCTGATGGGCAGATGATCTCAAAAACAACAAAAACCTAATAAATATCACTCAGCAGAAACATGGACCAAATCAATTTCTGATACTTACAGCGATTTGCATGAGGGACTCAGAGGGAGCGTGTGTCTAACTCGCTTTCCATCACGGGTCAATCTGCCTTTCTGTGGCAGTTTAACAAATTAAAGAGACTTTGGAACAGGAAGAGGCACCAACGTATCACGCTGTGGTTTGTCACCCCTGACAGCAGTTCATCTCCACCTTAACATCTGCTATTTCCTCCAAGTGAGGCTGAGGGTGAAACCAAGATGTGTGAAACATAACCTGAAAGCTGGCTGTAACAATCAGGTCATTTAAATGGATTATTTACATTAATTTTTACATTTCTGGATGGCTTAAAGGCCTCAAAGGTCTTGTCTCCAGTTTAGTCAAACTGCATGCAAGTTTCATTGCAAGTGTAGTGCTGTCAAGCCCCTGCAGCCTTTTAGAGGCTGTGGTCTGAATGCATTGTTTTTGGACTCTTTTCATGCCCTCAAAATGTAAAAACCAACATTATTTTTGTTTACAGAAATGTTTGACTGAGTTGAAAGTTCCATGAGCAGCAAGCACTGACAGAGAAATGTAATCTGGGAGAGAGAAAAGGCAGCAGTATAGAAATACACCTTTTGATGTCAACAGTAATACATGTAAAACTTGCATTGCCACGGTCCACCAGTCAAACGTCTGTGGAAATCATAATGGCATTAATTAAAATTTAAATGGCTAAAACAAGCAACTTCTTCACGCCTCTCATTTGTAATCAGGTGTTTGTTTTGGTAAATTGCTTTAGCTTTAAAAACACACACACACACACACACCCACACACACACAGGAACACAAAACCCCCTCATTGGGGAAAAAAAGCACTCAATTCAGCACTTCAATATGGCAACTTGTTCAACACAAGAGTGTATTTGTAGAAACAAACAAAAGAGAGAAGCTAAAAAAAGAAAACCAAAGAGAAAGACGGAAAACAGACCTTTATTCCTGAGCGAACCCTATGTATGATGCCTTAAAGTGGAGCCAATTACAGCTGCCAGTTTGACAGTGACTGTCAAAAAAGAAAGATGTCAGCTCCTTTGATCATTTATCCGTATTGCAAACTGCAAAAACTGTTAAGCGAAAGAAAATATTACACTGGGTTCTATGACTAGACTGATATGTGCAAATGCATTTTGAAAATCCAGGGCCTGTTACAATTGAAATAGTGTGTCTGGGAATTGTTATCTTTATGCACATTATTATCTGATTTGCTCATGCAGTTCTTCTGCACAACAAAATAACTGAACAAACTATTAAAATGAGGCTGTAGATTAATAAAAAAAAACTGGTTAGCAGCGAGATGAGGTTTTACTGTTGGCTAAATGCTCAAGTCAACCTGCTAATTTGTTTATTATAACAATGGAAACAAGCTGATGTTTAGTAGGTACAATGTTGTCATGTAGTGTGCTAGCATGCTAACATTTGCTATTAAACACAGCTATTTTTGCAGATATGTTTAAATAAACCAAGGTATTACACAAGCTGAGCCTTTTAACCTGATCATGGTGCTAAAAAATATGGACAATCTATCCCATAATTGTGAAGATACATCAGTCTGGACCAAAGAACTTCACAAACTTAATTAATCAACCACCACTGACATTGATGTCCTAAAAATAATTCATTACGCTCCTCCGTTGTGCAGAATTTCAATCCACAATCTTCCTCCAAAGTCATAAGTTGTCATTGGAGATTTTTACAAGTTTTGATGTTCCTATTCTGGGTTACAGCCTGAGAACAACAACGTGCCACACTTCACTTCAAGATGCTGTGTGCATTTGTGTTTCATTAACAAGTAAATAACAAACTCCAAACAAACAATTCAAACAACTGTGGATCTGTGCGCCTGGAGAGTTCATCAGAGGAATGATGGAAAGGTGTTTAGCACACAGACATTAGTATGCAAACCCAGGGGTGTAGGTGCATGTGTGTGTGTATGTGTGTGTGTGTGTGTGTGTGAAAGAGTGTGTCTGTGTGTTACGATCCAGCTGGAGAATAGAAAACCGGTGACACTGGCTTCAAGTGGACTTAATGCTGAATATTTCAGCTCAGCTTTTTACACTGAAGAGCGGGGCTCCCTGGAGACTGCCGCTGATGTGCTCTGATTCAGAATGGCTACACCTGCACTTTCACATCAAGGTAAGCATGAGAAGCATCGATCTGAGAAGAAATCAATCTCACTTATATAGTCCGTTAGTGTTTTATTCATCGGTTCATCTGTCAGTCTGTTTATCTGGCCGTATATCCGGTTATCAAAGAGTTTTCCCTGTCACTAATTGAAATCAGCTTGAATTTTTCATTCCCCCGTTGCCTTTCTATCTCGGTGACCCCGCTGATCAAGCAGGTGTGACTCATTGCTATGATAACCTTTGCTGAATACTTGTTTTCACACTGTTAGGCCAAGCTCTCACCTTTCTGAGCTTACTGTGTAGAAAAAGTCATTTTATTTGCTCTGAGATAATGATTATTACTGTACACTTTAAGGACTGTGCAAGCATAGTGGAGAGGAAAGCTGATGCAACGAGTCTGAAGCTTTATGAGGCATTAGTGGGAAATTAGTGCAGTACACAATGAAAACAGCGTAGGGGCACGCACGACACTTCTGTTTTACATGTGGCAGTTTTAAATAAGTAATCTAACAGTTGTCTTGATAATTCTTGCAGAATAATGCATGTAGCTTTCATTTAAAGGATAAATAATAGTTAAAGGCACCAAAATGTTACGTTTTCTGTTGCGAGGAGATGCTAGCGTAAACATAGAGAAGGGAAATCAATAGGAGAGAGTGAAAAGAAAATGTGAATGAGCTGCTTCGCAAATCTTGAGCGATTGCCCTGTGAGTTCTGTTTCAAAAGGTGATTTTTTTGGCAGAAGATGAAAATCATTATGAATGCACACATCAACAGACTGTACCTGCAGATTTTTAAGTCCTGATGATCCAGCAAAAACAAGCATTAACTAAGCATCCTGCAGATCTGACTTGCATGATTGTATGGATGATTGACTACTTTCTATGAGCAAAAATTAAACAGTAAAGCTTAAGTCACATTCAGCCAGTTCACAACTTAATGACAGACAGTTTGTAAAACCACTCGTCCCCTCCGTTTTTCACAATATTGTTTTAAAAAGTAATTTATTTTTTTCTTATTGCCAACCTATCGGACAGTAAAAACTGTTCTGATTCAGTTAACCCCAATCATCTGCTACTCCAAGCAGATTCAAACCTGCAGAACACTCATAATATGCAAATGCTATTTGACCCAGGAGTAATTTACATGTCACGCCGCATACATATTTATAAAGTCTTCCTTGCTTGAAGGCATAATAACGAAAGATATTTATTGTCTGATAAAAGTAAATGACCATAATATATCTGCAGGGCTGGTTCTTTGCCAGCTGGTGACGTCTGGCTTCTAAACCTTATTTGTTTTGGAAGAAAAACTCCTCTTAAGCTGCTCACATTTTCATCTGCTTAGCGAACGCCAGAAAACGTTACAAGCGACCAGTGACCTGCATTGCAGCACATGTTCTCATACCATAAAAAATCCATGCCGTTATTTATTTAAAGGCCTTATTATTCTTAGAGTAGATTTTATTAAGACATTTTACTTTGACATGAAGTAAAATCATAATTAGCATGATTTTTTGCTAGTTTTTCGTTAAAATTTAATAATGAGATGTATGAGATTAGAGGATTAAAATTACACACATTTTTG
>JAQNCA010000030.1:6876513-6902962 GCA_029783725.1 Acanthurus tractus
GCAGCAGCAGCAGCAGCAGCAGCAGCGTATCATTTCACTCCCCCTCAACATGCTGAAGATAAGAGCAAACAAGTGGGTCAAGCAGAGAAGAGATGACATTTTTGGGAGGCAGCCATCTTTCTGTCAGGATCAAAGTGAAGTGGCTGCGTCTTCTGCCCCCCTGGGCTTTCCATCAACAACTCTTTAAGTCTCAAAGGGGGATAATCCGAAAGGTAGATATTATGTTCAACGTAGGCATTATGTACAAACGTGCAAAGCCATTTTACTCTTGTGGCATAATTTTTCAGTGAAAATCTTTAAAAAAGGCTACATGTGAACCTCATAATCAGTCAATTAAACAACAGTTCATTCCAGTAAGTTTTGAGCAGACGTGTTTACATGGTGGTGTGTCATTTATTTCAGTCCAAACTGACATTTTTTCCTTGTTGTGAGTTTACGACGTCGGGATTAACCTCCCCTGTAACAAACCTGCAGCTGTCACACACTGAGCAGCGCTGCCTCGAATGGCGCCAGTTGTTTGAAAAGGCTTTACCACGCTTTGGGCTTAATGAACTAAACAAAGCGATTACTTCATGGCGAACTTACAGCTTACACTGCAGGCGCCATTGAGACTCTTATCTACTCATTAATAGATAAACAGATCTGAAACGGGATTGGCTGCCGCTTCCTGGAGGGATGTGTCTGCGACATTCATTAATATCCCTCTATCTTTATCATTAAAGACGGGTATTGGAAGTTTATGAAAAAACAGTTTTCAGGTGTTCGCTTGTTGAACTCCATGAATAATCCTAATTGGATGGCAAATAGCTACCTGCTGCTCCATTTCCCTTCAAGGACAATCTTCAAAAGGCGGAGAGAGCAAATGTGTCTGTGCTGTGCATGTCATTCACCACCCCTCTCTCCGTGCATCCTGACTTCCAAACAATTATGCTGAGACAACAGCTATTACTGCCTGTTATTCTTTATGATTGGTTTTCACATACAATATGACTTGTTAATAACTGTGCTGAGGACATCAAAAGGACACCTGCCCCATCCTATCAGCATCACTGTCAATGAGCATGAGCCCCTACAGCAAAGAAAGACAGAAAGAAAGAAAAAATAAATAGATTTCATTGCATCCTAGTTGGCTTGAGGTGGCTCACAATTGGGGGTCAGCTTGTGTCTGTGTTGCCTGACTACAGCAGCCGACCGAACACACTGACCAATGCCAACACACTTAACTGAACAGATGAACAGCAGCTTCATACTCATACATCACATTGAGTCCATAAAGGATCTAAAAGACAAACTGGTTGTGAACAAAAAAAAGGAAAAAAAAGTGTTTTCAGATGTGATAATAAACATTCATAGTCATCCACAGTGTGTATGTGTGTCAGTGTGTTTATAAGTGAGTATTTGAGAGACAGGCGGAGGAAAATGAATTTTCCACCATCATGTTTCCCTTCTCAATGCAATAATTCAATATTTTGCAGAGATGTTTGCTTTCTTCACAAGAGTAAAATGTGTAAATACATGGCTGCAGCCAGCAGCTGGTTAGCTTAACTTAGCAGAAATACTTGTAAGAGGGAAAACAGCCAGCCTGATTCCATCCTAAAGGAACAAATTCAACCTACCAGCAACCTTTTTTTAAGCTCACTAATTAATGTGTTACATCTAGTTTGTCTTATTCAATAAAAAAGTAAAAAATAAAAAAGAGTCTGACTGTGGTTTGACAGATTGTTATGTGCTGGACAAATTCTTGGCCAGAAGCAGAGATTTCTTGAAGTCCTCTAACTGTGAGGTTGCCAGGAAACCAGTACAGACTTCAGGAAGCTGATGCTTCTGGCCAAGAAATAGCCTGACACATAATCCTCAGTAAAACCACAACTCCAGCACCACCTGTTAAGTTCAAATTGTGTCTTTTGAGTGGATTTTAAACTAGATGTTTCCTCTACTCATTACTTAAATAAGATATTGTAACACTTTTAATTTGAAAGCAATTCTGAGCCTTGGAGGTTCCAATTTAACGAGTTTTACTACATTGTTAGCACACATCAATACAATCTTTGAGGTACTTGTGCTTTATCTCAGTATTTTCTTATTCTGCAGCTTTTTACTCCAACTCCTCAACATTTTAAAGGTAACTGTTGTTCTTTTTACACTTCTACAGTTCAAGACAAAAATCCAACAGCTATAATTACCAACTTTTGCACTGGAAGATTGAAAATACAAAACGTTCTTGTATAAACTACTGATTAAACTGCTAGAACAGCTTGCGTGTTAATGTGGTTCAAACTCTTCCAGTCCCCACATTAACATTTCTTTTTTTTGCACATTAATGCATCAGTAATAATTATCATAAATATAATAACATTACTCTGACAGGGGAGGATGCTGCTGCGTTAGTAGGAAGTAAACTACATTTACTTCCTATGCTGTGTATACATTTTTCTGATAATATTACAGTGAGGCATTGCCAGTTTTCTAAAAGCATCCACAACATGGTGTATATTACTAATGAGAGCAGTGCCCTTTGCAGTTGCCATGTCTTAGCTGGTAGAGTATATTATTGGTGACTGTAATGATAAATATGTTAAAGATCAGGATCATTTGCGACCCCTTTCTGTGTTTAATCTACTTCCTCAAAATTATCTAAGATGATAGCTTGACTAAAATGTGATTGTCTAAGTTTATTTGTATCTATGTCCTGTTAAAGAAATCTCTTATTGTTGTATTTATTATTTTCATAAATGACTGTTTCACCGTATATGATGATGCTACCTCCATACTACAGTATGCATAATGCCTCTGAAAATGAGTTTAAACATTAATAGAGGTGCACCATGTACCGCTGCGCTGTATACTGCTGAACCAGCAGACGTGTCAACAAGCATTATGTTGTGATAAAGTCATGAAGATGACAAAGTACCATGTGCTGTAAGTAGCAGCCAGGTCATTATCCACTGTTAACTGGTTTGTCATGGGATTAAACTCCCAAGTGTCAATTCAGATGGAGGTGTTAACCCTCAACACTGGAGGTTGGACGTGAACTCCAGCCGCTGACGGGGTTAAGAAAGTCTCTCTCTTGATTTCCCTGTTCTGCTTTTGAGCCACAAGCCTGACAGTTTATTGATCTCCCTCTCGTCTAATCAGTAGCCTTGTCACATTATAACAAAGGGGAGCCTAGCCAAAATGAAAGCAATTTACTTCAGCCCAGTGAAGATTGCAGGGCTGGGGTGTAGTAGTTTTCTTCCACCTTCATAGACAATCTGACACAGGCAGTAGTGGAGCTCGGGCTGAAATCAAAACAATGTCTCAGCGTATTCAGCTTGGCAGGGTGAAGCTGGGGGCAAACAAACACTCCAACCGATCATCCATCTTAAAGTCACCCATGAAAGCTGTTATTCAGTCAAACCAGGCTGTGTGAATGAATGTTGAATGAGTCACAAAACATGACTGCATGAGAACAATTTCAAGACTTTATAAGCTGAAGATACCTGAAAAGAAGTATTAACACGGAGAAAGATTTAGAAAAGGAGCATAAACATCAGTCATTTCTCTTCAAATCCCACTTTGTTTATGCCACTTACAGAGTGCTGGCTGCTTTACTCGGATATTAAACATAATCATTATGTCAAGTGTCCCATGAGGTAATGAAGATATGTTGGTGAGTGTCCTCACGAGGTCCCAATATAACACTACACTTAGAATCTGCAGGAAAAATAAATAGCCCCGCGATTACCATTTAGATTGTGAAGCCTGGCCTGCAGGCTAGATACATGCACAAATAAGTAATTGAATTTGCACTTCTCCCTGTACAGGAGAGGAGAACCTGTCTGGAAGCAGCTATACTTCCCAATTCCAATTTCTGCATCAGTCCATTGTCATGTCTCTGAGGCCATCACTACAGGCAGTATAAATAATCATAAAAAGTCGACATTTAGCCTAAAGAGCCACTCATATCTCATCTTCATGCCTGTTAACTGTTTTTTTTCCCTTTTCAGTGAAGTGCGTTCTCTGATTTAATGGGCCACCGGGACATATTTTCTAATATGTTATAATTGACACTGTATATGTACAGTAAAATCTGCCACTCTAGTGTGTGAAAAACTGTTTGCCTTTATGTGTTTTTGCACTAAACCATCCAACCTTTCAAATCAAGTGTGCAGAGCTCCGTGTACAGACAGGCTCCTTGGTTTAGACATCATAGTGCTTTTTCAATTTAGAGTCTCTCTGGTAACATGAAATTATTTACTCTTTTATCCCTTGGGGTCGTCATTGGAGAGTTTTGTTTACAGGGATGTACAAGGTTGAGTTTCCAAAAGCGTCCGAATGGCATTGAAAAGCAGTCGCTATGCAACCGAGGGACTCTGCGCCTTGCTGTGACCTACCGAGTGACCCAGTCTTTCTGGCTCTGTAAGCAAAAATCATAGGAAGTGAGCTGACACTGCACCTTCAAAGGCAGAAAAAAAAACAACCAAAACTTCAACACAAAAATCTCCCTCCACAACACATCCCGCATTAGTCTGTGCTTCCTGGTGTCATATGCTCCACCATTAATACTGTTCCCCTGCGAAAATGTTTACAGTGCATCCCATTCATCACAGCCTCCTCACAGTCTAATAAAAATGCCCTCTAAGGCCTTATTTTTTTTTTAAGCCTCCCGATTTTTTAAAAGTGCTTTTGATTTTGATAGTCTGCCCTCCAGTTTCTCTGGAGTCCCTCTCTACTCCTTTGGGATTGAGATCTCTTTGGACTTTGGGTTCAGAGAGCAAATGCTTAGGGACTGCTTGGAGCATAATAAAGTTGGGGAGGTGAAATCTCTGAACTGAAAAAATATATAAATAAATATATAAAACGAGGTTGCAGGCTTCTATGTGTGCGTGTGGCTGGCTGGGTATGTTTGACACAGGAGAGAAGCTCAAGCCAACAAACTCAAAGGCATCAGCCAGTGAAACACCACAGTTGAATATAGTGAGCAGGTACAGTGCATTCAATGCGCATGCTGTTTCAGAAACTGTAGTAGAGAAATAGTTAAGATGCAAGATAACATCACAGATATTGATATTTCATTCTATTATTTTTTATTCGTTTTTTAATCAACAGTAGAAATACTAGACTTTTTTTTAGGAACACTGCTGGAAGCTTCTGTACAAAACAATCCAGCAGAGCCAAGAAAACAGGCTCTTTGAACAACAATACCATCCAAAGCTTCGTTCAGACCAGAGGTTGCAAACATTGTTATTCATTTCAACCGTGACTCGATGATTATCACCCCTTCCACTAAGAGGAAGAACTCTCCAGTAGAATAATCTGCTGAGGAGATTAATTTAAATTCAAACCTGAACATTGTTGACTTTCAGTGTTATATTGTGATCATTGTTGATTTTTAGCTTATGCATAATTTCTCGTTTTCTTTGACTTTTAGCTGCAGTATAGTTATTAAGGCTGTCACTTAAAACAAAACAAGGACTTGAAATAAACACAAACAGACATATAGTCCAAATCAGCTGCAGCCGACATTCATGTGTTGCTTTATATGTCTGACAAGCTGATGTTATGACAACACAGTTGCGTTTAAAATAAATCTGCAAAAAGCCTTTGAGCCTAATATCTAATTTAAATACTAAGTAAGGCACATATATCACCTGAGTATCAAAGAAATGATTATTTCAGATGATTTTGTTCATCATAAGTTACAATGCAACACTGAGTGGCATTGCAGGAAGCAGTTTTCTCAAATGTTGTGAGGCGAAGAGAAAAGGTGCAAAGGTGCAGCTGGAGTGTATTTGTTCAATACTGATGTTTTGTCTTGCTTTGTATTTCCGGTACATGAAGCCAGTTTAGTAGGTCCATCTATAGCTAAAACTAATGCAATATAATACAACAATCATCAATAACTGCTTCCCTCATGAAGGATAAATGCAGGTTGTCTGAACTGATGTTGCAGTTTGTGGAGCTGATGAACTGTGTTGTTTTTTTTGCCAGGACATCTTAATGTACATATTTTATACAGCCTCAATTTTTCTTTAAGGGTAGACTTCATGTATCTACTCATCTTTCTGCGCTCTATCCATTTATCTACACATGCAAAACATCCATGTTCACCCGTTATCCTGCCTTCCTTATGGCATCTACAAGCCTTTATTTCCATATCCATGTGTTGTTATAATCCTGGTAAGGCACTGAGAGGGTAATGAAGCATCTGCTCATTTGCCTCTGGGTCACACATAAGTACATCACTGCCATGCCATAAACATGAGCTGCCTTCACCTCTCTTCTTATCACAAAACAGCGGCTTCTCCAGACCTGTGGGTGTTGCACATCTGGCGAGGAAGACATGGAGAGACTCCAAGAAACACAAAATACATTTCTCTGAAAAAGATAGAAAAATCTGCCACACAGATGCCTCTGACTTACTGGATAGAATCTCTTAAAAGGGTAAAAAAGAAAACAGTCTTAACTGAAGGTATTTAAATGTTCTCTATAAGATTGTATTTTCTTTTTTTTTTTTACAGACGTGGCTTGAGTTTGAGTTGTTGCTATTTTAGATACAAATCCTTCAGCTTGATCTGACCAGAAGATAGAAATATAATTATGGGATCGACATCAGCTCTTGAATGACAAAGAGGCGGATTAGAACAAATGGAGGCTCCCTGTCGATAATCCCATGAGAAATTGGGAGTCACTGGACCGTGACTGGGTTTCCAAATCAAATCTAATGGAACAAGGGGGCAAGGGTTCAGCAGGGAGGTGAAGAATACATGAGCAGGATGGGATTTTCTGCTCATCCCATGTAACATATCACAGGCTGCAGGGTCAAGGCTTTAATGAGATGTAACCTACATCCATACAATGTTTACAATCCAATGCTCTGAAGCTTTATTGAACACGGATCATCATTCCTCAACTGCAGTAACATGATTTTGCGGCTCAAGAGACTGACTTCAAAGATTGTTGAAAGACATACGAGAGACTGAACTTCGTTTCATTCAGACATCCTAAATGTTCAGACTGCCTCTACTAATCCGTGACCGATAAGGCTTTATGTTACTCCTGATGGCCATCATCAGTTTGATCTCATTAGAGCCAGTGTAATTGACTGCTTGCATTAAACAATGACCCGGGCCTTTCGTTCTGTTCTCTGTTTCACAAATTAACCTAAATGAACTGCATTTACAGCCCCTGAAAGCACATCGTGAATAACAGCAACAGATTGATTCGGTTAGAAGGATCAAAAAAAAAAAAAAGAGCTGAAAAAACAACCATCATCATCATCATCATCACCATAATCATCATCATGGGTGACGGTGTAATTGAGAAATTGGCCATTCATTGGGAAAACATTGTTTCAGATTGGATGTCACTGGAGAAGGATGGTGCATCCAGCAGCTGCTATGAAGGAAACACAACATCTCAACATCTAGCGTATGAGCTGCATGTAAATGATATCAGCAGGGAATAAGTAGATGAAATAAAACCATCTTGTCTTTCCCAGATAGCACCAGATAGGTTTTCTTTGTTTTTGGCCCGGAGGCACAGAAATAATCATGGAAATGTGAGGTAGGGAGAATTCGACTCACTTCTCCAAATCATTCCATTACTGTTAAAATGAAGTACTACAGCAAACTGACCTTTTGTCTTTGTTTTAACACCATCATGTTATTTTAGCTACCTTTATTTAAAAAAAAAAATAGACAGTCTTCGTTACAATAATCTAGTTCGGCTTTTTTCTCACAAACCCAACTACAGGGTTACTAAAAAAAGAGCTGCATTGATGAGGGTGGGAGCATAAAATTCAGCTCTGCAACAATTTCACATCATTTGACATTTCATATCATTTGATTTGATATTATGGAGCCTGTGGCATTATCTTCAGTTCAATGCCTTTTCCAATTTAAGAGCCACTGCCTTCCTGATTTTACCCTCATTTGTAAATGTCACTTAAGTAGAAGTGATGGAAATAATTTGCAGTGGTGTAAAAAGAAAGATATAAAAACAGAAGAGGAGGGAAAAAAATGAAGGGAGGGTGTGGAGGGAACATGGCGAACGGTATAAACCGTTCATGTCTACGTTGGAGAATTAAGTGGAGAATTGCTTTTATAGGTTATGAAATGTCTCCTAACTGCAAGGTTAAAAAGAATTAAAACCAATTTGATGAGAAATAAATGCATTTTCACTAAAGCAAGAGTCTTTTTTAATGTTATGAAGACTCTTCACATGACAGCAGCAACAGGAAGGTTTACCAGACTGTTGACATATTTTGCATCATGTAGTCTGCAGGAGATTAATAAAGTCTGATGCTTTATGTTTATTATTGTTGAACCAAAGGGGAAATTTGCAATACCCCCCCCCCCAAAAAAAAATCAAAAATCATACATACCTGAGAGTCAATACTTCACCTCTCCACCCCTCAACTCTAAAATGATAGGGATGACAAAAAACCAAATGTTAAGTGTGTCTGTTTTGTCAACTGCAGGCCTGCTGTACTGCACTTATGTTAAAGTGTAACTGTGAGGCATTTTAATGCCTGTGTATATCTCATCACAAGCAGACCGAGAAATCCTGAATGAGTTGCCGCTTCTTGGTGATGTCAGGCAGAGGCGTGACCTTCCGTTATTAGTCTATTGTCCACGTTTTTTTTTTTTCTGTCACACATACTCTCCTTCCAAATTCTCCACAGTCCGACGTGTCCCGCCGGGTTTTACTTTGCCCTTCGTGTCTTAAACAGGGTTAGGGTTAGAACTGGCTATTATGCAGCACATAATTGCACTTCGTCATGCTACAGATTGTCCCAGTAGGGAGAGCTGCAGCAAGGGACATTTTTATTTGAAGAGGATATACCAGAGGAATAATACCCAGTCATAACAAATCCATCTTTCCTTTCCCAGAGCAATGTTATGCAGTCAAGCAAAAATGTGCTACACAGCTATGTATTGTACGCACAGGCTAGCAGGTGCAAATAAGGGTCTCGGGTAGTCTCCAGAGGACTGTAATTGGTTCTAGAGCTCATTAGAGGTGTGTGGGATGTACCTGATGGTGATGGTGGAGGAATGTCACACTCTTGGCAAAAGGAATTGATGGACAGAGGGATGTGACCTCTCAGCAGCAAGCACAGGTCACAGCAGTGGTCAAACTTCTTGACAATGCACAGGTGCTCTTAAACTAAAAAAAAAAAGATTTACTTTTGCCTTAGTTTAACCTGTGTTTTATCTGCCCTCAGGCTCATGTTATGTCTGATGTCTCAGCTACTTTATTGATGTTCAAACTGACAGTATGACTCTGGTCTGGTCAATTAAAACACTGAATTGTCAGTAGCTGGATGTCTCGCACACTTTTGCCTTTTTTAAATTTTTCCAGTGCCCTTCAAACTTGCATATGAGATTTGATTTTTTTTAAAGATTTTGTTTTGACAGTGAAAGGCGGTGTAGCATGAGCATAATACTAAATTAGCTCCAACAATATCACTCTTGAGAATAACAGATTGTAGGCAACAGTGTTAATTTGGTCATAGGGTCCTGATACACATTTTCAGACAAAACCATTAATATAATTTCTCAACATTAAATCATCCTCAGTCAAAGCCAAAGCACAGCTTGGTCGAGGACATGGCCAACAGTTGCTTGTTAATGCCCATGCTTTTTGGCAGAGCATGATCTGAGTTAGCTACAAGAGAGAGAGTTGATTGATGGATCGCTAATTGTGTCCTTGGTAAGCAGCAGATGCTCCGTCACAGATGCTAGAAACAGATTAGAGTTGCTCATGAAGAAGGAGTACAATTGGTAACATTTTAGTGTCGCATTTAGCCTTTACAAGTCCTATATAAACAATCGCAATGGTGTTAAATCGCATTGTAATGTAGTTGCAGCAAAAACAGATATAAAGGCCTGTCTTAATGTGCGGAAAAGCAAGTGTTACCTCCTGCATTTGAAAACATTTCAGTTCAATTCAAACAGGCTTTAGAAATAGACGTTCACGTTGCCAAAGCAAATGAAGAAAAACTACAGACAACAAGTATCTCCTCTGAAGAAGTGTCCATAAATGGCGTCTAACAGTTTGTGACTAGCTTATAATAGCACATTATAAGCTAGTCACAATGTGTTAGCATTTTTTAACAGCATTTTTTCATTTATCTGGGTCAAATCACAGTAGCAGCAGGCAGCCAAGATGTCCTTGTTCCAAGCCTCGTCCTCTAGCTTGTCCTGAGGGATCCCAAAGCTTTCCAGACCAGGTTGTACAAGTAATTTCATCAGCTCCTTGCAGGTCTGTCATCAAATCTCCTCCAACTCAAACTGACCATTATAAAAAATGTGAGCAAGTTGCATCCCGATCAGACCGCCAGAACATCTGAACTGACTGTTTTCAATAACTACACAAACAAGAAACAGTTCTTTTCATTGCTCCTTCCGGGTGTACACCCTTTTCTCTGTCCGTCAGGGTAAGACTGAACACCTTGAAAAGAAAATGCATTTTCATGCTTTGCACTGTATCTATAATCTCATCCTTTTGGTTTCTGTCCAGAGTTTTCAGATGAAAGATGAAGGAAAATTAAGATCAACTGGTGAATCAAAAGCTTAAGCGTCAGGACAAGCACCCTCTTATCGAAGACAGCATCACATCAAGCAATGCTCATCTTCACTGTCTGGAGCAGTTAATTATGCTGCACCTGTTGGTAATTTATTGTTTTCTGGCAAGTGTCACAGACTCAGAATCAGAAGGTGCAGTTTTGAACTAATCAAGAGTATGATCGCATCAGAAATGGCCTAAAGAAATCTTTGACTGCACCCAAGGAATATCTCCATGAAAATTTTAAGCCAGGTCAGTTACAGTATACAGCCTTGGCAGGACCACCATCCATAGAGAGCTGTCTAATTACTTGTGAACTCTGCTGGAGGAGACTTCAAGGCCACCTCCTCCCACACTGCCTTTTTGCCCCATGACCATAGAAGCTATAGCACCTCTGGTCTCTCAGTATCTGACCCTAGATAAGGTGACCTTGGCTAACCATGCTAGAAAAGGTCTCCTTGTTCTTCATGGCTTCCTTTAGCAGTGATGTTCTTCAGTGGATTCTTTGGTTGTGTCCCAACAAGCACCGACTGTCTACTTAAAGCAACTACTTCTGGTTTTGAATGTGGCACACTCTGTTTTTATGTCTCTCCTCTCGAAGGAGAAAGGCAAATTCAAGACACAGCAGAAAGGAGCCTCAAAGTGAACATTTCCCACTTCCCATTTCTACCGAAGCTCCCAGTTCATCATCACGGCATGTTCAGGTTATTTCTGGGTGTTCAAGACGTGCCTTTAGTTACTCAGCACCCTGAAAGTCTGGATGCTCAGGCGGTGTCTCCTTCATGACCCCGTCCTGAGAGTCTACACAGATTCAATACTCCAAATTTCTATTAAGCCCATCAGCAAAGACAACATTCACAGTCATCGCGCCTGCAGCATGATGTGAACTTGTTCTCTGGGGAAAACTCTACCACGGCGATGCTTAGGAGTATCAACACACACACACTCGCTCTGGTGCTTTACTCTAATTTTCCTGTAAAAAAAATTACACAAGCAGATGGGTAACTGATCAAAAGAAAATGCATTATTTAAAGAGAGTAATAAGGACACTACATAAACAATGGTACATCTAAATTATTCATATTGCCACTGGTGTCTTTAAATATTAAAACAAATTACAGCATTTATCCTACTTATGATCTTCTAAATGTTTCTTCAAAGTATATTTAAAAACTCCTCTGCTTCTCAGTGCTCTCCTTAAAATCTTCTAAACTTAGGGGCTGGCAACATGGTTGTTCTTCAACATAAACTGTTGTATGTAAATACCAATATTATCTTTTTAACACATCAGTCTCCCATTCCGTTTTCTCTTAATATAATAAATTTAAATGTATACTTTATCCTTATGACTTGTGGTGGGTCAGTGATGTTGGCCCAAACTTTGCTCATATCTACAGAACTTTTAAGTTGAAGGAAACTTCCCAAAGTAAAATTCACCCAGACCATCTTGTTTTGTCTCTCCACAGTTTCCTTCCTCAGACAGGTGACTGGCCGGAGCTGCTGTGGAATCAGTTTGCATTGTAACCCCTGCTGACAAACTGGCCTCCGTCTGTCTCAGACACGTGCTCAGTCCTGCTGCAGCTGTGTGCACCCAGTTCTGATGCCTGCAATAGCAACACCTCTGGTGCTCTGAAGCTCTTGGTAGACGGTCAGTCAGCTGAATGCACGACTAACTGAGCCAACAAGCTAACACCAGTGAAAGCCAAGAGTCAACAATAGCTACAGACATAGAATAGAGAGCAGCAGTTAGCAGTTATTCTGGTTATATCAGAAAAAAAAAAGATCTGAGTTACAAGTTTAGTCAATAAAATACAAACAGCAAAATCACCACATTCTCTAAAGTTTGTGCTGGGTTAATAGCATAGGATTGTCATTTATGACATAAATGAAAATTAGCATGCTCTCCACAAACTGTGAGGTGCTGTAAATTCAATGTACAATCCAAGGTAGCAGTTTAAGTGTTAGTTTAACCTTGTGTTGTCCTTTTTCAAGTGTGCGATGAATTCAAAACGAGGCTGATTTGAATGTGGAAAAGCCTGTGAACAGAATGCTGCGAATCTAATGCAACTACAAATGTATGTCGCCACTGAGTTTTTTCCATTGTGTTTAAGCTCTGATGTTTAATGTACTGGAGACAAATTATTTAAAACTCAAAGACATATTATTTAATAAAGTTTGAGATTGTATTAAATTAAAGCTCTAATCAAATCTGCATTAAATGTCCCAGACAAAATATTTTGACCATTTTTAATTAAATAAAGTGTCACACTTGCATGAGGATGCTCGTTGTTGCTTCCCAGTTAGTGTTGTGTGAAGCTGAACAGAAGGCATTAGATAAGGGAGTGATGGCGGTGGATGTGCTTTTAAGACTCCCTCCCTTCAACTTTTCTCAGAAGAAAATTCTTTCTACCAACATACAAAGGACTATTTCAATCAGTCTCTTTCTTGTGACTGGAAGATACACAGGCTTTGATGATGCATTCTTTGAGAATGATATTTATGTATTATTTATATATTTTTCAAACCCTTTGGATTGCTCTAAATGAGCAGAATGCCTCCTTTTTGATATATTTTTTTTTTGCCTCATGATTTTGCATTTAGTTTTTCTACATTAGTTGGATTGCATTTATTATTTCCACTCTCCTTTGTTTAGAGATTTAGGGCAAAATAGAAAGTCAACATTACAACCGCAGTTTAATCCACAATAAAGTCATTAATTGTTTTATTTATTTTATCAAGCAATTTTTTTTTTCAAAAAAAGAATGTAAATGAGAATGTAATGTAAATGTTTTTGTGTCATTTTGAGGGAATGAAAACAAGATATGAAGTTAATTGTAGCCTTTCGTTTTATAATTCTAACCTATATATATACACCTATATATATTCTCACTTTGAACTTCTACAAGTCACATTAAAAACAGGAAAAATATCACAACATCTGAATCACAAGATGGAATGCTCCTCTTGCCTGCTGCCACAAATCGTGACCTAAATGGTTGTGTTTAGCATGTAAATCTAGGTTTCAGGGGGAAAAAAAACCCTGTATAGCAGTGAAAAATCTTTGAAATATGACCTTTTGTTAGGAATAAAGAGCAGGAAATGAGATGTAAATAGTGAATGCATGCAATCAGCTTGCGCCATTGCCACCAGTTCTTGAAAATCACTGATGACTCAATAACAGCTCCTATCATAGGCCATTCAGCTGCTGCCTTCCTTCTGATGAAATGTGCTGATTTCCTCTGTATTGTGCCAAGCGTTTGTGTCCTCAGCCTTTGGCCGCCTCAAGCTTCCAGACAGCTGGAGGTGTGTGCAGCTGCTCTGCCCTCTGCCCTTTGACAGCCTGATAGTTAGTTTTGTGTCACTTATGTCACTTACTTTTCCCCTCAAACGTTAAACGGAGAATGTTGAAACACTAACACCAATATCCTTTAACTGACTGTGCTTGGACTAATCTTAAGGCTAATAGCAACTGACTGACTCTGGAAATGGGCATGGGCTCACAGTGTAAGTCACAACAGATCGGGGTGTCAGTGGAGTAATGGAGTAATGTTGTTGATATACCAAAACAGTGCTCTTTTTCTTTTAGTTCAAAAGGGAATGTGAGTCATTTTGTAATGAATGCGACTGGGTTAAATCAGAGCTACGAGCACTGACATGAAGCTGGATTTTGGACATTTAATTTCAAGGCTTTGGATTCATTTTTAAATTATAATTTCACATTCTAGCAACTCAGAAAATAGAATTTAAATTTCTGTCATCAAATAAATAAATCTGAACCCATGACCAAAATTAAGAGGGGAGTGCAGGGTTTAGAAACAAAACAAACTTTAACATACTGCATGTCATCATCATACAGTGTTGAAAAATTTACCTTTTGAATTCTACCAGTCACTCATATGCTTTGCTAGCCACTGTTTTGTAATGGTATTTTGTGTATAACTGACTTTTGTGTCGGATATGTCTTTAAGAAAATAAAATAAACATTTTCTGCATCTCCACAGCATTGTGTACTCATTGTCATTCTGCCTTTAAGGATCAGAAACTGACTAGCTTCTTTGCATTTTTTCAAACCAATCACAATCATCTTGGAAGGCTATTGGCCCTGGACGCAGTGACAGGGATTTTGAAAACAGTAAGCAGATAGCAGAAGAGGAATAGAATTCTGACTAATAAAGTCACTCAGTTGCGGGCTCAAATGCACAGTCTTCATCCTTTGTGTCAGACTACCAAATCCAAACCTTGCTTTGCATATTTAGTGTCATTTGTCTTGTTGCATCAGCTGCAAAACCTTGACAGTTGAACTTGTGTCACGAGGCTCAACTGGCAGCTCTCCCTCTGTATTAGCTCTCTGCTGCATGCACCTTCACAACCCTCAGATGACTAACTAATAAGAATGTTAAAGATAACCCCGCCCATTAAGCAGCCAACCAACAGGGATGAACCTGCACCTTTGGCCAGTGGGGGGGTGTTTTTTCCTTCCCTGGTGAATTTATGATCCCTGGGCATGGAAAATTTACTTTCTTAACTTTTTTAATTTTAAAATAATATTCATTAGTAGAAACTGCCCAAGCCATAAGTCAAATGTGGGCCATAACGTTGTGTGTGTGAGTGTGTGTTAGTGTGGGTTAATGTGTTTGCATGTGAAGGCGTTTGGCACTGAGCCAGGGTGCCCTTGGAGCTGCTCTATCACCTCGTCCTAGACACTCTCACGCACGGGAGCCCAGAGACCTTATGATATCCAGTTATAGAGGTCCAAATAAATAGAAGCTGCCAATCAGTACAGTTTCTCACCAAACTGTACTAACTGCTGCTTACAGAGCTGAACAGCAGAGCAGAAACTGGCACAGTCAGGTCTGTGTGTGTGTTAAAAGTGCATATTGTGCCTCTCTTATTCTTTATCTCAACATAATTTGATGACAAACATAAATCCTACGAGATAAAATCTATAATGTCAACATGTTATGAGTCGTAACAGTATTAATTAGCCTCTAAAAACTAATGCCTGCCATTGTTTACAGGAGATGCTAGTGTCATTCATTTATAGGAGATGAAAGATTCTGCCTGATATTAGTCATTTGTTTATGGCCATATGCCTGTGTTTGAGTAGTGTAATTTTACATACTGTCAATATAGACCTAGTGTTAAAAATATTTACATTTCTTGAAAAACATAAAAAAAATAATGTCATCTGCTTCAATTCTAAGATATCTACCATACTGGGAATTCACACCCCTCCTACTCACAACATGCAACGTTATTATTCCAGATTTATTTCAGCACAGTGGCAGTAAAGTAAAGTCCACTGCAGGAGGGATCTGAGAAATTTCCAGGGATGTGTTGATACCTTCTGCAATTAACTGCAGTTCTCTGCAGGAGGAAACTACCAACATATACCACATCCATCCATCTTCGGTGTTAAGAGAGAGGAGAGAATTTGGTACCAAAAACAAAGCTCGCAGAGGACCGTATCACTTTAAATCCAAGTGTGGGTTTCTGTGAAGTAGCTGAAATTTGGACTGAACCATTTCAACCTTGTGGCTGTGTTGCATCACACTAGATCTGAAGCCATACAGATTTATAAAAACATGAGAGATCTTGTGAAAACCAGATATCCCGTAACTTAGCCTATTTTTGATTTCATGGTATATCTGGGTTTTGCACTGTGAACTTTTTCACGCATTTGCTGGATGTTTTTTTTTTTAAATTGTTATACTCTGCACACTGTGAGTTAGCTGTCAAAACTTCTTGCTAAACCAATCTTGTGTTTGTCTCAGCTTTCTCCCTCTCCATCATCAATGCCTCTTTCTTCTTCATCCACCCCCTTACCCAACCTTCTGCACATCCACCCTTCCTCTCATCCTCTCCCTTTCATTCAATTCTGTGCAAAAAACCTCTCCCATCTCCTTTCCCTTCTTCGGGTAATGTCTGGGGGACAAAGTAAGCTCAGGTGAAATATGGATGTGAATATGACATATGGATGTGAATATTAATGTAAATGTGGTCTGAATATGAAAATTTATTTGAGACGTCTGCTGTCTCTGGCTTGTGACATTCACGAACAAATGCTTCTCAGCAAAGTTTATAGAATCAGGAGATATTTGCCAGTCGAGCCCTTCCTGTAAGCTTGTTGGTTACAATATGTTATTATGGATACATTAGATGCGGCATATATGCCGGACAAAAAGCAACAATAAATTGCTGAGCAGAAATGTCAATGTGTTTGTGGTAAAATAGAACTGGTGTTGCCATTACAAGGAAAAGTACACACACACACACACAAGGGGAAAAGTCATTTTCAGTAGATATTGTGGCTATGCAAGGAGTAATAATAAGGTTATAATGTACTTGTACACTGTAAACAATATATGCCGGTTTAACTGAAATGCAGTATATGTATTATAAGTAACTAGTTGTCTGTCTATTAAAGGTTGTGGAATGACATCATGAAATAGCACAGGATCATGGGATTTGTTTATTTTCATCCTTAAACAGCCACAGTAGCGGATAAAATCTAGCTGACATAGACAGAAATGTTAAAACCCAAGGTAGTGAAATAAAGTTTTGTTCATGTTACATGTTAAAAAGTCATGTTTGCCAACCTTCTTCCTCACTCTTTAAGTTGTGTTACCCTGGAAGTTAGCAACAGGTGACAAAATGAAATACGTTGTTCCTATGAATAAAATTTTGGATTTGAACACTACTGTAAACATTTGGGGTAATGTTGGTTTATAACTCAACAGAATAATACAAAGGTACAGTTATTTTTTTAGACATTTTAAAGGTGGAAATGTTACATATTGCTATTTTGAAAATATACATTTCTCCACTGTCTTAAAATGTGAATTAACTCAAATAAACTTGATACAATATTAATTATTTGGAGTTGGCTATAAACTATCTGAATATGCATGTAAGTCAATGAATATGAGAGAACAAAGTTTATTTTAGGGAAAGAACTGGATACTTTTCATTGTAATTAGCACCTCTTTTCCTGATAACAGAGGAAACTGCCATTACTTTATCAATGTTAAAAGACTCATAGAAAGTCCATCATCTATATCTCCTTCAAGCTACAAGTGAGAGATGTGCATACTGCAGTTTCTGTAAAACTATAATTCATTAAATCAAGTGATACCTCATTAAAAAGGATGTAAAAAAGACTCTTACCAAATTGGCAAATAAGCATCATTATTGACTTTGTGCTATTTAGCAAACAGCGAACAGCTGTATTTGCTCTTTGTTGATGTCTTCATGATATTTCCTGTCCAGCGCTCCATAAAACATTATTTTTTATGTTTCATTAATTTATGTTTTTTGCAATCTTACTGTGGTGTTAACAAAACATAAACAATGTTCAAGACTATATTTTGTGAGTTTGCCAATGAATCCTCTCTGAACGGCAATAAAATTGTTGGTAATTATACAGCAGTATCTAGTGGACTAATGGACCTTCACACAGCGCAGATTAATGGAAATACATTGTACTTCACATGTTTGAGGCCAGAAATATCTACTAAAGGTCAAGGCGTTCACGGTAGTACCAGCAGGCTTCGTGTGTGAGGGAAAGGTGTTTGAAACTCATGTCACGCCGCTCTATAGCAGACTGCATTCAGAAAAGGCAGCAGACAATACCGTTGTTTCAGAAGATGATTTCCAATTTCCATCAGCCAAGTATGAAATCATTGTGCTGCCAATATTGCCTGCCAAGTAATAGCAACAGAGAAACACTACAGCTAAATCTTCTGTTTGTAATACAACGAATGAAACCGTCACCTTCCTGTATAGCTTAATCACAGAGATTAATTTAGAAGTCGATACTGAAACGTCGATGGGTAGAGGGAAGAACAGCGTGGGGGGAAAAAAACAGGCATCAAAGTCAAATGTCTTTCATATCATTTCTTATGCATGAGTTTGGCAATACAAGTCAGTGCAAAGTAGAACAGCCAGTGTTTTGCTATTTAAACTCAGTGGTACAAAGGAGGTAAACAGAAGCTGTCACTCCTTTTTATACTTACGAGGTTGCATCTCTGACAGCGAAAGCTAATACTGTATCTAAAAACTCTGAAATATTCAGCGGATGATGAGCATCTTACAAATTGATGCCGAGGCACAGTGAAGATGAAGCGAACGGGAAATCTGAGCATCA
Organism: Acanthurus tractus; assembly: GCA_029783725.1. Taxonomy (NCBI): domain Eukaryota; kingdom Metazoa; phylum Chordata; class Actinopteri; order Acanthuriformes; family Acanthuridae; genus Acanthurus; species Acanthurus tractus. The sequence continues at coordinate 6,895,208 of JAQNCA010000030.1, forward strand.
CACACTGAATCGATGCTGTTCATGAATAAAGATTTTACAAATCACAAATGAACTGGGGCACAATTATACAAAGAGGAGTGTGTGTTAATGTGTGTGATAAGACGGAGAGACAGTGCAGGTATGAGTAACCGTGCACATATGACGGGAAGGTGAAAGAAAGGCAGACGGATGGAAAAGGAAAGAGAGAGAGAGAGAGAGAAAGAGACTCTGTGTGCAACCTTCTGTTTTCAGATTTGGCAATGGACGATTCGACTCATCCACTCCTATCTCGTTACTGTGACACTCCAGCCCATTAAATAGAATAGATTATTGATTTTGCTCTCTACGCCCGCTCTGAGATTTTCCATCAGACTCTCGGCGAGCTGAAGAAAAGCTTTATGTGTACTGCCACACAACGTTGCATCACTTATACAAATGGCGGCGTGTCACATGAGAAAACTTGTCATCGGGCCGATGTGAACTCCTCAGGAGGGCCGAGGGATGTCATGGCCCTAATGCAGAAATTAAGTCCAAACCTCTCATGTGGCGCATTGATTTGAATGAATGCAAGATTATTGCAAAATACACCTGCTGTATTTTCTTTTATTGATCTTGCGTCGCAGAAAAGACAAGGTGAGGCCGTTTCATAATCGACAGAGGAGGCACTGAGAAAAAACTCCCCATTTGTCCCCAGACTTGGATATTGAGCGATGACATCACATCCCCCAGGTGCCCGTCTCGAGACTGTTCACTTGGCTCCGCTCTCCACGAGACGCTCGATTGATTTATTAGTCATAGTCGCTGAGCTCCTGTACTTGTCACTGAATATTTTGTCATCATCACTTTTGACGCATTGGAAGCGAAACTGCAGTTGTGTTCAGTGAAAACCATCATTATTTAAAGGCAGTGTGCTGCGTGTGTGTATTTCTCTGCTGTAATGGTGAAAGAAAAATGCTGATTTGACTCAATTTCACACTATTGTATCACAGCTGCAATGATTGTTCAATATATATCCATGGAAAATGTATTTTTAGCATCACTATAGATGATAAAATCCTTTTTAAGCAAAAATACCAACAAATTTGCTGGTTCGAGCTTCTCAGACTCGAGCGCTATGTTTAAGTTGTCACTTGTAATCAGATTAAATTAAGCCTTTTAGCTTTTTTTCAATATTGATGAATTTGCAAATTATTTTCTCAATTAAATTCATGTTCATAAAATGCCAGAAAATTGTGAAAAAAACCCCATAAATTTTTAAATTGGGTTGGCTTAAAGTGTCATTTTTAATTTCCTTGTTTTGTGTGAACATGAAGCCTTCAGTTTACTATCACATATCACAAAAAGAGCAGCGAATCTTCTCATTAAAGCTGAAATTCAAAATGTTTTTTTCAAACAAGTTTCTGATTATTCATCTGCTAAAAATGAACTTATTAACAGACCAAACTGTTGGTTAGATGAAAACAAACAACATGAAACCGCCAACTTGAGCACTCGGTATTTATAATTGGCATTTTCTTTTAAATATCTGAGTATTTTCACTCTTTTTATTCGCCAAAAGTGTAAAAATAATGGTTGCAGCCCTGTTTAAAGAGTGTAAACATTCCTTTAAATGTCTGAAATCTTGCAACTCTTTAAATATTAATGCACATATTAGAACCTCTGTAAAGTAACTGTTACAACACATCTGAGTTATATTTGTTATGTCATGCAGACCACAGTATGCAGTACTTTATGGGAACTGTTTTTTTCTACTTGCTGGTAAACAATGTTTCCTGTCTGGCATGACAAAAACTTTGATTTATGACAATAAGGTGATGAAAATAATTTTTGACGGTTATGATTCTGTTTGTAATATTTGCCAAATAAAGTAAAACAGAATGTAAAGAGAGAGGTTAATCTGTCTAATCTGACACAGTTATTGTCTGGCTTGTTTTGAACAGTGATGGAAATCATATTTAATTAAACAGGAAGATGAATTATTAAGAAAATGATCAATAGATGCCCTGATTCACAGCAGCCTGGGGATTTGAATGTGGATCAAGATCATGTGAACTCAAAATTCAAAGAAAATGCACTAACTGATGTTCGCGTAAGAGGTCTTATCTTCTGATTGATTAATAAGTGTGAGCTCCTTAGATCAGTTTTTACTGTGGTTGTCATGTCTTCCCAGATTTTGATGATTAAAACATAAATTCATGGTAGTTTACACACAGTGAGTTTAAACCCCTGTGCTTTTTGAAAAACTTAAGGTTGCAGAGACATTCTTAAAACAAGTACCGCTGAACCAGTTAGTGCGTTGCAGAAATGGTGAAAAAGGTGTTTCTATTTGATGGAAACCTAAATACGCTCAAATTCCCACATCATTGAAGGCTGGTGGCATTAATGTGCTCGACATAAGATCCAGAAAGCAGCAGGTGCAGTGCAGTAAATGCTAACAGGCACACACAGCGGCTGCCACTGATTTTACACATCCGAAATCTTTGAAATAAAATTAAAATCAAACATATTGCTGCACATTTCACTGCCAGACATTGTCATGCTCTTTACTGTTGAATTATTTTGTTGCAGAGAGTGAAATTAGATCCTGACTTGCATTCAAGTCCATTAGAGATTTCAGCGAAAGGGAGAAGTGCATAATTGATCAATGTCATTCATTAACCTGGCCACTTTTAATCGGCACGCTCAAAGCACCGAGCAGGTTGGCCCTGACAGCTGCAGTTAGTGGGTGGTTCTGCTCCTGTCTCATTGACAGAGATGACTGCTGTGTTGATTACCCATAATTAAAAAAAAAACAGGATTCAAATTAATGGCACTCGCCAATGATGGACTGATTTCTGCTTTCCCCAAATTGGAATGAACTTTATTGACATTTTGAGGAGATTGGTTAGTTCTCTTATCAGTAACACACAGTGACCAGCAAAGCCCTGCGTGTTGAGGCCTGAGCGGGATGTGAAAGGTGTTTATCCTAAGAGTTAACAATAAGACATTATTATTTACGGTTAAACCACATTTCATTTATGTTTGTCAGTGATAATGGTGGGGGACCTTTCTGTATCTATCACCCTTCCCTTTTCTCCGACATCTGTTGTAAATTGTCTCTGCGCCATTGTGACCTGATTCCTGTTCATTAGCTTTCTCTTTCCCTTCCTTCAGCACTGTGACGGCGGACTCCTCTCCCTTCACTGACTTGTCTGATAGGATTTGGTCCGCTCTATGCTGATGCAATCTGGGCAGCTCAGCAGATGCGATTCTGGCCTGTCTCCTGGTGATATGGTACGCCCCTCCGCTCTCGGCGGACATACACTAACAAGTCAGCACTCTGGCGGTGGTGATATTGCCCACCGTCATTACACGGACACATGGAATTAAAGCAAGGGCTGTGTCGACAACAGCAACTCTGTCAACGATCTTTATCGACTTTGCAGGAAGTTGGAGCTCAGGAGAATTTAAGAAAAGATATTAATAAAAAAAATCAGTTTTTTCAGTGTTTGGAAATAAATACGGCTTTTGAGCAGCTTTTGGTGAGTGGTGTGTATCTGTTTTTGTGTGTGTGTGCATGGGTTTTTGTGTGTGTTTGTAAAGGGGAGCTTGGAGGAACTGGGAGGAAGCAAACCTGAATGACTGAGAAGAAAAAGAGAAGGAATCATTATGCAAACCACAAGCACATGACCACAAGCAGTTCCTGCACAACTGTACAGTCTAACGTGCTTTGCATAGTGTAAGGTGAGACATTTTCATGGCAGCGTTTCACTTTTCCTCCTCTGCTGTACTGCCACTTCCGAGGGTTGCAAACCAGGCTGACTCTTTTTTTTTTTCTTTTTTTTTGCAATGCAAATCCCCAAAGGAAAGCCTGTGGTCTGCCTCTGGCTTATAGTGAAATGCCACTAGTGAGTGCTGCAGCCTCACATTCGGCTTCCAGGCATTACAGCCACAAAGCCCAGCAAAGCATCCCAGAGGCTTGGGATTGAGGAAATATTGTTAGCTTCTTACACAATCCACTACTAGCAGCAAAACTAGCAGGTTGCATCTGTCGGGTAGTAACACTGTATGATTGTTTGTGCATAAGCTCTACAAGTTCCAGAAGCACAGAGAGGTGGATGTAATGTGCTTAAATATGAGCACAAATCTTTATCCTGACATCTTTGCCTCTCAAAACATATTTCGACCTTTTTTCCCGATATCCTGATATATCTTGACATTTCCTTGCCAGGCCAGTATTCCTCGTAAATTGGTTCGTGTAAATTCAAATTGTCAAAACTGTTTCTATGGTGTGCAGGCAGTTGCCTTTTTTCAGGGAAATAGGAAATGCGACTGTTTATCCAATTCATAACACTGAGTGTCCCTTGTTGATTAAATGTCACAGCATTAATGTGACATTATTATGTTCATTCAGTTTTGGGTAAAATGGAGGAAAAAAGTAATAAGCAATTCTGTATTCAGTTCAGTGGTAATTGTGTTGGAATGTTAATCAGCACTGAATTTAATGCAATCAGTTAGACATTCATATGGCTTGAGGCTTCTTTTCTGCTACATTCAATCCAGTCATTTTTAATAGTAAATCAGTGACTTTAGCACAAATGTTACTGCATATATCTTATTATATTTTTTTAGTACATTTCATGCAAATAATTTAGCTAATTTTCTTGCTCAGACATTAGAATAAAGAACTAACCTGCCTTTATAACTGATTTTTTTAAAGATCATTAAAAAAAATTTCATGCGATATGATTATGATAAAAATCTTCAGCCGAGTTTCTCTTTCATCTGATTGCATGGTCGGCTCATGCAGGTTTGTGGCTTCCACATTATGCATATTAGGACAGCGCTCGCTGTGTCCTGACAGGTTGACAAATGTCGGGGAAACGTGCTGATTTAATGATGTGTTTTCTATCTAATTATTGCTGAGTGTCAAGAATTAGTTTAAAGGCTCTTCCTGTTCATTTGTCAAACATGTGAAGCCTTTTACAAGCATCCAGATAACAAGAGGTTTTTTAATACACTTCCTGCAGGAATAAGAAACGACTCTCCAAACATTAACTGTTCATATCAAATAAACTCAGGTCTTGATCTCAGCACATAAGGGTCAGCTACTTTAAAGGGAACATTTGTCGGTCGTAGAGATATTGTATTTGTTATAAAAGGGCCTTTTTGATGAGGGCATGTGATGTGGCGGAGGCAAAGTGAGAAAGCAAAATTTGCTGTCTCTTTCATTTGTGTGCACAGAGCCACCTCTGGGAGGCAGAGTGGAAATGAGCTAGTGTGTTACTCGGGCCAGGTCAAATAGTTTGAGGTGATGAATGACTGCAACAGTTCAATTAATGAAGAGACACAAGGAAGCTAAAAGAGCCCAGACACAGAACTGAGACCTTTAAATATCTCACCCCTGCAGAAAGGAATTTTGTAGAGCAGCCCACCACCTCACTGTCTCACAAAGGACGCCACAGTCAAAGGCTTCCCCGCTTGAATTGCAAACAATTACATAATATACAGCCATCTATAGTATTTAACTGTACTTTAGCATGCATGTTTATTTGCCCCCAGTCTATGATTGGTCGGACACTATCTACATTAAAGCGCGGACATCTTTATTAAATGATTTCTGCCAGTGATTATGTATGACTAATTTTGGCAATTTACATTCACATTTATTCTCATGAGTGTCAAGGGACCCGCATTTGCATTTTTAGTGTTTTTGACTCAGGTTGTCATTTAATGAGGAAACTCCAGTTAAAAAGTGACTGAAACGTGGAGCCTGTTTACACAGATAGGAACATATGGTGCTCAAAATAACCCCAGAGCTCCAACAAGGTGAATGTACTGTAATCATTTCAGACCCTGTACTACAACACCAGACAGTGGCCGACCATGCTGCAGCATTACATGCACAACGTTGAAGCTAATACATGCAAATACAGCCCAGAACAGCCTTCCAGCTCCATCTCTGGGGGAAGTCTCTCTCTCATGACCTTGATGAGGTCACAATTGCCTGCTTGCTACTTCTAATCCCTCTCCCGGCACTAGTGATAATATACAGCCCAAAGAAAATTACTTACATGACAAGGGAAAACAACTGTTTACAGCTTTCATTTAAATGATGCCTCAAAAACAAGGTCCTGGTCAATCATGCTCAGAAAGGAAAGGTAATTACTGGCTTTTTAGGGCAATCACACTGTTGTGTGCTGAGAAATGACGGGTAACACTATGAAGCAATTTTTTAGTAATTAGAAATTTTAATTGTTGTTTGTTAACATGTCTCTTTCAGTATTAGTTCTTTGTAACAAAAACCATATTTGAAATGAAACAACTGTTCAGCATTTATTTCATTATATTAAAAAATAAACTCCGACCACTTTTTAAATTGCTAATTTATGTTGTATTAGATTAATTGTATCATTGCGTTATAGCACTGCATGCTTAAATAGAAAATGAATAAAAATAAATGAAAATAAATGAGAAAAAACAGCTTCTGATAATGATTTGGTGCTGCAATACTCTTTGTCATCCACACTAAGCATGCAAACAGTTCTGCTCTGCTTGCTAATTAAACAATTATGCAAAGTTGAACATATGACACAGCATTTTCAGAGCTAGATCTTAGCAGAATGTACTGTCTTTTCATTTTCTACAAAGTGTATCCTAGTTGAAGCTGAAAAGACGTTTCTGATACTCAGCCCTCAAAAATTTCCACAAATCAAAGGCTTAATGGAGAGAACACACAGGGATATGCAGAGCAAGCTGTCAAACTGAAAAAGCATATTTCCTGAATCTCATTCAGAGTGATGGTTATGGGCCCCATGCTTCCAAAGATGCAGAAAAATACTGAGTGAGTCACAAAATTTGATAATAAAAACAGAATCAACTTTAAAATGCAGATTTTTGTGGCAATTTCTAAAAATGTGGATGCAATTTCCAAAAATCTGGGTTTGCTTTGCCATTATAGTCATTTTTTTTTCATAGAGTCTCAGCAGAATGAAAAGAAAAAAACTGCACTGCAAGGTTTTAGAGTACCACACACACACACACACACACTTTCACATACTACACACACAAGACATCCTCTGAAAGAGAGAGACAGGAAGTAGCAACACACTAGCAAAATCACTTCTTAGAAGTGTAACCACATTGGCAGATGCAAGACACGAGTTTGCTGAAAACTTTGTGAGCGTATGCCAAGAGTCAGTATTACGTTAAAAAACAGAGAATTTATGTCTGTTTCTGGTCAAGCATGTAAACAAGGAGCTCTGCCTGAACGTAAGAGCCGCCTCCATCAGACCCACTTTGTGTTTCATCTGCACATAAAGGCTGTGGTGCAGAAGTTTCAAAAACAGTGCAATGTCATGCTTCGTTAAATTCACTGATATTCATGATTTTTTCTCAAATTCTTCTTACTGAATCATTCATTTTTGATTCATCCACCACAAGATTAGACACTCTGTTTGATGACAAAACATGCTTAAATCATAAAATCATAATTAAAAAAAAACACATAATGGGGAAAAAAATGTGCTCATGGCCTCTTGACAGCAGTGAATTTGCAGCTCTGTTAAAACTCGCAGCATTAACATTAAGGGCTCTATTTTCGTAGACCAGGCGCAGCACAGGGCAGGTGCGCTGCGCATACGCCGCGCCAGCGCATTTTGCAATTTTTGTGAACGGCGCAGTCCGGCGCAGTCCGGCGCAGTCCGGCGCAGTCCGGCGCATCGCGGCGCACCAACGCCTCTGTCCCTCCCACCGGCGCAAGTGGCAAGGAGGGAGGAGGGAAGGCCTGAGCGGGTT
>JAQNCA010000030.1:6945257-6967268 GCA_029783725.1 Acanthurus tractus
AATTTAGTCCAGCCGACTGACCTTCAAACCATTCTAATTTATTTCCTCTCCTGCCCACACAGATGGCTCGACCTCCTTCAAATGATGAAGCCAATTGTATTTTTAGGTCTGACTTGAAGGAATGTGTCTTCCCTTCATGGGAGTGTGTTGTGCAAGGTAATCTGCCCCTGAAGAGATGTCTAAATTAGAATGCACCAACAGTGACCCATATTACCTTTGATTCAGTCTGAAGCCTGCAGGGCGCTCTACTGTTCCAGCCCCATGACGTGGTATCAGTCACATCGCTGCGGCTGGCATGGAGATCTCCTTAATTTTTCTAGCGTTTTCTGCTCTGGGGTTTAGCTAAGTATTCTTAGAGGAATTGTTCAACATTATGGGAAATACACTTATTTGCTTTCAGGTGGGGAATTAGAGAACACTGATACCACCTTAATGCCAGTATGGTAAAAGCTACAGTCAACAGCTGCTGAGCTAAGCTTACACAAAGACTGAGAGCAGGGGAAACAGCTGGCCTTACTCTGTTGAACAGTAGAAAAATCCATCCAGAATCCGTACCAGAGCTGAATGTAAAAAGTGTTTTTTTTTATTTTATTTTTTTTATTGGGTTTTATGTACTTGACTTTCTTGGCTGAGATCAGTAACTTCCTCCAAACATCACTGGTTCCTTGGCTGCTGGCTGCAGCTTCATGTTTACCCAACAGTAAAATCTTCCCCTCTAACTCTTCACCAGAATGTCAATAAGCACATATCCCAAGATGTACAAAACTTTTTGCTTAAAGTATTTAAATTAAAAATCAACCCATGGAAAGTTTTATGTTTAAGTGAAGCTACTTTTTTTTCGTCAAGCTACCTTTTTTTTCTGAAACGTCCTACTTTTTCAGCTGAGGGTTATGTGCAAACAGCAAGCAGTTGAGTTTCCAGAGGTTGTTGGGAAAGATAAAGGGAGGTGTGTCTTTACTCAAAAAGCAACATGATTTGTGGCTGCACTGCATTGTGATGTATCTTGGCTATTGTCAGAGGAGAAATTGCTTTTCTACCTCTTCTATGATGGATTTCTTTTTGTATGATTGTTTATTGACGATGCAAAGTAGTTTTTCTGTATGGACGCCCTTGTAGCTATAATAGAACTACATTGTTTTGATGTGACCCCACATTGTTCTTTGGATAGATATTTGTAGAACTAAAAAAAAAAAAACACATGTAGAAAAAAATCATACCGGCACTAAAGAACCAACAGCTGTTTTGAACTGTAATAAAGTGCCTCTGTCATTCTGTGAAACTCTTAACCCTCTTAATTAGTGTTAATATTTACAAATTGTCATTCATTTTCAGCAGTACACAGCAATTTGGATTAAGTGAGCATTAGTGCACTGGCACAACCCCAGTGATCTCACTGTTCTGCTCTTTTGATTCAGTGCAGGGTTTGAAATGATCTGCACTTACGTGAGTTGAAAAAATGTTTTTTGACACAAAAAGCCGAACAATCATCTCCAACCAGCGCATGACAGCTCAGAGCTCAGGAGGTGCTGCTGTAAAACAGAACGAAACAGAGTGACTTGCACGGACTGAACACACAATTAATCTCATTTCAACTGAGGTTTAACAAACTGTTACACACTGGCTAGTCCGTTCCTTTCTGAGTGCCAACAAGGTCCGAAATTAACACCCACCAAGTGCCTAATGCAGGCAGATTTTCCGTTCCACCACACTGCCGGGTGGCTGCTGGTGCCAGAAAAGTCATGCAATAAAAACTATGCTGAGAGTCTCTTTCGGGGTTTGGTTTCATTTACGGGCACACTGCTTCTGTCCTCGGCTGTCTGTCCGAGTTGGCACACACAGACACACATAGACAGCCAGAAGCACAGCTACTTTGTGGTGCATTCATGTTCACCTTGTAAACTTCAAAATCCACATTGCTTTGTTGGGATATACAGGGGCTTCACAGGGCTTTCAAATGCAACTTCTATCTTATACTGCAATAGCCTTTAAGGTTGTTTAAAATGGGAAAATTTCTCACTTTTTCTTAGTTCCTTTTGTTAAATACATAAGATCACGTGTGTCATTAATGTGTTCCTACTCTCAGCATTATTCGATGCTCAAATATGAACAGCATCCCATTTCGTTCTATTTTGGCAATTATCAAACTGCTACCAACAAACTCAGCCATGTTCTTTTCCAGCGTGTCTTCAAGTACCTCTGTGATTATTTTTAAGTCATTTCATCGCTGCATTTTTTAGGAATTAGATACTAAAATCACATCCAACATGCATACATTTTGGCCAGTAAAAATATCATTGGCCAGAGGATTATTCATCTACCAGCTCCCTCGGTCGGTGAGTCAAAAAGTAAATTTCGCACTCTAAGTGCCAACCTCCTGCTTCTTATAGCTGCTGTCTTGTGCCGGATATCATGAATAACAGTCATAAGGACTCCTCTAATCCTCCCACACTGAAGGAGATGGTGGAGATAAAGTTTAGTGATATAGTTTTGTCATTCTGAGAAAGGTGTCGCAGCAGGGGGATATGAGACTAATAACCGTCTCCCACCCACAATCAACACTGTTCTGTTTTCTCCTGCTTGTGTCTGTTTCTGTTTGCTCTCAACATCTTGTTTCCCTTTTGCTTCTTTTTCTCTACCTGTTTCTCCTTCATTGCACCTCTTTGTCTCCTTCCTCTTCCCTCTCTACCTCGCCTTAACCCCCGAGGATACTGACTCCAGTAGAGGTGTAGGACCTGGAGGACACTGATAAGGCCATCCCTTTAAACCTCAGCTCCACAGGCTGAGTGTGCGAAGAGAGAAATGGAGCACAATACACTGCAACCACATGCTCACACCAGACTTCATGTCGCACGGCCAAGAATTTTCACCCTATTGTCTTTTTCATAGCAACAGGGGCAGACTTTAGCACGGGGTAAACAGAATAACATAACATGAGGGCATGTCCATCATAATGTAACCTGGAGGATTAATTACAAGAATGGGGAATGTTTAGATTGAACATTAAATACATACAACCTCTTTTTCAGAGTGAAATGAGAAACGTATTTAGCTAAAAATCTTTATCAGTTCAGCTCAAACAAAATCAGATAACAGTTCTGTTGGTTAAAAAAAAAAAAAAAAAAATGAAATGAGACAGTGCTCTTAAGCCGTCAGCCATCACATAGGTAATTTATTTTATCATGGCCATCTCTTTGCAGGTACTTCTGTAAGCTGTAAGCCGTTCGCCACAACAGCTGTCATGGCTGTAATCTCCATGGTTGGAGATGGACAGATATCATCTCCAAACTAGCTTTTCATTCCCGTCTGTACCTCCCAGGCTGGAAGGAGCAGCCTCTGTCTGTCTCCAGATTAAATGTGGGAAATGAGTCATCCAGAAAACTAATCGTAACATTTCCTCTCAGGGCTGAATGTAGTATTTCAAAACCACAAAAAGGTTCATTTTGAATGAAAATATTCACACAGAATGTCTTAATAATATATTTTACATATATTTTTTTTAAAAATCCTATTTTCAGAATTTGTGCAACCTCACACAGAACAGAGAGACTGATATTACTCCCATATCACAGACTCTAACCATCCACTCACACAGGCAATGGCATGCAAACACAACATCATCACTGCAGTGCATTGCAGTATCATCACTGAGAAATGTGTGCTAAACTTTGCCTCCCAGTGGTATAATTATTATTATTACCAAACTTGTGCAGCAAATTATTATAAGAATGCCGAGGTTTTATTTGCCGTCTCTCCTTTATAGCTGAGCTTAATGATATTCTGTCATAGAGTGAAAAATTAACAGTTTATTACAGCACAAAGCTTCAGCGCAGAGTGCAAACACCCCACTAATGCCTGCGGTAATGGATACAAAAAACATAAGATACAGCAGGAAAAGAAAACGTACATTTCCAGCATTTCATGGCTTGCTGAGAGGCATCTTGCTGCAAAAAGAAGAAAAGGAAAAAAAAAAATCTGGTTGGAATGATCATTTTTTCTGCTGTGAGTGAGAAGACGTGCATGTTTTAACATCCAGTAGCAATCTCTTGTTATGTTTGCTAAAATGAGCATTCATGCTTTATGCTTCAATAAAACACTATAAATGAGAGAAAATTATTCTCAAATTTGTTAAAGGAAAATTTGTAATTTTTTCTTGCTTCCTATTTTTGAGACATAAAGAAAAGACAACATGGAGATTTTTTTTAAAAAATTACTAGATATATTTCACTTCATGTGCTCAGCCCAGAGCAGTAGTTCATAATAGATGAAGTTTCCTATATGTTAAAAAAAAAAAAAGCTGTACAGAAAAACTTGCTTGATTGACATTTGATGATGAAAGGTTTCAAGCATGAACTGATGCAGATAAAAGGCCTGCCAAATTCCTCTGAAGACTTCAATTGGTGAGATATTTGAAAGCATGTAATCTTCACACGTCCAGTGGTCAAAGACTAGTTAAGGCCTTGTTACCACTAGCAGTGATTAATTCAATTAAGCTGACTGATCAAACATGGCGTACAGCTCTTCATTACTGAACAAACACAATCAACATTTAATGTCTGGCTCCACAATTTCCTGCACAGACGAACTGCACTAATAGAGGTCTAACCAGGTGGTGGGTGTTTATCAGTAAGAGATCCACTGAATGCTGATGTCGTTTGCTTTTATCAGCAGAATTAAGTAAATTAGGATATTTATGCTAAGTAAAAAGGTCAGACAGGATTACAATCAGTTTCAACAGACATATTTTAATGTGGGTGAAAATTTGCTTGTGTTTGTATATTTGGCCTGTGAATTCTCCAATCTATAAAATGCAGGTCTACGTTTTAGGGCTAGTTTATAAGGCTCTTTTATTGTAATACTAAAAAACAGCCATGCCATTCACCACTGATAAAGTCTCTTCCTGGCTACAGCTGGTAAATTTGCCGCAGCTTAATGTTATTATGTGCTCAGGGCGGGGCCTTGGAGTAAGGATTGCACAGGCCTTCAGTGAATGTCAGTGGTAGAGAAGAGGGATGTGGATCTGAGGATGTATGCACATTAGGCTTAATTAACAGTGCTTACTGGCAGTAGCTTAAGTGCTGCCCCCTCTGACTTGGCACTATAAACTTGTCTATTTGTTTCATGTATGTATAGCCTTCCTTTTGTACTGCAGCTTAAAAAAACTCTGTCCGAAATTCATTTGCCCCTACAATAATACTATAAAGCACATTAATTTGGCCCTTTAGAATTAACATGCACAAATTAAATGGCAGAAATTAAATATAGTGCACTACATAATACATAGAGTGCCATTTTGGGCACAACCATTGCTCGTACAACATCACTGCCAGCTTCGGGACAAAGGCTTTTGTTTTTGTTTTTGTTTTTTAGTCAGCTTTGGCTTCGGTTTATTACCTATCTTCACTGTTCCGGATAATATTTTCCCATATACTCACATTATTTCTGTATTTTTCAACACTGTTTAACATGTAATTTGAAAAGATGTACATTTTTGTGCAAATCTACGTTTCCCTTTAAGGAAAAACGGTAAACCTAGTGACTCATGGGATATTTCAAACTGTGCCTTTTCCACACTAGTAAGGTCAGAGGTCAAAGGTCAGCATCAGCTAGCCGGGCGCTGGCAGAGGTTTAGGTCTTGCTCAGAGACGTTTGACAACAAGGGCATGATCCTGAGCCACACTGGATCACTTTTCTATTCCCTCTGCCTCCATGCTGTCTTGATGTAAGACTGGAAGTCAAACAACGATAAAGCCTCTTGATGTTTGTCTTTAGAATTAGCGTTTTTACTGATTTCATTCTGCATGATCTCAGGACATAAAATTGCTCCTAGGTTCCTGGCAGCTACTGTTAGGAGCTCGATGTTCAAACCAAAAAAATGTCATACAAGCAACCATTCATTAAAAATGAAACTGTCTACAACACCAGTAATGTTGTAGACGGTTATTTGCAGTGCATAGCAATGAATCGCTTTAAAAAAAACAAAAAAACAAGCCACTCTGTTTTGCTGTAGATCAATACAGAGACATTTACATAAAGGTCTTAGCATCTGTAAGCAAAACTGAGCCAGTATACCGCATGTATTGATTTTCCACGTTTGTGATAGCTGCGATACTTACAGCACTGGCACAAAAGGGGGAACCAGCAGCTGGTGCCGAACAACAATGTACTTTATATGACAATGTAGGTCGCTGTGATTAAGTTTCCAACTAACAACTGTCAAGAGGGTAAATCAATAGGTAATTTTGGGGCCAGACAAGAGTGGTTGAAGTCAATATCCTGAATCAAGCAACCCACTGGAAAGCCCTCAGGGAGCCTGGTAAAAGGATTACCCTCTGCTACCCTTAAGTTCTCACTCCATAATTGTCTTTGAGCAGTGATGAACATCAGAGGCATGGCCATGTCTTCAACTCACACTTTCGCCAAACAGAAGATAGAAAATCAATATATATATATCCAAGCTAACCCCCCTGCCACATGGCTACATTACTTTTTTTATTGTTACATTACACACAGAAACATATTCGGAAAGCCTAACATCCTGGAAATGATTCACAAATGTACCAAGGTTAATAGTGCCATTCATATTGGAGGACTAATCCCTATAATTTGAATGGGGGGTAATCATGAGGCTAATTAGGGCCTTTCCTATAAGCTTTTTGTTTGGTGATCTATGCTGTGCATTTGCTCCCTGTAGAAAGGATTCCATGAAGCAGGACGTAATGCACACACAGTAATATTCACTCTGTTTCACAGAGGGCTATGAATAGGGACAGTGAATGAATCAAGCCCTAATGCGTGCATTATCCTTCAGACATTTGTACTTACTGGTCTAATGCTTGTCAGTGGAGCCAGAGTGGAGGATGACATTTTTAATGTTCGGTTTTATTGTCTGTCCCTTCTTCCCTAATGCTCATAGTTCAAACTCATCAGCAAAGAATGTGATATTTTTTACATCTTATATAGTGCATCTCCTAATGTCTTGCACTCATACAACCTGGAGAATCAAGTGATGATGATAATAATAATAATGACTTGCTGGAGCCCCTGCAAAGTTGATTCACCCTGACCAGTGACATGGAGAACAATCAATCTGGATCCAACAATGCCGCAGCGTTATTGTAAATAATCCTCTTTGACACAATGAACTGTTATCTTTGTGAGGGATTTATTCTCTTTTGTGTTTTTGGTGAAACAGCAGTGCCGAGGTCTGTGACTTGTTGAAAGAAGAAACCGCAGAGGAAATTCGTGGTATAGATTGAAGGGGAGCCACTTGAAATGGGGTTGACTGACCCGGGATAGCAGTACACAAGCAGCTTCGAATGAAAGAAATGAAAAGAAAGAGAAAAGCTTATTGGATGTATTGAATCATTTTACTTTGCAGCCAGTCAAGGGATTGGATAGGGAGCGTGATCGGACTCGGTGCCAGGTCGAAATGAAGCAGAAACACACTTGACCACAGACATTTTAAAACATACGCACATGGAACAAGACTTGTACTGTTTTAAAGCGATACTGAAAAAGGTGCATGAAAAGTTTCACACACTCATTTCAAAAAGGCATCTTTTGTGATGATACACAGTTTAGATAAACCATAATTTGTGTTTT
Source organism: Acanthurus tractus (assembly GCA_029783725.1). NCBI lineage: Eukaryota > Metazoa > Chordata > Actinopteri > Acanthuriformes > Acanthuridae > Acanthurus > Acanthurus tractus. The sequence continues at coordinate 6,952,860 of JAQNCA010000030.1, forward strand.
AATGGCTTGTTTTCCATTAACAAGTTTCACCAGAGTCCCAGAACAATCCTATAAATCAATTTTAGCCAAACCAAAGTAAATGTAAATGTTTTTTCTTTACTTTATTTTAATATTTATAATTTTTAGTGTCTGAAACTTCAAACTCCAAGTACAGTGACTGTCAAACTGTACATAGCTGAAATAATTGAGTACAATTTGTCATGCAATCTAATTGTGTTGTCACATTTAACTGCAGTTTACTATGTAACACTTTGTTTCTTGACCAGAGACTCTCTACTTGTTGTGTGTTTAGCTCAGTGTTAGCTGGCTTTATTAGCTGATCGCTCTTTTAACCTATTTGCTCCATTAGCCAAACACTCTGGCTGCTAATGGCTAACTAGTTCTTCTCCTACAAATTTCAACACACAATGAATTTTGAACATGTGAGAAGTCAAACTCTTTATTTATCTTCCCTCAGTGAATCATTATCTTCTGTATATGAAGAGGTGTGTGTGGATCAATTCCAGTTTTTTCTTACGAACAACTATCTTAAAGCATCTTTTAAAATGGCAAACACTATTTGTGTAATTATCGGAAGCATTGGGTCCAAACTGAGGTGGCTTAACAAACACAACAACGCCCCCCTGTGTAAGGCAAGTTGAATTTTAGCCTGTAAAAGCCCTGTTGTACATTGATCTACAAAAGACACCTTTCAAAAACCAACATGCTTACTGAGAACCATGTACTAAAAGCACAGGCTCTGCCCCTTATTGCAGATTCTCACCCAAAGAGTTCAAAAGGGGGTGGAGCCTATGTGAGAAGAACTGCCAAAAACAAAAATGGCTTTTTATTTTTCGCAATGAGAGCAAGAAAACATATTTATGTATTAACACAATTCTGACATCAGCTGCTATATTGAAATGAATGAATCCAGTCATGTTTTATTAAACAGGTGATCTTGATGTTTTAATCATGTGATATGAATTACACACAGTGAAGTTTGAGCCCTCTGCTCTGAGATGAAGATACTTGTGTGTAAGATAAGATTGACGTGTTTGGTATCATAGTCAGTGTACTGTCACAATACAAATGGTAAAGAAATTAATCAAAGTGACTGGCAGGTTTGCAAACTGCACATGGCTTATTTTTTTCAAAAGCAAGAGGCATTTTATCCTGCATCAACAAAGTGAGTGTTGCTTTTTCCCAGGTCAGTTCATGGCAGCAGTTTTTCTCTTGTTATGTCCTTTCACATCAACAAAATGATAAAACAGGTTTTTAAAAGACTACTGGGCGATATGGCCTCCACTAAACCCCTTAAGGTCTGTTTCACAGCCACCTACCTTTCTTAACACTTAAGTGTCACTGCAAGGTCTCGACTAAACTTGAGGATAAACTGCTAAACACACTCTCAGTTCACTGGTTCTGTTTGCTGTTTGCTATAGCAGCTTCAATCTAATGCTGCCTTTGTGCCCCAAGTAATTATATTGTTGCCTGGCTGTTGTTTCTGTCGGGGGGAAAAAATACTTTTTGAAGACAAATAATTGGAAAGCAATCTACTATCAGCCAGCCTTTATTACAAGTGTGTGAAATGTTCTTAACTGGAAAGACTCAGTATGTTAAACATGATGTGTTTTTTGGTGTGATAAGGTCTTGTCATTTCCTGCCTCAGTTTGTGATTTCTTTTGTTCGCCAGAGAGACTTTCAACAACCCACAAAAAAATGAAAGTGAACTTCTGTCTCGCCGCTTTATGTTCTGGTCTGTTGAGGTTATGGTTGGTAGAAAAATTGACCTTTTCTGTGAAGGAGTTTTCGCTGTGTGATTTTTGATCATAAACGCAAAATGGCAGCTACAAAGGGAAGCCTTGCTCTTTGATTTTGAGGGGCTGCAAACCTCGAGGTTTACCATTGATGTTTTGTGCTAAAGAAACGTTTCGGTTGTAGCCACACTAAAAAATATCTTGATGTGAGGTCATGCTGACCACTTTTAATGAGTAATTTACGAGTAAATATGCAACACCAAATGTAAAAAGCGGCACAGAAAGCCAAAGCAAATTGCCAATTATAATGACAAACCTCGCTTTGTGTTATTCTTTGATTAGTTACCTTTGACATCTATGTGTTTTACTAATAAGCTGTCATTTTTTACAGTGCTTTAAACACTCTTAAATCATAAAGAGCAAAATGTAGTCCTGCAAGTACCTAACATCCACAGCCGCTTTTCTGAGATTCCTAAAAATAACAACCTGCTCAAGAGTTGGAGGATCTGCACAGATGGTGGTATACTTTGCTAGCCACACGGGACAATTAGTATGTGAATTGATGATGATGCGAGCTCAGCACTAATTGGAGGCTGGTAAATGAATGTGATTCCTCCCTCTGTCTCAGTGGGCAGCAACATCAGGTAGCACTGTTATAAGTTTATTTCCATAACCAGCCTTGGCAGCATGTAATGGCTTGATCATATGCAATGTGCAGCCAGCTTACACCTCAGCCACCAGCGCTAATCACACACACATATTGCATTAACGTTGCGTAATGATCTTGTTTTTGAAATAATTGAACTGCATCAGTGTCTCAATTTTCTGGCTATCAGGCTCAGACTTTGGAATGAGTTTTGAAGCTTTGTTTTAAATGTTTTTGGACTGCTTGAGATGACACTAGAATTTTGGTTGCAGGCTTAATACAATCATCCACTAGACGTCCAAACCCTTCGCTGCTGTTTCAATGAACACTTGTTCACACCAGAGATGGAAAAGGTTAACAAGTTGGGGTCATTTGGGAAGAAAACACCAAGAAATACCTGTCACTAACTCTCCCTATGTGAAGACTTGTGCTGTGACCGTGCATGGACGGAAATTGTTTGCATTGTGTTTGTGTCTATCTGGCGTTATGAAATAAAAGCTGAAGCACATTTTGAATCAGCAGCTTCATGTCGGGAAGCTCCCACTGAGCAGTCTGGCAGCAGTTAAAATTGCCATTTTAGTGTAATTATTGTCATCTGGTCATGCCAGGATGCCGATGAGATATTTATTCCCATTGTGCTCAGATTGCTTTTGGATCTTAAAATGGAGACAATGTCAGATAAGAACACACCTTTAACAGTCTAAATGGCTGTGTCAGAGTAATTTAGTTGTTAGCACTGTCACCTAATAATTACAAATGGAGTGTGGTCTGTCTGGTGTTCTCATAATGCTTAGGGAAAAAAAACCCTGACTTAGACTAACAAAGAGTAATTGACCACAAAAAGGATCTTCATTTTAAATCTCAACCAGAGTGGATTCCTCTAACTTTGTTTAATCTTCTATGATGATGTTCAGTTACTGCACAAGCTGAAATTTGCCCCTATTTCACATCCAACTAGGTTTGCATCAGTAAGTGTTGCAGAACAATTGCTGCATGTTTGACTGGAAAGGTCTTGTCTAGGATGCAACAATTTCTTAGTTCATTATCAATCAATCGATCAGGTTTTTTAGCTATAGGGATGCACAATATAGATTTTTTTAACTACATTGAAGCAGTGCTGGATAAAACAACATGAGTTTATTATAATTCAGATTTTGTTAGTTTTCTTTACTGTTGGCCTTCACAAACAGTATTCTCTTCAACAATGGCTGAATTGCATAATTAAAAATTCTTTGCCAAACTCAGTATAATTTCTTACATACTTTAGGGACCTTGTTGCATTGATCAAGCATGCTTAAAAAGGAGAAAAATGATTGTCTATGTCACTGTGTCTTGGATCTCTCGGTAAGTGTTGCAGTAAAAATATTACAATACACTTGATATAACAAATCCTAAATAAATACAATAATTGTCTTTATTGGGAATATTTTAATGAGAAATAGCCGCAGTTGCAAATAGTACATCCACTCGATCAACCTGATGCCTTTTTTCAATGTAACGACACATGTTAAATTAATGCCATCACTTGTGTATTAGCTGATCATTTATTCAACCCCTGATGGTGCCAAACGCTGGCAGTTCAGCCTCATGGGAGGTCTGGCCCAGGGAACCTTTCTTTTGATGGAGCATGCAGGCATTTTTTTAGAGCTCGCAGTCCCCTCCAGGAAACCAGCAGCAAGAAGCAGTAAATCAATAGCTACGCAGTGTGGGCAAATGACAACCCGTTTAGTTTGGCGGCCTACTTCGTTTCACAACATGTGGCCTGGCCTTCTAAACTGAAGGCAGGGTCTCGGGGAGAAAATATTTCCCTGCACTAAATCAGATTTGGCAGCAGGTGGTCCGTGGAGTTGTGAGTGAGCTGCCTATACACCTGCCAAGGACTGCGGAGCCGGAAGAAAACACTCTATTTTTCTCCACCCAGGTGACTCTCCTGCACCTCCCACTGGTTCAATATATCAGTGGTATCTGGCTGGTTGTGATGTGTCATCAGTCAGCTTTGTAACGTCTTTGAATAATCAGTCATTATGAGGAGAGTAAAGAAAGCAGAGCCAAAATATTATTTAGCAACAGTGACTGAAGTGACACATGAGAACGTTGCAAATGAATGAATCTGGATTTACTCCCACTGCTGTTTTAAAAATTAGGGAAAAACTCATTGAAGACAAATGCTGATTGCGTTTGAACTGTGATGCCTTTCTAAGAGTGTTATTGAAGGTTGCTTCTTAGAGTATTTATGACCTTGATCCATGTTAGGAATAATCAATTTTGCCATGAGAAGTATTGATGCAATCTCGGTTCAAAGAGAGGATGAAAGAGTGATATGTGCACAGAAACCCAAGTCTCTGGCTTTCATGAGACCACTATAATATCCCTCTGGCCTCAAACCTGTAGGTTGACGGAAGGCAAATTAATTCCCATCATGTTCTTAAATCCACAACAATTTGTCCTAAGCAGCAAAGTCACTCTGAAGAAAAAAGATATAAAGCTAAAATGTAAGATGAATTATGCATGTGAGGGTCAAAACTCGATTATACCGTTATTTATCTGATTGACTGGTGCTATGGCAGTGAGGTTCAATTTACGCTCCTTCGCTCACACTTCATAGCCTCTTGCTCGCTGACGATCTCTAATCTCTATATTTCAAAAATAGTACAGTGTGTGTTTTTTTTCTCTCACTCTCTTTCCTCCCCTGTGCAGGAAGGTTGTGTACTTCAGTGGTCTTAAAGAAGACAGTTATGAATCTATAAAGATTCTTATTTTCCATCTATTTACCTTTTTTTTGTCCCCATAAACTCTGGATTCACTGAGCAGCTCATGTAAGTATGTAAATGTATCTTGTGGGCCATAAAGTGATGGAATAAGGTTGACAACAAAATGAAATTACCACTTTTGTCTGAGGGGAAAGGTGCAGGAGAACTAGTCTGAAAAATCTTAACGAGACACCAATAAACACGGGGTCCATTTAAGGTTTTGGCTTATGATTTTTTTTATTTGTCGTATTATCAACAAATCACTTGTCAAGAACAGTGATTTGATCCTGCTGACAGATACTGTTGATTTATGTATCCAGAGTTTTTAAAGGACTCATTCCTGTGCTATAAACCTCAATTATTATCCAAAAAATATTTAAAAATGACAGTGAGCCACAGTGTTAAACTTGATGGCATAGTTTTAATGATGATGATGAACATGGGAACTGTGGTTTACTTTTCCTGCACTGCTGCTGAACCACTAAAACCACTGCAAAAAAATCCACAGCTGAAAAAAGTCTCCTATAAATGATCCGTTTGCTTCTGTTTGAGCGCAGTTTAAACATATTTTAAAAAATTATTCAGCCTGTTTCACAAAATGCTTCGGTGTATTTGTAGCTTGTCTTTAAATAAGAAGAAATAAACCATGTTGTTTTCAAGAGGCACCAACAGACTCACAAAGAGTCAAGTGTTTGACTAATTTAATGTTTGTTTTGGTGTTTTCATTGGACTACCAAATAATAAGACATATAAAAAAGCCAGCCTGGTCTGTTAATGGCACAAAATAGCACAAAAAAACAAATGTGTTTGACATTATGAAGTAGTGTGGAATCACGGGATTTGTTTATTTCATTGTTGTAGCCGCCATTGGAGAAGGAAGTCTAACATACTGACTCTGGCACAAATATTTTAAGTTCAAGGTTTCACCATTCAGTTACAGTTTGATAACCTGTCAAGCCCAAACAAGTATAATGACTGTTTTTTTTCAGAGCTTAAATTCTTAGTCGATAAATTGGTTAAATAACACAAAAACATTCCCTTGTTCCAGCCTCTCGGTATAGCAAGAATTGTGTGTTAGTCTTTGTCTTGGTTGTCAGCAAACTGAACAAGTAGATCAAAACAGGCTATTTGAAGACTTTCCCAGGGAGAAGAACCGTTTCAGTTTCCACACAAAAATGTGCTGAAAGACAACTCTCATCATTTTTTGATATTATGAAGACACAAATTAGTCATCCAGGCCAGGACGGACTGACATCTCATGTTAAAAAAATAAGCAGCATACTGGTTAAAGTGACAGGAGGAGCTCGGATGACTTTGACTTTGACATTGCAGTGCACACAACAGACTGCACAGTTATTAGTTATTTTATATTCTTACAAGTGAGGATGTCAAGTTGGAGCCTCCCCTTATTTGGCATCCTTTACTGACAGCGAGGGGACTTGCCACACTTATTAGAGTGTGGAAGCATTGTCAAATTGCTTTTAAGAGCCTATGGATGCCTGAACTATTGCTCTCCAACCTTCCCCAGATTATTCAATCTCACAGTCCCTATTGCCGGCTCAAGATAAGATGGAGAATCCATGCAGTGGAGGCTTATCTGAACTTAGCACACACTCTCAGGAGTATGGGATTTCACTACAAATTCCCTCAGCGCACTTCAGGTATGACCCAATTAATGTGAGAGTTTTCCGCCTTTTCCTTTCACCCTCTGCCACATCAATAAATGATAAGGAATTTGAATAAAGGCAGTGAAGGAACTTTCTTAAATACATTGCAAATAATATCACTGTTTTTAAGCAAAATTTACAAATACTTAATGGTATTTTTAACCAAAAACTATTCATGACTAATGTTTTTTTTTTTTAGAGTTTTGATTTAAAAATCTAGTTTCTTTTGGTGAACACCATTTCCTTGATAGAGTTACCAGCAGGTGGCCCTGTTTTTGGAAATATTCCCTGGTTTAAACACCAATGCAAGCAAATTCATTATCAAATCTCTTATCTACATTAGCACCAATCAGTACCAATCAAATGATTATTGTCTCAACAAGCACACCTGTGCTAAATTTAGACTTTAAAATTTGGTTGTTTTATTTTAGCTGTCTTTAAAATAGTGAATCAAAGTGGATTCTGTCAGGGATTCAAAGCATTTTTTACTCACTAAGTGTACTTAACACTCAAATTACATCTGATAAAATGTTTTTCAAAACCCAATTAAATACAGACGGACAGAATTTCATTTAACCCTGATAGGATGAATACAGGTAAAGTGCAGATCCAAATGATCACTTCATGAAACCACATTCCGTCATGTTTCACATTATTCTCCTCCGTGATAATACCTGGCTTTTAAATGGCTACACCTGCACATTAAGACTGGCAGGAACATGTTACTGATGAGCCTCAAGGGAGTTTGCATCATTAATGGCACAGCAGTTAAACATTGTATTCGTAGGTAACGCTGCTCTATACTATTTAGACAATTTACTGTATGTCCACTTGTGTAGAAGATCCAAGTCAATTGTTTTCTCCAATTATGGATTTTCTCCATCCTCAGAGACATGTTAAACAAAGTGGTACTAAAGACTTGGCTGGACCATCTTGGATGTATTTCTGCACACTGTGATCATTATTGACATAAGTGCTAATCTGGGGGCAAATGCCAGAGCAGCTGTCTGAGAAAAAAAAGAGAGAGAGAGAGGAAAAAAGAAAAAAGAATTTCTGGCACTGAAAGAGTCCCAGGGCTTTGACAAAAATGCCATGACTGATGGTCAGAGCCTGAACCAGGCCCAACACTCTCTAATTAGCTAAAATACATAACATTTGGATCCAAAATTGAAACAATGACAGCAACTGAGTCCCAACAACACCATGTGCTTCTCCAAAATGCAGTCTGACAAACTCAAGCCGGAAAACTTGGAAGGACAACAGTGAGTGTGTTTAACAGAACACTCTGCCTACTGTTCACCTTGATTAAAATCACAATTAATGAGATGGACTCCATTCACCCTCATTCACTCATGTCTTTTTGCCTCACATGCCTCTTTTCATTCAGGGCCGTAAGGTCAGGAGCCAGTCCCAAAAATGCACTGAGCAGAAGTAGAATCCTGCTGCTTAAGGATTTGAAACCAAATCAACTGGAATATGTGGAGAAAAAGAAACAATGCACAACAGAAAGAATTAAAAGTCAAAGAGTCAAAGAATCAAGCTTGGATCAGATTTTTTGTTTGGTTCAGCTCTGTGAATCCAGAAAGATCTTCATTTCCTTAAAATGTGGGAGAAATTAGGTCGAGATTTATCTTCTTTTGAGCTTTGCTCCCCCTTTGTCGCTACATTTTATTCTGATATATACAAAATAACCTTACAAAATATCAAGAAGTAACCATTATTGCAAAAAAAACCCCCCATCAGATCAAGCCATATAAATTCACCAAAAATGTCTTGGCTGACTGTAAGTCATGATCCACTGTCCCAACAATCACCAACCATGGTCTGAGCCAAAATAAATCCCTAATTGACAGAGCTGGATGTAAAAATATTCTGGGGCTCTGCTGAGTGTTGTGTGGAGAGGCCTGGGGACAGAGCTGCTGTTTGCAGACAGACAGCTGCTGAGCACCGGGGAGCTCCAGAGGAGAGACCTGCAGGCAGATTCTGCTCTGATCTGCAGCCGTTTACAGGCAGGAGGAGGGCGCAAAAGTTTCTTTTTTTAAAACTTTTGGGATTTAAAAGTGGATTTAGGTGGATGTTAGGCTCTACATGCTGTTTATCCAGGCTGCCTATATCTGCTTTTGCCGGCCTCTTTGTGCTCCAGGTCAAACTGAGAGTCTGTGGCTGAGTGTCAGCTCTCATTCATTCTTCAGAGGCAGACAATTTATTTTAAAAAATGAATGGCACATATTACCCAAAAAACAACCTGAGATGGACTCAGCATACCTCACAGAATGTACTGAAGTTTAATTTGAGCTTATTTCAGTATGATTCAATGTGTTTATGATTTTGAGAATTTAAAAAATATTGGACTACAGACTTCACTGTTAAAAAAATGGAGGATACTGGATACTGGAAGCTCTCAGCTGAATACCTCTTTACTTCTCTGGATTCTCCTTTTAAGAGGTTGTTTACTCCCGTGATGCTTTTTTAAGAGCATACACACACATCTGTGTGTATGTGCATGTGCGCATGTGTGTTTGCACCCATGAATGGAAGTTAGCCTAGATGCAGCTAGTATCTGGAGTAACAATCAATGCCAAGTAGAGGAGAAGTGCACAAAAGATTTAGACAGCCAAAGGAAATGAACCAAATTCAATTTCAGCCTGGGCCGCTCAAGCTGTCTGCCACATAAAGCCAAGACTTATTATGAGACAGGCACCAATGTCATTATTATTCAGACCTGATGAGGCGCCCTCTATTTAATGGAACCTTTCAATTTAGTTCACCTAGCAACAATCTTAGCATTATGAAGCTGGTTTGCTTCACTATTTTCGCTCACTCGCTATTTGAAACGAGTGGCAGGTGCATAAATTGAGAATCCAGTGATCTTGTGAGGAGCGTAGATGACAGTTATTGATTCGTTTAGATAAGAAATATTGCTTATTTCAAAGCCCCCTGCGTGTTACTTGTATGCTAAGGATCCTGAAAAACCAAAGTGATGAGTCACTTGGCCGGCATAGATTCAGGAAATTGGTTTGTCGTAGTGCAACAAAGGGCTTGTCTGTGGCACATAATTGCTTTAGACCTGCAACTACACGCTCACACAACAACACACAACACAACACAACACAAGCGCGGCTCGGGCTCAAGGCGTATACTTGGATGCTTGAAAGGTGGTGTACTTCAGAGCTTTTCTGATAAAGTGATGAGAGTGCGTGAGGAGTCTTTTGAAAGACCAAGAGTCTTTCAACAACAGTCCAATGAGATTTGAAATATCTTCTCAACAAAGCCTCACACAAACACCTCCCATCATAAAATAAGAGATTTTAGTCGAGTAACATCCAATTAGGAGCTTGCACTGACTAAACACATCTGGAGAACAGTTGCCAACAGCTAAAAACAGTGTGTGGGGTGGGTTAAGATAACATAGATTGTTTTTTTTTATCATGCATCATTTTCTTTTTCAAATATATATGCTCGGAGAAAGGAAAGTAGCAAAGCGCTTATCTTCGTGCTGAGTCATGGTGTTTCCACGGTTTTGCAGTCATTTAAATCTTTTCCTGGTCATAAAATACTGTATGAGACTCCATCACATTCTCACAAAGCAAACAGCTCAGTAAGTCAGTAACAGACTTGACACTTACTGCTTTACTTGTATAGTTTCCTTTCAGGCGGCAGACTCAATTCACATGCATCATTGTTTATCTCGCTGTTCTGCTTCACAGCATTTCAATAAAGTCTGGAAGGGAATTCTGCTCCCAGCTCACCAGTATTCCTTAGGGCGATAATGTTGTTTTTCATGAGTTCGGAGGTATTTAACCATTCCAGATCCGGACTAAAGCGGGTAAACCAAGGTCAACCAGGTTAAACGTAGGGTGCTATAACTGCATTAAACACAGCAGTGAGGAGAACCTCAGTGCCATTGTGTCAAAAAGAGTCTCAGGGGACCAGTTAAGGCAAAAAATTAAAATCAAGCCAGTATACAGTCATCCTGATGTCAATAAAAAGTTGTTTCTATTCGAGTCCACAAAGTATATCGAGAGATTCACAGCAAACACAATTGCACCATATATCTAAATAACTGAGGAAGCTGGGGTCTTGTTTCATAACAAAAAAACCCACACAATGACTCCATTTAGCTCAGACTGCTGCTTAATACAAATATCCAAAAATCGGTTTGAAGAAGATGTTTTACGCCCCTCAATGGCAAAATTCTCAGTGGAGCTACTAAGTTAGGATTTCTCCATCTTAACTGCAGCTGGATGAGATCAAAGGGACTTGTGATCTCTGCATACCTGAGTGTTTACCTGCAACCCAGACGCTTGCATCACATGGCGCAGAAAAAAGGTCTGGTTACGCCGCAGCAGAAAGTGCCTCTAATGGATCTTATGTCAAATCACACATCTTACATCTACTGCATCAATAGTTCACTACATTTAGATGACATTTTAGAGCTGATGTATATAAGATGGTAAGAGTATTTTCTTTTCCTGTATGTTAGAAGGAGAGAAGCATCTAGTCTTATTAACCCACTTCAGCTTCAGATGGGTCGTGTGCTAGCGATCTTAGCCTCGGCAGCTACAGTGAAGATTTAAGCTCAACATAGGGTGTAAATACCATCTTTACAAATCAGTTTGGAATTTCTAGGCTTCATCTGGCTTTTTGTGTTCAAAAACAAGTCATTCTTTTCTGTTATTTAGGAGAATGCTTCAATGGTTGGGCTTAGTGAAACTGCAGACTTGTCTTGTAGACAAAAAAAAACTTAAACTGACCTCGGGGAGGGGTGAGAAAATAATGACTGGTTTTTCATTATTCAGTAAACTGCCCCTTCAATCCTTTACATTAATGAGTGGTGAGCAGAACTGTGAGGACCTAATTAAGTGTCCAAGCTCTCGGCTATTCAGGGTTCAAGAGTGTCAAACCCCTTTATTCACCAACGCACTCTGGATCCTTAATGCACAAAGTCATGCAAAGGAACCCCCCAAAAAGAAACGCTGCCAGAGGAGCTTCCTGGAGGGACACGACACTTTAACTGAGCTCCATGTCTGTCTGGAGACCGAACTTGACAGGGCCTGCCCTCCCACCCTTTCTGCAACAATGAGACAAGCAAATTGGAAGTCACAGCACTGAGTCCAACATTTGACAGGCGCAAGAGGTCAGAAAGCAGCTGAAGGCACTTGTTTACAGTAGGAGAGGAAACCCATTCAGGCTGTGCTGCACTCTGACCAAGCTGGTATACGGCTTCTAGTTGTAGTTGACCCCTCTTTAACTTAAGTAAATGCATGCAGTTATTAATTCACCTTTTAGCCTTACATCACCATTAAAATAGAATTGAAATTAAAATTAATTGTTGTATGACATGTTGCAGCAGTAATCACTGATCTGTAGTTCAGTTGATGCAGCCTAGGATTGCAGAACTTAAAAAAAAAAGGTTTTCTTTTCCATGCAGTTAGTTATTTTAGTTGCTCTTTTATTGCAACTTGCATTGTGCCTTGGGCTGCTAATCCATAACAATATTTGGGAAAATAAAGGAAATAAATGAAAACTACAGATAAAAGAATCAAAGACCAGGACTAAAGTTGAAAAGCTGAAACAAAACAAACTTACTGCATGAAGTTGACAAGTTGAGTTAATGAAGTAGCTCTGTTTTACTGCAAGCAGAGAGCTGCAGTAATTACATGTTTGCCCAGTAATACAAAACATTCTTCCACATTAAATATTTTCTTTATCTGAGAACAACAGCCAGAGCAGCTGCTTTTAACAAAGCTGCAGGCGTAATTCCCATTAATATTCAATCAAATATTGCAATTAAATCCTCAAAACCCTCTCTCCATCAAAATTAGACAGTGATTTAAATGAGAACAGAAAAAAACACTGTCTCCTGTATGCATGAACTGTTTTTTTTGGATAATAGTGTAGAATAAAGCTTGCTCTGCATAATAAAGACAGAAAAACAAATATTTGTATGAATTGTACAAAGCTTTGTTTTAATCAGTTGATCGTATTCAAAAGACAAACACCAAATAATCTTCCCTTTTTAAAATGTCATGCTTTTCTCAGTTTTAAATCGCTGGAAAATCTGATATCTGCTGGTGACGTCAGGTCAGATAATTAACTGACTGATGTTTCAGGTCATCTGCACAGATGACCCATTACGCACAAATCGTACATTTCATAAATCAAGCCTAACAAGATAGCTGAGTAGTAGTTTCAACAACTTAAAAAATACATTCAATTTGAGCTCTGTGATGCTTTATAAAAAATATATATTTAAAAAAGAAATACATTGAGGAAAGAACATCAATGGATGTCAGCCAAAGTCCCCAGTCTGGAGGCAGACTCGTTTTTCATTAAGATTAACTGTGTAGCGGGGGAGGCCTATCTTTCTATGCCTCCAGCTGACACTTGTCCCCCTCCTACAGCAGTGATGCCTCTGTGTGTGTGTGTGTGTTTGTGACATGGTGCATGTGTGTGTGTTCCAATGCTATCAAACAATGAGAGTGTTATCAGACATTGCCTAAGGCATATGGGCGAATCAGGGGGGAATACGGACCCAAAATCAGCATGTTCCAAAGGGAACAAAGAGTTTCTTCTGTGAGCCAAAATATGAGGAAGGAATCCTGTTTCTTGACCTGTTTTTACAAATGAAATGCCGTCGTTTCTTATACAGTATGTCTTGTGTAATATCTGCAAAGTGACACTGTCATAACATAGTTAAAACTATACTTAACTTTAAAAAAATAATAAAGTCCCTTAACATAAAAAGATATGCAGCGTTTTATTAAGTAAGCTCTTTATTTGCGTTTTAAATTTCAAACAAATTTCATACATTATTCTGTTGCTTCTGTAAAAGTTTCTCATGTGCTTTAAAACTTAACTAAAGCTGCTTGAGACGATTTCTGACCTCTTTAAAAGCCCCCAAACAAACAGAATCACAGCTATAATCAGCTTTTGTGTCTAGTTGTTCAAGCTAGCACCTGCAGCGAACAGTGAGCCCATTGTACCCTCTGTACTCCCTACTTTTGTTTTGCTTTAAATCATTACAACTTCACTTTGGTTCTCCTTTATTTCATGCTGAGCAGGCAGAGCACACTTGGCTTGTCTGAGCTTATTTGTAAAGAAAAAGATTTTACATTTAGGGGTTTAGTCAGAACAGCAGGAATCAGCACTTCAGTCCATCAGGAGTTTCACACCAAAAGTGCAAATTTATAAATTGTGCAAAGTAAGGACATTATTTCCAATAGAGAATACAGGTGTGCTGTCTCTGGCAAACCATTGCTGCTGTGTATCTGTGACAGATTTTGATGCCAAAACTCCATCAAATCAAATTTTAATCCCAAATACACTCACATTCACAATTTGTGTCAAATGGAATTGTGACCACTGAAGTTTTTCACAGCAGTTTTACTTTTGTCTACTTATAAATTTCCAGAGTTAACTTAAGTAACTCTACTATCTGATTCAACCATGTCTTGTGCTGAAAAACTTAAACTTGATGTATCTTCCCTTCAGGGGCGTGAAATCTAGTCAAGGAACTTTTTACCAATGTTCGACCCAGATTATCTGGTAATGTGAAGGTTTTACAGCTCTAGTTTTGACATTTTGAAATTAAATCTGGATGATTATGT
>JAQNCA010000030.1:6977456-7045799 GCA_029783725.1 Acanthurus tractus
CACCTTTCTCCATTTACGAATATTACCAATTTATTGTATGTCACCTGACCTCACTACTATGGCCACAAGAGGGCGCCGCTTACAAATGACTGTAAATATCAAGTTTTTTTGTTGTTGTTTTTTACGGTTATTTCCTTTTTAGTGCTATGGTTTACATCATCAGTCCTAATATAGTGAACTGCAGTTTTGGGACCTAAAGTCCAGTTTTTATCGCACAGGAATTTAAATTTTACCAAATTTACCAGTCCAAGTGGCAGAAAGAATAACCATGTAAACTTCACAGACTTATTGCTCTTTCTATTGTTTATGCAAAAATGTCTCAAAGGTAATTTTATAAATACATTTATTGCTTAAAAACCTGCTGTTTTTCTCTCCAATAGCGTCCTCAACCCAAACATTTAAAAATCAATTTTGTTTTTCTTTTCTATCACAAAGCACCTTTGCCTTTGGGCATTTTTCAGAAGTGGACTCACCTCTGGTGTTTGAAAGTGCACTATGGTGCTGCAGGTTGTTAGTTGTCCACTGGAGTTCTGATGTATGTTGTAGAAATGAACTCAAATCAGCATTCAGCTGTTGTCACAATGCATCATAATCAAAATTTGAGTGAACATAAAAGGATTCTCTGCTCAGTGAGGAATGAGGGCCATATTTAGCATCAATGTTAACATATAGCAGCCCTAAACTAACTGGGAAACAGAACAGACAGATTTCAAAATTAAAATGAAACCATTCCAGCACATACATCATTCAAGCGCCATGTTTTTTCTGTCAACTTGGAAGTGTTTTTTTTTTAAGGTCTTACATCTCTGCCATCAGGCAGAGAGTCATGGTGGATAGATCAGCCTTTGAAGCTGCTGTTGGTGTCACAAAGATTTTTGAAGTGTTTTAAGGCAGTATTTTCTATTCTCAGCTTTATTTCTCACGCACATTACCATTTAATTGACATTTGTGAATGCACTGCTTGGATATTAAGTAATGAAACATGCAACTTCAGTACTTTTTTTGAGAATTTCAAAATACAGTCTTGCCCTCTCCTCACCATGGGCATGCTCAAGAGGGCTTTTAACTAACATTACACATTTTTTTTCTGGGTTAACAAAAAAATATGTATTTAAATCTTGTTTTCTGTTGGATGTTGCACTACAAATTGTGTAAATGATTTTTATGGAGGGCTGCTGTTGATGAGTGGGATTTTTTTTTTTTTACTTTTTGCCTGCCTGTCCCTGTTGAAATTGCACTGACCTTTTTTGACCTTGCTGAATTAATTAAGAGTTGTGTGCCGTTTTAAATGGGATTATAGCACAATCCTGTGTGAGTGTCTCTCACATATTCTCACAAGAACACATTATCAGCCAGCGTCTCATCTCCAGCCTTTAAAGTGGACAGTACCATAAACAGTGCTGGAGAGGAGACCAGTTGTCAGCAGCCGGCAGCAGCAGCAGGGTTTCAAACCGCGGCAGGAAAAATGATCAGGCCTCCCACAACCCGAGTCATCTGTCTGCAGGATAATTGGTCTCCTCTTTGCCACGTTTCACCTTGCAGCTGTACACATTCTCCTTTGAGGATGATGTGAATGTGCATTGGTCCGTGTGCATGTCTGCATTTGTGAATGAGTATCTGTGCGTTCATATGCATGTGTGTGTTTGTGTCAGCAGGGGTCTAGGTGGGGGTAGTGGTGACTCCACCTGCTTGGTCCGAGTCAGAGTCCATTCATCTAACTCCATTAAGCAGCATCCTTGTGAGCGGCCTAGCTGTGGGGCTCCGTGAAAGTAATGCAGCCCCATCAAGGCCATGCTTTGTTAGCCAAACATCATTTGTTAATTACCATGCAAGTCTTGACTAGCAGACTCATACATCATCCCTTTTCTGCTGTAAACACCATAAGGCATGCAACTGTGTAAGATCAAGCCTCGCCTATGTCTGCAAGGGCAAAAAAAATCGAGTATCTGCCTGAAATTCTCTGTGCCTGCAATTAAATGGCAGTTTAATCAGTTTTATTTTTCACTAGTAAAATAAACTGAAAAAAGGAAAAAAAAAAAACATCTACAGTTAAAAATGTATTTTGAAGGAATAACCTTTCAATGCAATGTTACAAGGTTAAGCCCTTCAGTCCCTGGACACTGTTTTGTTGTATCTACATTTATATGCTGCTTCTGAAATTGTATTATTAGCTTCAAATGCTGTAAAATACATTTTGAAAGAAACAAGACTATTTTAAAATGAAAGTATTCTTGAGAATGATTGCATTCAAGGTTCATTGTTTACATTGTAAAAATGTATCACAAAATGTATTTTGTTGTGTTTATGCCATATTAGTATCAACTGATAGCTCATTACTTAAAAGTAGCCCAACTAAAAGTACTTCACACGGTTAAGTGTCAACATCTAGAATACTATAAAAACATTACAAATAAATAAAATCAGTCACTATTTTAGATATATTTTGCTCATATGGAACATAGCTGTTGATATGTTGACAGACTGCCAGATAGATTAGTTGTCTCATGTGCATTTTAACGGTCAACAATCAGTCAGTGTGTATAATAATACTTTTTTGATGGGACTGACTTTGAGTATCATGGATTTTAGCCAGCTCTGAAGTAAAGTTAATCTGATTACACAAGTTACTAAAATCATAAAAGTAAGTCATAACTATGTTTTTGTCCTATGTTGGAGAAAAGGGCAAGAGGTAGATACAAATGTTACAGTTAAGGAGAAATCGAATGGGCTTCCTCCGAGAGCAAATTACAGTAAATGAGGGTGAGATGTTTTCATTTCCGTGTGTAGAGGTTGACGTTCAGCTTAGGATGGAAGATTGGAAGCAGCTCTGCAATTCTGACTCGTCTGAAGTGGGAAGGTCAATCAAGTGGTGAGAGGAGTGAAGACCTGGTGGAGTGATACCACAGTAGATCAGAGAAGGGAGCACTAAGTAGACAGCATAGTGGCATGTGGAGCTGCAAAAAGGCCTGAAGGTACAATACGGGTGTGGATTTCTTTGACTGAAGAGCCCGAGTCTAAAATTTCATAGGCAGCCTCCACATGAATTGTTGTATTTCTCAAAAACCAGATGACCTTGTAAATTCACATAACACTTATTCAAACAATCAGTCATATAATCAGTCAGTTAATGAGTTATATTGCTGCCGTCTCTCATTTTCATTTCTTTCACAAGGGTTCTTCCTGTGCAAGATTTTTTTTTTCTCTTCATACCCTTGATACTTATTGGATCAATCACAGATGTGCAGTGCTGTTATGGAGACTGTGTGTGTGTGTGACAGGGTCATCTGAGAGTCAAACACTCATGTGGTCAGGTCACTTTAACATCTCTGTGCAGGACTGACTGCAGCAACATGACAATAACCACCCGTTATGTGACTGGCTGCCCGCTGATAAGACAAGTGTGAAAACACAGAGTGACAGCTATCATATTCACTCTTGCTTCAAGGAGAACTTTGTGTAGCCTCTTTGTGTAGTTCTCATCTCTTCTCTTTTTCTTTAATATAAACTCAAATAAATAATTCTCATTAGAGGCAAAGCAGTCTGTCTACAGAAAAGGGAGAGCTGAGAGCATATGTGGTTACTTATCATCACAAATTGACTGCTTTTCTTTTTGTTTTTATGACCTTCTTTTTTCAAGCGGATATCTGTGCCATGTGCAGTTTTTTTTACCAGTGGCAGATGTAGCTGTTCAACCCATGAAGCATTTCCCAAATGCACATGTGCTTACTGTAGAAATGAACCACATTTCCCCTCACAGTTACCTCCACTAACAGAGAATCAAATCACTTTAGAAGCCTTCCCGTCCCATCTCTCCTTGCAGCTAGAGATGTGGTGTGACAATGACCGGGGCTTTCACAAACAATGGAGTCCTTTTTCTGGGGGCAGGATAACTCCACCTGACACCTGACACTGAGCATGAGCCTCCATCCAGAGACCGAGAGCTCAGCCTGTGGAGACTGACTGGGCGCTAGAGTTGCCCTGGGCTCCAGCAGAAGCCACGGCATGACTTGATCCATTCCCAGGTAGTGGAGTTGTAAACTAGGATTGTCCTTGACCGAGACGCCAGACCTGCAGAGCATAGGTTAGACACAGAACATTATTTACCGCAGCCCTCATATTGTCTTCCCATCTATTTTCTTCTGAAGAAGAAAGGGCAGTTGAAGTATGCTGACAGTGCAGATGTCAAAGTCATTTGCTCCCCCAAAGGTGCAGTGACAACTGGATTGTGAGAGGTATCTATTGAGGAAGCCTAAAGGAGCACAGACCCATAAGCATTAGTGGTCTGTGATTTCAAAGTTAATTTAACTTCAAATGCACTACGAACATCCGATAAATGTGCGTTCTTGGCTCCGGGGGGCTCCAAACTTTGCAGTATCATTAACCACCAAGGCAGAAGTAATTTGATCAAGGCTAATTTTGTTATTAGCCTGATTGTGTCCTCTGCCTGACCCACGCAAGGCGACAGAGATGAATGGGGGATCCTGCCTTTTGGTAGCACGGTGCATGCAAAAAAAACCCAACAAATAACTTCAGAGCATTCTTTTTTTGTTACCCTGTAATATCTTTCTCATTAGCTCTGAAATCCCATGAGGTTGTGCATTTCACACTGTGCAGTGATGCCATTTTGAATTAAGTGCAGTGCGGACACAGATTTGTTAAGATAAAATAGGTTGAGATATGAATTAAAAGGACGATGCACTGATTATAAAGAAAGAAACAAGTTAGGAATCTTTTAAATTAAATTACTTGCACCAAAGTTTTACTTTTCACTTTTCTGACCTCTCAGTCATTTTTAGCTAATTTGTAAAACAAACAGGGTTCTTATGAGATGACAGCAATCACACACTTTGATTGCCCCTCAGTCGCACAGCTGCCTGTGGATCTGAAAGGCTCTAGTACTTCCTCCTGCACAAGTACCTTGATACTAATCAGCCGTTTTGTAATTGAGACTGACAATCCTGCTCCGCCATGTAGGATCTCTCTGTAGCCATGGAAACCGGAGAACACTGTTAATCATGAGAAGCCCACGTTCCTTGATCACATCTTGTTCTTCTTTTGACTGAACCAATCATCCAGGACACACACAAGACATAAAAAGCTTTTACAGACAGCAAAGGAATTGTTCACAGCTTACTGAAATCAGGAATTCATTGTCATTGTTGAGGAACAGCAGCAATTGGGCAGTTTGTGAAAAGTGAAATTTGTTCAGATGAGTGGCTGTGTTCTCCCTAAAAATGCGTTTTTGAAAAAGTTTCAGCCACATGACTCGAAGTAAACATGCACTCCGAACACTTTTCAATGCGTGAGAGTTTAAGTTTTTCACAAGCAGTGCACAAAACTTAAAACAGCATGCCTACCAAATGTAACCTCAACCAGAGAAAAAATGCTGCCAGCACCTGGCTGTAACATGCTACTAGCTAAACCTCTGTCAAAAAACAAACAGCCAAACAGAAAAGCAAGCACAACAACACAAGACATATGACTTGGCAAGCCAGCTAATGCTACTTAACTGTTATGATGCAGCTACTTTTTGACAATTAATATGTTATGTAATTGATCACATGCATGTTTTTATCCTTCATTTGTTTCAAACCTCAAGATTTAGAATTCTGACACCTTTCAAAGACTTAGATTTATGTCTGAAATACACACGAATCAAACTAAAGAACTGACTTTTGTTACAGAGTGATAGTGACAGCCCACTGGTTTAAGGGGCAGTTGGAAGGGCAGCACATATCCTGAATTCTACCCTTCTGCTTTTGCTACAGCCCGGCAAAAAAAAAAAAAAAAAGAAGGCATGAAATGTTTGTAAAGCCTGAAAAACCTCGAGCCATGCAGTTCTTCTGCCACCTAACCTAATATGACATGTATCCCTACAGCGATGCAGATTCTATGCAACATAATCTGGCTTTGCTGACTGTAGCAACGTGGGATCCTATTTGGAATTTGGTACATTTAGCTCCTGAAAGAATGTTTTCCTTTAACTGAGGCTGCAATGCAAAAAATGAAGTCTCGATTCTTTTGTAGCTTGTCAATGACAAGCCAGTAGAATGGGGAAAAATATCATGATCCAAACTGCAGCTTTTATTTACCTGCAGTGAGGTATGACTGCTCCTTTACTATGTCAAACAAAATGAGACTTTCGGTTTTAAATACTCCAAAAAATAAAAATGTCCATCTTCGTGTAGTTTTATTGCTACTACTGGTTTACTATGAAACCCAAAGCTCTGTTTGTTTTTTCTAGGGCTGGTTTATATCTGTCACTTTTCTTTGCTAATAAAGATGATAAGCTACATGTCACATGAAGGCCTATCGGTCATCACACCCTTAATAAAGTCACTGTGGTTCCCCCTGCAGCGAACACTGTCCTGATCTCATCTTCATAATTTGTCGTTATGCTCTGGCAAGTCATAGCCTCTTAAACTGCACCACACAGTGAAATATGTCATGACTTGGTGTCTATCAGAACGGAAACATCTGTTGTGGAGCTAAAGACTTATGTCAGGAGGTAATCAAAACCATGATCATCACTGCACTAAAATCAAATCCCCAGGAAGAAATACATTACCACAACATCACACGGCAGCTCGCGCTCCTATTTCAGTCACTTCATTACCCCTGATGTCGATTTCTCATATTTGCTGAGACATGCGCAATTCTCCAGGGCTTGTTGTCTCAAGAAAGGCTGCATCAGCAGTAGGATCTTATGAAAAGAATCAGCTGGGGAAGAGAGAAGTCACGGCAAACACATTCGGTTTCTATTTGATTTATTGCACTTTGTAATTTATAAGAACCAAAGGGCTTTTCTCTGATGTGCAGAGTTTCAAGAACAAGTTGATTTTCTTACATTTTCTTACCACACAGTGGACACTGTAATAGACTTGTGTGATTAGCTTGTTGGAGTGTGTATGTGTGGTGTTTATATGTATGTAATGCATGCATTTAAATGTAATTTAGTGTCATCAGGGAGGCTACACTGAGGGAAATGAGTAAAATCAGCCAGATATGTGGTTGTGAGTATGTTCAGAGTTCAGCATTCAGCATTCTTTTCTGTTTTAACTCAGGACGGACAGTTTAACAAACAGAAGGAAGAGAAAAGCCATCCTCACAGATCCCCTTTGGGGCATAAAGCCAATGGTCCATGTAAACATGTTGCCTTCCCATGCAGAACATGGCAACTTGGTCACTTGACAGTTCACTGATTCATCTCACAGCATCTTCAAGAACACACAGATGCATGGACACATTAGCTGCAGTCACACCTTTTTTTTCCCTGCTTTGGAAATCTTTCCTCATCCACTTGTTCTCTCTGTCTTTAAAGTCTCCCTGTCACATTTGTTTTGTAGATGAAAATGTGCTTTTTTGATGTTTTTAAGAGAAGATCAGTAAAGATTTTAAATCTCTGTGTGTCAACAGCAGAGTTTGGGATGTGTTTAGCTTAGCTTAGCACAAATCCTGGAAGGAGGGAACGACTATTAGTGAGTCAGTGTGAAAAATTAATATTACAGCTTCTGTTAAATAGTCTTATTACACAGTCAGTTCACTTAAATTACAATCATCATCGCATACATAGGTTTATTCTTGACCTTGCGAAGACATTTTCATTGTAAAATATTCTGAAATCAAGGTTTACTCAGAAGCTGTTCTGAAGCTTTTTGGCTGCCTCTCAAACATCTGCATCCTCCCTCGTTCATTAACGAGTGGGCCATGCTCAGGGCTCATCACGACCTCAGTGTGGTCATATACAGGCCCTCTGTTCAGGGATGCTCTTTGGAGTCTGATGTAAATTACCTTCCTGATCTTCATCCAGATGTCACCTGATTCCTGATTACTTTTGACCTTTTTTTAAAATTTTTATTATATCAATAGCAGAAACTTACCAAATTTCACTGTTTTTTAAGTTACATTTTCTTTTGTTAAATGCGGCATAAATTTAAGAAGAGATTCACAATCTGCTTTTTTTAAACTCTGATCAAATTTTGAATACTGAATTTAGTCATGGACAAGCTAGAGGGATCTTGCCAGTATGAACAGAAGCACAGAGGTGATATAAAATCTTTATAAGCCCATTTTTACTCTACAGGTCTCTGGTTTATCAGATAAGTTTCTTAACAGCACTAAAGACTAATTGTCTGGCAGACTAGTAATTAACAAAAATCCTCAGTGTCTCATACAAATTTGTCCATTGTGGGTTAAACTGTAGTCACTGTACTGCAAATTATCTATGTATTTATTTACTCATTTATTTATTAATGTATTCATTTTTTTAAATCTATTTTGATCAGTTGTGTACTATCATTGTCCCAGATGTTTTTTTTCACAGTGGGTGTGTTTTATTTTGTCACCTATAATTAGTTTTTAGAGTCACATATGCGTGTTACTGCAGTTTTTGGAAACCCAGGCGTCGGCTTAATTTTTTTAGCCTTGAAGGTTGCAGCTTGATGTGTAGCTCTCTGTCAAAATATGTGTTTGCTTTGTGTTGGCTTTGTGTTTTCTAAAATGAATTCAAATCCTGCTGCAACATTTTTGTGAGGAAAATAGGTGAGTGAATTGGTTTCCTGTATTTCTATTTGATGTTTCAATCACACAGCCCTGCCACCAGTCTCTGAAGCATGTCAAGCCTTATTCAAGCAATTTGAATAGTCAGTACTGCCACTCAAACCATTTAGGTTTTCTCAAAGCACTATTTCAGTGCTTGTGGATGTTTGAAAGGTTTACCCAAATTATCAAGATGCAAATCCCACTGACAAGAAAATTTCAGATAGAAACTATCCTCTCTATCCAACATCACATTTGATTCTCTGTCCATGTACTCATCATATTAATTACTCTGCTATTAAACAAATGTTCAGACTTGTGTTTGATTTGCTCTCCTTTTTGTTCTCTCCTACTGTCTTTTTTGACTCTTTACAATAACATAACCATCGCACAATCATCCTATAGTGAAAGCTCTGTAAGCTGCTCTGCTATTTTGCCATATGGACACAAATTAAACACAACTTTAAGTATCATTATTGTGTGGCAGCTGTTTATAATCTATGAGAGTAAAAGACCAACTTCACTCATATGTTTGTCCATATGGCTTTAATAGTTAGGAGGAAATGTTCATTTCATTGGAGGCATTGGTCATTAGAAACACAAACACATGCAGGTGTCTACAGCTTGTGTCTGCAGCTCCCAGTATGTTACATCAGAATTAAAAAAAAAAAAAACTGGCTGTAAAAATATTTTGACATGTATGTTTATAATTTGTCAATATCTCATGGCAAAGTTATTTGGGTCCATTTCTTAGCATATTAGAGCCAAATCACAAGTGATGATGCACATTTTGAAAAAATATGTGTACAGTTGCTGTGATGTACTGAGGAGTGTTTCCTTAATTTTTTCCATCCTGATTATTTAACTGTAGACTAAATATAAGAAGTAGAATACAATAAACCTGACAGCACCACAAACTAGAGCCTTATAAGGGACCATTTGGTTGAACTGACATTTTTTAAACAGTTTCAATTGAAACTAAACATTGAACCCTTAATGAATGCAGGATATGTCCAAGGGTTATTTCATTATGATCTATCATTTCTAACTGGTTGTATGAGACGAACTCACAGCTGAGTGTTACTAGAGTCTACAAGTAATTTGTTAGAGTGATGCTACTCTAACCCGCTGTAGGTGCTTGATTCCAGGTGCCAGGTGTGAAAGTCACTTATTGCATAATGCAGCAGATTCAGCACATCCGAAATGGATTATAATTTCGCCCAAATCCTCATTAAATCAGGTGTCATTGGCTCCATTTATAAAATGCACATGTTGACACACAGAAGACCACAAGGACACACTGATCTCACATAAGCCTGCAACATTTAGATTAGTGGGATGCTGCCGTCTGATAGCTCTGCTGATTTAAGATGACACAGCCTGATGTCCTTTTACTGGCCCCATCAACTGCCAACAACATGGTCCCCATAAATTTATTTATATTAAATATTAAAATTTGAGCACTGTTTCAAGAGTTCAGGTTGGAAAACAAAACCAGCATACTCAATGATTCTTGTACTTAAAACAGAAAAAAAAAAAACTCAAGAAAACCCAGAAACTATGAGCCCTTTCGTTGCAAAATAATGTTTTTTTTTGATCTCATACAGACATCTGTGATAAAAGGAAAAGCTAGAATCAAAGTTTTAACATCTAGCATCCAGTTAACTTTAAATCAATTGTCTGTCTTCTTAAAAAAAAAAAAAAAAAAGCCAGTAATCCTTAAACCTGACTTGCCGGGCTGCCACGTGTCTCGGCAGCCAGCAGCAGGTATGTGTCGACTTCCAACCACTTGGCATCTCTCACAGGCCTCATTACAGGTTCCTCCCAGCACTCCAGCAGCGCTCTGACAGGCTGTACTTTGCAGACCTCAAATCAACAGGTCAGTAATGTTAGACCTAAATTGCACTTAAACATTAATCACTGCGCATAGACTCGTGCGGTGAGGAGTATGAATGTCCATGTCTATCACTGATTTCCAATATAAATTTCTTTGACTGCGAGCAGCGGTGGGAAAATAATTGGAGGGAATGGGATGTGCAAAGGAGATGTGAGAGGAATTGCTCATCAGATGACAACTGCATCTTATCCATTAGGCAAGAAACCAAAAGAAAACAGAAGCCCTCACATGAGAGGCATTATAATTTACACTTGGAGTCGGTTCACTCAAATAACAGGAGATCAAGATATTTTCAGGAAATGAAAGATGTTCCAATGTTTGTGTTATCTAACGTGTGAACTATCAGACTCTCACCTTAAAATGCCTCCATTAGCATTACTGCCCACGAAGACTCGAAACCAAGTAATGTATCCATAATAATAGCAAGGAGCTGCTGGCTTTCTGAAAACAGCAGGTGTATTTGACTTCCAAGAGGCAAACCAGCAGTTAAACAGATTATAGGATGCCGACTGCAGAGAATCCACTGGTGGGTTTATTGTATTTATTGAGCCATTATAAGCATTAATGACTGCAAGTACAAACGTGGTTGCACAATTATAGATGGAAACTTCCCAAATGTTGAAGTTGTACTAACTTGTATTAATAAATTGAACAATTATAACATGTAATATTAAGGGAGTTGCTTGCAGTGAGACAGAATTAACACCCTAAGTTGCATTTCCCATCATCTCCTCTCAGCTTGTAGGTGTTTCTCAACTTGTTATTTTGGTTTGTGGTCTGCACCTCTTTTAGTTCACTCTCACTGCTCTCATCAACCTCATTTACTGCTGCAGCAAACAGTTGTTTTTTAGCAAATTTGCAGTCCGGCACCAATCAGCACACAGACAAAGCTAGAGACGAGCTGGTGAACATAGTGAAGAGTTTAGCAGCTAAAGAGACAGATACTTCCCCTCAGGGGCTGGTGGAGAAAAAGATTAAGCTTAAAGGAGAGAGTGTTTGACTTACCTTTTCCAGGTGGCCAGAACAACAACTCCAAACGAATGTTAATGCTGCTTCTTGTCTGCTGGATGAATAAATGAAAAGCTATTTAATCGACTTCTGAAGGCGTGGATTATATGTCAGTGTTTTGTTTGAACGTTGCTCCGCTGGCCACAAACAAAACAAAAGGAAAGTTATGAAAGAATATGAAACATTTTGAATTGCATAACAGTTTTATTTCCCTTTTTGAAACTGTTTCACTGGCTCTTCCTGTGTTTTCAACCTCATCTCTGAGTGCATCACACTACCAGTCGGTCAATAAGACATCTCCAGAGTTATGCTCCTGCAGAGGAATCCGGAAAAGCGCAAAGCTTGTTTTAGGCATTAGCTTGCGCTTGACGAAGAAAGCACTAACGAGATAGCGATCAGAGAGGGCCCAACTCCAAAGGCAGCCTGCTTGCCTGGCAGCGCTTGATAATCTCTTCGTTGGTTTCACTCAGCTCCCTTTAATCTGACTTCACATAATCCTTTTTTTAACCCTCCTGATCAAGTAAACGCTTAATTATGGCTAATGAATTCCATCCAGAGCCTGGGTAAACACGTCTATCAAATAAGATCATGCTGATTTTTAACTGAAGAGAGAAGAGAAGGGGAGAAAAAAAAAAACAAATATGGGAGAGCAATCACTAACCGTGAAATTTTTCTGTGCCAAAACGACTGTGTTTCCACTAAAGACTCAGGAAGGAGACAGTTCTATAATGGCAGCAATTTACTGCTGAAAAGAGAGAAAATCTGTGTGTTTTCCACTGTTATTTTGTAAAACTGAATACCCCTATGAATTAATTTGTTAGCTCATTATCTTTTCCAGTGTACAAAAGTATTAATTCATTATATACATGCCTTCCACTCCTTTGGATAATAGGTTGTAAGCATAACATCAGATGCGTATAGATGTGAGCAGAGTAATAGTAGATGCAGGCTATCATAGTCAGTCAGCTTTTAGAAGTGTACCATATTTACTGTGTGAAGGTGATGCCTGCAAAAAGATTCACATACAAATATTCCAGAATAATATATTAGAGTATGAAATACAACATTCACCACATTTGGAGGATGTGCAGCTTTTTGTATAACTGTGAGAAACATTTTTATATGCATGGAATTTGACTTGACCTATTTTTTTATTTTCATGAAAAACAGCAAATTTGAGCCCGAAAGTAGTAAAAATCGAAATGTGTGTGTTTATGTTAAGGAATAGTTAATCACAGAAGAGTGGAAATTAAAAAAAAAAAAAAAAAAAGTGTTTTGTGTTTCATGCGTCAGTAGCTGGCTGATTAGCCACCGAGCAGCCTGTCCCATGATGTTATTTACTCCAAGGAGTCGGCCACACCGACACGATTCACCATGGTGCTACACAGGTTATTATTATGACACACTCCATCAGTTTAAGAAGCTCATTGCTTATCTTGGCTCTGGATGTTGTTTACCGGAGGATTTGAGCGATCTACGAGACACGACTGTTTACTTTGGGGTTGCCATTGTCATTCTCTACCCATGCTTGACAGTTGGGCCTGGGCAATTTGTGCTTGGCATCCCTGAATAGGTTTCCCCTAATGAGGCTGATAGAATGACCATTCATCCACAGGGGGCTCTTGATGTGCCACAGTTCAAATGTTAATCACCCGAGCTACTTTGGCAAATTGACAGCGCTCCATTCACTGCTCGCTCTGTGAATGTGTTCTCTTTTTAAAAGCTAGGCTTGTGTGTCTTCTCTCATCTCTTGATGTGGGAGTAGACACAGGGAGTCCCCACTGACCCTGTTTTACAGTCCTCAGCTTACCTCGCCCTCATTTTTCTATGTTAACGGACTTAGCGGAGGCACCCTAATCCGCTGTGGCGCTGCTCTGGGGGTTGGCATTGTGGCCCGCTGACAAGGACCCATCCGGACTCCCTCCATCATCATGTCAGCGTTCACTGGGAGTTCAGTCTCCTGAACAAAAGGGTCTTGTTTGCACATACAGCTCAGCTAACCTCCCTGGCTTCAGTGTTTATGACCCCCTTCAGTTCATCTTAAATAATGAAAACACTCTTATTCAAGCTGCAACTGCTAAAATTTGACATGAACAGCATCTTTATGGAGTATTTTGATATTATTAGTTATTTCATTTACAAAATTCTAAATATATTCTTGTAAGTAGATGAAATATGATATTATCTGTATTGATTGTCAATAGACATTAGGTTGCACTATGGAAAATCGATACAAAAACAGTTATAATCAAACTAATAACTTTTTAAATTTAAAAAAAATTCATGCTAAATAAACAGATTATTAACTTTTTTTATGGTTTTTAATCAGAAGCTTGCAAGAATCATTTCCTCTCACAGCTGAATTTTGAAAAATGATAAGAACTAGGATCATATCCCTTTAGAATTAAACCAGAAGTTAATGAACGGTAACACTGGATGATCACCAAGCTTTAGAAGGAGGCCATACTTGCATTTTAAACTCAAGGACCCTTATATTTCTCCTTCGTTTTGGATTTGGCTCGAAAATTCATAACTTTTTCCGTCTGTGTGCAACACTTTTTGTCAGGATCACTGCTCAGGACAATAGAAATACAGCATTGACTCACATCTCACAAAACTGGGACAAAAGTCAAGCCGGCATAAGCCAACTTCAGTTTGCTCTCGTCAGGTGTTCAACCATGAACTCTCCACAGAACCCCCTCAAAAGCTCACGTGTATTTGTTCAATCCATACGGTTCTGTTTCTTTATAGATTGTCCTGTTTGCCTTCAGCAAACAAAACTGGCTTTGGTCATATGTTAGACCAAGATCAAAGCCTCCCTGGTCACGCTTATGGATTTTGCCCCTGTGAGAACAGAACAATCTATATTTATATTGCATTTGGACAGCATGACGTCTAAATGATCTAACGCGGGCCAGCTCAGAGGTCCAGTGAAGTCCGGGCAGTCTATCACCGAGTGCACAACCTGCTCATTCAGATCCACGCGATTACACTTCAATAGTTTATGACTACAACTCATTGCCGGGCTGCAGTTAAACCCTCAGTGGTCCTAATGGCTGGCAGCAGTGCACCTCCCTTGAAACAGATGATGAATTGCAGCAAATGTTACATTTCCAGCTGGGGATCTGGTGGTAAATGGGTTCCTTTCTTGTCGGAGGCGTTTCTGTGACACCAAATTGAGTCAGATATCATGGGGACACTTGTTGTTGAAGGTGATGCATTATCTCTTGTACAAACACACATCCCTGGATTGTCATTCTTTACAGAATATGCACACCAACGAATGGTTTCTCCCCTTGTCACGTTAGTCTGTTGTGACAAGGCTCCTCTGCAGCAGCTCGGTATGGCAGGAGGGGATCCCGGCATCTGTCGCTGACAGTGATGAAGCAACTGTTTAAGGCAAGACGACAACCAACACGTGTAGAATCATCACTTTCTCAAGGTGTGGAAGTGCCGCTGTCATATTCTTAATCATAATATTCATCCCAGCTCTGAGGCCAGATTTAACAGCCCATTACCCCGACTCTCATTAAAGTGCATGCAGCCACCTTCAAAGGTGGAGCCAGCTGTATAGAGGCATATAGATGGCAGAATTTGCTGCAGTATGGCACTAAATGTGTAATACAATCTCTTTCATTTCCTTAT
This sequence comes from Acanthurus tractus, assembly GCA_029783725.1. Classification (NCBI taxonomy): domain Eukaryota; kingdom Metazoa; phylum Chordata; class Actinopteri; order Acanthuriformes; family Acanthuridae; genus Acanthurus; species Acanthurus tractus. The sequence goes on from JAQNCA010000030.1 coordinate 6,992,545, forward strand.
ATAAATACTTGTTAATGACAGCACTGTCTACATAACTCTAAAGAAATATTTGTTTTGGTGTGTGACGTCCATGCAAGTGCTTTATCCTAGCTGTTCAAAAATTGTTCAAACACAGACAAATACGTTATTTTATTCAAGACAACAATGAATTTTTTAATTGTCTGCCACTTACTTATGAGGAGTGAGGAAGGAGGGAGGAAAACATGACTAAATATGTTGTGATTAAAACTTGAACACATTACTTCACCGTAAACACTTCTGTCTCTGTCAGTCAGGCAGATTATTCATCTGCAGTGATAACTACTCAACAAATGCACAAATAAATCCCATGATTCCATGCCACTTCAGGACATTATCATTGAATTAATTGTTTAATTAACTATTTAATTGTAGATTAAGAGACCTCTAGTGGCAGAAATTACATATTGTATATTTAACTTGTCTCCTGAACGACTAGTGTACAGAGTAATATATATATATATATATAATATATGCATTTCCTCTATTTTTCTCCTTGCTTAGTCCACAGGCACAAACACACACACAAATCTGAGAACTTGACTTTGCAAACTGATATAACTTAAAACAGGACTTGTATCATACATAAAACTTTATATTTTTAGCAATTAATGCAATTCTTTAATTAAAATTTAATTATCATTTACAAGGGACAGACTTTCAAAATGAATGTTACAGGAGAAAACAATAAGGTGCCACTCTCTATTTATTGTCAAAACAGAGACAAAGACACTACTTCTACTTAAATTACTGACACTGTGGAGGTGAAATGAATCATCTAAAGGAAAATCCAGTTCAGCTCCATGATTTACCCGAATCTAGGCCTCTGCTCACAGTAGATCAAACACTAAGCTGTGCAGATATTACACTTTTTTTTATTTTACCTCGTATGCTATGTGGCTTTAAGATCTTTATGAATCCGTAATCACCACCAAGCATCACAGAGATTTTTTTAAAGTCATTTATCACTGTTTCTTGTGCACTTTTGTGACTTGGAAACAACTTTACCATCCCCACGTAGCAAAGATAACTGATTTTTTTTAAGCCCTAGCTAATAGTCGAGGAGATGCTACTCACTATCCGGATTTAACAGAACACCAGCTCTGACAGAGAGGTTACTGACATATTCCCGAACACGGATGTAAACGGCTGAGATACTACACTCTGCACAACTGAAGGCAGCACTCTCAGTGTAAACATGGTTAGACCTTGGGAAATAACCAAGATTTATTGCCTGACAGCATGTGTCTTCTTAACCCAGCCTCAGATATAGAAGTGTCAAAAGGCAGGGTAGATAACACGCTTTAATCACTGTTGTTTACACTACATCCCACCTCCCTGGGAATGTTATACTGCTGACATAACAGAGGAGGTTATCAACCAAATTATAAGAGTTCATTCACTACTTTACGTGGGTGGAATGTTCATGGGTATCCGGGCCCCACATGTTTAAGTTGAGTCAAGCTGGAAGCAACAATGATGCAGAGGATAATTCATTCGAATACAGAAAAAAAACCCAAAACAGATTGAATAATGTTTCACAGATGAGTTACTGTAATATATGTGTATTTCTCAAAAGGAGTGAATAGAAAAAATCAATTTCATGGCATGATATAGCATGATATAATAATACTCTCCCACACAATTATGACATCTTGACCCCAAGTATGAAAATAAATGAATATGATTGAAACAACTGTTTAAATTTACATAGCAATCTTTATATATTGAGAACCATTAAGACAAGGATTATACAAGTTATGCTAAAATACTGTTTTATTGTAGTTATAGCGGTAAAGTAAAGGTAGTTGTCTTTTTTCTAGCCCCAAAGTATGAAAATTAGGAATTTTAATTCAAAAACCAACCCTTCAGGCAGCTGGGAATTCTTCATTAATGTATTGCGTCATATATTTTAAGCTCATGAATTTTTTTTTTACCCCTCAGTAAAATCTACTGGCATTGGTCAGAAAAACCAGCCCCTCTCGTTCTAACTAGGGGAATAATTTTCTGCTACTGCAAATCTGCTATTATGTGTCCATCAGCAGCACTGCTTCTCCTGTCTGCACAACACCCTGCTGCACCGTGTCCGTGATAATATATGGAATATTTTTTCTGATTTTAAATCCTCCGCAACTGCCAACATGATTTTGTCTTCCCAGGAGGATCTGCTCTAGTAACAGAGAAAGAAAACATAGCATGTAATAAAATCTGTTGCAAAATTAAAAATAAGGCTACACTCAGTTTGCAGTATACAGGATGTAAACAGGAAGTTCAACAGCGTTTTCAGTCATGTCATTCAGGTACGGTAAGAAATTTGATAGACAGGCTAAATGTAAGTTGATTACTGGTATAACAAGACTTAATCAGTCTTGCTTTCCTTTAATTTAACAGGTTATTCTATGAATTAACTTACCAAAGTCCTCATATCCTGATTTAAAAGGACATTCCAGTTTGATGCAGTTCTTCAGATGTTTTTGACCATCGAAAAAGTAATGAGACCATTTTGTTTTTGGTGTGCCTTTAATTTACACCCTTGAGTTTGTCTTATATCTAATAAATCCAGAATTGAGTTAATGACAGTGATTTATAGCTTTAAAGAAACATTTATTTTTATTTTTTAAAGTTAGATGTGCTTCATTAAATGCAATATAACTCAACTTGAAAGGGCGGGTGGATGTTACTTCATAACAAACGCTATAGATAAGAGAGAAAAGAGGTAAAAAGCAGATAAGAGACTGAAAAAAATGAGTTTTCCTTGCTGACATTTGGAGTGACAAGTGTCAGTGCCTCCCTCCAGATCCTCAGAACTTTTCAGGAAATGAGAGCACAAGCAGTAAGAGGGCAATATCCAGCAAACACTCATCAGTTTGAAGAGGTAAAAAACAGGATGGAGAGGTTTTCACTTCATCAAAAAAGTAATGACTTACTCAGTCAAAATGTTTTGCGTCTTTGCCTCCTACAGGCTGCCAGTGGTGGGCTATTCCATAAGTGTCCCCTCTTACCATGATGACGGCTCCTAAATTTTGGCTTTTACCTCATTTTCAATAGTAATACACAGATTTTCTTTTGAAAAGGATAAGTTGCACACATCCAAAAGTTTTCTTCTGCAAGAAGATGCTACAAATAGTTCACAGTGGCCTCGGTAGAAGGTTTTCAGAAGAAAATCTCATGGAATTGTGAAGTTAAAAGTGTACTTGTGGAGCTTTTTTGTACATACATGAGTTTTGTTGACGTTCAGCGAGAATCACCTAAATGCCTTGTGTGGATTTTTAAGATCTCACAAACGTATCTCGTTCATTTCTCTCATCATAAAACTTTTGCAAACCTGGATTCGAGACTATTTAAAATTTAACATTGTTGACATTGTTCATCTTCAGTTGCTGCAGTCTTTAATTTTACATCTAGAAACACCACAGGGAAGCTGTAAGAGCAAGTTGTGCTACATTTAGTCTAAGCCCCATCTGATATTCTTTAAACCCAAATACACATAGTAAATGAACTATTTTTGAGGATGTTCTTTATAAAAAAAAATAGTGAAATTAATTATGTTGGGACCTTATCGTGTCCTGATGAATCACACTGAATGACTCCCATTTTCTAAAATTAAGTAATTATTGTAAAAGCTATTTCATATTTTATTACTAAAAAAAAAAGGCTGTTTAGTTCTTTTTGGAGGGAGTCAGTTTCACTAAACAGCAGATACAGCATGAATGCCGGAGAAGTGAAGGGGAAAATCAAGCAGCTTTCCCTAAGTTTTTACCATCCCCGTCGGGCACTGAAACTTTTAAGGCAAATCTGCCAGTGGGAGGAGAGGGAGGCTATGTTCTTCATGCTAGAGCTCACCTGGGAGACTGACAAGACCTTGCTTTATGGGTCTGCAATTCCCTTCATGTACAACATTTGAGTTAATAGAAGTCTTCATCCCTGACCAACCTCATCAGGAGCTTACTGCCAAGGAAATTATGGGGCTAAAAATGGCCGTACAGCAGCAGTGGCAGGGTAACTGGGGGGAGGGGCGAGGGCTGCTGAGGCGGGGGGGAGGGAGGTAATATCATTACAAGGTTAGATGAGATATGGATATCACGAAATCCTAATCAGAGCTCAGTTCTCACACATTGAATGCTGCAGAGGTGAGACTGCTTGCATTAGAACGTTGCGGAAGACAAAATTAACCAACAAAGATTAAGGTGTTTGCTGATTCTGTACAAAAAAAGAAAAAGAAAAAGCAGCAGCCTTTGTAATGACATCATCTCTGAAGACTGACTTGCCAACTCACAACCTCACTGAGGCAGCAGAAGCACCAAAAAACAAAGAGAGCACCGTCACTGTCCAGCCCACTCAGAATGCACTATGCAAGAGGAAAGACACTCTGACGCTGCTGCTAGAGTCACATCTCTGCGATTTAGCATCATGTGTTATGCTACATACATCGGTTTTGTTCAAATGCATTCAAACCAATTATTAGCAGAAACGGTTATTATTGTAACATAGTAATATGTTGCATTTTGGTGGGACATCACAACTATTGTGATTGAATAGGCGCTGCAGGATGTCATTGTTACCAACTATTCAGGAATACTAATATAATAATTTTACCTGGTTGGTCACATTAAAAGTAGTTTTAGCATAATTTACTCTTTTAACTCATATTCCAAGTGTGTAAAATTATACCAAAGAAACACCCCTAATGTCCTTCACCACGATGAGCTCCATACAAATTTAACATGTTACTAAGATGTATCTCTGCCTTCTTTAAAGAAAACATTGCAATGATGCACAATTTGGTTGCAAAAAAAAGAAAATTCAAAATTTCCAGAAGATATTAGTACATAATTTTTATAGTTGCCAATTATCATGGAAGTTAAATGTCTTCTTTGCGTTGCTGCGTGTGATATTCACATATTCAGCACAACAAAAGTAAAAACCTCTGAGCACATGAATCATGTAAAACATACCATGTGGATGGATAACAGTGATCTAACAAATAAGAGCCCCCGTCTCTTTTTTTTTTTTTCTGGGCGGTGTGTGGGAAGTGATTACCTAAATGAACTTTTGGATTGATGCATTATGAGAAGGACAAGGGTAGTGCCAAAACTATGCCGTCAGTGCCACTTACAAGGAGAAAAGCTCCAGATAAACATATGGTGTATTCAATCTTGCTAAGCCTTGGGGGGCCCAGCAATGAACGATACAGTGAGGAGTTCCATTAAGGACCGTCTGCTTGTATTTGCACTTTATTATGGCAAATAGATGCTCTCCCCCTCTATTCCTGTTGTACCACAAGTGCTCATTTTATCTACTGACATCCCTTTGACAAAGTGCTAGTTTGCAATTTAGATTTTTTGCTTATTTGCTTCCAATTTTAGATTAAATGGAAAGCATGTCTACCAGTTGATCAAGTTTTCTGTGCGGAGCGGTAAAGTACACCACACTGTTTTCCACTAAACACAACACAAACAGACAAACAGATATGTTTGTCTAAGATGTGGTTAATGTTAAGCCCTGAAATCAATTATTCTGGATGGAGATGTACAACTAAAAGCAATCGCTGTTTTAGGAGCCAAGGACGGAGTAATTCTTTTTTTTTTTTAAAAAAAAGAGTGCTGAAAGCAGTAGGCAGACATCTTTCTCTGTTTTAAACCCGGCACTCTTGCCAAGAGTTTTGATATATGACACAGACGTTCACCCAGATTACAGACCACATGCTTTGCCAAGTTAACGTCCCAACCCTCGCTAAAGATTGGTTAAAAGAGAAAGTAAACGTCTTCACATTCAGTCTGACCTGCGAGGGGAGACATCTGTCATTAGCATCGGGAAAATTGGGATCATACGTTATATTTTCTGGCAGTTTATTCATCCCAGACGGCTGGAGAAAGTATTTAATTCTCCTCATATTGAAGCGATTTCAAACCGTAGAGCCAGCTGCAATATGTCAGATGATTATATATGACACCTGCCACGTTTTCTAGAAAAGAAGAAGTGATAATCTTCAACGGCTCCAGTGGTTGTTGTTCTCCAGCAGACATACCATCACAGTGTGAGGACACAGTGAAAGGTGTTTTCTGGAAACCTTGTCAAGCCATTGTTTGATTGACAGTGAGAACATAGCTCGCCAGCGTCACAGCTCTCCACCGGAGGAGGAGGAGAAAAAAAAAAAGAGTGAATATAATCAGAGTGAGACAAAAACAAAACATCCTCTGCACCCGATGTGTAAAATATTTGTAGTGACATCTAAAATACTTGGCACACACGTTGGGTAAGAGACAGTGCTGGCTGTAAGCGGTGTCATTTTTAGCTACTTTGGGAATCAGCTTGGCAGGCCTGACATGTTGCCATTCCTCAATATGTATAACACGCTCTCCAGCCAAATGAAATGTTCCCTCAAAATTGAGGTCTTTCTATTCAAATATTTGTTGTCCTGACAACCCAACAGGTGGGAAAATATATTACCACAAGAATAACCGTGATGACAAGGGAGAAATTCCGTCCTTATCATACCATTGTTAGAAAGCAAACCAATAAGGAAAGAGGTTATTTGAGTATCACACTCTGTTAATAATTACATGGAGAGGGTATAATATTATAATGTACAGACTATTTGTAACAATAAAGGAGGAAATATTTATATACATGCTTTGTGTGTGTGTATATATACTTTACTCAAGTAAAACTACCTACAGGAAACTGTGGTGAAAATACTTTACAACAAGTAAAAATCCTGCAATTAAAACCTTTCCTGAAGTATGTGAGCAGAACAAAAGTATACATGACGTATTACAAATAAAAGTAGATTCAGATGCAGTAAAAGGCCCCCGACAGTATTTTAGTGTTACTTATGATGGTATGGATTAATATAACTGCAGCATTATGTGTATTTTGTGCTGGAGATGTTTCAGGCTAAGATATTTTTAGCTAGTTTAAGTCTGTGAGCTGCTTAATCTGCAGCAGTGCATCATGTTTTTAAAACATAACATTGCATTGCTGTTCTATGAGAGCAACGGGCATCAGCAGCTAATTTTCCATGAGCTGAGAGAAGCAAACATGTTTTCAGCTTCGTGACATTTCTGTTTTCTATCCAATTTGATATGGTTTTAAACAGTAAATTCCCATTTAAAAGTACTGAATCGTTTTGTTTAACAGAAAAAATAAAGGAGTCAAGTTTGGAGATAAATAATTCAGATAAATTTAGTGGAGGAAAAGGTACAATATTTTCTTTTAGGAAGAACAGTGAGGGAGTAGAAGAGTAAAGTGCCCTTGCATTTTTGCTAAAGAAAAGTAGATGTGTTGGGTAATATCCCACAAGTAATAAATGGCATCTGTACTAAATCAAAAACCTTTGGACAGGTCTGTTTTTATAGCATGTATCTAAAACTGCTGAAAGATGGAGACTTTCTTGTTCTCAGCATGCAGCTCAGAGAGTTTCTGTAGAATAATATCTTTGCATAGAAACGAAAAAAGCCCTGTGATTTGGAGGATTTGTGATGCAACATCATTTGGCCGAGCATCAGCATTAATATTTTACTTGCTTAATCAAACTGCGAGAAAGGGTAATGCACACTACTAATTGGATTGTGTCATCTAATTCAATAATGAACACAAGGGGGAAAAAATAAACAAATGAGCTATCCTACTCATTTATGCAATTCATTCCAGATCATATTGTAAGTGTCAGTAAACAGAGAATTAGTAATGTTAAAAGCTTGCTCTTAATTTAACATGCCTGCAGTAGCACAGCAGACAATGCAGGAAAGTGGCATTAAAGAGCATTTTATCTGAATATTTTTAGCTGCTTAAACAGATACACTGTATTATCTCTGCTTGTGTATGTTTATTCCTTTAGTTTGCAAGCAGATGCAGTCACAGTGAAACATATTTGACCTTGAACATTGATCTTATACTTTTTGCTGTGAGGTACCTGAGAGGATTAACTGGAAAGTGTCTCTTTTCACGACCTTCTAATAGCAATTTTTGATCTGCTGAAGGTTTAATTAGATGGAAATTTAGCTTAGCACATATAGCATTAAAAAAATAAATAAACCAACTTTACTTGTATAGCACTTCTCATAAAAAAAATGCAGATATGATCATTACAGAAAGGCGCAGGGAGAAGAGACAGATTCTTTTTATCTGTATGTGTAATATACAGCTCAAGTCCAACCGTGATAGTATCATTATTGAGTTTACAACTATTTATTTACTGTGATTATCCAACAAAACAATCTGAAACTATCACACTTAAAGCAAGGCAAGTTTAAAATACGTAAATACAAACAAAGTTATCAAGAGATTTTGCTTCACAACATCAATAAGCAGAAACTTCACACTGTATTTGTGAGTTTTTATTCGGATTTGAAAGCGAGGTGCCTCATCCTGCTTCCATCTTGGCGGTACAACATATAGCTGTCAGGTTTCGTCTGGTTTAAACTGACAGCAAGGAAACAGGGTCTCGACAGCCGGAGGCATCTTCCCCAGGGAATTTTGGACATATGGCTGCTTCGATGCTGGGACTTGTTATTTTGCAGCAAAAGAGCCCCACTGGACCAGTTAAGTAGTAATGACAGTATGGAATAAATTGAGAAGACTCATTTTTCCACAGGTGCTGTATTAAAGTCTCACTCATAGTTTTTTCTTGTGGCCATTTTAAACTGATACAGAATCTCGACGCTGAGTGTCCTTCCTTCAGGAAATTAGGTGATATTTGTTGTGGTATCTCTTACACTGTGAGGGCTTGAAGGGGTTGCTGTAGTGGTGCTAGAGGCTATAGTGCTTACCTCCTCAAGGCTAATAAGACTCTGATCACATTTAGTACATCCTGATCTGGCGGGTCAACAAGCGTGTAAAAACCAGTGTTCTCATTAGAGCACGGAACATTGATTAAGATTAAAATTAAAAATGCGCAACAGCACAGTGAAGTCCAAGGACCATGCATTAGAACATGAGCAATGTTTCACGCACCGCAGACCACGTTTGCTCCATAAAACTTTAAGTTTTGCTTTGCCCACTCACCAAGGGGCATTTTCTCACTGACAGATTTTTAAATAGCAATGAAAAAAAACAGAACACATCCTTTAATTCCACCGCAAATCACATGACAAGCAATGGTGAACTAAATGCCTATATGTTCCATCGTGCCAAATGTGAAATGTATGATCAGCCATAACCTAATCAATGCTGTGTTAACAAAATTGAGGGACATTGCAGTGATGGCCGTGTCTGTCCAGACATGACCAGACAGGACATGCAGGGCGAACAGAGTGCTGCAGAGAGAGAGAGAGAGAGAGAGAGAGAGAGAAAGGGAGGTGAGCGGCTTCTTGCCTGTCTTGAGTCCACTGATTATGATCAGCCAGCGTCAAGCAGCTCCCAGCAGATATCAGCACATTATCTCAGGTTTAGTACAGCCTCTTAATCACACCAGGCACAGAAATCCATTAGTCTCTGTCACTTTCTCCCCAACTCAGGAAACTAGATCCCAATCTGTCGTTTGAAAGTTGTGCCACCTCCCCTGATTTTTTACTCCAACCTTTATCAATCGATACATCAAACTTTATTAGTATAGTGCCTTTCATAAACATTGGTGTCTACCATAGTGAAGTAAAATAAGTATAAACCAGACTTACTCGATGATTAAATAAAATAAAATAGATTAAGGAGCAATAATAATAATGATAATTATAATAATAGAGTTTGGTCAAATTTATAACAAAGAAACAGATGAAATAATACTGGTTCGGGTTTTTTCTACCCTGTCGCCTCCAAAAACTACCTCACCGTTACCTTTTCTGCTTTTCTTGCATACCGTATATTTCATACTGTGTGTCTGGGCTGCAGCCTCCCTGTATATCATCTCACCATTCAATCAGCTTCAATCCTCCGAACACATATTTCCTCCCCTGGTTCTGCCCAAGAAGATGCAAGGCATACAAAGCAATCTTGCATTTGGAGAAGTGACACTCTTTCCAGTATCATGCGTTAAGCACATGAAGCTGGGATGTGACAACCAGGCTGCATTTATTTCTCCTGGAAATTGATATAACCTGATAAAAAAAATTGTTTATACAGTGATTTAATTTTTTTTCTTTTGCTTGCTTCAAAAAAAAAAACATCGTACAGTTCCTGTTTGTACATACATTGAATATACTGTACATAAAGTTGTACAGTACAATGTCCCACACTAACCACACAACAAACATTTAAATATCGATCTTTAAAAAGACGTGGACACAACCAATACTTTTTGTTTATGCCTCTGTGCAGACTATTTTTGCTTATAGAAAAATCAATAGAGCTTGAGTTATCAAATCCAACGTGTGTTGGAAGAGAGTGCCAAAGGGGAGAGCGAGCGGCAGCAAAATCGATCCTGAGATATTGCCTTATTTAACAGGTGCCATAAATAGCAGCATTATGATGTTAACTATTGCTGAAGTTACAGAGAGGACAAGGAGAGGTCAGACTGCATGTTACACTCACTTTTTGCCGACTCAAATGCGTCAAGTGTGTCATCGAAGTACAGCATCCTTTCTTGCCTGACCTCACTCCTGTAGGCAGGTGCACTTTCAAAATACTGCAGTGTTCCACGTTTTTTATACATCTTCACTTTACACGGCTAACTAGATTTTACTCAGCAGAACAGGAATCATTCAATACTTTGTAATACAATATTCTCAAGTATGCTAAACCTTGCTGGAAGAGCCTGTAGACTTGTAATTTAACAGGTCTGATGCGCGTGCATACACAAATGAATGCGCAGACTAAATAGAGGAGACATTTGTGACAAGATAGCGAAAATTAATCAATGAGAACAATTAGGGTGGGCCCAAGCAGTTTACAGAAATCAGTCCATCAATAAGAGCAATACATCATTTTGAGGAGAACTGGCAGGGCTAAGTAGATTTCATTAGGTAAATAAACATATAATCAAGGTGATTAATTAACAGATGAGGTACATCTGTACATCATTTAATACCAGAAAACCATTATGATCCAAAAAAAAGGGGAGGACTCAAAGGTACAGTAAAAGAGAGAGTCAAAATGCTTAGAAAAAATTCATACAGCACAGAAGTTTATCAGTGGCATGAATGTACTTGAAGTGAAGACCACGTGCGTTAATTAAAAAAAACTGTGTTTCAATCATTAACTGCACTTTGGATTTATATTAGTATTGTGGCAAGGCTGCTGTCAGCTGCTGCTTTTCTTATAATTAGCCCCATATCTAATCTATGACTATGTGGCCATGCTCCAGCTGCATCTGCTCAACCTGTATTGCCACCCTTAGTGTGCCCTACTGCAAGTGAGCCTCAGATATAACCTCTTCCTAATCCCTCCACCTCCTCCCTGCTCGTCTCTGCATGGGAGCCATGTTGGCAGAACTACAGAGAAAAAGGAGCTTATCAGAAATTTTATTCATGTGGCCAAACGTCACAGCGAGGAATACTCCACGTTCCAGGATGAATCTTGCTCCTGGAGCTCGATCTAGTAGCAGCAAACTATTTGCTATGTTGAGATATAGCGGAGTGTCGACAACCTGAGCAGAGAGAGAAGTCAGGAAGTTGAGAAGTTGCAAAAGAAACATAAAGCATAATGCCCATAATGCATAATGTTTTTTTTTTTGTCCACGATTACCTCGAAACTGCAACTTTTCTAAGTAACATAAACAATAAGATTTATCTTAAGTTAAAACTGCAAAGTCATCAAGTCTGCTTTATACTATTTGTTTATTATAAATAATTATCACAGCTACTTTAATCAGTTTTTCTATACATTTAGTTGTTGTGTAATTTGATTTTAATTCTAATTTCAGCATTCACCTTCCTTTTCGCTATCTGCATCCCCACCGCTGTATGCTGAGCTCATCACCACTCAGGATAATTGTGATTGGTTGTCAGAAAAACATAAGGAAGTCAGAGCATTTTTTCCCCCATAACAGATAAATAAAAAGGTTTCTACACTGCTGTGGAGAAAGAGCCGGTTTAGCAAGACTAGGTGTTCTTACTGAAAGTTCTAGAAATTCAAAAGCTTGAAGAGGATTACTTAGAGTCTGTAAGCAGGCTGGTAGACCCTTTTTCACCAGCAAGTAGAGTCATACTTGTTTTCTGTCTTAGTGCTGCTTCATCCAAGCAACGATGAACTGTGGGCTAAATCCATAACAGAGAGGGAGAGAGACATCTGTCTTTGCTCATTTTCCTTCACTCGTGACGGCTGCAGAGGCATGGAGGACTCCTCCTCCAGGTTACAGGTGCCACACCACAAATGTCACACCAATTGATGAGCTCATGTTGTCTCCAACAGTGAGAGGGGGAAGGGGGTCAGCCATGCAATGATGAAAAAAAAAACAATATCATACAACATGATGAGACCCGCAAAAGCTTGACACTGACATGTTTTCAGGAAAGGAAATTGAGGATCAGAAGTCATTCATCCAAATTTTGCCTCCAATATCAGAACCAGAAGGTCACTTTGGCCTTTTCATGTTTCCAGCAGCAAGACCTCAGAGACAAACCCCTTCGAGTCCCGGAGACTATTGTTTTTTCCCCCTGTGATAAATGATGAGAAAGTGCACATTTATACTTTGACTGTCTGTGTCCGTTCTTCAGTAATATGGGAGAAAATTAGAGAAATTAGTGTGCAGAATTGCTGAATCACTATTAAATCATCTATTTAATAACTGAGCATTGCAGTCTCTTCAGTTTTATGACCTGAGGGAGGGTAAGAGACGTCCAGTTGTGAAGATTATAAGACCTGAGGGCATCTTAATTTGAGAGATGGACTTGTTGAACTTTGATGTTTAAAAAGAGCGAACAGCAGAGACGACATATTTATGAACTTGTTTTCAAAGATATAACTAGCTGAATCGACTGGGTTCGATCAAGCTGACAGGATGCTGCATCTGATGTGTTGGCCTGCTTCCTGATACGATTTCAGGAGAAAAAATAACATTTTTTAATGGCAACCAAGATTGATCAGACAGCTGTTTATTCATCTAATAATTTGTGTTATCTTAGCTAACCCTAACCCTAACCCGGGCCCATTATCGGTGCCGATGTTCAGCATTTTGATGCATATCAGTATCGGCCTTTTTTTTTTAAATTCGACAGCGAGATCAATTTAAAACTGGATTATTTGGCTCTGACGTTGCCGCGCCTCTCTGTCTGCAGTCACTACTCTGTCTCCAGCATTGTCCCACCCACAGCACCATCTGATTGGTTACATGATTGGTTCATGATTGGCCAAGGCACAGGTAACAGCCAAACAGCAGTGAAAGCTGTACATGCACAGTGCTCACACACACGGCGGAGAGGAGAAAGTTTTGCCGAGTGGAGAAGCTGAGCAGAGCAGATATGAATATCAGCTCCAAATATCGGTTATCGGCCTCCTTGACTACTAATAATCTAATAATATATGATATAATGACCAATAATAATTTAGTCTTAACTGCTGCTAATCAGGTTGTGAACATCTAGAGATGATGCATGTTGCCTCAAAACAACATTTTCAAATTTGTAGCTTATAACTGAAAGCTTCCACCTGTCCTACTGATTGTATTTTCTTCAAAATTTCACAGAATGATGTGTCCTGAGGCTGATTTTGTGACAATCGATGTAGATCTGTGGTTGGAGATGGTAAAAAAAATTAATTAATTTGCAAACAAAGGCTGACTTTTGCTGTTTTTAAATTGCACCAGCATCCGGGGAGGAAGTTATGCAAAGTTTGTTTACTCACTCCTGAATGGCCCAAAGTGGGAGTTCATCCTTTGTGGAGGGTGACATGTTTACCGCTGACGTCTTTTGAGAGGCTCATTCTACCAAAGACTTAGTGATGATTCCTGAGGGATTAACTCGCAACCTTCTCATTCACTGTCGCTGCTGTCACTTTTCTTTAAAAATCCACTTTAGTTCTACCAATTTATAGTTCATAGCAGAGTAATGCTGCGCGTCCCATGGAATACCTCTCATTATTTTGGAGCTGTTTGTTCAGTTAAAGCAGAGTCACTGGTGGCTACAGCTTAACAGATGAGGTCTCTTTCTCTGAGCAGCTGTTGCAGGTTATTGATGACCTCATTAGAATGCTGCCTGCGGCACGACGGCTGACTTTGAAGGACTTCCCATATGCAATGGCAAAAACCGCCAACGAAACCCGCGCCACTCTCCTCATGCCAGACAGCATTTCCTAACGGTCTTTTACTTGGAGCAGTCGAGGAATTGAGATGCTGTGGGATCTTTGTAGGGCTTTCAAATGTTCTCTATGAACTAGAGGCTTTTTACTACGAAGTCTGACTCGAGCTCTTGGAGGAGCAGCAGTGAGCAGCTCTCCAGGTCCATTCACTGACTCTTATTAATTCTGATCTCCTTCACTTGACAAAAATCAACAATACCTGCAAAATTAAGTTTTCCGTCTTGTTTAATTAACAATAGTTAGATTATACTTTATACCTTCAAAATCTCTGTTATGAAGGTAGTCATAAAATGAATTACTCAGTTATTTCATGTTGCAAAAGAGAGTATTAGAGTCCCATTTATGCTCAGCTTACAGGTGCCGTCTCCTAATCTTTTATATCTGAGACACTAGCTTGCATTAACAAGGCCTCATTGAGCAATGATGTTCTGTAATTAAATATGACTTTACATTTGGCCTTACTCGTAAACACAGGCAACAATGAGCCACAAAAATAAAACACAATGGGGGACATAAATTGTTATTTTCAGCGGCTACACATTAACATTTTTGTAGCTTTGTGCGGGTATTAAAACAAGTCTAGCACAACGGTAGTCATCTGTCATAAATACTGAGAGCTGACACACGTTTTAATCATGCACTTTATGGCTATACAGTGTGTAGCTTTGTTTGCAACTGCTTATTTAGTGTGTGGCACGAGGTAATGTGAGTTAACTGTCTCAAACAAGGGAAACCCTGCCAAGTTCTGGCACAGAAGCAAGATCCAAAAGACTTTAAATTAAAAGTGAATGGATATCATTTAAAAGACTAATGGGGAATAAATTAATCACAGTAAAGAAATTAAATTGATTATCATTCAGATGCTGAATATTCAGGTCAACACATTACATTTATCATCATTAAAATAGCACCCAGATTTATCTGAATAATTGTGATAGGAGTTATAATATGAAGAGAGAGATAAATAAAACTAAAACAGGTAAAACTTGCCCTCAAATGAATTTAATAAATGAGGATTTTTCAGTTTAACCACGTTATGTTGACACTGTTGGGCAGCACCTCAGTCTTAGGAGTCCAAAGCAGCTGTTCTTTCACTTAACCACCACATATTGGGTTGAACAAAGCACCCAGCCATCACTTGCAATCCCGCTTAAGGTGCCAAGCGCGTATGCCAAGTCCCTCCAACTGTCACTTCCTTATTTAATATTAATGAGCAGTTTACGGTACACAAATTCTCGCCCCCCCCAAAAAAACCCCCTGTCAGGTTGTTTTGAACAGGAGTGGTGTTTCATTGGTGATAGTGGCTTTTTTTCCCCAATCCTTCTATTGGAGAGCAGCAGAGGGAGGAAGGTGACATGGCGGTTTTGGACTCCATCTGCAGGCAGCTCAAATTGGCCTTCACAGCCCATAAACTTTCCCCTAGCCAGCCAGACACCCTCCAGCACCTTCCCTGTGGACATACCATATAATGTCCTCATATAGAAGAGAGACAAGAGAGAGAGAGACGAGAGACTGTCTGGCTTCCATCACTGAGGATTTTTCATGTTCTACTCAGGAGGCAGAGAGGGAGCAAAAGACATACTTAAATTTAGTTTCTGTTATAATTACTTCTTCTCTGCAGTAGTGGAGCAAAATTGGCCTCACCCTCTTGTAGTAAAGAGACAGCCTCTATTAAACTTATCATTATGATCAAATCATTATAGTGAATATGCCAAGCCAGGGTAGCTGCTGCTGCTGGCCAATTCTGAAAATGTACTATTAGCCCATAACTGACAAGGCTGTGCAGAAGAGCCCATACGCACATATCCATTCACCCGTAATGTTCAAGGCGAGGACAAGCCTTTAATGGTAAACATTGCTTTTGTACAATCTTCATGTTTATTTATTTTTTTGTATTTTTTTTTTTCGTATGCTCTAAGGAAATTTTACTGAGGTCTACATGCTGGGTGCATTGGCAACTTCCCAAGCTGGAGAATGGAAATGAAGAATGAAAATGTAGAAATGGAGTTCGATAGAGAATAGCAAATCATCCACTGGTGAACTTCATCCCCCGCTGGAATCAAAAGAAGTCTGGTCGTGGGCCAACATCAAACAGCCTTGCTGTAGGCTGCATGAAACCTTGGGATAAAACACTGACAGAATATCCTCAGGTACTGCGAGCGTAGAGGTTTGGAGTTCCTGTTTGATGATGAGAAAGACCTGCCTTGCACAACAAATCCGAACCTTATAAAAACATACTCGGTAACCACTGTACGAGATAAACTTAGCCAGGACCGCTTAGGCAGGTGTTTTGTTGTGGATGCAAAGCAACTCCAGATACTTGCTAGTAATTCAGACTAGCTCGCAATGGACTCGTATTTGTCAGACTGCTGATTCGCCACAAGAGGGAGCTATTCAGTCACTGCAACAGGAAATGTAAGAAATAGCACCTGCAGTTAGGTGCCAAGGTTTGGATGCCGTCTCTCCAGGGCTAAAAATATAAAAGCTGCTGCAATTTTAACTCTGCTGGCCTCTGCAGGCAATGAGCTTTACAGCTCAGCAATGGGATGAAGCTTTTTTAGGAACAAACTTCATCCAATTACAATTTGATTTGTCAGCGATGCAAAGACATCAATAATAATTATTCAAAGCTGTCACCGTTTCATCTGGAACATTGATCGCTATATGCATGGACTCAGAAAGATGCTACAAGCTTTTAAATGAGTTCTGGTTTTTGATTACTGGATAACATCAAGCTCTGTTAGCATTTCATTCAGCTCATCTTAAAGGCGCTTCCCTGATTTGCGATTCATTGTTCTATTGATAGACTGTAGTTGGTTTTTTGGCTGCAGGCAGCACAACACTTGTGTGAATATATTTTCACCCACAATCTTGGTGGAAAACATTTCAAAATCTGTGCTATTAAACAAATCTGGCCTTTTTGGTCACAGTTTAGTGACAGAACAAACAGGCTGTTGTAGTTGGAAGTTTCTAAAATCTTGTAACTTGGAACTCATTGTAGAACTAAAAATATTTACTTTTTATGAAAATAAATACACACACAAAGATAATAGATAGGGACAGCAAAATCATAATTGTTGATTTCATAGTTGTTTTTTGTTAATTACAATGTATTTCATGTGTTTTTGCATACAATCTCTTGCTTAAGATAATCTCCTAAATGCATGTGAGGCAACATATATATCAGTTAAACACTTGAAAATATGATTCTGCACTTATGACTCAGGTGATTGTATCCATGTTTCCTCACATGATGCTGTGATATGTTTACTGAATAAAAAAGAACACCAGCATCTGCACAATACCTGAGATCTCTATTTGTAAAGATAATTAAATTTTCTAGCAAGAAGGAAGACTTTGGAGTTGAATGACATTTGCTTGGTATGAAATCTGAAATGAAAGCACTCCAGAATAAACATACAACCAGCACTTCTACTGCTAACATCATATAGAGTCACATAGCTCACATCACATTCTTGCTCATCAGCATGTTGCAATAAAAAAAACCTGTGCAGCATTTTTTCCCATTTCTCCATTATACTGAACCACTACAGCCTAAGCAAATTTTCTGCTTAACCCACCGACATAAAGACATTACAGTTGTGCTGTGATATTCTTTTTGTTCCTGTTGCCCGTTTGTTGGATCAAATGTTTTTTTTCTTCATTCTCTGATGCGTCCTATGAACAAGGTGTTTTTTCTCTCAGTATTGCAGCTGATTGCATGTGTTTGTCAGCTGCACAGATTCTTGCTAAAGTCTCCAATGCTGTTGCAAACCAAGTTCATATTTCAAAGTTAACAACATTTGGTTATTGCGTCAAGTATTTTTTAATATTATGCTTTAAAGTGTATACAAGCTTTACAGTACGCTTCATTTCCATTTGACTCACTCTTGAGGAGTGAGTGATTTACATAAATAAAGAGCTTTCACTAATAGAGTGGCCACTGAGTGCACAGCACTATGTTCAACTACAAAAGCACAGTACCTTCTTGACAAACACTGCTCCACATTTAAATGTTCAAGTGTGTTATTTTATGCACCCTGGAGAAAATTGCCTTTCATTCAATTCTATATTTATATTCATGAAAAGCCTCTGTTCCATGATTATCAGGGTCAAAGACAGAGAACAGAAAGAGCAAGTCACCAAGGCATTTCGTGGGCAATGTCTCTATCAGGCTATTTCACCTAAAGCAAAATGGATAATTCAATATGATGGTGTGAAGATAAAGCTCTGATACTGGTGGTGTCAGTGATTTGCAATAAAAGAGACGGGGTCTGGAATAAACAATGGTTTTCTCTCATTCCCACAGTCTGCCATATGGCGCCTCCCTGCACAACTACGATACATGTAATGCCAAGCTCATTATGGAAGGTAGAATATGCATGAGTATTCCCACTGTGGTACCACTTCATTAGAGCATTATGGTCTGCTGTAATTACACACTCATTATTTGTTCATCATATTTTAATGTTATTGGGACGGACAGTGCTATTGACCTTCTATTAGTCTTGTAATACAGCTCTGGCAAACTGCCCACGTATGAAGCCAGAAATGTGTCAGTGTCAGTACAACCTTTACATTTGCAGTTTATCACAATAATAAATAAATTATACTTAAAGTTTCCCTTTGACCTGCGGGTGAAATCAGGTTTTTGATTACATTCTAGCATGCAAAGGATCAATAATTGGAAAATACACTTGTTAGTTTGCGGTTTATTGCATGCAAGCATTCACCCAGCAGCTTGCCATAAATCTGTAAACCTGCAAACCTGCAAAAATCCAAAATAACCAGCTGACAAAAAACAAAACAAAACAAAAAAAGCCTTGAAGGTGATCAGTTGTAAGCCACATCCTGTTCTGTCAGGCTTTTATTGTAAAGGAGTAGCAAGAAATGTTGGAGATGCATTAGAAGACACTAGTTTTAGCTCTGATAGACCAATAATCAGAGAGAATGATATCTGATTACTATAAAATTACAGAAACACTACAAGCTGCATCTTTCCTAGGAACCAGTCATGCGTGTGAGGGCAATCGTAACCAAATGCAACTGACAACACAAGTTACTATGTAATGAAGTATTACTGGATGTAAATGCATTGAATGGCTATTGCTAAAAAGATTTAAAATGTGGTTTGATGTCATTAAAATCCTGAGGATTAAAACTGAAAAGTTAACTTTTTATACTCTGGTCTGTAACACACTCTGCTCTTTTGATCAAAGGTGATATCCAACTTCATTCCTCCACACCGTTTTTATTCAGCTGTATCCTTTACAGCTACATATCCTGCACTTCCTGCAGGGAATTCAGTTTTCTGGGTGGATGACAGTGCATATAATAAGGTTCAGTGCACACTGGCCCTCCTATCAAGCCAAACCTCTGGTGCAGCTTCAGCTGAGATGGGTCTCTCACCCAGTGGATCCACAGAGATGGGCATAGCATGGGCTTGGGCATTTGTTCACCCTCAGATGGCTCGATGATGCACAGCCATTGGGCTCCGGCACATCACCCCGGAGTGTCAAGCAGAACATCACCCACTGACGGCCCTGTCAAGGTCATCAAAAAAGAGACGTGGTCTGGACGTGTGCCATCGGAGTGAGAAAACCGCTGCGAGCGTACATGTGCAACAGACCGAGGCAGTCTCAATAATGGCAAAGACGCTGGAGGTCAGCTTTAGGTTGTACTCTCTTGATGCAGCACTTCACTTATAGTGCATGTTACTGTACAGTGAAAGATGTGAGAATACACCAAAGACATGACACTGAGCACTGTGAGGTACTGCAAAGACCTGATGTCATTCACTGCTTTTGCAACTCACAACACAAAGAACCCTTGCGAGGCTGTTCTAGATAAATATTTTATGGATCTACATTTACACACTTGAATTTATTTATTTAAATATAAACTTCAAATTACGAGAAAGAAATCTTTTCTTAAAAGCCACTGACATAATTGAACCCCTACTAACTGGAATACTTCCTTTGTTTAAAAAACCCATTCAGTTACTATCTCATCTGTTTTGAAAAAGGCTCACTCTGAAAATAGTCTATAATTACTGACCTACTTCCTGAGATTGTTATATACATTTCTGCAGCACCAGTCCAGTTTGAAGTTTTCAAACTGACAATATAGCTCATGTTTAGAAGCATGTGCTCAAAGATGCTCGTCATGTTGTATTTCAGGCTTTCAAATTCTCTTTAATGTTTTCTGAATCTCCCATTGACGC
Source organism: Acanthurus tractus (assembly GCA_029783725.1). Classification (NCBI taxonomy): domain Eukaryota; kingdom Metazoa; phylum Chordata; class Actinopteri; order Acanthuriformes; family Acanthuridae; genus Acanthurus; species Acanthurus tractus. The sequence goes on from JAQNCA010000030.1 coordinate 7,012,955, forward strand.
ACTGCCTTAGCTTTGATTCTTTTTTTCCTTCTCACTCCATTTAATGTAATTCTTATACTCTCTCCTCTTTCTTATATCTTATCGCCAGTTGTACCTCTTTCTTCACTTTGTCCTTTAAAAACTGTTCTTCTCCCTTCACTCTGTGTACAGTTCTCAAATCTTAATGGGTACCGTCGTCAAACCATCTCCTCATTCTCCTTGTTTTTTTCCTATTTTCACCCTGTCTTTTTCCATTTCACCCCACTAGTCCTGCTCTCTCCACCTCCCTTGTCCTTTGACATCTCTTTCTTTTCACCTGGCTGCCTCCCATCCTCCCTCGGTCTCTCTCTCTCTTTTACATACTTCTGATGCGCTCCTGCTGGCCCTGGTCTGTCCGGAGGGATTAATTGATAGTGAGAGATAATAAATCTTCCCATTAGGCACAAGGCCCCTGCCCATCGCTCATTATGCGCCTGCTGCTCCTCGACGCCATGGCCTGGGGTTTCCCCTGCTTTTTTAACACGCACGTCTACTATCCCAAACCTCAGCAGAGTCGGTCTCTGCCTATCGCAATGGATGGGATATCTAACGTCACAACACGTATTCCTTCGAGCATGAACACTATTTGTAGCATGTGTTTATTCCTGTCTCCCTCTCCGCTTTTGCACAACTCTGTGTTTTACATGAAAGACCTGAAAGCCTCACCGTGTAGCAGCCGTGGCATGCAAGTGTAACACTGTTTTGAATTTGTGGACTCAAAAGAGAGAGACCAACATAAAAAAAAACCCTGGCCTAACTTTATTTTTTCTTATCTAGAATAAGAAACAGATAATAAAAAATATCTTTTTTTCCAGGAGGAAGGTTTAATGGTATTGAATAATTGCCTTGAGACACTTCTGAGAGGCTTTCAGATATTCAGTCTTTAAAGCTGCCACATGCATTAGCCACTTATTGACCTGTATCTCTCCTAACTATCTCTGCAGCTTTTTTCACATCTATCTTCTCATATCTTATCTGTCTCGTTTTAAGCAATATAGCATTATTACTTTCGCGTGGTTTGACCTTCATAATAACAATGGCAAAATACACAGTGGATATTAATCATCCTTATTATAAATGGCATTTGTCTGAGGTCATTGCTTTAAGTCATGTTGTGATGTTAAGATTTCCTTTTTGCTTGACTTTCTGTCATAATATGCTGGTAGTATTTAGACTCTAACATGAAAAACTCCTGTATGACAGACTGACAGATGCTTGAATCTGCAGGATATTTGACCCAGAATGAACTGTTCTCTAAACTTTAGACAAACTTGTCTGTTTTTGTTAAATTTATGGCTTAGAAAACAGTTGAAAACTCCCTGTGATTTCAGAAAAGACACACATCATAATGTCTTATGGATAGGTTTGTAGGATCAAAAACTCTCAACTGGGGAGAAAACAAAGAATCCAGCACACTGTCTGTCACTTTGACAAATAAAGTAAGGAAAGTGAGTAGTTACAAGATAAAGTGACAATGTGAAAATTCTTTTTCTACCCAGAAAATTATGAGCTAAAAACATTACAGGCAAACGAATTCATTCCATTATGTGGTGTATACATATCTGCATGTATAAAAAAGCATTGGTCCTTCCATATAACTTCTGGTGCAGTGATATAATCATGCTTATGGAGAATTGTTATTTCTATTAAATATAATTTGTCAATGCATGCATTAATAATTCACTACATTTTTAATGTTGGTTAGTTATTGCATCTTGCATGAGAGAAACATTTGCATTGAAAATACAGCATTAATAATGATATTACAATTGAGTCAGTACTAATATTTTACTGTTTACATTGTAATGCTATAACCTTGGACTTTACGTTACAAACAGACGTACGCAGCTCAGTACAAAAGACAGCATTACACCAGAGTAACAGCAAGGTCAGTTTGACTGTAGCTAATACGGGAGCTCCTGTTAGCATATTAGCTTAGTTAGTTGTGCAGCTAGTGCCACTGTTACATGATGGAGTTTTTACAGATCTGGAGCACTGGGTGAGTGTTGTTGTTTGCTCAATGTTTTTTGGGAACCCAGATCTGCATCCTTCCAGTTAGCAAAGCTGGACCTGGACTATAACAGCTTCTAAGGCCAGTTTTACAACATAGATCAGAGTACAGAGGTGTCCGGCAGCGTGTTTAAACAAGACTCTGATCTTGACATAGTTTTTCTTGACTAACCAGACAGAAAGGAAGTTAATTTTCTGAACATTTTTAACATAAATTCTGACCACGCATTACATTTAGCTCTTGCAATGACTAAAACGAGAGCCCAAAAACATAATAATAATCATAACATAATCAATCATAATTCTGAAAATGTCCAGATAAGGCTGCACATTTCACATTCACTAATTGATCTAAATCAGTGTTTCGCAACATGGTTTTGTATGGTACCACAACACCAATCAATGACAGCTGAACAGCAGCTATAAAGAGTTTGTATTTTTTTATTTAAAACTTCATATAACCCATACAGCAAACTGTACAATTGAATTATTCACAATGTGTTAAAAAGAAAATAATTCAATAGCTTTTCTATAATATTTCGCTGAATTTCCCCATGTTTTACTCAGATGTCGCTTATTCTAATGTTCTCTTAACACATACAGTTACTAGGAAAACAAATCTTTTTTTTTTCCTTTTTTTTTTACAAAACCTTACAAAAACTATATTCATAGAAATTCTGCATGTCCACAAAGAAAACCCTGGTTGGCACCAACATATTTTTCGTATTGTTTGAAAGGTTTTCTGCCAAATGATAGAAGCTGTGCAACTGAAAAGAAAAGAAAAGGTGTACATAAAAAGGCATACCGTTGTGACTGCTGGAAAATCAAAACTCATATCACACACTGCAAATGGAACACAGGTTATGTAGCTTACATTTTGCATTACTTTTCTCTCACATTTCATACAATTTTTGTGTAAAATGACATTATTATTCACATTAATTTATAAAAAAGATGTATATATTCAGTAACCAAACTGACTGAATCAGCCAAATCAGAAACCCTGTTGAAATTCCAACTAATTTTGATTAAGATGAAATTTTCTGTTATTTTTACATATTACAGAGGTGAAATACAAGCACATTTGAGTCTTTAAATCACCTGCATGGAAAGCTACAGTACACGTGAGGGTAACAGTAAGAAAGTAAAACCACGTATAGACCGCGGCCATACGTTCAACCAGGTCCTAATCGGGATTTCAAGAGTGGTAAAGGTCCAGTTACATAAGATAAACTCTGCTCTCCCTCCTTAAAGAGAGTGTCCCCTTAATTCGATGGGAGGCTCAACATTTCCATCTCATTTTTGCCTTTTAGAAATATATTAGTCATCATAAAAGAAGATATACATACATTTTCCCATCTGGATGGATAGTAATCCAATATACCATAGTATAATTAATTTCCATTAAATAAATAAACAAGGTTTGGGGCTGTGGATCCGGGGTAAAGTGAGGAAGTACATTAAAGTGACCTCTCTAATGAAATAAATAGCATCTATAACATATTTGACTGTGAACAGAATTCATTTATAACCGTAGAAATTTAGCAAAATACATTTTCTTCTGCTGATCTTATCTACATACTCTACTTTGCAGAAGGGAATTGATAAACAATTTTACAGTGAATCTCTACCAAACCAACGCTAAGTATTACAGATTGGAGTTTCCTTAATTCATAGATAGTTACAATTTTTTTTTTTTGTTGTCCCGACGTATCAACAACATAAACCTCACAGAGGTTTGCTGTTCGTTGGGCTCCCAGGTGACAGCAGCTCACAGACTCCTCGAATCTTCCTTCTATCTTGCTGAAGATTTACACTTACGCATTAGGCATTAAAAGTCAACATAAACCATCAAAATCATCACGTCTTCTGTCTCTTCACCACATTATCATTTTACATGTTCACACACTACAAGAATTGATTATCCACCTTAGGTAATTAAACAGAAAAAAGCTTTCAAGTCTGAGCTAACCTTGATAAACCGTTCACATTTTCCGGACAGACCCCCTTGTGCAGTTTTCATCATTGCTCATGATGCTAAACAACCAGTTTCCTGCCAACAAACCTCTGACAAATGAAACAGCTGTGTTCAGAGGTACTTTGGACATTCAGTGGTCCAGTAGCCACACATGAACATTGTCCAGCATGGAGTTTGATGGATACAATTAAACACACTCAAAAAATGCACCTTAGTTTGAAGGACACAGTCTCTACGCTTGCTGTCTCTTTGACTGAACAATTCCTAAATAAGAATACACAGAAATACCTGATCCAAGGCCTTCAATCCCAGTCTGCACAGTTTTTAATTAGACATTTTACGGTGTTTTTTTTTCCCCTATGCTTTTTATGCAATGATTGTTTTGCATTAACAGCGTTGATAGTAATGCTTTGAGAGTTAGGTAGTTAATAAACTGGGAATCACAATGCTGTGACTGGGCCAATATGCGATTAACTTTGGAGACACAATACTCTGCAAGGTTGGAAAACTGATGTGTGAATAGTCCAAATTAAACCCCTCCAATTTACTTTGCATTGCACACAATAGAAGAGCTCTCTGAAAAAAAGCTGGCAGGTTGGCAGGAACTAGCCCATACTGCTGTCTGTGGTTCAGTTGAATGGTCAGATCTTTGGCAATTTAACTGATTAAAATTCAATCATGTACAAAAAAGATTTTAACATAATGTACTTTTGCTCAAATTAATCCAACCCCATAACAACATGATCAAATGGACCACAGTGGAATCATTCAATATAAACTTTTCCCCCATTTCAGTCCTGCTTTGCATCAGTGATCGATTGCTTCTGTGTAACAATGTAGTTAATTTCACACAACATCTCCGACAAATGCATATTAACCGCTGAACGGTTGTATCTCTTGGTTTCCACCTATAATAATACTGCAAATAGTGGATGATATTCTTACAGCTCGTCCTTTGTGTCCCTGTGAACCCTGCTTTCAAGACGTCCTGCAGCTCATGACTCAAAGATAATCACTCAAGCCTCCACAACATGTATGAGGTAACATTATTTTCCGCTGTCAAAGGCCATTCAGGAGTTTGTGTAAATCAACAGGATAAAGGTAAGAACTTGATACCATAATTTGAACGTGTGGCAAAAACTGATCTCGATGAAAACTGCTCTTCTTCTTCCCTTATTGTGTGTCTGCCATTTATTGCCATTCTTAACAAACCACTTCTTCTTGTTCCCATCCATTTTTTTAAATCCAATGAAATTTTCAGTCTTTTCATATATTGAGGATTCCTTGAACGTTGTGTCTTGTGTTTTTACTTATATATTTTTTTTTGTGTTGCGCACGTAAACATCAGACTTGAAAGTGATTATTTGGGTATACTGTTTTCCCAGAACCTCCCCTAAATATTTCTTTTACCTCTTGTGGTTTGGAATACAGTGGTGAATGCTGTCATACCTGTGTGGCTGATGCTGCCATTTTGAGTTGCCCGTGTTTTGTAAGCGTCCCCATGTCACTGTGGTTAATGGTGAATCTGGTGATTCCATCTATGCCATTGTCTCTAGTCTCTGGCACCACCCCTGACACGTTGCTCAGGAGGTTCTTGCCCTGGGGGGAGCATATTGTCATGGGAACACGGGAGTCATCCCAGTGCTGCAGCTCATGTTGTCCTTTCCTGGGAGTCGTCGGTCGTTGTAGGCGTGCATGTTGATCACTGCATCCGTCTTCACCATGACTTGAGGCTGAGGCTTGTGCTTCACCCGCCTCTCGCAGGTGAACGACAGTCTGATCTCGTCCACCATGGCACTGCACAAAGACCTCTGGGCAAAAATGGGGGGGGTGCGGGGAGGGAAGCAAGAAGGAGAAGAGGGGAAAGGGACGGGGGGTAAATGCCTTAGCTTTAAATTGTTCTGACAGCAGAGAGTGTCGACAGTCTAAAGAGCACAAAATGCATTAGAACATAACATTCATGCTGTGGTAGTGCTGGTGTGTGTGTGTGTGTGTGTGTGTGTGTGTGTGTGTGTGTGTGCACATGCATCCATAGCTGTCAGCAATGTCAAATCGCACCACCGCCACATGTAGCCTGCACACGGCTCATTATTGCTGCTGTGTCAGAAGGAGTGAACAAGTACGGTGCATGAGCATGCACACAACTACTCACTTAGCATGACTCGAATTAGTGATTTACAACTGTAAAGGGTTCATGCTACTCTGACATCTCCAATGACTAATAATGGATTAATTCTCTATGCTCCAATTTGCAATTATGCCTGTTAAAATAAGTAAATGTTGCGGTATTATGGCCAAGTACTCCGAGGGATTAACTGAGGGCATGCAAATCCTTTTATGAGATGTTTGAACTAAAAGCCATGAATAGAGCAAAGCTTTGATTTAGAGGCTATGTGTCTCATAACAAAATAGGCATGGTTAGCAACTTCTTTGCTAAAATCGAGGGTAAAATTAAACTTAAATCCCGCTGGAGAGTAATTCAATTAATGCTGGATTAATATTTCAATCCATGCAAACCAAAGACTCAAAGATCAAACTGAGAAATTTTAAATGATTTATGAGGACAAATACCTGCTCACGTTCTGCAGTCTTCCTCAGCTTGTAGATGAATTCGGCAATTGCCACAAAAACAGACAGCACCAGGCCAGATGCCAGCACAATGAATATACCACCCAGGTTCTGGATACCCATGGGGCCTGTCTCGCGACGCTCCTCATCCAAGCAGCTGCTCCCACTCCACCACTTCTCCTTCAGCATGTGTAGGCGCCCATCCTCCAAGATGCTTAGGATTGCTATGGTGATTTTGTCCCTGTACGGGGAGCCTGGAAGCAACATAAGGCCTGTTTTACTTTGAAAGAAACGCCAGCTGGATTCCGTGATAATAAGGTTCATAAACACGTAGTGGCATACTGTCTGACTGGAAGCTAAAGAAACGCGTTTTATGCCTTTCCATTGTCTAAAAAAGCAATCCCTCACCCTCATGCTTCATCCTTCAAAAAGCAACACAGAACTTGAAAAAAAAGGGTTTGATTTTTCATTATTCAGTAGTCTCAAATGTATTCTCTGGTCCTTGGCAGGTCTTACCGAGGGGTGTGCCGATGCCGTAGCCTTTGCTGTCGATGAGCCCTCCCACCTGCGTCAGGTTACAGTTTCTCCTGGTGATGTAATCAATAGTTGTGGACTCCATAATGAGGGCATAGTCAGACTTAAGCACTCTCTGAATTCCGTCCTCAATAGACTTCACCAGCGATGTGCTTGGCTTGCTGCTCATAAAGGCCCACATCTTCTCAAAAGTAGAAACCTTGGATTTCTGTAGAAGATGGAAAGAGCAACTTTCAAATGTGTGCCTTTTGAACCTCACTGGAACAATCTACCTCGCTGCAGGTTAGAAGAGAATAGGTGAAATATAGACAATGCTTTTAACGGTAAAAAAAAAAAAAAGGTTGAACTTACGAAAAATTATATTCAAACATCACAGCTCAGGGTTTTTAAATTGAAAGCAGAGGAAGAAAGCACGCCATGATATCTTTCTCCCTCTGATGAATAGAACAACTTTATAATAACAGAATGACTTTACACCAACGAGGATTTTTTTTTAATGCTTGAAAAGAAAATATCAAAGATCACACATAAAGTTTTTATACATAGGTAGTACCACATAGATTTATTATATGGTTACTTCAACAGATCTCCATTGTCAAAGGATTAAAGACAGTAAATTGAAGCATTACGCATATCTATTCTCATAAGTGCTACTGAAGCAGCAATAATAGAAAGCCTCTCCATTAGTCTTGCATCAGGCTATGTGGTATTTCATGCAATTTTATATGAGGTCACATTTATGCCATGTCTAATCCTAGATAATTACTGTCTAAAGACTATAAACCATTTCAAATTGTGAAAGATGCTATTATAAGAAGCCCTCCATTATGTGTAACTACAGTAGGAGCACAGCCCCGCTTGCTTCAAAACTGAGACACTATAGTCTGATATTAAAACATAAAACTTCAATTAGGATGTATAGCAAGTGTTGCCAAGGTGCCATCTTTGTCACAGGGTATAGTGATTTATTTTATTCCCTCCCCACCAGATGAGCAGACAAGGTCAGAATGGAAAAATGGACCATATGGTGGCTTGGTACACAACTCATGCTGGTCTCATGATAAAGCATGCCTCCCTATAGATCCCTTATCTCGTCTAGGAGTGCAAATGGCATGCATCCACGTCCAGTAATTTCCCTCAGCCTTTTAACAGCAGGTGAAAGCTACTTTTCTTGGAAGCAGTTGATTTGCTTTTGTGTGCCCTTCAGCGCTCTCGACAGGACGTGCATCGAACAAAACAGCCGCTCCCAATAAGAAGGCTTTCAGGCGACGTGACAACATGCTGGACATCTCTAGGGACAAACCTCGGATAATTTATCTGATGTGATGTGCTTTTTTGTTCAACACTACAGTTAGGTAATGCTTTTTTTGTTGGCTCTCAGAGTATCTGGTCTTCCATCACTAAAATATGAGCTTTCTGATGAAATAATTAATGGTATCTTGTAGAAGTTACTGCACCAGTTTTAAGGGCCAGGATCAATGACTACAGGATATAGGATTGGTTTTTGAACTGAGAAAAAAAAAGACAAAACAAGGAGAATTTTTTACACTTGTTTGCAGTCTTGGGAAGGAGGTGAAGGTTCGTATGATATCTGAACATCAGTGCACAACTGTTGTGGTCTAGAAGTATGGATGATAACGATATCATCGCATTTCTATTGAACACTTAAAAAAACTCTATTATAGTCAAACTCATTTTTACCTTTGTTAACTTTGTTTTTGCTTCTTTTTGGTAAATGAATTACTCCCACAATATGAGTGTCAGGAGGTGGGAACAGTCTGTAACCATAACTGAGCAAAAAACATATCAAAAGAACAAATATATCTGATAAGTTTCTTAGTTTTAAGATAGCAGACAACCATTGTAATGGTGTTTTACCTCCACCTACTATAACAAAGCGAGAATAGAAAGAAACAGGAGTGATTTTAGAGGTGCTATATAATAACAAATATGTATTATGAACGCCAATGAAAATATCTTTTTTCAGAAATATCACAGTAATCTTCAAAACAGGTATCACTGACACCCCTCAGCGGAGGTTGTGAACCAGATAAATGGAAAAACAAGCAGTAACAAACGTCAAGAGGTAAATATTTGTCATTTGCTATAATCCACAATCCCGGATATTAGCTAGGTGTTTTCAGGACATGAATCCTTGTTTCTGTGTCACAGAAACAAACCCTGCTCATTACTATTTGATACCTGGTTGATTGTTTTTTGAATGGATTCTTTTTGAGCAACAACTTATATCACATTTGAGCAGATTTCAGAACAAAAATTCAGATACTTTGGTATTTTTCTGAAGTTCTGGACCAAACCTAGTTACATTCATCTACAAAGCCTTTATGTACTCCCCGGTCTCCTCAGTATTTATCATACCTCTCCGCCTCATTGAGTCAACATCATTATAGGCCTTTCTGCAAGAGCAAGAGGGAGCAGAGGGCACTTGAGCCATGCAAGTCTGATGAGGCCATTCAACACCTGGGTCTCCTTCTATCCACGGCGGTAAAATCACAAAAACGATTTATCAGAGTACACTGCGTGATTAAGAAAAGCTTAATCATGATGGAATGCAATACAAAATGTGAGCACCCTTACTGTTCTTTGACTATTAACTAAATCTTTTTTTGTAATAAACGCATTGAATGCAAATCCAAGACAACGACTATTGAACTATCAAAACATCTAGTGTACTCAGCAAAAGCCCTGAAACTAATAACATAATTAAAGCTGTGGAATCCAGTAAACACACACCATTCAGCAGATTTAACAATGAGGCATACGGCATTTATGAGCTCAACTACAAATATAAACTGGGGCCGACAGATGCCCTGAAGAATCATTTTTATTTGCTTTCTTGCCGTTGAATGTCATAAACTTATGGACCCTCTTCAATATAAATGTGCAGTGTTTTCATTTTCTCATTGGGAGAAACTGTAACTCTATTACATGTGTTATTCAGCACCACAGCAGCTGCTGCAGCAGCAGCAGCAGCATCTAAAGCAAAGCCCAAAATAATAAAATAAAGTCAAAGACCCTGCAGGCAAAGGCTGAAACTTTGGAATAAAAAAATCATTATGGTGGAACACATCAAACAGTGTAGAGAAGTGGAGAAGCTGAAGAATTTGCCTTTGCTGTGGGAATTAAGATCTAACTTAAAAAAAATATGTAGGTTTATAGTGTGTATATATATATATATATATATATATAAAGCTGCTATATGGGAAAAAAAGTTTTTTAAAAAGTCATTTTAAAAACTCGAAGCTGAACATCTTACCCATTTCTTAACATCAATTTTAAAGCATTAGCATTATTTTATGTGTTTTGTGTTTGACTATTTTCCGCTGAAAAATACATGAAATTTAAGATAAAAATCTGTGACTATAATGTGGTTTACATACAGTAGTTGATCTAACTTCTAATTTTTAAAAATGAAGCATTATAATGTTAAAACAGCTTTATTCAATCATAACATCTCTTTATCGTGTGTACTTCACCTTGAAGAAAGACATGGTCGCGCCGTCTTTGACCACACCGTACTCTATCTTGGTCTGCTTGGCGATGTCATCGGCTGAGTCCACCGGCGAGTCCATTCTCTCCACAGTGAGAAACGCTGCTAAATTAGCCGTGTAGGATGAAATGATGATGAGTGTGAAGAACCACCAGATCCCACCGATGATCCTGGTCGACAGGGCTTTGGGCATGAGTTCTGAGCCTGTGAGCAGACACAGAGACGGAGAGAGCATTAAGCAATTAACTAGATTAAATTGTACCTGCCAACACTGTAACTGAATTAAACAAATGCAGAAACATGATCGCTTGTTTTTGTTAATTGGCCTGCAAATGTTTTTGGCAGTGCCACTGGTGTTGATCAAGGTACTGTCAGTGAGAAAAACAGAAAATGGAGCCAGTTTGGCAGTTTAGCAAAAGTCGGAGCTATGAATTCAGCAAAGGCAGATCAGACCATTACGCTTCAGGGTTTATCCTCAGGACTGAGCTTGCACGCAAGCTTTTGGAGTTGAGAGCAATAAGGACATAAAAGTCTAACTTATTTTGCATAAGACTGTCATTTTATGTTATTTTAGATCTAGCATACATCAATAACAAACTGTGTCTAATTGCAAATATAATATGTATCAATATCTATGTAATGAGGGAAAATAAAAACTTTCCCTACACATCCCTGGTTTCACTATTTGGACACTGTAAGAAAAAAGACAGCATTCGTGTGCCATTCAAGCATTTTCTCTGAGAGGCTGTGTCTTGCTCTGCAATTAGGCAACTGTTCACTTCTGCATTCACACTCAACAGTTTTCTATTGCCAAAGAGCCGCCGGATTTAAGATACCAATTTAGATTTATCCAGTGAGGATTAATAGTATTTGCAGTTGATCCTTGTCTATTACTGAATCTTTTTCCTGAAATGAGTTTTGGTGAACCAGTTGGCACATAAGTTGTTAAGTGAAATTGGCATCAGGATATGAGTTGTCAAGTATAAATGAGCAAAAACCAAACTTGACATTCTTGAATTATTTTTTGGCAACACTGAGTAACTGAATGTCTTTATTTTGACACATCGCATCTCATTCACACACTTATAATTCAGGCAGTTTTATCGGCATTTCCCTATAATGTTATTTCATTTCGAAGGAAACATCGGATATACATGCTAATTTATTTTGCAAAGTAAAACTCACTGTCTTATAAAAAGTGGGAAGAAAGAAAAAATCAAGAATTGTACCCATAGCAGACTGACAGCACACCTCTGCATCAGCCTTGACTTTGAGCGGTCCTCTGCTGAGTAATACTATGTTTACAATGGCTCACTGACTGGTGTTAAAGTTACTTTATATCTCATCTCTGACAACCTTTAAAATACCCTTGTGCTTCGCGCACTCTGTTACTTTACCAAGAAGATTTATGAGGGCAATTCTAAAGAGTAACAAGCCCACAGAAGAGGGGCACAGTGGTCAGCTCTTTAACCTCTCCCAGCAAATTTGATTGGATTTGTCCTTTGTGGTTTGACAAAGACTCTACATGGCTACAAACAAGGGAAGACAGTAGCATCCTTTAATTCACTGTGACTTCTGAGAGGGAAGCTCCGGATGCATTCTCCGGTTGCACTAAAAATGAAGCGAAGCAACGGGTAACTCAATTGAATTCCACACTATGAAGTGCTGTTGTCAGCAGGGAGCGGTATATGGCACTGCATCAGAACACTCTAATAAATACAAAAAGCAGATCAGTCATATGGTGCCAGGGAAATAAAATGGTGTCAATATGCCATACATTTCCTTGAGGAAGGACTTGTCTTGTAAACCGAGGAAATATAAATGTTCTTTCAGGGAGGACGATGCCGATACTATTGCAGAAAGCAAAACATCACATCTATCTCACTGACTGCTGCGCCGCTCATTCCCATGAACGCTGTAAATGGCTGCCTGTCAGTGCTTTGCAAAACACTGAAGAGCAAATATCATTGTGGGATTTAAGTGATGGAAAAATAGTCATTTTTAATTCTGTAACTGAGTTAAGAAATTGAGTTTGATTCTAAAAAATAGCACTACAATGTCATATTATGTGAATTAGGAAAAAAATTACAATTAGTTGCTGATGAGGATACATTTAAGAGTACTAAAAATGTAAGATGACAAAAACACAGTGTAAAATTAACTTGGAAATAAGTAAACTGCAATGTTTCACTCTGATGATGGAGCCATGCTAACTTTGCCCCCCTGTTTTTACTCTTTACGCTAGGCTTATCACTGGCTCCAGCCCTTCAGCATTAACTGAGTGATATGAGAATTGTTGATCTTAATTTAAAGCCCCAGTCCACTTCAATTAACATATAACACTGAACTTTTACACATTCAAATGTCTAAAAACAACCATATATTGTATGTTTTGTTGAGCTGTGTGCTTACATTATCCAAAATGTTTTGAACAGTCAAGCTTTAATTTCATTCAAATAATGTTAGCCTGTTGCTAACAACACTGTCCGATCAGGTAACGCCTTAATGCATTCACCTCGTTTACGAACATTTTTGCTTGAATCAGTCACTTAGATTTTACCTTTGCAGTGGACAGACAGACCCCAGCAGTAAAAATTACATATTGTGCACTGTAGGTCCATTACGATATATCTTTAGCAGTAGCTTTAGGGACTTAATCTGATAATAAAATCAAAATGGCGACCTGAATTTTAAAATCCTAAATTCTTTCAGTTAAACTGTGATTAAAAACTGTGCTGCTGCATTTCTAACTCCACTTACTTTTAGATTTGTCTTATCGTCCGCTCTTATGATTTATATATCAAAGTGAACACGGAGCTTTCGGGGCTCTCCGTTTCCATTCTACGTTTCCACAGTCTCCCTGTGATGCATAAATATTCCTAGTTAACCAGCACTCAGGGAAACTGCTTTTCGACTTAATGTTGACCGAGCTTGAAATAATTCCAGTAGTTCATTCATTTCATGTGTGTGAGCATCTTGTGACGTCCATGAGTTTACCATAGCGGAATTAAAAGATGTATTATGTCGGCAGTCACCACTCACACCTTGGCAAATACTTCCTGAGAGGAGATCATGAAGAAGTCACTCTGACACTCCTTTTAAAAAATTATCAGAATGTTTTGTATCTGATAATGGTTTAAAAATGACGATCGGTGGGGGGAAAGAAGCAGTTCTCTGTGGACTTCGGCAGTGCATCTCGCTAAATGTGATGCCCTCGTTTTTTCTTGAGTGTTCCTCCCCACAAGCGATGTCTCACCTTAACATGAGAGAACTATTCTTTCCCCTGAGAATGATTACCTGCACTTAGCATTCCCTCTGTGAAGTCATCACACAAAAACTCCCTTTAAGAGCTCCAGGCTCAACTTGTAGTTAATTGCTTTTTAATGATGACACTTGTGGATGGAAATGCTCATTGCAACTGATCGGAATCTCAAGAAGGGGCAAAGTTACAACTCTGGTTTTCTTACCACAGACAAAACACATCTGTACATTAGTTCTTGCACAAAGAACCAAATGAAGACTGGGAACTATGCATCTTGGTAATATTCAGAGGAGAAATATAGTTTTAAAAAAATCAAGGATAAGTGTCTGTAAGGATGAGAGGATTGGGAATAAATCAACTCGCAAATCAAACATACTTTCAAGAATTGTTTTATATGGGGAAACCAATTTACGGGAAATGATCAGACATATGTTTGTTGTCGAGCAAAAGCCTACTGAGACCCCCAGGAACGCTTCTGAAGTACACAAAGTGTTTGCTTTTGCACCTCCTCACATTTTGTGTTCCTTGTGTTGTCTATGACACCTCCCTCCCACAAACAAGCTGGTAGAATTTTTTTTTTTTTTTTTTTTCCCCCGGATCCCCTCAAACACGTCCATTTGCATTTTAAACATGTCAAGGAAATGGCTTCCGTCTCGGCTGCTGTCACTGTGTTTGGCAGACAAGCAGGGGGATGTCTGTTTATGTGACACTGACAAAATATACCTCACTGCAGATACCGTCGTGCAGCATGTGTTACAAGGCACTGTGGCATAAATAGGTGTCACGCAAAGCCACAAACATTCTGTGTCAATTTTTAAACTCGGACAAATTACATTCAAGATTATTGCCAAGATGTTTTTGACCACACTCACTTAAAAAAAAAATTATTTAGTAACAGTCCATGACTAAAAAAACATTCCCATATGTTTATGTAACAGCACAACAAATAAACCCACACACTATATGTCATATTAACTGTGACATCCCAATGTGAAAAATTTGATTTGGGGAACTATGAATAATAGCCAATTAGCAGCAGCAGCTTAAGTTACCTGCTGTAAATATGAGAAACACTGAAACTCAGACATTGAGAGACAGCTCTGTGAGCCACCATATGAATTATAATGGGGAATTCTCCCCTGTTTAGCTTAATAATACAGGCAACTAACTAGCTCATTTTTGTTTTGATTCCCTCTCCTTCTCTCTCTCTCTCTCCTCTCCCTCCCGGCATGCTGGTGATACACTCGTAACCCTCCGCCTGCACCGGCAAATTGGCAGAGCTGCTATGCAGTTTCACAAGAGCGCTGCTGAGCTTCTGTGCTTAATGAATTGCTGAATGTGTTTGCTATCCTTACGGGCAAAGATCCACTGCCGAGTCTCACTAAGCCTCCTTGATTTGTCTTGTTACATTGGGGTTAAACATTTTATTACTTAGGTATTTTTCTGCCACAGTTTTTCTTTTTTTTTATTGTTATTTTTCATTAGTTTACCTGTCATTTTAAAGAAGCGTTTTACTGCTAAGAATATGATTTATATATATTTGAAACTAGGCCGTCAGTGCAGCGGAAAGACAAAAATGTTTTTGAATTGTTGATACGTGATCACAGTGAAATGGAAAAAAAGGGCTGTGGTATTCTTCCTTTCAGAAAATGAAGGAGTAAAATGAACAAGTAAAATTCACTTTGCTGCACCACACCAGTTTACCTGCAGCCAGTTGGGCGGTGCTTGTTTTTAGCTCATCATAAAACAGGAAACAGTATGTTGGCCAGCTGCTAACAAACCTGTATGCTCTGCAGCTAAACAGAACACTAAAATGTTTCAAGAAAATGCAAGAAAATGCAACAAACAATCTCAACCCATATTTCATCAGCACTGCAATGCTGTACAGTTTGATCAGATTTTTTTGAGCCGCCCCTCTTTTTCTCTTGATATGACTTGTGTACTCTTTGTTTCCTTGGAGACAGAAAACAAAAAAAGAGGAAGTACACCCTGTAGTTTGAAGAACAGCCCAAGAGCCACCAAGAGTCACATTTTTGGGCGAATCAGTGGGGAACTGTTGGTGCAAATGACATAGAAGAAGTTTGACATTGTTTATTTGCATATCCTACCCACTGTGTAATGATGTAAATCTGGTTGAAAACAGGCACTTTCCCCTTAAGAGACTTGTAGAAAGTGCAAACCGATTTGTCCCCCTTGGTTTTGTTTTTTTTTTTTTTTTAAATCCAAGGGCTGAATTAATCCGCAGGTAGAATTAATCCGCACCGGGGAGTAATACATGGTGAGCTCTTGTGCTGAGAAAAGAAATTGCTTCTTTTGTTCTAGCTTGTTCCGAAAATTATACATGTGCGCAGTAACCAAGATCACGGTGACATTTAATTGGTGGGCTACTTGTTGGATGGTGAGACGTGAGGCATATGGATTTTCTACGGCGGGTCACTCTCAGTGCAAGTTGTACAGAGCTGAAAACATCACACCAGCCAGTTCTAGCATGGCTGACAGCTGGTATTTGTCAGACATGTTCCTCAACTTACCCTTTTCGTCCTAACACTCTGAGAGCTTTTGAGCCGGCAAGTGCGTTACGGGAAATAAATGCGGGAATGTTTTCCATCCTTAGATGACAATTTCTGACAAGTTCATGGCACGTACTTTTCCCTTTTTAAACAGCAGGTAGGTGACAACAGCCTTCCTTTGTCGTGTAAGACTGAGCTCTGCGGTTCTTCTTGACAGGTAAATGTCTTACGATACAGTTGCAGAATGGAAATCATGGAGCTTGTCAGTTAAAGAGGCAGAAAGTGAGAGCTAGCGGTGCACAGGAAAAAAGAGGGGTGGCGTGATAGCATTGCTTTTGACAGTGAAGAGGATGTGCACACCGCCATACCTTGTTGCATTAAGGAACCGACTCCAAACCAGAAGCTGTTAAGGAGGGTGAAGTTGTTCTCCACCACATCTGATCCGGGGTTACAAGGATGGGCGTCGTACCATTCATATGGGCTGAACCTGGGAGCGAGAGAAGGAAGTCAGGACGCTGAAATAAAAATCTGTATCGGTCATGTGATCTAAGAAAATGCAATGTCATATTTTTTCTTATTCCTCTTAAACACCACTTCCACAAAAAGAATCTAAATTTTTTCAGCTTGAGAGGTGCTCTGAGAGTTCCAGCTTTATTTAGACTTATTTAGAGTTCTAGAGTATTTAGAGTTACAGCATCAGAAAATATTTGGCCACTTGGGGGCAGCAGAAAAAGCTGCAAACACAATTTTGACCAGCAGTGTAAAGTTTTAATGGACAAAAATGTTGTCAGCCCATCAGAGAATTCCCACTTTTGCAAATAACAGAGCAACACTAGGATTCATTTGGAGTTGCAAGTGATAACGTGAGTCCTCAGCTCTGTTTGGGTCAATCATATCATGAGAAAAACCCCCATCTATGATTACCAGTTAGATGCTAACTTCCTTTATCTGTCGTTTGGCACCGAACAATCAGTGAACAGCTGGTTAATCAATGCTTTTGACTGGAAACAGCTGCCTCCTGTTGCTATGGAAAAAAAACAAAAAAAACAAAAAAAAAACTAAAGAGAGCTGCACCAAAACCTTAAAGCTGTCGTACATACCAAAACATTGAGCAGAAAGACATTGAGAAGCTAAAGAGAAATGCAGTTTTTTTTTACTGTCACTTTAAATTCTAATTTTAAAATCAAAAACATTGATCCATTATTCATGTAAAAAAATGATGCATATGTGTCTTAAAACTGTGATTTAATAATGTGAAACAACATATGTGGAACAATTTTCCCACCCACCCCTTCATTGTTTATATGCAATAGTTTTATTGCTTTAGTAAGAATAAAAAAGTTTGTCACATAATGTGACACATTTGGAAAAAACAACTGGTCCTGGCTCAGCTAACCTCAGAATATCCTCCTGACTGTTTTTTATGTGCTTTGTACTTAAAGGTGACCAACAAGGCACAAAAATATAATTCTTCAATGGGTATGTATCAAATGTCATGTTTGAGAATGTGAGGCATGGAGGCCCCTTTTGAAAGTCATCTGAAACTATAAAGCCTGCATCCCTCTATATCTCTGCCATTTATACTTTGACACCTGCTGAAAATGCTGCACACCTTTATTGCACAAGTCATTTCCAGATGCTGAGATAAAACATGCTAAATGTCACTACTTTTCCCTTTTAAAATGTATTTAAAAAAAGCCTTTTTCCAGCTATTTGTTCTGCTTTTGCTGCTGCGTAGAATTGGATCCCTTGGACTCCAGATATTATCTCCCAGAAATATGTCATATCTGTTACTTTGATGAGATATAGAGAAAAGTGCTAATGGCAGAAGAAAACCCCTTTTCTTGAATACCAGATAACTAGCTAAAATGCTTCACAATACTGGAAATTCACAGTGGTGAATCCTCGAGTGCATTTTCTCACTTCTGAAGGATCATGGTGGGAATAATGCAGAAAGATTTAATTGACTGAAATTTATATTGTTGGAGAGATAGATACACTTCAATCTAATTACATGCTACAGCCATTTTTTTCTAATATGTCAGCAGTCTATTTTAATCAGACACTGAACAGGACTGATGGTTAATCATTGAAGAGCTCTGTAATGGAGTCTTTTCAGCCATCATTTAAGTATTCCTCCTCTTAGTTAAGCGATCAGACATCTGAACTGATGGACAATAAGACGCTGTTTTTGCCCGATGTTAGCTTGCCTCTGTTTTTGTTTCTTGTGCACTAAAATGACTGCTGTTAAATACACTCACCAGTGTTTTCATCCAAAAGTGTTTCTCTTAATGTTTCTCACTCATGCCCTAAAATTTGCAGACATCAGTGAGACCATGGGCGGCTGTGGTGCTGCCTACCATTTCAATTAATCCCTTTAGTCTCATTTAGTTTTACTTTAATGTTAAATTGAAAGCCATATTCAAATAATATGTCATAGCATAGAGGCATGGAAAATAGCAGGGGCTTAATGTCCATTTAAACGACACATGAACGAGACTTAAACAGGCCACCAAAGGAATAAAGACCAATGCCCTGTTTTTCTTTTTTTTCACTACGCTGAGTGCAATTTTTACACAGACAATGCAGCAGTGCTGATTCAATTTTCCTGCTAATTTCTAAAGAGGTTGTGCTGGCAAGCAGAGCCATAAGCTTGCTTCAGACTGCATGCTGAACAACCCTATACAAAACTGTCTGCTAAACAACGCTGTTAGCTGTCAGCCAAGAGCACAGCCTACACATAGAGGAGGTGATCTGGAAACAGCTTGGCATGCAGACATAAGATGAAGCAAAATATTACATCAAATTTGCACCTACTTCAGCCCTTTGATGCAACATGTGCTGTTTAAGTACTTCTATAATTTGCAGTTTACATTTGTTTTCACTTGCTTTTCCCTGTCTCTTTTTAATAATTTTGCATTTTGCTACAGACTTTTGATTAAACATACTAAAGAAACCAATTGTTGACATTCAAGTTAATTAAAATGTATTTTAAAAGGCTGCAAGTAGCTTTAGAATGATATATGAGTAACATATTTAGATCCATATATTTACTATGCGGAAGCTATACAAGGAGCAATACTTTACACATATAAGCATTTTTCAGTATATTGTAAAAAACTTTATTTTGTCCAGCAAAATATATACAACTGCTTCTAAATCTCTCTACATTATTCGTGTCAAACGCTCAAGCATTTTTATTGGCCCTTTGTAAATGTCTGTAAAACCATAACTCTCATGACTTGGAGAAAACTAAAGAAACATGTTTTGCAGAGCCAAAATATCTAAACTGCAGCTGTATTTTAACATATGAAATGCAACATGTAACAGTCCTAGAAAATTTGAACTCCATGGAAACTGAAACCCTGTGTTTCTATTTGAGACGATGAGTCTACATATGAAGAGACGTCCATCATTACACACTAGGCAGAGTGTATCTTCTTATCTCCATTAGCTTGTGAAGAAAATCTAATAATCTGCACCCAGCGGGTTTTTTTTTTTTTCTAAATGTATCTCTCCAGGTTGTGAGTAATGGACTAAATTAAAAAACCTTTTTTTCATAGACACATAAGTATTACAGTATATTTTACATGTCATTTATCTACATCTGTGGACCTACATGTAGCTTTGAACAAATAAATATAAGGTGCCTCTCAGCATAATTACTACGGTGCAGCAAAGCGTTCGAAAGTCGGACTGTTTTTCTGCCTATTATTGTTAGTAATGCCTTGACACCTCCGTCCAGCAGTTAAAATTACCTACTTGTGCTGAAGTAGCCCTCTTATTGTTCGCCGCTGTCTGTTTTATGCTCCAATGATGCACTTTCAGGCGTGCAGCTTTTTCAGCTATCTAGGCCGACCTCCAAAAAACTGATGCAACAATTTAAGATGATTTTGTACTTATGCGAAGCCACTCCAGAATTTGTTTGGTCGCACAATAACCAACGAGGATAGAGGAGTGCAGCTGTGTGCTCTCAAGCCCCAGAACTACTCTCAAAGCTCGCTTTCCAGAACTTCCTCAAGCACCACTTTGCATGAGAAGCAGCAGGAAATACTGACAATGATGCTAACAGGATATTCATCATATTCACGACCGAAAAAATTCCCAAGTGAGAGACTTTTCAGCCAAACAGATATCTCCATCCATAATAATTTTACGACTTATTACTGCAAGCAATTTCATTTTTTTCTTTACAAATGCTGATGAAAAACTATAAATAGCATCGCATCAGGTGTGTTTATTTTTTTTTCTCTGCGCACTGCTAAATGTGATAATTGGAGAGGTTATCATTTTTTTGCCTCAGCGAGTATTTATTCCTTTTAAACAGCCATTTTAAGGTACATCGTTTAGAGCTACATTGCAGATTTTAAAAGCATCTCACAGGAAACAAGAAATTGCACACTGAAAGGGACTTTGCAACTCAACTGAAGGCGTTTTTCTATTCCTTCTTCCCACTGCTGGGCTGTAGAGAGCCCATGCAGATATAACTGCCTTGATCACTACCCAGCAGCAAACAAGGTATGAGAAACTGGCTGGTGTACTCAGCCTGCAATGATAACATGGTAAATTACTATGTCTGCTGGAATACCTCATGGGAAATGTATGAAGGACTGATAGGACGAATAGTATGTAACTTGTATTCTTACCTGGCAATGACAAAAAGGACACAGCTCACTCCCAGGTAGGCCAAGAGGATGTAGACCCAGATGTCAGGGGTCATGGGGTTCAAGAAGGAGAAGAAGCCGTTGTTGGTGGCATTGGGTTTGCGATACAGGATGCTGATGCCCATGCTCATGAATGGTTTGGAGAAGTCGATGACCTTTTCTCGCGTGTAGGTAATGGTGAGGGGAGCCACAGCCAAGTCTGCTCTCTACAGTGGAAAAACAAAAAAATGTTAGCAGACAAATGCTCTCATATATGTTTTCATTTTGGCTGTGTTTTGGTTTTTTGTAGCCAAGTGAACAGCTGTAGGTCTGTTTGTCCACCACTTCAGTCCAGACTGAAAAATCTCAGCAACCTTCAGATGGATGACCATGAAGTTTATTTTCGCAGGCATTCATTATTCCAAGAGGATGAACCCTATTTACTCTGTTGATCCCCTGATTTTTCCTCCAGCCCACTCATGAGGCTGATGTTTTTGGCCTTGAGTAAACTATCTCAACAACTATTGCATGAATTACCACGATGTTTGATACAGCAATTGATGTCCCCCTCTGGACAAATTTACTAACTTCTTCAATTCCTTAACTTTTCATCTAGTAGCACCATCAGATCAAAGTTTTAATTTCTCAAAAATACTGTCCTAACCCAGTATCTGCCAGATAAATGACATTCCCATTAGCCTCAACTATTCCTCGGGCTTAGGGCTAATTAGCAGATGTCTCATACTTAAATCAGATTATGAGGATGGTAAATATTTACATTTATGAGCAAGTTGAGCATATTAACATTTAGCTAAAAACATGACTGTGCCTAATTACACTCTAACACAGCTGCTAGCGTGGCTGCAGACATTAACTTTGGCTGTGGTCATGTCATAAATACATTCTATTTTTTAACAGTGATCTATAACATTTTTCTTTTATTTAAAATTTGGAGAAAGGCAGTGATGTATAGCTCTGATAAACTATGTAAAAGTTAATGTGCATGCAGATTCAATAATGTGAATGTAGAATATGTTTCCTTCTCTTCGATGATGCGGCTTGGAAATAATAGAGACACTGTTCTAACAAATCAGATGGAGTTCCATCTCACCCATTATCTAGTGTCACTAGAATGACATATGACACCCTATAGCTTAATGCAATGGACACGGCTGAGCATGACATATAAGTTGCAGACACCTATTCTTTGCATATGACTGCATTTTCAGAAGGTTACCATTTATATCAGTGGCCCCCGCAACTCCCCTGCACCGCGGCTGGACAGGAGGTTAATGAAACCAGCTGTTTGGTTCACGCTCGGATACCTCTTTCCTCCAAGAAACAACGCAACTCACAAAGGGAGGCTTTCTTTTATTCCTACATACTGAGTGGTGAAAGGGAACAGGGCTTGTTCATACAATAATTCACTGTCACAGCATTTTTCGCAAAGTTAAATGAGACTGACTGTGTTTTTTTTAACTTTATTCAGAGCCATTAGACCTGAACTAACACAAAGTAAACCTGCTGGTTCCAGAAACACACACATATACTAAATAAGTAAAAAAAAAATTAAGCTGATTGACACAGTCATTTCATCTGAATAGCATGCAGTATTTTTTGTTTTTTAACACCTAATACATCGGCTTTTTTCATAAAATACTCTGCTTCTAGACCCTGAGGCTATTCTTAACATGACTTAAACCTTCCCTGTGGTTTGGACAGCTCTTCCTTCAGATTTATGCGGTAACAACCACATAGCAGTAAACAAAGGTCAGAAAAAAATAACTTTTTCACTCTGATGTGGCACTGCAGATTACCCACTCCTGTGGTCATCACCCTGGTGGATAAATACACGGTGGCCCCTGAAGAGATGGAAAGATGGGAAAACCAGTGCATCCTGCCGTGCATCTGCTGTCTCTCTTAAACTATTCAAATTTGTACATCACATACTGCTCCCTCTGTGCTGGGCTGCCAACTGCAGCTTTGGACCAACCTGCCACTCAGCCGGAAGATCAACCAGCGGGCGATTCCAGACCTCCCCACGGTGGGCTAATATACATGCCGCATGTCCTTGTCCTGCTTACTGCTAAGGCACACAAAACTGGGCACGAGCAAGATAACCTGATAGTGCCCTGCTGTGTGCCACATGGCTCAGTGTTATCTGGGTTTGCAGATGGTGGGCTTAGTGGTGTTCTCCCTTTGGACCTCCTCACCTGATGACGGTGATTCATTCATATCCAAACTATTGACTGTGCGCTGAACATAATTATTTATACAAAGCTGTGTGTTACTCTTTGTAGGTTATGCATGCACGTTTATGGATATGCGTTTATTCCAGCAACATTAATTACATGGTGTTTACAATAAAGGCTTTTTATTTCTCACCAGACATTTACTCGCTATGCTGGAGTACATATGTGCATTTTACAGCTTGCAATGTCGATGCTGATGTAAGGATTTTATGGCACTTACAGATAATGCTGTTGTATTTCTCCTTTTGTTCTCCTTATAAACATTTTGGAGCAGATTCATGAGAAATATTTGCTTCAGTGGAATATTTTGCAACAGCAGAAACACTCTTTGCTGAACTATGCAATGGTTGCTGCAGATAACAGACAACATTTTTTGCTGTGGGGATACTGAGGGAATATAAAAAATGTCTGACTGGCCAATTGTACATGCATTTATAAAACCTCCAGTGAGGAATGAATGCACAGCATTTCCATGCATAACAGTATAGATATGCCTGAACCCTCCTATATAAGCAGTCTCATATCAAATTACACAAAGTACTAATGAGGAGGCACATGCAGTGCAATCAAGACGCTGTTGTTTTGCATTAACAGCATGTTCAAAACATGGCGGCCTGGAACTGTGGTTTACTCATGGGGGCTTTTGGCAGACGAGATAGACGCATTTGCTGTTGAGGCAGTTGAACTTTTTGCGAGTGTGGGTCATCCTGCTGTCTCTGATAAAAATCAAAATCACGCTAGTCCATCACTCGCAGTTACATGTTTCCCCCAGTAACCAAAAAAAACCGTTCAATTCCAAGAATAAATCTTAAGGTAAACATTAAAAACAGAAAATATGTTTTGCCTGAACACAAATAAGAAGAACAGCCTTTTACTCAGATCTGAATCTACCTCAGTATCTGTGTAGACAAAGAGGATGTGGGCTGACTACAACCTTCCAGTGTATCTGTCGAAGCAAATATTAATTGCCATGACAGAAACAAATGATGTGCTAAGCACGCTATTAACATTTGCATCACAGCGTGATTAAAGTGATCATCTATTATGACTAAATCAAGTTTAACAAGGCCTTTTGCATCATTTAGCACCTTCCAAACAATGCCCTTTGGCTCTGTGACTACACAGAGAAAAATAAAGGGCTTCCTGTTCCACAATGCTAAATCGTTGCACTTGGCAACATCGCAGTTTTTCATTCAGGAGCGTCAGTTATTGGGAGTGAGTTGCATACTAGTAACACATTATTCAACAATATATAAAAAGACAAACACACACACACACACATTCTATTTCTGTCGCAGCACCTTCTCTGTGTGACAATTCAATGACCTACAGAGATGAATGAAGCTTGCCGCTGATTGTAAGCAACTCAAGCTTGTTCTCTTCAAACTATGCTTCTCTGTAGTTTTGTTTAAGGCCGTAAGGTAGTCGTGATTTATGGGATTTAATAGCATTAATGCCTGAACATTGTGTCTCCGCTTGTGTTTTAAATCAGGACTTATCTTACTCTGTGATCCTCTTTTTTTCTGTTTGTTGAAGTGAAGCCATTGATTGCCAGTCGCCTGTTATATATCTTATCTGACTGTTTTTTTACGGTGGAAGGGCAATGGATTTTTAAGAGAGTTACAGAAAGAAGTTATGAATACAAATAAAACATACAACTGCTATGGCAGCTGCCATTTACTTTTCCCCTCTCTATCTCATCATATGGTGTAAACATTGAATGCAATTCATGCATACAGTCCTGTATGCTTTATAAATAGAATTTCTATAAAAATACATACAGAAGAAAACTGTTTTTTACAGCCCATGTGACAGGATGTGTTTGAGTTGGAGAGAAATACAGCCCGAACTTATTACCTCAGTGAAGGAGATGAGGCAATTCAAGGCTTTATTCTCGAAAATCTTTTGCAGCACTGGCCTCTCATATCATTTCAGGGTCAGATCTTTTCGAGCTTGCCTTAAAGTTTATGTTTCAGGTCTGCTGACTCACGATCGGCTTATCCATACCAACAGGTGTAAGAAGAGCACTCAGCCACAAAATAGAATCGACTAAAAATCCACAAAGAAGACTTCATGGGTCCTCAGTCATGCGATAAGGAGCAGTAAAAGCAATAACTAGCAGTATAGATTCTAATCTTCACTCTGCTGCCATTTACAAAGGCAATAAACCCTAAAAACAGCCAAAATTTAAACCATCCATTATAATAATGCATCCTTAAATGTATTTCTGTAATAGTGTTCATTAGTTTCGCAATTTCTCTTTTATTAAGCACAAACAAATGGAGCTACTTGTTGGTGTATATGAATGTGCATTAAACAGCTTACATTCGTATTTACACTAAATTCAGTCCAAAGGTCTCAATCAGCAGATGCTACTACTTAACGAAACACATGTAAACCGTATGTCACAGTCAACAACAACAACGACACTGCTGTTTTTTTTTTCGATCTGGCTTTAAGATAATGAGCAGACTGTCTGTGACCAGCTGCACATTTTTCCCTTTAAACCAAAGAACAGGCAAATACAAAGAGCATATGTGCTTCCTCTGCCTTTAGTGATCCATTTGTTCCCCCTCAAGGTTATTGTTATTAACATGGATCTAGCAAAAAGCTCGGGAGGAGAAATAAAGTGCTGCAGTGGGAGCCCACCTTTCCCAACCCTTTCAGCACCAAGCCATTGACTCCTGCCATACGATTCCCTGCACTAAATGCCACTTAAGCTATTACAAGTTTTCAGCTGAGTACAGCGCTGACCCAATGGGGCTGAGGACAAAGAGAGAGCACTGACAGGGACACTTATGAAATGCCAGGAGAGAATTGCCACCATCACTTGGATGTGAGGCTGTTCAAGGCCACTGAGGCTTGGAGTTTGACACAGACAGCTGCGATTGCCCACCATGCCTCAGCAAGGTGATTGCCCACGTGTTCTTCAGCATCCTTACAATATATTTTTTTTTATATATATATATGCAGTATCACATGCTCATCCTAGATCTCTGGTCCATCCAGCTGAAGGAAATGGTTTGTACCGCAGTGAATGGCATCAATACACTTGTAACTTTTAGGCAACCTTGACATAATTGGGCCATAAATGTAACTGACAGTTTTGCAGGCTCTTCCTGACTTGTACTCAATCATAACTAAATCACTGCCCACACAGAGGAGATAACCTGCGGTTCAATGGCAGGCTTTTGTTGCTTTTTTTGTGTGTGCCAATGTCAAACACTTTTGCTTTGTATCTAGCTGCATAATTAAAGGGATGCAACAGATATTAAAGGGACAGTTTGACATTTTGACAAATATGTTTGGTCACCTTTTTGCTGGAAGCTAGATTTTGAAATTAATACATCTCTCTTGTCTGTTTTAAGGACGACAACACCTTTGCAGTAATCTGTCGATTCTTGGCCTGATGCTTGACAAAAGCTAAGTGAAGCCAACTAGCAGTTGGCTTCACTTAGCTTTTGTCAGCATACAGTGGCATCTCCTTATCAGATATTTCACAAAATAGCAAACAAGCAACTTCCCCAAAACAACAAACTATTCTTTTAAATAAAAAAAATGCAAAGCAGAAAACTTACATGCTCTATGAGTTCCCTGATCATGCCGTTCCACTGGCCCTTCTCATCCTGGGAGCCGTATTTCCCATCAGGCACCAGGCGAATCTCATAACTGAAGCCCAGGATGTTGGCCAGCTCTTTAAGCAAGTCGATGCAGAACCCTTCAAAACGGTCGTTCCCAACCAGCGCCTTGTCAGACTTCTTAAGCATGACATATGGCTCCTCCTGCGCAGACCCAAAAGATCAAATGAAAAGCAATGGTGAGGTCAGCTTTTCCAATTTGTTTCGGCGCATGCATCTAATTGAAGCAGAGTGATCTGAGCTGATGAGTCGCTGTTGCGTTTAACAGGCTGTGACAGCAGATTCAAGTTCAGTGTGCAGATACAAGGAATGTTAAAATATGAGCGCTGATGTATCGGGGAAAGGAGGCCTGGGTTCATCTCAGACTGTAGTATATAAGTACATGCGTTATAAACTGCAAAGCTGTGAGCAGGATTCACCGTAGTGAGGGTAATGCACACAAGAAGAATGTTTACACCATCAATGTGCATGCGGTGTTGAGCTAACCAAACCCACTGTCTCCTCCACACTGCTGTGAGTTGACCTATATAGCTGGTGCACAGGTCGGTTCATTTTATGGTCAGGCGACTGACACTCTTTACTGGCCTGTAATATCCTGCCTGGCTGCTCATAATTTGGGCTGTATAAAGGCTTGATTAGGAACAGAATGCCGCAGTGAAATGAAACATGCCCCTGACGTCGCCTTCATCAATTGACACCAACCTCCAAGGGAGAGCAACTGAGCTGATGCCTGCAGTGACAATGACAAACAGAATAGCTCATAAATGATTTCCTTTATTTAGTGCCTGTTACCATTTTCCTGCCAGATAGACTTGCATGTCCCACTGCGCATTTCAAAACATGTTGGTCCATTTATGCAAGGGCCGTAATACAATTTATTGGCCGCCAGTAGCCAGATGTATAATTTACAAACTGAGCTTAGAAGCACAGTAATTGATTCTCTAGTGAAGGTGACCTCTTGATTTGTGTGTGTTATTTTTTTATTTTATTTGAAATGTCTCTTGCATGGCATTGAGTAAACAGATACACTAAAAATATTTTAAAAAAGATGCATTTAAACCACTACTTATTCCCAGAGGACATTGTTTAGGGGAAAAGTGAAGGTGGGGAGGGAGGACGTGGGGGGAAACAAACATATAACATCATGTGCTGGTGGCATGTGTACACAGTTACACTCTTTTTTGTGGCTAGTTGCCTGTAAAGAAAAGTGTAAACACAGCTAAGATCAAGCAGAGCTTAATATGATCCATGAATTCTAATAAAATATAAAAGCAGAGAAGAAATATACAGTAAGTGATAAATACCTTTAATTGTTCGCTCTTATAAGAATAAAACCACATGGACATAACAATTAGGATGGTCTCTTAAATATATAATAAGTTATGAATACTTGATGACAATGCATAGAGGGAGCAAGTGCACGGCAACAAACTTTACTTAAGTTGTCCAATTAACTTGATCAAAAAGTTTGCATGTTAAGGGAAAAAAGGCATTACCATCTGTTTCTAGCCCTCCAATTCTTGCTATTCCCCAAGGTTTGGACTCAAATCAAAGTGTTTATACCAGTTCTACCCTCGCAGTCGCAGCATGGGCGTGCACAACAGAAAGGGGAAGGGAGGTGGGCTTGCGCAAAGACATCACAGGCAATGGAGTGCAAACAATTAATGTAAGTGGGAAAACACATTAAGTGCCTTAATCTCTTCGACAAAGTTATCACTATAAAGCTGTCAGACGTCTTCTTCATGCATCACCGGAACCAGTTTGATGCAATGTCATTACACCGAGAGGGGCGATTGATATTAAAGTTGAAATCGTTTCTAGCAATTTTGAAAGTAGGCAGTTTTGTCATCTTAAACTAATTATTTCAGACAAAAGAACAAATTCAGGAAAAACATGTCGGAAATATTTTAGGAGACGTAAAATGCAAAAGAAAAACTTGAACTACTTGGAGAGAAAAACACCTCCATTTATACCACTCCACCTACAAGATAAAATCACTTCCTTCTGCAGAAGTTACACATTTCACCACTTAAATCCTTGTTGTATTTCTCCTCTCTGAGGCAGAATTAACATACATGGCGCCTGATAGGCATTAATTATGTCTTGCCTTGGCTGCACCAATAATTACAGCCTTGTGGTCAAATATAGGCATAATGATAATGTTTTTCATTATAGCTTGTGTATCTGTCCTGAAAAGGTGTGTGTGTGTGTGTGTGTTTGGGGGGTGGGGGGGTGTCTGTGTCAGCACCTCCCTGATAGCTCCACAAAGACATTCAACATGCAGCGACAGTGTTAAGTACATACCACTGGGGATCTACAAATGAATGCAGTGTGGAGCTGAGGGAGGGATCACTAGTTCTTTCTGCATATGTAATTAATGCATTCTCAGGATGAGTCTTTGTACTTCACTGTCTCCCTCTTTATTTATTAGTTTTGCTCTGGGCTTTTTTCACTTTGCAAAATCAGGATACAACATTTAAAAATCTCATTTGAATTATTGATAATTGACTGCTAGCTAACAGTTTGTTGGCAGCAGTTCCAGCACAGGTCCTTCACTGTTCATAGGACAGATAAGCTGAAATGGCAGTTGTCTCTTAGCTAAAGCTCATGTTAGCATCAAAAGGAAGTTGAAAACTCTGCCTGCATCTGTGACTTGCATGTTTCCACAGGACCCATCATAAACCTTGACCTTCCATCAGGCTTAAATGTGCACAAAAGTTATTACAATTGCTATTTCTGGTAATAAACCTCAAATGTAAACTTCCCCAAATCTAAAAAGTAGAGCTACAGAGCCATTAAAATCAGCCTTGGCTCTAATATAGCAGCTAAAGTCTCTGGAGAAATACATAATCTATCAAGCCAGACATGAATTTTGCATCTTATGTAAGCACAGATAAACACACTGTTTAATCCACTTACTTTTGCTGTTTTAGTTTTGGTTTGGAAAGACTGAAATAAAGGACACTACCATCCGAACTCCTTGAATGCTGAGTATCACTTTTACTACAGCCCAGTGCACACCACTTCACTATGTGGAGAAATCCAAAGATTGACAAGCCTGCTCAGCCTAGTTCCCTAAGCTAGCAGTCAATTATAATATAGTATATAATGTAAAATCTCAGATTTTTGTGCTTTTAAAGATTCAGTGAATATCTTATGTGTCAGTCACAGAGAAAGGAAAGTGGCACACTTTGTCCAAATGCTGCAAAAAAAATGAATGAAATATGGCTATTGCTTTTTCGAATTTCAATGAATGTCACTGCAGATGAGAGCAAATAAAAAAAAAAACTGAGGAATCATTAAGGGAAGGACGTCATTTACAGCAGGATTCACAGGTGACCTACCAGGATGGTGGTAATGACAAGGGAGCGGTTAGCCAGGGAATCAGTGATGTTCATCCCTTTTCGCTTCGGCACTTCTGTGATGTTAAGACCTCCTGACGCACTCCACTTCCCCACCTGTGAAAGATGAAAAACATGTAGCTAACCATTCTGTGTCTGTTGGTGGGCTGTGACCCCAGCGGACTCCCCCGCCAACCAGTCTCCCACATTAGTGCCAGGTTGAACACATCTCTGGCAGCATTAGATGATTGGCTGAGTCACCTTTATCTCAGAAGGCCAGGGTGTTTTGAAAAGCAGGGTGTAGTTAGGTGTTTGCCTCGGAAGATATCAAGCATGACAGAAAAATCAAAGAAACTTAAATTATTTGCACTTTTGTATGTTTAAACAATAGATCCAGTCTGATGCGAAAAATATACAATTTTTTATACATATTATGAGTTTCAAACGTGTGTAAATTTACATGAAAAAGAAACACAGGGGTAAAGAATGAGGCTTAAACGAAGAGAGCATTGTTAAAAATAGCAAATATTGCAAACAGATTACAGGGTGCAAGGTAAAGCAAGGGGCTGCCAGTTGGATTACACTGAGAAAGAAATTGCAGATTGCAGTATTAGCAAGATAAGCCAAGAGATTTGAACAAATAAAGGGAGTTACAAATGCAAGAAGCCCACAGGCACACAAAAAAAAGAAACTCTGCATATTGCAGAGACACTCTGAAACATATCATTAGCACAAATAGTCCTGTGGCTGTCGGTAACAATCTCTGTTCGCAAGTCGAGCCCTCCGCCGAGCACTCCTCCCATCACTCCTGCCTTCTCTATTACAACAGACACAGCTTTTAATATTCACCGGGGTTTGTGCTTGAGGTGGATCCATTTAAAGACACACAGCCTCCGCCCCCCTCCCGACAAAAGGCATGAAAAACTTCTGTTAATGTCCTCCCTGCCTAATCCAGAGAGAGGCATATGCTCTAATTTGAAAAGCACATTAGTTACAGCTTGTCACACAACCAAAGAGGACTCCAGGAGAGAGATTTAAAAATATCTGTGAATGCCTTCCGCTTTGCGAAATTCTTTCTAATTGTACCCAATTACAATTAGCTCAATTCATTAAACATGATTAGCAAAAGGCTTGATTTAAAAGTTATTTACTCTTGGTACCGCATGGGTATATTTCACACTGCCGAGCATGCCGACGCTGTGTGAAAGTGAAACCTCGAGAACCTGTTCATAATTCCAGCGCGGGCTCAAACTTGGGCTAATATTCAATTACAATGGATTAGTCGAAAAAAAAAAAAGAAGTCCACATCTCAACCGGCTCAAACAGTTAAAGCCGATTCCACGGATATACAAGAAGAAAAAAAAAAAATCCAGCAATCCGGATCAACGTTAACATGCTTGAATGTAGGATTTGTCAGCGACACAATGAGATGATACTAATATGACATCAATGCTTCGCCTCAACTTAAATGACCACAAGCAGGGAAAGATTCCAGAGAGAGAAAGAGGGAAGACAAATAATTTTAAAGCAGTAATGTAACAAGCTTCGGTCTTGAACAGAGGGGTTACACGCTGAAAAAGGCCCCGCTATTATATCATGTTAAGCCTTTCGGGGGTACTTGAGGAAGTCATAATGGAACTTATCCCTATTTGATATATTCATAATGTATGAAAGCCCTCTAGTAGAGAAAAGCTGTTAGAGTCCAGAGGGCACTTTGCCTCTCAGTGTAATAAAATAAGTTCTACATTACAAACCTTTTAGTTCTTTTTTTTTAATCATTTCTCCTTTTTTGTAAAACATGTTTATACAGCTCATTACCACCAAACAGCATTTTGGGCATCACCTCGAATTATCATTAAGAGAGGCTGCAATTAACACCCTAATGTGTACCCTAATCCAATTTGCTTTATGATCCACTGACTTATGCTTATGTTGAAACAGCCAATTTACTTCCTTGTTAGGAGGTAAATGATACTGTCAAATTTGCATTATCTGTTCCACATCAAGCGGAGAATCTGAAGATGATTTTTTTGTTGGAATCAATATTCCATTAAATTCTTTTTTTTTCATCACAGAAGTTCCATCTTTTTTTTCTTTTTTCTTTTTTAAACTTTAATTCATTTTTCCCTTTCATTTGAAACAAAGAGTTACCTTTTCAAGCCCGTCCTCCTTCAGGCTGATGATGTCCAGGTCGAAGTCTGTTCGCAGACCAGTCGTTTTGTTGAATGACAGTCTCCCCGTCAAACCATCCCAGTGGGACTGAAAGACATCACATCCACATAATTATACTCAAACACATTCATGTGCTTACTTTTACATTACGGGTCTTTTATTAGTAATGTAGATTACTACATGTTTGAGTTTACCACTGCACAATCTAATGCAACCAAGAATGTAATGATCCAAGAAAAAAACTGTAAAATTGCCTAATTGTTCAATTAGATTGCACAATTGCTGAGACTGTAGTTTACATTGCATTATGTGATGTACCTTATAATTGGTCAAATATTTTGTGCACATTACGATAATGAACAAATAAGCCCAAATAAATGGCTGTTCACAATATGCACAACAACACAT
>JAQNCA010000030.1:7058785-7086718 GCA_029783725.1 Acanthurus tractus
CTGGAGAAGAGCGAGAAAAAGAAAGCTTGAGAAGAGAGTGTGTTGCCTCCTCAGTCATACTCGGTTTAGTAATGATTCCTAAAGACTTGTGTTTCATTTCACTGAATATAATATTTGATTTGTGAGCCAAAAGATATCCTCATTATCAAAATTACACTGATCTTTTATTTATTTATTTATTTATTCGATAAGGCAGCTTCTTGTCCTTCTTGCAACACTGCAGTCACAATCAATGAATAAACACAGAACAAGCCACTCACCTTTCCTTGACGCCTCAAAACTGTCATAGATATTAATCCTCTGTATGTCATATGTTAGTGTTGTGTTTGGCAACAAAGTCCTGTTTCTGTTAATGTTATTGACAGCAAATTTAAAGGCAAGCTCCTCAGCGCTGACAAGAGAAACAGGTCCATCTGTTTGTTCGAAAATCCCACCTGAAAAACAAAAGAGAAACAGACGGTAAGGCCCATGACAATTGGTTTCAAACGTAATCACAAGCAAATGAAAAAAAAACCAAAACAAACCACAATTCCAGGTAGGGAGAAATGGAGGAAAAATATTGAGAGGCGTTTGCACTTAGCACTTGCAGTGAGAGAAGCAAGCAGTGCACAGTACACAAGGTATTAAATTTGCTCCGCAAACATGAAGCAACCCTCTCCATTTTTCAGGGGAATGCAGAAAAAAACCAATATCAGCTTTGAAGTCTAAAGCCATAATGGGTTTAAAAAGAGAGAGAAAGTGTCTGTCTGTTCCATCAGGCCAGCAGAATATCTCAGACTCTTGTCCCTCCATTAAGATGCCCTTTAATTTTTGCTGGAATTCCACATTGATGGAGCACATGACTCAGTTTCAACACTGTTCTTTTGCAGGAAAAAAAATAGTTTTTCATTCTTGCATGGTGTGGACCACCGCTGAAACGAGACTTAGCACATCAAAGCAGATGATCACTTTTGATGGTGAGTCGGACCATCAGTGGTGCCATGTCATTGTTTAGAGGGTCTGTTGTTCATGTTTCCCACGTTATCGTTCTCCAGACTTGTTTTCAGCAAAGACACACTCCTACTTAGTCCCTTATTGGTTCTGTCTGAAGTTTTTCTCTTGGCCTAACCATTTAACCAACCATTTCACCTTGACCAGTAAGACATGAAAGTGGCTCAAAAGTGAAGTCGAAGCAACTGGATCTCCTCCTAGTGGCTGGCTGAAGTATAGGCCACAATCTCCTCCCCCTTCATAAAATCTGACTAATTCAGGGAGAAATGTTCATGGACTTAGAGATAATGTTATTTTGGTTATGCTACATTTACTCATGTTCGCCAACAG
The DNA here is from genome assembly GCA_029783725.1 of Acanthurus tractus. NCBI lineage: Eukaryota > Metazoa > Chordata > Actinopteri > Acanthuriformes > Acanthuridae > Acanthurus > Acanthurus tractus. The sequence continues at coordinate 7,060,106 of JAQNCA010000030.1, forward strand.
TCATCCTTGCTCTCCGCCAATTGTTGCCCTTGAAAAATTAGTGACAGGTTACATATATGCAAAAGCGCATCTTTACCTTGAGTTAAAGTAGTTATTTCTCTGGATTTGAATGTTGTTGGAAACATTTTTGGATGTGATGTGTAGTTGTTTTTCAAAACTTTTATAAAAGAAGAAAGAAGAAAATTAAATTTAGATCACTTGAAGCAGGCAGAAGGCCATTCACTTTATATTATATTGTAGTGCATTTCAATGGAGAGTACTGATAAACGTGTGAAACAGTTGAAGTTTATGGTACTGTGTCTTTCCTAAAGAGAAAATAAGCCTGGTGATCTCATAGTTATGGCTTTGGAGACTCAAGTTTATAACACTGGAACAGAAAACCTGCGTTAAAGACACGGGGACATGGAGTGTAAAAGAACTGATATTTAACAGGCAGGGAAAATAATGAGGTAGAGCCATTTGTTGCAATTTTGGAAAAGTTCATTCAATGTTTTTGGAGGTTATTCAATACAAGGGACTAAAAGTCAGGATATCTCTGTCTCTGTTTCTTCCATTTTTGACTTTTCTAAATTGATTTTTTGCTATGACTAAAACTAATGTCACGGGAGTGCGATGCTAAATCGCGAGACGGCCTTTAAATGTGATAGAAGGCTCATACTGAAATTTCTTTTAGGAAGGAACTCAGGAAAACGACTGCATTGTGTGAATGAGAACATGATTATCACCAAGCCATTTATACAGGTTTGAATAAAATCCAATACAACACCCCACTAAGCAAACGGCTGTTTTTGTGGAGCAAGTGTGTTTATACATCCACAGCTTTATAGACTTTAGTGATTACTGTTAATTATGCTACACTGCAGCTGAGTGTTGTTCAAGCAATCTAACGGTTAACATACAGAACACCTCTTTTTCTGTTTCATTTCGACATGTAATATTCAAAAGTTACAGCACTTCCTCTGGCAATCTTTCTCTGTCATGTCCTCAGTTTCTGACGCTAAGTTTCCACTTTTTCTGTGTAATTGGTAAAGGGAACAAACATTAGCCTACATGTACTGTCAAATGTAAGACAACAAAGTCTCTCTGTGGCTCAGCTGCAGCCTTTAAGAAGACAGTTTAGACAGCTTCTTAAAAGATGCCTGTAGGAACATCAGCTTATGGAGAGACTGGCTCCTCCACCTCCGCTCTCATCATATTATCCATTTCAATAACAAAGCAAAATGTCTCTGCCATCCTCCATCAATTCAAAAATAAAATTGAGTTCACTGTCATCAAAAGTTACAAACGTCTTAACTTTGCTTAACTTTTATGGGCATTTTTGAACTATAAAGACAAAGTTTCTCAACACTAAGTCATGCTTTTCACATTATTTTCGCTGCGTGTTTTAATTTATAGTGTTAGGGAACATTTGAGGGACACTTATCATATTTTTACATATTTTTAAGCCCAATGCTATTATTATCCTGAATATGTTTTCAAATATTTTATCATTCAAACACTGCTCCTTGTTAGTTTGATTCAAAACACTGTCAATTCCAAATTGTCACATATCGAAATGCAGCAACAAGACCTGGACAGCATATTTTAATGCGTAGGTTAATTTCTTAGCCTCTTTGTGCACTACACAAAGCCTTCCCACCACTAAGCCTTTCTAGCATGAAGCATTTGAAAGAGGAGTTGTTTTTAAACTCTTTGTGAAAAAAAGTCATTTTGGGGGGGGTTTAGGTATTTGCAATTTCCAAGATGATGCCTTAAAACTGCTTCAACTAAAAATTGTAAGTGAACCAACTTAACCCTAACTCAAACAAAACAAGAGCACAGCATCATCTCCAACCATTTAAGACTCAACCCATGACATTTGTTTGTTAACAGACATAAACGACTAGAATGGTTGACAAAACATTCTCTGATGATCAACTCCTAAATTTAAAAATCAGACTCATTTTGTTTTAGGATGTGAGGTTGAATTAGATAACATGTAATTTTTGCCTCCAGCTGAAGAATTAAAATACTTCCACATGAAAAAATCTTTAGAAAACGGCTTCATTAGGTGCCTTAAAACAAATATAATTTCCAAACAGGAACTGGTTTCATATGCATACCTATCACAATTGCTTTACACTATAGGGCACACAGAAAAAAAAATCAAAAAGGATTAATGCTTTGCAGCACAATAGGATTAAATTAGCATAAAGTGATTTGTTTCATTTCATTTCAATGTTTTAGAGTGCAAAATTGCTTCTGATTTTGCACTCCCATGGCCTAGCACACATATCCGCCTGTCATGTATTATTTCATTATTCCTCGAGCACACCTGGTTGCAAAGAGCCGAGCTTCAAAATGTCACCTGTGACCTGCTGGTTCCCCTGAACAGACCCACTGTGCCTGGATCACAGAGTCACATATCCGCTGTTGCTCTGGGCAGAGTTGCAATTCTGGAAGCGGAGCTCATCTTACTATTTATGACTCAAAGACTCAGTAGATTGTGAAAGGGATGTGATGCATAAACCACCCGGTGGAATGCGTCACATTAAAATAAATGAATCCATCCATTTCATGGGGAAATCTCATTAGAGTACATTAAGTAATTGCTGGAGTATATAGTAATTTGACTGTTAAGAGGATAAAATGTGCATTGCTCAGAAGCACTTTAACAAATTTAATAAACGGGGAAAACCTGCTCCTTGGGAGGAAAATCCAGAGGATAATTTGCTTTGCCATTTTTCCAGACTTCTTCCATAAACACAATAGCAAGGCTTAATGTACAAGAGCCTCTGCAACTCCATAAAATAAGGGAAAGGCAGTTCTTTTAGACATCGTACAAAATTTACTCTAATGATGCACAGATTGCAATATTATGGCGCATGTATACAAGTTTTAAACAGCTACACTGAATGTTCGTTATTGCAATGGGCTTGTGCAAATTCAGATTCAGGATTTTTAGACTTGCTCTTCTGAATCTCAGTCAAAAGGCTTCAAATTAGCATGTCTCCAACACACAAGAACACAAAGGGCTTTAATTAGTCTCCAAGGTCTACCACAATATATAAATCAGCCACTAATTGCAGCTGTTTCCATAATTTGTCCTTTGAGGACTTTGCGGATCAGCTGCATTCAAAAGCCACACTGATGTATGTGATGAGAGGAAATTCAAATGCAACTGTGAAACTGCAGCAACAAGCCAATCTAAACTAAGCCAAAATATTAATAGAGACAGTGGGGACAAGTCGCAGTAGAGTCAAATGCAGTAAAACGTTAAACTGCTATGTTACAGTATAGTGTTGAGTAATTCCCAGATCTCTCGCTTATAAATCTGCACTGCTAGTTTTAATAGGAGGCTCCAGTAGTGTTAATTAAAAGAACAAGCTTGATTTAGACTTATGTGGCTGATAAACCTTGTCCCAATGGTGTTATAATGGGGCCAACATATATCATCACATATGTTACACCCTTTAAATTTGCAGATCTAGTCACACAAAGCAAAGACAATGATAAAGTACAAAGTCAGGATACATGAGCGTGGTTAGCTTGAATTTTCAAGGTGGTAGCTTGTCAAATTCTATATATGTTACCGATTGTTAAAGTGTAACTATTCAACATTGACAATGGAACAAAAACACATTTAACATATTTAATATTTTAAAAACAGCTCAACTTACAAATGTAACCAAAGTGCCACTACAAGTGCAAAAATGTTATAATTTAAGCTAATAAATTATACATCAATAAAATATTTGGCCTGCATGTAAATGAGAGCCTTTGGTGATCTGTGCTGTGAATGAAAATCAAGTTGAATTTTTATTCTTAAACAGAAGCTGTGAGAGAAGAGGGGTCTGCGAGGCCTCGAGGAGCTGACAGAGACATGCTGTGTCGAGTCAGAATCAGACTTTTCACATTTCAGCTGTGCATGCCCTCGTAGAAAAATTCATGTTGTACCATGAAAGCCCCACAGTACATGTTATGCCCCCGTAAACAATGTGGGCACAAGTGCACAAGCATAAAAATCAACCCTTGTGCTGTTGTGCAGTGGCAGGATGCATGCAAGCCGGCTCAGTGAGTTCAGTGGGAATCATCAGGGTACCACTGACGATACTTATTTTTAACATCTCTGGCATTTACAGACTTCAGACTTCAAAGACTGTGATCTGAGTGACAGAATGACAGTCTGCCAAAACAAAGCAACATTAAAATAGAACAATGCCTCAGTTGTTTTTCCCTTTTTTTTTTTACATTTCATGACTTTTACAACATTTTGTTAAAGTTATACATTGTCCAGTTCGGAAGTGACATTTTTTTAATTTAAATTTACCATCACCGTGTGATTTCCTTCCTACATCCTTCTACTTTCTGAGTCATTCAAACTTATTTCAGTTGTTGTGGCAAAAAATTGTATTTTTTTCTTTCATTATCTGTAATAAGTCTCTATTGCAACTGGATGTAGGCAGTTTTTAATTTGTCTTGATCTCAAAAGCAGCTGTGTGGATCTAGTATTTTGTTTTTCCAACTATGATTAATCCAGTCATCCACTTGTTCGGGCTTACATCCAAAACTGAAGAAGCTCTTTTGTTTGTAATATAATGAAAACAAACAAGCATTTATGAGAATGCATATGTCTCAGTCATTTTGGGAATCACAAAACAACACATTCCTAAAATTGCTGTTTAAGCATCTACAGTCTTAAGGAATCATGTTTTGTGTTTTTTAACATAAAATATCTCATCTCAGAGCAATTTAAACAGCTGACTGACAGTTTTTTTCCATTCCTTCTTTCCAATATTTTTTTTTTTTTTCAGAGTAAATGCAGTTCCCACAGTTTAAAAGCAATGCAAGGTCGCTTTTGTAACTATCTGCTTACTTTTCTACTGAGGTAAAAACTGTGATACCGTTGCCCTTGTAAAACATGAAATTGGTGCAAAAAGACAGGCAAGATCGATGACCTTTATGTTATTTTTTACCAAGCAAGAAATCTGACCTTACTTTCACTTAAACCAGCTTCACAACAACATTCAGTGTGATTACATTAGCTCACTTGTCCTTCTCAGCCTGAATAACCTCACAGTTCGGGAGGTTTTTAAGCCAAGACACAGCTTTCATTAGTTATTCATTTAAAAAATAAGGATAATAAGAAAATAAAGAAAAAAGGAGGGGGAAAGAGAAAGAGATATATAATTATCTGTATATAAGTACAATGTAAATCCATAATACACAAGGTTTACATGTGTATTTTTTCATTATAATCCCTCTTGTGTGGTTCACTGAGGTTAGTGAAACATACTCTTTGCTGCCATACAAACAACTGCAGAAACCCAAGCAGTGACACTAGCTCATTATGCTCTTGGATACATGTGTGCTCGCCCACTGCATTTCTGAGTGTTGCTCTTTTGTACTTCCTTTCCACTGGTGGGATTCCCAATCTCCCTGTGAATAGCTTTCTGTCTCCCTGGATGTGCAGCAGCACTCAGTTTCACAATGATGGCAGCAAACAATGACCAGCACAAGGCACAAACACACAGACCACCACGAACATTCGGAAATGCAGCCAATTTCCGGAAGAATACGCTCCTCCGTAATTACGGGTAACAACACAACACTTGGGACTAACTGTTCAACAATACCGAGACCAGTAGCTACGCTGGCCAATGCTGCATTTTGCACCTCGTGTAGCAAAAAAATAATCAGGCCAGAAATCTGTTACATTTAATCAATGATAAGTATCATGAGAGGAAATTAACGGCGCTGCTTAATTAATGGTGTCTGGCAGCATGTTGGCTCATTAGTCAGCAAAGTCACCTCGCAGTACCGGGTTTGATCTCAACTGTGGTTCTTCTCCCCACCCTCACTCCGGTTTTTCCTCGCTTGTTTCCTCAGTTCAAACACATGCAGGTCGGGTGAATCTAAGACTCTGAAATTCCCCGTAGGTGCCGGTGTGAACATGTTTGTCTACGCGTGTGTTAGCCCTCGCAAAGGATCCGTGAACTGTTCGGAGGGGTTTTCGTGTCTTTCTCCAAATGCTCCAATAACCCCGCGACACCTATTAGGAGCATAGATCAATGGATAGTTAATTAGCCTGGTGAGAAAGTCTGCCGGCTAATTATTTAAAATCTAGGCAAATTCACCTCACAATCTTACTATTAGAGGAACTATATTTGTATTGGCAGACACATGAAGTGTGCCAGTACAAAAGAAACACTTACAGAGTTGAATATTGGGAGGGGCTGCTGACTTCGAAAGTGTTTTTTTTTTCCCATTTTGCTTTGCCATTTAATCCCTTTTTTTTTCATCAAACCACATTTTCAGTATTAGTTAACATAAAAACACAGGACTCACTTTGATAATGTAGCAATAACAGAAGGTTTTTGTTATGGGCACCAGTTTAGACTTTGGATAATATCCCAGAGTAAAATTTGTTTTTACTGCACTCATCAGATGAAAAACTAATCATACAAAAGCAGTGTCAAACACTACAGTTCACACTCAGACCTGTTCAGTGTTGTTCAGCGTTTGGGCTAGAGATTGCGGGAACAATTTTCTCAACACTGTCATTTTTAGCATCTGCACACTATTAGAAGCGCTTGTAACAGAATTTTGACCACGGTGATTAAATGATCCTCACTGCAATGGATCTTGGGAGTAGTATATATCCTCTGTCTCTAAGTACAGCACATCTTTTACGAACGCACTCTTTTGTATTCATGATTTAATCAGGGAGAGTTTAATGTTCATCCAAGCTTTAGAAGTGCCTCAACTGGGAGACATCTAACACTGTCTATGGGAAGACAGAATGTGATCTTTATTTAAGTTACTGTCACTAAAGCCATCGCATAGTTTGATATACTGAATATCAGTGATGTACAGAATAATGACAGACTACCAGAGCTTATAACCGTACACGTTCTTCACTTGTTAATGTTAGAAGGTGGCTATATCTTTCAAAATTGGACCTATTGGCTTCATCAAGGTGCTGTTTGTGTAAAAATGTCTTTACTGATGGAGCTTTTCAATTTGAGAAAATAAGTTACATGCAAAGCTATTAAAAGGGCTTTAATACCCCACTAGTGTGAAAAAGAGGTAGTAAAATGACTTATTCTGGTCTCATATGTGAAAAACTTACTTCCAAATGCAATATCCAAAACTTGTTAAAAACAGAAAACTGTTACAAAACTCCATAAACGTATCCTGCAACACAATATTAGAGATGCTATTAGTGGGAGGACCATTGTATTGTGATACTGAAGATACAACCACCATTATCTATTTGAAATCTCAAGCAACAAACATCAGGTGGAATATTTCTCTGTAGATAAATCACCTTAGGAAATAAAAACCTTTTTGTTTTTTCATTCATGGTGCAACACATTTGCAGTGGGTTCAGTCACACAGACACACACAAACACACACACACACACACAATCCCACTATTTCTTCTTGGAGCATACTGTAGATAAAGCTTGCCTCAGTGGCTTGTCTCTCACACACATTGTCTCTCGGCTAAGCTGGTTGGAATTAGAGCTTCCATTTGTCATTCAGATGGAGTCATTGTTCTACTAATGATGTATTTAAATTATTATTTGTACCACCAATAACGTAGGAAAGAATTGTTTCTTTAAATGTGCTGTTTCATAGCAATAGGTTGAGTAAAATGATGGTTGTGCTTATAGTGAAAAATGTTTTATTAGTGAGTTATTTCTTCTGACTACTGAAGGCATTAATGAAACAATACAAACAGTCCACTCCAGTCACAAGCAAAGACGTTGTCTCATTGAACATTCACAAAACAGTAACTGATAGCATCAGAAACATATTGTGGTGGAAGGGACAGATGATGCAGGTTCAAACCCACCTAACTCAATAAACTTGTTTTTTTGTCCTGCAAAAGTGTCCTTGAAACATTATAGTAAAATAAGATAAATGCAAATCAAGTACAGAGATTAAAAAACCTTAGAAAACAATAATTGATCTATTGCAAAAGCTTTTCTTTAAAATAGGAAAGTAAGTGCTTATATTTAAACGTGTCACAGCGTTTAGACAAATATACCATAAGGTGTACAGCTTTTAAAGGTCGTAATATATTATCATATAAATTGAATTTGAGCTTCTAATGTTTGAGTCTATAATGAGAAAGGCTGTTTTAATTGTGTTATTTCTCCCACTAACTCACTGTCCACAATGAATCTCCACCCAGCTCTATCACAGCTGAGAGGCATTCTTATTTATTTGATACGATTAGTAGTACTCATGCAGCCCTATAATGTTGTGATATCTCCTCTGTCAGAGGACTGTCAGGTAACAACACATTTGTAAAATCTAATTTTATGCTCAAGTGGTTCTGCTTCTGCAATTTATCGCAGCTATCGCTCACCCTCTCTCCTGCTCGCTTTTTCCCCTGCTCCCTCTCCAGTCTCCACCCTCTCTTCCCAGCTTAGTGAGGTGTTTTGATCTCATTATCATTCCCAAACATTCACACCGGATAATCTGTCAGGGCGGGAGCCTGTGCTCTGCACCGTACAGGGCGACCCGGTCATGATTAGGGGTGTCGGGGCGTGCTTGCAATGAGAATACCTTTTTTTTTTTTCTTCCTCTTAAAGCAAACTAGAAATAATGGGTATGTCATTTCTTTGTATGCTGTAAAACTGTGTCAATTAGATCCTCTAGTACAGGGAAGCTGCCTCATACAGTATGAGGACAATTGCGGGACAACCCAGGGAGGACACGGAATTGATTAGCCGAACCAAGCCGTAGGACTCAGATGCCCTTTTACAAACCACAAATCCCTCTCCAGAAACCTTGCACAATGCACAGTGAACCTCCATTAGACAATCCCGTTCCAACAATGCACGATACAAACAGCCGCCTCCCTCGGCTGTGGCCTATTGTTATCGTGGAGGTAAAACCCACCCTATGCCAAATCCTCACCTCATGGCCAGTTCAATCAAAGGCCGTGCCAGCAAAACGGAGAGCGAGACAATGGCAACTAATGCCAGGTGGATGGGACCTCTGAGCGGTGCCAAGCTACCTGTGTCCATCACCATGCCTACCCCATCCATCTCCTCACCCGCTGCCACCTTTCTTTGTCCGCATATGGTGGCAGAGAGTATGCAGACCTGCAGCCTTGGCATTTTGTCATAGTGGGACATAAAGGTGGTGAACAGCAGGAGAAAGCTCCACACTGTGCATAAACAAAAGCTCTGGAAGGTGCAACTTCACTAATGTGTGCATGTGTTTTTAGGACACGGACTTACATAAAGATGAACGCAGGATACAGTTAAATATTGTATTCTAGGCAGCATTTGTCAATAAATACTTTGATGACCTCAACCTAGCTTATTCAACAGATATGACTGACTCCTTTTTCTGTGGTTTAAAATACAGCTCTCACACTCTGCTGTGTATGCACCTGGTCAAAGAGTAATAAAATGCCTCTTCACCTGTATAATATTATCTGACTATGCAGTATAATTTAAAATAATAGTTTAGGCTTGGACATACATTATACTTAAAAGTGTTATCTGGTTAATTAACTAAAATAATCTCTTTATCCTCACTGCAACATGATACCATGCCTCGTTCACACACTCCAGCTGTGAAGCCTCATACATATTCTGCCGCTGGCCATGTATACCCTCTCCACAACCCATCTCATACACTAATGTTGTTAATGGCATTCATGTGTGAAAATTGCAAAAACTCCCCAAACATTTCTGTAAAACTGACCTTGTAACAGATGACTTTGGATGATAATTTGACGGTAAATCATGTAGTGCAAAAAAAAAAAAAAAAACCTGCAAAACCTCACCACAATGAAGTGATGTCACTCTGTGTGTTTCATCAGAGCTAAAAAACGCTGGTGAAAAACAAATGATTTATGCACAATGTTCTGCACTATAACAATTAAAAAAAATACAACATAAAGTAAAAGTGACCCTCTGTGATTATATCTGATCAGGCTAATTACAGCATGTTATTCAAAACAGGCAGAAGAGAACTATTTCTGCAAAGATCTAATGACTGTGGACTTTCCTCTCGTCTTTATTTCATCATTTTAAACACTCAAAACATCACAGTGTAAAAAAAAAAAAAACTAAGTGACAAACCATCAAGTAAACAAGATGTACTTTGCAGGAGTTTCCCAGAACTTTCCCAGAATCAACACATAACATTCATGACATATTATGCAATCTTTACTCACATAATAACAGTATATTTGCACTGTTTTGCTTCTTAATAACCCTTCAGTGTAATGCATCTGGTAGTAAACCAGCCTGGGTTACATCTCATCAACTCACTTGTACTCACAATTACACACAGCCTCTAACACAGCCCCTTGTGTCTCTTAATGCAAGTCTGTTTTTCGATCTGGTAACTGTTCCATACGAACACACTTATCAGCAACAGTTTTATTCTCATACTGAGCTCCATGTCTTTTTTCTCCCTGTGTGCTGCTGGAATCAATTGATCCATGAACAGCCAATACTGAAAGTCTGAAGTTGCTGACGAAAAAATGTATGTGAATAACAAATTGAAAAACCACTTTCCAGTCTTTAAAAACTGTCGCAAGCCTGTTTTTTTATTCTTTCGTTACTGTCTCTTAGATTTTATGTCGCGATCAATATATTGTGATGTCAGTAAAACAGCAGCACTGAAAGCTTAGTGTAGTAGCCTTCCACCTCGAGGCCTCACCATAGAGTTTTATGTTCATATCCTTTGTTATGGGTCACTTTGAGGCTTCAGGGCTTGATTTTTCATTAGCAGCACTTCGGAAGGACCTTTTAATTTTACTGTCACAAACCTGTTGCAGACCAATGGACTTATCCTGAGGGTTGTAGCACCACAGTTGGATGTATCGTCTTCAGAGTGAAAGGTTAGATAACTACTCTGGGTCACAAAGAAGACACACATTGTAATTGACATTGATTTTACGACGAAAGGTGCAATTAATATCAAGGCTTGTGTTTATCCCTGCAAGCTGCTTCAAAGTCCATAATAAAATGGAGAGACATTGTTTAATTTAGGCCTCCTTATTATCGTGCAGTTTTGACAACCACTTAGTTGCTTTAATGCTTAACATAATTAGAACAAGAGTTTGAGTTCAGCTACGTATAAAACTCTTTGACAGTGCTATTATCGTCCCCAGCCCACAGAAATTAGTGTCTTCTGCCAGGGGCATAATGAAAACAGGACGTAAGTATCTTTTTATGATCTCTTGTCTCACTTTGATAAAAGGCAGTAAACATCTCAGGCAGGCTTTTATTGCATCTTCGGCGGCTAGACAGAAACATCACAGAGAGCTTGATAGTAACCCAAATAACGTCAAAGAGGAGGACCTTTCGATATTTGTAATAAATTGCATTAAAATCAAAATTATACGTTGCCGAGACGAACAAGGGCCTTGGGCTAAGAGGTTGATAAAGGTCTGAAGAGTCGCTCTGTTTTTCAAAGTCATTGCAGGCGCAGCTAAATATATATCTGCCCTACTTATTATTGGACGGACCACACATGCAAAGTTAATGTAGACAAATGAAGGGGAGGTGCATGTCAGATCATTTGGGACACCTCTGGCTGGTTTCTGGGACAGGAGGCACTCAAACGGAAATTCACTGTGTCTGCGAAAGCGTTCACATCCTCTGGAACAAGACCAATCTGAATTGAAGCCCTGGGCGCTCGTTTATATCCAGGTTTCTCCAACTTTTCCGGTGGTATGAGGAGGGAGATTACTCCCCTCGGGGCACGTACAAGGGCCATGTACTCATGAGGATTAGCAGAGAGAGCGGAGCAATGAATGTGAGGGACCAGTCAACCGAGGGACATTAACTGATACCTTCTGAACCAAATTTGGCATTCATAGAATCTAAATTTAAGGTACTGCAGGAGGACCTTTCTTCATTTTAACACAGTGCCGTAAAATCTGTCATATAAAAAAGCCACAGACTGCAAAAAAATAGCCTTAATGATCCACTTCAGAGCACATCCCCTCCTGACTGTATGTAAATCAACATGTTTGACTGCATTAATGTGATTGACAGCCAACAAGAAGCAGCTCTTGTAAACACACCATCCGTGGCCACTCGTGTGGTTTCATGAAACAGATAAGGCGATGATAGGTCTATATTTGAATCACAAAGATAAGAATTTTTATGATCTCCATTTCAAAACCTGCTTTTTTTGAAATGAATGTATCAATCTACAGCTTCCAGACACATTAGAGTTGTTCGGGCGATGATAAGACAAAACAAAAATGATAAAACAAGAGACAATGTGCTCGAAAACTGTTGCGTACGAGCCGTGTCCTGAATGAGAGCCATTTATTCTCAGTGTGGAGAACAAAAATGCGCACGGCTTATATTTTAGTTCTTTTTCAAACATGGCTTGACTATTGTAGGTTTATAATAAAAGCTGGCTGTTTTATCACAGAGCACAAGCATTATTCCTAAGCACTTTGCACCGTCTTTTCAAAGCCGATTAGAGCACGGAGAAGGAGGCCAGCTCATCCTCGCAAAGGCAGGATATTTACATTTCAGTGCCATGTGCAGAGAATTTTAATTTGGCTCCTCCGATTTAACACGCCGGCTTCCTAGCAGTTTCACACATGAGTGCTTAATGGCTTCGTTAACATCCTGAGGGACTTTCCTCATTACCTGATCTGGTCAACTCTGACAGGTGCAACGAGTCTCATCACTGATCTTTGTTCTCAGTGCCAAGTTCCCTCGCACCATCGATCGTGGTGGAATTGAAATCAAAGAAACACATGCAAGTCAAAAAGCCAGAGCAAAAAAAAAAAACAGAAACAGCAGTCAGTGGCATACGGGAATAATTCTAATGAGATCAGTGCCCTTGACAAAAGTATATGACCCAAAGTTAAATGTCTAAATTATTCCTGTATTGCCTTTCTGAGTATCTTTGGACACAGACCAAGAACACCATTAGGACATTTTAAACAAACCCATTAAAGCATTTGTTTCATTACACAGGCTCTGACAAAGTCCTAAGGCAAGGCTGTGGAAAATACTTGAGATTTTTTCTATTTGTTTTTCTCCTTAAAAACACACCAAAGATATCAGACTATAAGCTGAATGTGTTCTTGAAACTGAAATGTTGTGCTGTATTGTTTACAGTCTTCTCGCATCTCATGTTTTTAAATATTCTTCACATATAAAGAAACCTCTTAAGTCATGAATAAAAGGGTTTTAAAAGATCATTCCCATGTGAAATTCCAGCCTGCTCATCATCAGAGTTATTTGTAATTGAAGGCAGTTCATTTTCCCATAAACTACAATTTAAAAAAAAGTCTAGTTTTGAACAAATCATGTTTTAAAAAAAAAAGGTATGACATGTTTGAAAAGGTCATATCATCTTGACAAACCTGTCTCTGTTTTGGAAAATCTGTGGAATAAAAACATGATGAGCATCTCTGTTTCTCTATTGATTTCCATCCTCTTCAATCAAACCTTTGCTAATTAACACTGATACTTGTTTTGAAAAAAAAAAAAAAAACTGAGATGAGGAAAGAGCTGCAATCCAAACAGCAACACTGTCTCCTTTTCCAGCATCTTCTGATTGCCACAACCACTTGTTTTCTCACATCACTTCCTCCACCCTCACCCTCTGAGTGATGGTCACACACGCTGCACAGCATAAATTGTCTTCACTGTTCGCTTTGATCCCTGACATGGACATGGCACCCCACTAAAGCAGCTCCGTGTGGAGTACTGACAATCAGCCCACACTTTGTTGTTGAAAGAACGCATAACATGTGTGCACCTAGTGGATCGCCTGTATAACAGCCTGTGCATCAGGTGTGGTCACTCAAAAAGACAGAGGAGGAAATGCTGACCTATCTGAGAGGGCATAATGATTCACAATTAGACTCCATTGAACTTAAGTCTGGAAACTTTAGAACAGATGAATGATAACTATTTTTACCGTGGGGTTTAATTTTGAAAGGTTGTTTATTCTTTGTAGGGCATCAAAATGTTTGCTTAATCTTTTAAATTAGTGTCATTGTGATTAAGTAAAATCAAGAAAAACAATAAGTTCTGATAAGTGGCAGCAGGAAGATTGAATATATATTTGATATGAATATATATCTCAATTTTTGGAACATGAGGGTGAAAACTTAAAAAAAAACCTGGAATTTTAACCTGGATTGCCAACCTTACTCATATGCTCACTTGGTACCCTTCATTATTTCTAATAATAATGTTGCTTTTGTTGTTTAAGAGCGGCAGTGTGTGTTCTTTTATTTTTAAAAATGAGGCGACATAATGTGAATAGGGTTTCAACTGATTATTTATAATTTTTCATTTCTGCCTATTATTTTCTCAATGAAATGAGAGAAGTTTTTGGTTTGTAAAGTGTAAAATAAATAGTGTAAATCTTGTACCACTATTTTTAGAGCTAAAGAAGATGTCATCAAATATCTTGGTGTGTCCAACCAACAGTCCAATGCCCAAACATATTCCCTTTAGATTGACATGACAATCAAAATGTCTTTGAACATAACCTTACAAAGTATATTAAAATATCTACTATATTATAATGTTCACTAATTACTTAAGAAATTATTCCAGGTTTATGTATTAGCATTGGAATTCTTAGATACCTGAGAGATACTGCAATGATTATAATAAGCCTATTTAGAAACATGCACTGTACATATATGCTTACATTTTAAGTATACCAGGTTACATAAATAACACTGACAGTTACTAGAAGGTAAAGAACACAATAGTGTTTTTATTATCAATGCACTCAGTGAAATAGTAATAGTTCACAGTATTGTCGTAGTGTAACATTTTTATTCAGACATTTATCATATAATCAGTTGCTCTCGCGTCTTTTTGTCGACGGATTTTGCTTCAAAGTATCGTAAGACCATACAAGATACCATAAAAACTCCATCACACCTACTGCAGAGCCATGTATGCTACCTGAGCCGACGGCATTTTCCTCCGTCAAATGAACAAGGCAAGAAATTTCAAATGAAGTGAAAAAGGACCGAGGCAAATCCATACCTCATACTAACCTCACCTTCTTGTGCAGTCAAGCCTTTTATCTGGCAGGCCTAATACTATTGATGGGCTGTTGAAAAAGAATAGAAAATCCCCACGCTACAACGGCATTTTGGCTGCTTAGCATTTGTGGGAATACACAGAAGGAGCGTTATGGGAGCAGATTATTTATTTTGAATGAGAGGCAATTCGATAGCTGGGGTCCAATGGGAAAAGCTAAAATGTGTTCCTGGTGCAAAACAAGCGGCCGAGCGGCGACTTGAGAAATCAGTCGGGGTAAAAGAGAGACCAAGGTGCTGAATTGAATAATAACAAAAAGCGACAAAGCCAACAAACTCTAAAACCTCGGAGCTGACGAGTTCATTACCCACTGAAACCACCTGGCTAGCAGCTTTTCTTATGAGGCCTTTACTAATAAAAGGGTTCAAAAGTAAGTGCACACGCTGCAATTTCTGTCTGGCCACCACAATGCCTGTGACTTGGTGTCAATTCAAGGTCATGTTTTTAATCCCATACTTCCCCGTCTTATACTCAAGCTTTTCTATAGCTTCTGTTACTTCTCAAACCAAGTATGTTTATGTTCCATTATTTAGCTCCCAAGGCTGCAGCTTGTCCACTTCATACAAAATGGATTTGAAAGAATATGAATGAGAGCAAAATCGAGAGATTTTCGATAATTAGCGAGACTAGAAAGAATATAAGATATTAGTGCTGCATATTGGCAAGAGGAGGTTGCAGACACACATGTAAAGGTACAAAATCGTGCAGAGCAGAGTCATATCGTTCAACACTGTCATTATTATATTTATACAGCTGATGGGCAACAGCAAATATGTTTTGTAAGAAATATGTTCCTGCAAACTATAAGTAATTGTTACAATTGTTGATATATGAAGGTGCCAAGTCATTAAATGTTGATTGTAAACCAGCTATAGATGCAAAATACTGTAAATTATTTGTTTTCCTTCCATTTCTATTTTAAGAATACAAACTCATTGATAAAACTTTGAGGTCAATAAAATTATTATCTGGTTATGGTCATGCACTCACAGCATGTTGTCATGTTGTGAAATATGTTGAAAAAGTCAAGCATGTCTTCAAGCACAAGACACAATGCTCTGTTTGAGATCCAACAAACAACTTGAAAGCAAATCTTTCCTCATAAAAAATGTTTTGGACGTCATTTAGTTCATATTTACGTGCTTGTTATCTTTTTTCTCACTTTTTTACTCTCATTTGTTAGGGCTTTACTATATATGTTTTGTGCACATCAGCGCCACCAACTAGATTGTATCGAGTTAACAGAAGGATCTGAACCTGCTTGTATGTGTGCATTTTTCTCAAAATGCTTACACATGACACATATTAGATGGGGAAACACTCCATAGTGCTGCCATTGGTTAAAAACTCAACAGGGTTTCATTTAATAAACGTGCATAAAATCGACCACATGCAGGCCTCAAGAATTGTGTCATTACCTTGACTTTCTATAAAATGTCCTAAAATAAGGTCTCCAGGCACTATTAGATTTCTCCTCAAACTGTGCAGTGCAAAACGCATTAGTAAGAAAAACATAATTTCTAGCATTTTACAGGATTGTACTAAAGGAAGTTAGAGGATTCTGTTGGTATTTTTTGTTAACACCCTGAAAACTTGGAGGGATCCCGGCCTTTAGCCTGCAAAACACAGAGAGAGAAAAGTGCAATTGTTTTCCTCTGCCAATCTAACGCAGTATAATAAAGGCCATGTGCCAGAAGGCAACTACTAAATCCGCCTGGCCAATCTCAAGGGCGCTCGTGGGATCAAGAGACCAAAGCAAGCATAACGCCTGGCCTAAAGAGAGTCAACAGTGTGGTGAGAAGATAGAGTAGCACACAGAGAAACAACCGTGATACACTTGCTTCCTTAAGGACTTTCACACGGCACTAGTTTAGTAACAGTCACTCCAACAGCAGCACTTGAAACGTGAAAGCGAAGATACTGTAAAGCCCGTGAGTGGATGCAGTCAAAGACCTATTTTGCCATTCAAAGCAGGGACAGCCTGAAGCGCTAAGATGTTCAGAAAGAAACTTAAATATGAGCCGCTCTACCTTGTCCATAATATCCTGTTACAGTTTTTCTGAGAGGGCATGGCAGCCTGCGGAAAAAATCAAGTTGCACAGCTGCACAACTGCTGTGCATCACTGAGTTCAGATCCTCGACATCAAGGGAGCCTCACTGTCAACTTTTAAAGGACACTGCACTAAATCATTTTGGGTGTCTGGAGAAATCAGGAAAGAATAGTTAATGAGTCATTACATGTGATGCGTAATGTTTCGGGGACTGTCATAATCCGTTAACAGACTTAATTAAAAGGATGAGCGACTATGAAGTCATAATTTGGTCTACTGGCGAACTGACGTCTCCGTCTCTTGTTTGTTTATATAACCTGGATCGAGATGGGAACAGTCAGTCGGAATCAAGTCATCACTTGGTAATGCCCTTGTGAATGCATAGCGTGCCATCAGTGACTCATGAAAGATGTATCTCTGATCACAGGTTACATCCACACCATCAATCCTCAAGATTAATTTGGCTTGGGAGATGAGTTATTCAATAATTCATTGTGTAATATTTGCCTGCAAATTAATCCTTATTCAATGTGACAAGGAGAATTAAATGATTGCTCGCCAGGTAATTTGGACATAATTATTCTTCTTTCAAGCAATGGTCTGCCGTGCAAAAAAAACCTACAGGGTTTCTCTTGTTTCTGCCAGGTGTTGGTAAAGACAAAGAACCAGTCTGTGTGTATTTCCCAAAAGATGAAAAAAGCTAAGTTTAGACCGTAGCATATCAAAATAATGCATGCGCTCTAGATGTTTCTGGAGGAGATTTATGATTGGTATGTTACACAGGATGTTAAATTATCATGTTTTTTTTACAATGCATCCTAATAAATATGCAGTGCTGCTGTTTTTCCTGTAAGTTTATTTGACTTATATTCAGTGTAAACTGGAAGGACAACTTTACCTTTTTTTGTCTTAGAAACTTAGGAGGTACGCAACAATGAAGGCTACTTAGCACCCACCTCTCTCTCCTCATGGTGACCCACATTTAGCTTTAATAACTATTGCAAACTTAGTGTAGGAAGTTTGACACAAACAGCTAATTTTATTTGCCTGTGAGAGCATTCATGCAAAACAAAATTAAGACCGCAAAAGCATTGGTAAGCATTTTCTTTTTTCTTTTTAAGCTTGTGTTTTCTCATTACATGCTCAGAATTGTCTAACAAATCAAAAAATAGCAATTTCTCTATAAGATGCATTGTAGCTGTAAGGGAGTTAACACATGATTTGCAAAGCTCTGTTTTAAATACACATCGCATCACATCAGCCTGACAATAAAGTGCTGTTTTAAAGTGAAGTAGCTGCCGTACTTGTGAATTCAATTCAAGCTGAAGGTCAACTTGATTAAGAGTTAAGTTGGACAGGAATTAATTCATGTGAGGCTGTTAGCTCCAGAGTGAACTATAATTACACAAGTCTACAGAAAGGAAACAGTAGCACTTCAATGAAGTGACCTCAAAGGCAGTTTTTCATTCACTGCTTTTTCCAATACAGTTGAAAGACTGAGTTATTGCACCATGTTGCCACAATTACCGCTGAACATCAAACCTTTACTTTGACATTTTAAAAGTGCAACTTGAAATTCACAAAGCACACAACTGAAACAGGAAGAGATGGATTTATTAGCTCAAATAAAACAGAATAGAGAGAGCGAGAGACCACGAGTTACACTCTACACGCTTGTGTTATGTAAAGCCGAGTGAAAACTGATATCAGAAACACTTGGTGTGATGCAGCCCACTCTGCACACAAACAAGTCTATCCTTTTTACTCACACCTGCTGTCTACCTGTCAAAAGCCTTCACTGTACTGCTGCTCCCCCTCCCTCACTGTCGGCCCCCCTCACTAGTGGAGCCTATTCACAATTGCAGGCCCCCTATTGCGGTCTGTCAGATGCCAGCCACAGACATAGTGCAACACTGTGCGGGAGTCTCCGGAGCTAACTGTCACTTATTTTTTCTTGTGTCTCTTATGAGAAGAGGGAGAGAAAAAAAAAAAGCACCAAAAGGTACTTGGGGAGGAAAGATATGGCCAAAGCTGTCAGCCGAGTGCTAGAAATCATTAAGGCATACACATGTTAGGAGGTGTGTAACATTAGCATGTCAGCGATGCTGCTACAGTATGCTAAGGGAGCATCTGGAGGCAAAAAAAAGGATTGTGTTTGTGCATGCAAGTGTGTAAATGTGTATTGTAAACCTGTATATCTTGTATATTATTTATATATCAGGGATGGTTGATTGTATTATACAACTATAATTCTCGCTGTCTATCTTTTGAATGGACAGCGAGAATTTCCTCTAAAACTAAATACAGTTTGGGCCTTTTCAGCCACAGTACTAAACAGTTGTTAAAAAAAACACTCCACTTCAATTACACTGCCTACCCAACATCAAGCATCACACAAACACACATAAAACACACATCACATAAACACACGCGACACAACAACTTTTAACAGTAAATGTGTAAATGCTGTTGCACTGCCAAAAACAGCGAATGTATTTTAAACTTGCATTAACAAAGGTCTAAGTAACCAGTCTCTTAAGATGCTGCAGTGACATGACAAACTCTTTTTAGGTTTCAGGCTCAGTCACTTGAATGTTCATTAATGGGCATTTGTAAGGTGCCCTTCAGTACCACCTTCTTTGGACAAATGAGCTCATGTTAAACCTCCTTTAAACAAAAGTCAGACATGTTGTCATTGATGATCAGGTGCTCATCATAAGCTTTAATTCGGTTTTTAACTATCTTTTATTGTATTTGTGTATGTTTTGTTTTCTACATGCTTTCCTGAGTTGTATATTAATAGACCCATCCAAGACAAGCAGTACAGACTTATTGAGAACATCACTGCTGTGATATCTGCAACGCATGGCTCCAGAAATAGATTGTAATTATAGCCAAAGAAAATAGTTTTTCGGTTTATGTTGTACAGTGAGAGTTTGCTGCATGGCAAGGGAACAGAGTTACTGGCAATTTGACGATATGGAAAAAAATGCTTCAAAACTGTGATGTTGATTTTAATTGGACCATCCAATCCTTATATAAAGCCCATAGTGCATCCTGCTATGCATTCCTAGCATCAACTTCCCCATACGTTCCAAGTCCCTCTTCTGCTTTCCCCTCTCGTGCCCACCACTTGAGTTGATGCTTTTGTTGTACATGATATTGGGAAAGTACAGCCCAGCTGAGTTAATCTGTTTTCTGCATCAGTGACTTGCAACAAGTCCACTCTCTTTTTCATTAAGTGACTGAGGGATCCTGGAGGCTGAGCGGAGCAGAGAGCAGAGCTGCTGTCAAAACGCCCAAGCCAAGCGTCACACATATTAACAGGCACCCATTTTAAGAAATAACAGGGCTTTCTTACATCTGTGCATAGAAAACTGACACACACAATAACAAACAATATCACATATACAGTCTTTTATGTTTGCAACAAGTTAGCCTGGTAAGTTTTCAGTTTTTAGAACGCAGTTTGAATCGTTTCCAAAACTATGTTCTGTATGAAAAATAAGACATATCAGATGGATTATCCCGAGGCAAAAGTATTTGGCAATCTGCTAGTGTTCACATATTTCCTTTTTTTTTTTTCAGTTCTTACTCGCTTAGAAAACTATTGTTTACAGCTTCTGCGCTTCCAGAACTAGAGGAAAGAACTGGAGGGATCAGCCTCCCCGGCCACGAGGTGCCACCATCTCCTCTCTCCATCTGTCTGCCCACTCTTCCGGGGGCTAATTATCCTAATCCCTTGAATCCAGAATGTCGGCTGGTGGCATGTGCCTCAGTCCCAGGACGCTAGCGTTTTGCCTCCCAGTTAAAATGTGGAAATTAATTACCGCCTGCCCTGCTGCCAGTGGGAGGAGGAAGAGGAGAGGCAACCGCAGGAAGGCCTGTCCCTGGCAGGTGTGGGAGGGTGCTGGGGGCCTCTGCTGAGAACCTGATGTAGGGACCAGAACTGCGGTTCTGTCTGTTGAACAATACAAAGCAACACTGAGTCCTGTTGGGAATTTGAATCCGCTGAAGGCCGCAATAATGTTGACGTCAGCAAGCTTCGTTAGTGAAAGGTTTATCCAGATGCTCATTTCACTTCGCAAAAATAGCAAACAGCAGTCTGTCATGTGGATGTTATTAAGTTGACCTCAGATAAATGCTTTGTTTTTGTTAAGATTAATGAATAATAAATATTTCTTTAAATTCTTTAAATATCTGCTTTATGTTTTATGACCAACTAATTTTAACTGATTCAGTTTGATAAGTGATTCCAGTTATTGGGTACAGTGCTGAAGCTGGACCTTTTCCTTTCAGTAACAAAAAACACACTAACTGCTAGTGCTGCCAGTAATCCTGCAGTTGTTTGTCTAACTTGAACAAAAAGTGGTGTCAAGTGAGCATTAATGCTTACAATTGCAATGAAGGGAACTGTAACTTGGTCCCACTTTGCTAATAGAAGCAAACTGAAGAGCACAGCAGGTCCTACAAAATGCTAAGTACTGTAAAGGGACATATATCTTTAATGGAGGATAACAAAAGCTAACTGACTTGTTATTAAAAAAAGCGAAAAAAATGTTCAGTATTAATATTTGGATACCAAGCAGAGCTGTGATATTATACAGTCAGTTGTGCACCACAGCAGATGACAGTGTCTCTTGACAAAGCAGGCCCTTGAATGTTAGTTTCTGCGAGAAATGTTAAACTCAGACTCTGAGTTTTTGAATGTTTGATAACAACAGTATCTGTGTAGTTTATAATTCAAATATATGTTTTATTGTAGTATCATTGTCTTTATTTGAGATCAATAGCTAGATATGATCGTCGCATTGTGATTCATTTGTGTAATTGCGTGTGACCGTATCATGAAGCATGTAATAGTATGATATAGCATGTGGCTTGGTCTTTTAGCTGATGAGAGATGAATGGAGGGACTAAGGCAGATGCAAAACCAGCTGAGCTGAACAGAAAAAAATGTTATTTACCACTAAGATGACAGAAGAGAGAGACTTTATTTTATAGTCCAGGAGAAACATCTTCCATTGGAGGCATATTTCTAAAACATTTTTACTGTGACAGAAACATAATCAATGACCGCATGTGTTTTTACCATTTTCTCAACACAATTGATTGAATTTTAAAAAATCCTGCAAGATATGACAAAGCTTGCACTCCATTTCGAAACAGCCATGCAGCCAAATGACACAGGCATACTCAGTATTGCTTCCACTTTGCCAAGGGAAACAGGGTGAAAAATACCACCAATAAAATTATATTCATAGTTGAGCAATTACAGACTCTGGCATCCAAAAAATCACACTTTCTATTTTTCTCAGGGAGGGCTTGCTCTCATTATCACAAGCACTGGTCTTCGAAAATGGACTGCTTAAATGATGCCAGTTAGAGATGTTGCAGTGAGGAAAATTTTCACACTTGTTACAAAGTCGTGACGACACCAGTGTTATCGATTACACCAGATATTAGTCTGTAGAGTGCTGTATTAAGGCGCCAATGTAAACTCGACATTTCCTGCTGCTGCTTCTTCACAATAAACGTGTTGAACTGCCAAAATGTGTGATGACTTTTATTGAGGTAATCACAGGAAATGCGATGTGTCAGTGAGTTCAGCACTCACAGCTACTGTTCATAAAAAGAATGCATCCACAAAACAAGACCGCATCCCTTTTCTGCATTTATTTTGACGGCGGATCAGTTTGAAGTATTGCAGGGAGTAATGGAATGAGAAGGAGAAGCCACAGTGAAATATTGGATGAAGAGATGCAGTCAACAGACTGCAACCTCCAGCTTCTCAGTGAGGTGACCAACTCCTTTTACCTTATTGATGATATCAGATTCCCTTAGCATTGAGTTGAAATCCAAAGCAATGCCAAACTGGTACTTTTGGGGTTTCGCTTTGACACAAAATCTCCCTCTCTCGTCTTGTCAGGGAACTCTCCCTCTCTCCTCACTCTCTGAACATGAAAAGTGAATTTTAGATAGTCTGTTGCTGCTTCTGCTGCTGCTGTACAGCACAGACACTTTCAGTTACGTTTACTATCAATCATTGGACTCTGTACTGATTTATAAAAACACAAAAACACAGCAGGATCATGATATATAATCAGTCATCAACACAAACATCAACTATTGTGCCAAGCCAATATCTGGACAAGATATCACATGGATTTACAGTCTACAACTCTAATATCCATATGTGGGCGTTTCATGTGTTACTGTGTCCTGGTTCTGCTGCACATGACATAACCTTACACCTGTGAGTACATAAGATAAAAAAAACATTTTCCCACAAGGACACAGTCACCTTTCGTCCACAGACACCATCCTAACAGGCCTGGACATGGACAAGCCAGCATGTTGCTGCTAGCATCCAGTGTGACTTGAATTTCTTGAATAGAGGGTTGTGGGGCATTTTCGACAATTGAAGTGAGGTTGTCATTCTTTATAGTTAGATCAACATATTAATCCTGGACATTTTTGTTCTTGTCAGTCCGGCAGATCTCTGTATTTGTTGTTGATGACTCCACTGGAAACAAAGCAATAAAAATCAAACTTGAAAGATGATAAAAATGACACAGCCAGACTGATTTTCACCTTTAAAAAATCCAGCGTCAGTCGGGCGATGCTCGGGACAGTTATAAGCTGCGATACGTTCTGAGTCAGAGATCAGATCCTCCAACATGCAAATGAAGCCTTGCTTTGCCTGAATTTGGAGGACACATTTGGAATAATCTGCATTTTTCTGTATCCCAATGCTCAAAAGCTTCAGTCAAAAAGTCAGAAAAAACACTTGACCATGATGTATCTGCAATATTTGCCAGTTCAGTAGGTCATTCATCACTGGTATATTAATCTTTGAACTGCCACTGCAAGGCATAAAAGAAAATATGTTTTTATAAGTGTAATGACCTTTAACTTGGGGCAATAGTTGCCAAGGGTCCATAAAGTGATGCAGATTAACTTCAAAAATATACAGAATACTAACAGTTAAACAGGAGTTAGATTCCTTATGTTTTTCCTGGAATATTGAATGTAAACAAGTGGAAAGCAGAGTGAAGTGGAGGAGAAAATTACATTTTCAATTCAAAACACCAACTGCTTCCAATGCCCCAAGTACAAATGAATATTTCAAAAAAAAAAAAAAAAAAATCTCCACGCAGATCTGTGCGGATGGTGCTGCATGCGGCGGTGTGGCTCGTGATTGAACCGACCCATAGAAGCCCACATGGTTCCATTGTTGTGGAGAACCCTCTTCCATCTGTTCTCTCTCTCTCTCTTCCATGGCCTTGTACATGAGATTGTCAGGAAGCACATTTTATTTGACGCAATACACGCCTGACCTGTGTGCCAGGTAGGTAATGGGGGTCATCAGTGAGCAGGTTGCTACGGTGATAATCAAATACCCTGAGGTGCTGAGAGAGTTTGCAGTGTCAGTGGTATCATGCTCTTTACCGCCCAGACAATGTTCTCTTCCAGAAGCCAAGACAGAACGGAGCTAAATCCACAGATTTAGAGATTTAGGTCTTTTACTGAAATATATTGGGTTGATGTATAAATGCATGTTTCATTATCATCATCACAAAGGATAAAGGAAAAAGCTTTTGGGTAAATAAGATCACACATATGGATAACAACAACAACAATCTGCAGTTCATTTTAGAGGATTAATCCAAACCTGATTGCCTCTTTTGCACAATTAATCTGTTCGTGAAAGAAGATGTCAAAAGCTTGTCCAACTTTACCAAATTAAAGGAGCGAGCTAGCTATGTACAACAGTTGAATAATTTGCTGGCAAACCCATGTGCAAACAACTCCCTTCACTATCCAGTAAACACAGAGACAGACATCTGTGTCTTGTTTCTGGCTATCAGACAAATCTGTCTCTTTTTTGTTCTCTGATAAAAGTTTAAAGCTTGCTAGATGCTAGATTTGTTTGCTTTTTGCATCAGTTTTGGGTTTTGCAGGTGGTTTGTTGTAGGTTCACTTTTCTTTCGAGAAAATATCTGCTAACTGCTGCTGCAAACATGTATGCAAGGGACCAGTTAGATTTGACTGTACCATGACCTCAAGGAAACCAAACATTCAAATTGGAAGATAATCCTGAGGGCAGCCTTGTGAGGGACTGCCATCATGTAATAAATACTGATTGGTGGAGCTTTAACAGAGATGATTAATGTGTTCAGTAACTATGATTGCCATAAATCTTTGACGGTGCTTCTGTAGCTGAGACTCACAGAATATGGTGTTTTTTTAGGTTTTCAAAAACTGGTAGCATAGGGTGCATAGCAGAAAAAAAAAATATCTGGAAGAAACATGATGTAAAATGTTTGCCTTAGAATGTGCATTCAAACAATGCTTTCTTTGTTTTACAAGATAAATTGTCCACTGGTCCTTTAATAGGTAATATACAATAATACACATATGTGTTCTTGTATGATGGCATGCCACATATATTTTTTTTATGTGGCCACAAAGGTACAGATCTTTTAAACCATTAATATTTAATCACAAGATATTAAAGCAGCCAAAACAGAACTGCCGGAGATCAGTTTATTGTCTACTAATCTTTATTAGAGGCAGGGATAAGCAAGCGTGTGACAGGGAATGGCCGAGAGTGTGCAGTTATTTATTCCAACCAAACACTGCACGGGGCGATTTCACTGATTAGCATGCCTTCAGCTGACAGAAGGAACTAATTAGTGTAATCACCTGCTGTACCACGGCACATGGTTTCCCATCCCTGCTTTAAAGCCAAGCAACTTTGTTTCTCCCTGAAATAGTGCTAGCTAAGTTGATTACAGCGTCTAATGACCTTGATAGTGTGATGAGTGGGCCTGTGTGCATTCATGGCTTTTAGCATACTGCTAGAATCTTAACGCTGCACTTGACTTCCAGAGATGTGATCCCACCTTCACATATCCTCATTAGGAACTCTTTGCTGATCATTACCGCCTTAAGTGCCTTTAATTGATGATCATCTTTCACAGATGACTTTCCCATTATTTGCTGACTAGCCCCTGCACTTGTTAGCCTTACAATTCCCCACTCTCCCACCTTTCACCCCTGACTAGATTGCACAGCGATGCATTGAAATGACACTTAGAAAGCCTTGGAAACCAAAGCATCTCCCACGCTATACTGCATAAAAAACCGCTGCGGCACCTAGCAGGCCATTTGTTTTCACTGTTAAAAAATCATTCTCCCATAATGCAGCGGGTGATGCCGCTGATGGTGCGAATCACTTTGAAGGTGAGTCAAATTAGATGATATTTTGGGTTTCGTTCCTATCAACGCAGCGCCGTGGAGTGAGTGACAGATGACACTGGGTGACTGCTACTGTCACAGCCATCATTACTTTTTCTCTTTTTCTCCCCATTAACCTCCCTCTGACCACAACAATCCATCTCTCTCCTCCTCAAACGTCATCTGCATCATCTGTTGCTGTGGTTTCCATCCACCGTCCTATAAATTCCTACCTACGTGTCTTGTAATCTACA
>JAQNCA010000030.1:7091380-7104976 GCA_029783725.1 Acanthurus tractus
TCGGGCCATAACCATAAAGAAAAACATGAGCATAAAGTAATAACAAAATTGCGTGTTTGATTTTTAGGTCAACATAGAAAAGTTAGCTGTCAATTAAGAAAATATGCTGGAAATGAACCATCTACCGTTGCATAAGTCTGCAAGACAGTTGACCCAATTTGACTGTATATGAAACTGGTCTGTCTGTGAAATAGTTTAAAAATACAAGAGCTTTGAAAATGTTTAGGAGGTTGGAAGTTCACTCGGTGTGTTTATCTCAAGGACACACAATGTATTCCACTACAAAACCAAGCAAACTCTTCACTGTGACTGTATTATGAGAGTGCAGAAGCAGCTTTCTCTGTTTAAAACATTGCATCAGCTCTGTGATTATTTGGCCTTTGATTTTCAGCCACATCTAGATGCTCCAGTTAAGTGTTCTGAGCACTGACAGACTCTCTGTCACTATGTTGATTTTTCTGAGAGAATACAGAATTACATGTCTTCCCAGGCTCAAGCATGCTCACAGGCACCCAGCTACAGCTTGTCAACAAAATGACATGCTTTACTTTGAACTGAGGTTAGTGTATCTGTCTCCAGCAGTGACACATTACCAGGAAGGTGCGCAGCTTTGCAAGGTATTACATATTATTCAGCCTATAAAGAAGGGATACACCGAGGGACATTGAACTTGGGTTTCATGTTCCATCCTGTTCCATCAGTGGGTGAAAAACCTTCCATTATTTGTTGCCATGCTGAAAATAGCATGTATTCAGAGGTGCATGCAGTAAGGTTTCAAGAATCAAGGCCAGGTATAAATTTATATTCTCACAATTACGGATCAGTTTAGGCAAAAATGTCAAACATGGCGCATGTTACACCACAAGCTAAGAGACATCTCTTACTTTGCTCATCTCTTCCAGTTCGTATTGAATCCTGATCGTTTTTGTATTCAATCCGTAAAAAGAAAACAATAATGTTAAACAAAAATCTCACTTAATTTGAGCAGATAAAGCAACAAAATCAAAGATAATATATGATTCCTGTATTATATCTTGACCAAATACCTACTCATACCCAACAGCATTCGGGAAACATTTGTAAAGGATCTAGATACATTTTATTCCATCTGCTTTGCTCAGAGTTAATGAAATCTGATGCAGCTGAGCGTTATTTTGATGTCAAAACAGCACCTCCTGTCACAGCATCTTGTGACCTTAGTCTTTGGTGTAAGTGACTGTTTACTTTTCAGTTCATATAAATCACATCAACATCGGATGAATGATGTAACAGCAACACCCACGGTGAGCTGATTTGTTAAGATGAATATGATTTGCAGCAATTACTGCATTTTGCATTAAAAACATAAAACAACATGCAACCAAGGTAAGAAACATCTCTTTGGACTTTTCAGAATCAATTCATTTCGATGCATAAGGCAATTTACTCCTTGTGGTAAAGAAAATGGACACAGTGCTTTCACAAAGCAATCAGTTTGGGTGAACTTCTACAAATACACAGAAGTTGGAATCAGTTCTGATGCATCATCAAAATTTATACAAACTTGCATTGTCAAACGAAAATGTAAAATGGGGGAACGTTACCAATAGTGATTTCATCTTTGTATCTATTTCACCAAGAATGACACTAACTGACATTAAGATCAGGACTCAAAATAAGGATTACCCCAGCCAAGACAAATGGGCTGGTAAATCTAGCTACTGACTTGACTGATTGGGCAAGTATTAATAAACGAATTAAACACATTGGTTTTGCAGGAGCTGATGATCAAAGCAGCTGAGAATATTGAGTCCTCTTGCTTCTCTCTCTCCTCTCTTGAGGGTTACATGTGCAGTACCAATCAGGCACTTTCGAGAAAATAGCGAGTTAAACTGCTTACGAAGTGAAGCATGCAAGCATGTAAATTATCCTGGAACATGACTTTGGTTGGAGTTGTGCCTACATTCTCTAATGCCACCCAACTATCTATTGTGCAGTTTGCAGTTTTTGAGAGGAAGGTAGATAAAACATAGTCATTTTTTAAAAGGTGAGAGAAATGTTGCCACTACAAGAGCCAACAGCACCTCGCATGGTAAGACCTCTAACTCATAAAACTTTAAGGGGCAAAACTCTGTGCAAGCAGATATCTCACCCACTTACAAGAAGTTTACCATTTGTTTTCCCTTATTCCTTTTGCTAAAATGGACACTCAAAGTTAAAGTTAACCCTCAGTCTGCTTGAATTTTAAACAGATATTTTAGTTCGTCTGCAGCTGACAACATACTCGAGCAAAAACTTTCACCTCATCTCCGTACGAACACTCAACAGAGCTCTCCAAATTATTCAAAACAGAGATTGTCTAAGCAGTGCCAAGTTTGTGTTACAGGAGCAAAAGCGTTTCAGTTGTCAAAACATTTTCATCAGAATCATCAGGAGCCTTGAGATCACAAAGGTGTGCTCTGATTCTTCCCCTGTCAATTAAACAGCACACACAATGTTCAGATGTGTCAAACAAAGAGGCAGATATGACAAGGGCAAGAAAATCAAACAAAATTCTGTTAAATTGATCCCCATGCATCATTGCCACGACCTAATTCATTTGAATAATACATGGAAAATAGAAGTTCCACAGACAGTTTGCGCAAAAGGAAATACTATCACCTACTGAACCTTCATTATCTCTCCGTTGCACACTCAGACAGATACAAACACACACATATACACACACACACACACACACACACAAGGAGAGCTAAACCAACATGTCGTTTTTACCCTGGATAGAGCACTCTTCAGGGACCCATGACAAAGCCAATATTTTCTCTGAGGCTTCACTTTTGACGCACCGTGAACACTATGCACATTTCCAGACTGAACTAATGTGTAACGTTACGACAAGCCACTCAACTGCTACAGCCCTCTGCTTCTTATGTAAATGCTTGTGCTGAATATGATGGTGGATTTACTTTTCAATACAAGTCTCCTCAGGCAATAGTAAAGTCCATCACCCTTTACAAGGATGACACTGAGTCCTCTTTCTTCAAGAGCTGTGACACTATAATCTCTATCAGAAAAAAAAAAAAAAGCACAAAGAGAAAAGTCCTGTTTATGCCCGAAGTCTAGAAAACATGTATCAGGTGAAATCACTGAAACCGTAATGGGTGAATAAGCCAATGCCACAGCACATAGAAGATTACACGAAGCCAGAGCAAAAGGGAGCCATCGAGACCATGCTTTTACTTCTGACATGCTGGGAAATCAGAATAAAGGAAACAAGATGAACCAACGACCACGAGTGAGTGATTTTATCCAAAGCTTGACAACAGGAAAATGCCTGTTTGATGAGTAAAAAGTCTGTACATGCAGTAACCACTAGAAAATAAGATAAAAGCTGGCATGCAGTCGAACACAATTGCACACATCACGAACAGTGGTTAAGTTATTCTATATAACATGGAGCTCGTCTTTTACATTTGCAGCTTCTAGGAGCCAAATCAGCAGAGATGTGTCATTGCTTGAGTGAAACCAGCTGCTGAACTGAGTGACTGAAGGTCATCTCGACTATCTGGTAAAAGAGGAAGAGACCCGGCAGAGGCAAAAGTAACCAATCAGTAGAGCCAATGTTTGCTTACTTAGCCACACATTGTATTCCCTGTGCATGGGTTAGGGTTAACTGTATGGGCAAGAACAGCTCCAACTCCAGCATCAACTCTGATGATGGCACAGAAGGTAGCAGTGATATAAAGGCCTACCTGCAAGAAGTGGCCCACCTGTCACTGTGGTGCCTCTTCCTGAGCTCAGCAAAACCATGGAGCTTTTTTTTTTTTTGTGGATTGAAGGAGGAAGCAGCAGAGAAACTATAAACCCCTGAGAATCGAGGGAACACTTGTGGAGAGGGTGACCACCTTCAAACACCCAGGAGTTCACATAATTGAGAATCTGACATGGTCCACAAATACTGACATCTTTGGGGGGGAGAAAGCTAACACCTTTCCCACTTCAGACAACTTAAGACATTTAAGAGTTTCTCTGGGGGTCCTTTTGACATTACCTTCTACTTTGTTGCTGTGGAAAGAATACTAATGGGGGCATTATAAACCAGTATGGGAATTGCTCTGCTTCGGTCCATAGAGTGCAACAGGGAGTGGTTCACTTGACCGAGCATAATGTTAGATCTCCACTCCCTAATCTGTGGGACGTACACCAGTACCTGAGATATAGACAGTTCCAGCTTCTACGCTCAGGCAAACTCCCCTGGAGCCCTGAGTCCAGCACCGAGACTGAAAAACATGCTCCTTCCTCAGGCTACCAGGAACGTGAACTCTGTCTTCTGACCTCTTTTTATCTTCATTCTTGTCTAGCACAACACCCCTGTTTGACTTAAAATTGTGACATATGTACATTTTTACAACCTTACATTATTAGAGGTATGGTTTTCAACTTGTATTATGAATTTTATTTCTAGATATTTTTTTAGCAAGATCTTTTAAAATAGCTTTAAGTAAAGCTTTGAATCCTTGAGTCCCTGCACCATTTCAGGTAACCTAACCCACAGATGCAATTGCAGGATCCAAAGACTTCCTTTAAACTAATCTCAACTGGCGTATCCAGATTAATTGCCACAGCATGGCCACAATTCTCAACTATAAGAAAATCAAGTGTCACCAGAGGCAGACGCCAGAACCCTAAAAATAATTTATACAGTTTATGATTTGATGAGTTTCGCGCCGTAGGCAGTTCACCTACATAAGCTATATGAATCAAACAGCTCAGCCAGAATCCTCCGAGTTCTCCAAATGCTTTAACTTTCAATCACGTCAACCAACTTAATGATTATAAATGCCATGAAGGCAATTCTTTTCCAATTGCCTTACTAAAAAAGCCATCACCTACAGCCACAGCAGACCCAGTTGCTGCTGCTGCTGGCAGACAGACAGACAGACAGACAGACAGAGGAAGACAGGAGGAACATTTCTTGACATACATGCATTTCTTCAGACGCCAGTTCAGTTTAACCTTACATCTATGCAACTGATTATGCATTGATATACACTGACCAATATCTACAAAGAACAATATTATTTTTTCAGAGAGAGTCCGAATGTTTGAAGAATTGTTGAGCTAAATGATGAATACCTTGTATTAAATGTCTTGAGCGCATTGTGTGTTAGGGTTAGGATTAGTAGAAATTCCTGTTACATATTCCTTTCATATGGAAACATTTCAAGTGTGTTTTCAGTCTGAAATGCAACAGCAAAGTCGAGCATTGCAAAACGCGTTCTCTGACATGAATATGAGGTGGCACCGGACACTAAAGCAGAATGGGGGACAATTATGAAGCACTGTGCAATCAAGGGGGTGCCTGACAGGCTGAGCGGGGTCTGATGAGCCAGTGTGTCACTCCGGAGCCCCAGGGCTCCACAGCTAATCAACCACCAAGGAGGGGGTTGAGGGGCGCGATTACTCAAGCCCTCCATCACCAAGCTGGAAGGAAGGCAATCATAAGCCCATTTCCATGTGCTGTTATTCCCACCCCCCAACCCCCCAACCCCCCAACCCCCCATCTCTCGACTCTCAAATCAAGGTGCACATTTGACCAGGAAAGCGCTGGATGGAGGCAAAGGTTGCTGGTGGGGGTAATCAAATGAAGTGTGAAAAAAGGAGACAAAGGGAAAGAAAGAAAAAAAAAAAACCTTTGGTTCTTCAAGCAATTTATTGAAGCCATTTAACATCTTTAAAAAATCATAAATGAATTGAACATGAGGGGAGCAGATTGAATGAGGCTCAATTGCTTTCCAACCAGCAGCTCATAAGATCCCTGTGATTGGGCTTGCAAATTGAAATGTAAGTCTCATAATACACTGCGTCGAGAAGACAGAAGGGGTTTCGGGTTAAGAAAGGTAAAAGAAGGGAGTTCTCATTTTACCCTGGCAGAGGATTAACACAATGAGCATATGTTAGCAGAGTCACATCTTCTGTCTGGTAAGAAAGGAGGAAGAGCAAGTGAATGAAACCCAAACAAAAGCTTATCTTTTACCCTCTTAAAAGAACACGACTTCAAATAAATGGTTATTTCTTTTTTTCAAGGATAGGACGATGTATAATAGAGGAAGCAGACAAGGAACAGGGAAGAGGGGGCACCTTTTCTACAACTATGATACATACAATGTGAAACAAAGAAGAATTAATATACAGACAGAAGTCTGACAGCCCTGCAGCTTGATAGTGCTCAGACTTCACAAATGCATCACAGCATGTAATTGGAGGTAATACCTCCTCCTGTCCTCTGTTTTAAGTTTGACAGTGGCTGGAGAGGCTCCCAACACTAATAGGCTCCACTCAGAAAGCAACACACACACACACACACACACACACACACCAGGCTCATGCTGTCATCTCAAACTGTCCTTCGATGCATAGGCAGAATATTGACAAAAGGCGTCTCTGATCTGTCTGGGCTCGAGCCTGCCATCATTACAGACTGGAAATCCATTTGAAAAACCCTGCTGATTGTCCGTTGGTCCTCTCAAGGCCCTGATAGAAGAAAAAAAGATAATGTTGCTCTTTTATTAAAGTATCCCTCCTTCTTGTGCTGTGAAATCTCTGGTTTTTCACCCCGCTTGGTACAAAGGACGTATGCGCATCTAACAAAAGATAATGCTGAATTCTTGCAACATAATGCTCTCTGTAGGCTATTTGTGTTCAATTCTGTATCAGACTGACTACCAACCTAGTGCTGCAGCTAATCATTGACTTTATCATTGATTTTCTGGTTTGCATTTGATGATGTTTTACTATAGTGTTAATTATTTTATCAATTTAGCATTTTTATCATAAAATGTTAATACCCATTAGAATTTTCAAAAATTTCATATACAAAAGAATAGTTTTGCTAATTTAACCCCCAAAATATTGAATACCATTACAACAGACAAAGGAGAACATCAAAACTGTTGCCAATTTTATGCTAAGGAATTGTTTATTCAACTATCTCATCTATAGATTATAAAAAAGCCCATCATTTACACAACACACGTGTGATTACAGCTAAATTCATGCTCTATCCACCACCCTCTTACTTCCTATGGATTATGGTTCGCCTATTTTTAATATGTCACATTTTTTTTAGAATTTGGGGTTGACATTGAAATGTTCTAAAATTGAATTATTTCTACTCCCAGTTTATTTAATTTGGTTATTTTGTTCTCAAAGCTGTGAGGGAACAAGGCTTACAGCGTATTGGAAAATTTGTCTGTCCAATGATCTTGTTTCCCGTTGTTCATGATATCCTTGGATATCCTGACCTCATCTCTCCTTGGAGACAATGTGTGTGTGCATGTGGTTGTGTGCGTGTGTGTGTGTGTGCTTGTGGTCGCAAGAAAAATATTTTCACTGGAGCGCAGCATTGCTACATTACGCCACAGACTGACATCATTTCATCCCTATTTAAAAATTGCTTCATTAAGAGATTGCTTTTTTTTTCATTTTGTTGCATTGTAATCTGTGTTCTCCGTACAGTCAGAACAGTCCTGACCACATTTGAAGTAATTACCCCTCTGGCAGACAGGCGATCCATATGTGAACAGTACAGAGGGAGGCCGAGCAGGACATTAACTGAACATTAATTCAGCGATGCCAGCGTGATGCCAATTATTTTAAATGTGGTCAATGGTGGTTGGTTATAAATTTCTCTGAGCACCTATCAGGCCAATAAAAGCTTTTTGGCGTAAACGGCAAACATGCTGCAAAAAGCAAGTCTGGAGGAAAGAAACAGAACAGCAATTTAATTGTTTGAATGAAAACAAAAGAGCAGAAAATGTACAGGGACTGTAAAAAAGGTAGGAATGGAAATTTACACCATAAACAAATGTAAGTCGGTGGTGTGATGTCTTCATTGTACTTATAGGTCCTTATTATCTTATTACCACTACCAAAAAACCCTTCCCTCACTTAAATACAGTTTGACATTTCTAATTGACCTTTCAAAGCATTCAGAAATGCTGACATTTCTGAACTTGCTGCTCTCTACATTTTCTTAATAGATTTGTAATTTACAAAAAATGACAGTGAATACCTATTTTTCTTTTCCCCTTTTGACTCATAAAGGACTTTGTTTTTTTACATTTTTCTAACCTTAAATCAATTTTCTGTTGCAGATAAGGCTTAGGCTTTGCAGAAATGTTAAGCATGTTAAGCAAACTATAGGTGCATCATGCAACTGCATTTTATCTAAAGGTGTGATTAATTCTGATGGTAATGTTTAGTGGGATTTGTGACTAAAATTGCAGGCGAGGAGAACCTGCATTGTTTGCTTTACCAATGAAAATAATCAGCCTAATACACTGCAGATGTCTCATTAAATTTGCATACGATTATTGCAGCGTTACTTCACTTGATCCTTTTCATCAAACCAGATAATACTTGCTGATTGCAGATTATTTTGGCACAGGCGAATTTCATGGTATTATTTTCACTCTCAGTAAAAAAAAGCAATTAGGAGCACAGCTCTTACTTTGCCTGATGTTATTCGGCCTTTAGAGAATAAAACTCTCCTTTCTTTCTCTGGACGAGTAAAAATAAGACTGCATGGTTGAGAGGTTAAAAAAGGGGGGATTATTTGAAGTTGCATTTTCTTTTTCCTTTGTACGTGGCACTTCAAGTTTTACACAGTCAACTTTGAATAACTAACATGACAATTACTAAGGAGAACAAGGTAAAAGGGACAGTGGCTCATTTTTTCAGAAAGACTAAACATACACTGTTATTATAATTAGAATGGAATGATGCCTAATATTAACTAATAAACTCTACTCTATTTAATGTCTTCATTAGACTTACTACTTGTGAGCTGCTATAAATAATGAAAAATAGTTATGGTTTCAAAATGTTTAAATGGTGCGTTCGGCAACAATGTAAAAAATCACAACAACACGGCAGAGAGATGACTGGAAGGAGGGAAAGAGCACTTGAGGCTGGCAGCGAGGAAATAGAAGCACTTGAGACTGAAAAACATGATTTCGGAACAAAACAATCAGACGCCTAATTTTTTATTAACTCTCTGTGATAGAGAATTGATTTGACAAAAATAAACCTGCTGCTTAGCTGATAGACTAATCACACACCACAATCTTCGCCAATCATGTTCTAGTTCACCAACAATATGAGTCTGGTTACGATGACTGCCATCACCTAAGAGGGTTAGAACCTGCAGGACGGTCAGCTTCCACCTTGTCCGACTTCATATTTGAGGCCCTAATTCGTACAAGCATTGTTAATAGCCTTCCTTAAAAAAAAAAAAAAAAAAAAAAGGCCAGCCTCGACCCACCCACAGTCTCCTCTCCCTCTCCTCCCCTCTCAATGATAATCTCTGCCTGGTTCCATATATCTCAAGCTGGTCACATGCAGACAAGCTGTCTTCGGATGAGTCACGGGGGAGCATTTTGCGGTTAACCACACTGCTTTCCGAGGGTAAACTGGACAGTGGATCGGCAGCCGGTAAAGCATTTGCTGAGACAGGAGAGAGAGACCATCCCATATTGTCTGGCCTGCACACAGCGCACACAGTGCTGAGTGGAATCTTCTGGGTATTGGCTGTGTTAACTAAATCGACATTGGCTTTCAACCCCCCCCCCTAGCCATCCATCAGTGGAGGGATGAGCACATGGTGTCGGTCGGGAGGTAACCCCGAGTCTTATGCCATTCTTTTGCAGTTGCATTTGTTACTGCCGGGATGAAGGGAAAAAAAAGAAGGTGAAAAAAAATAGAAGATGTGAGGCAGAATGTGGAGGAAAAGATCTCTGTTTCACCCCCCTCCCTTCCCGATAGTTTTGGTGATAACCATTCATTTGTTGTGGTTTTGGCCTGAAGAGGTTTGTCTTATCTGTTCCTTCTCGTTCTCTCTGGGGGGAAAATAGAGGGTGAGTCTCCATCCTACTCTCTCACAGTTGATTAGTAACTCCTGCTCTACCCCTACGCTCCAGGGATTCCATGCCAGCTCCCCTTATACATCCCCTTGTCATGCACATACTCACACTTCCTCTCTTTTCTCTCTCTTTCACTCTCCTAAAACACACACACACTCACATGCACACACACACACACACACACATCCTCCTACAGTCATGGAACAGCAATTTGAGGGAATCACACAACCAGGACCTGACATTTATAACAATGAGAGCTTGATTAAAAGGGCAGAAAGAAACGGTGTCACCCTCCATTCATTGTCCTTAGCCCAAGTTAAATAGGATTTAAACCTGTGCATTGCGGCTGATACCTCCACTGTCAATTCCTGATTGCTCCAAAGCAATGAGAAGAAAAGGTCTTGTTATTGTAATGCATGTGCGTAACAGCACTGCAACTGAGGTGTCAGAGGTGACCAAGTTTACACAGAGCGTCTGAGAATAGATAAGGACGACGCTAACGCAGGGAGGGGAAGGCAAAGCTAATACTGCTCCGGTGAATGCCACGGTGTTTGAAAGGCACAGGAATAAGGCTTAGTTTTATCTGGCTTGGGGCAACACACAAAAGGCGCCAGCATTGCAACGTGGCGGGTTTTAAAATTGGGATCAAAAGGTTCAAGCTAATTAGCAAGCTAAATAAGAGTCCCCTAGCTTCATCTATGTAACCACCCTCGCTCTTTTTCCCTCTCTCTGCCTCTTTTGCTGCGGTGCTTGCTGTGCCTATGGTCTGTGTGTGTGTGGTTTTGCCAGCATATAGTGTGTCTGGAAAAAAGTGAAGACAAATTACACCCCATGCTGAAAAGTAAAAAAAAAAAAAATAATCACCAAATTACCTCCAACAAGATGATTCTAATTAACTATGTAATATTGCTAACATGACCCTGAGAGAGAGAAATGCCCCGTGATCAAGCTTTCTTCTCAAACTGTTTTGATGTTATTCGACTTTTCCGGCAGCGCCCCGAGGAGGGCTGAGATGGGAGAGTCAAATGGAAAGGACAAGGGCACATAATAAAGACAAATGGCCAGAGCATGAAATTTGATTCATTGCCTTGGTACAGAAACATTCGCAGGGAAATAGCCAACATTGACATGCCATGAATTTCAAAACACTGTCAAATCCAGAAAATAAAAAGCACAAGTCCTGCTGTAATGACATCGAGCCCCTGCAGGTCCCTGCAGGGGGACCCCGAGCATATTGTGGACCAAATCAATCAGACTGGTGCTTCTGCTGGACGTCTTGTTGTGTGAAGATATCCAAAGGGTTGCATAATCTGTTTTACAAAGAGATAGTAGCATTAAATGGTGTCGAGTAATGCAGATAACTTTTTGTAGTGCCGTCTTTAAGTGGGTTCAGCCTTTAGTTACACAGCTACAACAGACTATGGAATCCTCCTGCAAACAACACGGAGGTGTTCGACACACTTGTGGCTTATGAGAACCTTACTAGGTGTTGTAGTTAACTTCTTGGCTTTTAATTTGGCTTTCAAATTTCCTCTGTTTCCCTCCTTTCTGCCTTTGCTATTTTAATCATATTGTTTTTAATGCAGATTCTACGCTTGCATTGTTTTACATGTAGTAATTTTCTCATTTTTTGGTTTAAATTTATCCTCATGTTTTAATCCTGTAAAGCACTTTGTTGAAGCGTTGGAAGAAGTGCTAAAGATTAGTATCCACTTGTGAGATTTCTGCCTTCATCAATCAATGTAAGAGGAGAAGAAAGAATTTTTTATTAAATAAAAGGACTTTGTGTTTTTCTGGATACAAAGTTAACCCGTGTATATGGTTTTAATTGGAACATTTTTCCTCCCAAACAACAGTCCATGTTCGAAATTTAATTCACTTCCACTGTATTTGGTATTTTCATAATCTGATCATATAAAACTAAAACTACATAAAACACTTCTTGGTTTAGTGCTGCAGTGCCAAGTAGGCCTCTGAACACTGAGGGTAAACAACAGAGCTTTTTGTTAGACTTTTTGTAATTGGAATATTCTGACACTTCAAGCTTTCGTCCCTTCTCCTGATGTTTTACACATGAAAACCAATGACGTTCTTCCTAATAAATGACATCAACCATTTATGCAACAGCAAAGTGATTCTATGATTTTGAACGGGGGAAAAAAAGTGACATTTAAAACCATAAAGAAACTCGGTACCTTATTTATTTCAATAGGCGTCAGAAGCATATGCTTGCAGCAGACCTTTCACTGCAGAGCACCCACTTTGTAGTAGGATATGAAAACACCATCTGGTGTGTTAGCAGCGGCTAGGCTAGGCTAGCTGGGGCCTAGATAGAACCCTGCTGTGTCACAGGATTATCTTACTGGTTGGTAGATCCGCTCCATTAGCCCCTAGTGGCTTGGATTATTGGATGAGCATTATTATGTGTGACTGAACAAGGAGCTAAGTACCTGCACTTCCTTGATGCTGTCAGTGTTAGTGATCAGACAGATAGAAAGCACATTTCAGTGCACTGCACATTTATAACGCCTTATCTGAGATGTGAACACACTGTTTTAGTAATACTCTTTGACTTGGACTCACACAGTGCTTTTAACATGTGTTGACTGGCTTCACTGACTCAACTCAACAACAACAAAAAAAAAAAACCAGGCTCTGTACTTCAGAAAGACAGAGTATAGCACACCTGGAGCAGGTATTTTGTTTGTGAGAAGTAGAATGTTCCCCCTTCAAATGTGTCTAAACCGAATCACAGACAAGTGCAGAAGACAGCACGTTCAGAGCCGGCCCCTCTGCTCAACAAAACGAACATCTGCCGTTTCTCATCAGCGAGATTGAAGCTAATGACGAGCCGTGAGTGTGCTGACAGAGAGAATGGAATTGGATTGTGTACAAGAGGCCCAGTGAGACCAGACATATGTTTTGGAAAATGTTGTGGATGGAGTATGGCTTTAGTGTGTGTGTGTGTGTGTCTGTTTGTGTGTGTGTGTGTGTGTGTGTGTAAACTAAGAGTGGGAGAGGCAGAAAATAGACCTCTGCAAATTTCTTTTGCAGTGCATTTATCCGTCCATGTTTATCCAAGTGGATGAAGAGGGAGTGTGTTAGCGCAGGTAAAACAAATGTTGTATTCCTCCCCCCTTCAAGCTCTGCTTTTGCTAACAGATAATGGAATTACACATCAAAGAAGCTTCTGCCTGTATCCAATTCTTCTGTGACCTCTACCAGCCTTTGTTCATATTCACCACGACAACTCCCTGGACACAAACCTCCAACAGCAGGCTTCTCCCAGCATCCCTTCCCTGTCTGGGGAGAGATTAAATTTAGATGAAAATGAAATATTCATTTGCACTCAGCAACTGATGGCGATCTTAATTTTATATAACTTTTGATGCAACATCTCTCCTCATTGTTCTTTTTTATCACCAAACACTTCGTTTTTTGTTTTTTTTTTTTTGAATGTTCTCCTCTTCCCTCCCTTTTCCCAGCTCCACAGTCCTCCTGTGAGTTCCTCTCAATACAAGCAGCCCCTTTGGGTTTGACTTTGTTAAAAGTTGAATTGCAAAAGTACCATTACAGCTTTTTTTTTTTTTTTTTTTTTTTTTTTTTGGGGGTTGATTAAAATATTGGTTGGGAATTAAGATTTTGAAAATTGCAAAAAACAGTGAGGGGGGGGAGGGAGGGGCAAATAAAAACC
>JAQNCA010000030.1:7111611-7125234 GCA_029783725.1 Acanthurus tractus
TGATACATTTTAAATGATAGATAGATAGATAGATAGATAGATAGATAGATAGATAGATAGATAGAAACTCATTTGATGTCGCAAACAGTAATGATAACAGACATTTTCAGCGTTATATTCTTAATAAGCCGACACCACATTGTTTTTTTTTTTTTGCAATAATGATATATAGTTTTAAGCATATTCTGAAAAATGCACTGTTACATTTCTTTGTGCTTAATAGAACAGTGTTGATGAGATAGTGCTGCGGCTCATTGGTTTTATTTTTCTGTTTAGAATGGGGGAGAGGAATAAACTGTGCATCAGGGGGCATGCAAGCAAGAACAAGCCAGACTGACTGCCACTGCATATTCATGTCTCCCAGAGCAGATTTATCGCCTCTTGGCACAATGTAAGGACTATCAACGTGAGTTATGTGGCCCGGCTCTCGCATTATCGAGATTCATTGACTTGCTGCTCTTTCAAATACAAAATGTACACAGCTCTAGCAAACAAGACATTCTGGGTCTGTGGGTGCCCTCTATAGAGAGATGGAGGTCTATGCTCTCAATCACCTGGGCTGATAACTGGAGAGTGTCAGGCCCTGGAGCAGGAGAGTTCCCCACTTTGACAAAAAAGAGAAATGGGAAAACACATAATGAAGTATCTTCGTTGAAAATCTACATTTATGAGTAGTTGTTGATGCAAACTGGAATTAAATCACTTGTGTTTCTCAAGGCAGTTGGCATTCAGTCTTCATGTCATAATAAGCTTTGTCGTCCGTTCTCTCCTTGTCATTGTAAGAAGCACCATATGTTACAATGTCCCCTGCCATTACAAGAAATGGTATTAATGCACTGCGACACCGGGAGGAAATGAAGCCAGGAGAATTATTAGAAGTGACTAGAGTAGTGCTGGTGTCAGGTCTTTAATGCGTCGTGTTATTCACAAAGTCTGAATTTAGTGTTCAAGGAAGTGTTCAGATCCTCTGCTCAGGTTAAAGTACCGATACAACAAAGAAAAACATGCTCATTTTAAAAATAAAAGCCCCCAAATTAAAATTTCTGACTTACAGGATCAGTCTGTGATTCTCATGTGATACAATTTTTGTCAAATTCAGCCATTAAAAAAAACAGGGGCTTTATTCATATAAGCAAGTTTACAAAAGAAGCCAGACTTTTTGCAATTTGTCTGACCCATTTTCAGTTCATTTAGTTCCATAAAGCAACATAGTTTAAGTTCAGTAACTTTAGCAGTCTATGCTTGGAAACTAATCTGGCACATGACAGGCTAACTGTTAAGCTAACCTGAGTTTCTGCTTAAATTCTGCTAACATTGACTTGATAGGAAAGCGATGACTTTGCAACCAACTCTCCAGGATTTTTTATAAAAAATTAAATCAGAAAAATAATATATAGTAAGTTACATAAATTATTCAGTAATAAATGATGAGATATAGACTTACACTTTAAATTATATGGTATAAGACATCAAATGTTGTGTGAAATATGTCTCAATGTTACTCCAGTAGAATGATAATGACTTGGCCTCAAGAATAGTTAATAAAAATAATGAAACTGAAATATAGCATATAAACATTATCATTAACATTAACCTCCTTTTTCCAACAGAAAACCATGCTGAAGAATAGAATACTCTATGTATTAGTTATCACATTTAAGAATTCAAAAATGTAAACTTAGATGTGAGGGAGTGATGTATAGAGAGAACAAGAGAAAAGAGAAGCAAGCTGGCATGACTCTGCTGAAAAAACATGTTATCTAACAAAACATCAAACTGCATTCATATTATCTGTATTGTCTCTTCGCAAATCATGTTCAAGAGTGCATCAACATACCTTAAAATATCACTCAGCCCTACAACACACCCCCTGAGATCTTTTTT
Organism: Acanthurus tractus; assembly: GCA_029783725.1. NCBI lineage: Eukaryota > Metazoa > Chordata > Actinopteri > Acanthuriformes > Acanthuridae > Acanthurus > Acanthurus tractus. The sequence goes on from JAQNCA010000030.1 coordinate 7,113,496, forward strand.
TACACCTAACAAAGTGGTTTTGTGGCCTAAACCAAACCAATCTGTGTTTGTTTAGAGGGTGTATCATGTAGGCGGTGTGTCTTCATGATACACATGGAGTCATTTATTTTAATTTTTTCCCAGTCATTAGTGTTTTTGCATAGATAGTGTGCTGACTTCACCTTTAGGTACGGAAAGTACAGAAAGCAAAGGTGCTCGTTCTGCAGAAAAATGGGCCATAAGATTATTTGATTATATTATACATTATTGGATCATCATCGCTGATTCAATTATGTGTGAAAGTTATTGTGTTTAAGTGTTCATGGGACACTTTACTTCTGTAGCTGCTTGAGGAGCTAGTTTTAGCTTCTTTATTTGCATTTTGGTAGCTTAGTTCAATGGTTCCAGATTTGGAGGCCAGCCCCCCTCCAAAGGGAGTAAGTGGAGTTATTTATGTGAGAGGAAAAAAGCAATCCTGCAATACGATATTAAAATATTAGACAGTGGGACACCCTCAACATTTGTGTACAGTGCAAAACTCTCATAAATGTACTTCCAATTATAAAAATGTGTCACTTTAACTTGATTAACTTACTTCCTATTTTCTACAGGTTTATATGTTTGAATAGATTTCCCATTGGTTAAAAATAATGGTAATTAAAGATTTTTTCAATTATTTTTCATCTTTATTTGATGCTGATGTAACCGTGCAAGCCCATGTCGCAGCAAAAAAAGAAACACAGAAGTGTAAAAGTTGGCACAGAGGTCTGTTTCAACATCATCAAACCGCTGTTAAAAAAAAAAAAAAAAAAAAAAAACTCAGTCCAGTCTCGACTTTGAGTAAATTAAAAAGTCATTTTGGCTGCCACTTTTTAAGCAGGTCACACATTCATATACCACAACTCCATCACGTCCATTCTGTTCCCCGTGAAATGATTGCTGCTGCATTTACAACCGGCCAGTGATCAATGTCTCGTCTGGCAAGTTTAGTTATAACTGAGGGCTTGAGAAACATCAAGTCTCCATTGTGAAGCTGGAGACATCGACGAGAGGTGTACTTAGTTGACGGGATTGATCAGCACATTTTGTTTATTTTTTTTTTTTCTGAAGATTGTGAGAGAGGAGGAGAAAGAGAACAATCAATTTCCACACAGCGCCTTTCACTGCATGCTTGTATACCTACGATTGGCTGGAGAAGATGTGCAATCCAAAATGTTAGATTGTTCATAATTATTTGGAAAAATTGCTGTGCTTCGATTGAGCTTTAAAAATGAATCATGTGAAGCGTTTTTCGCCATTGATTTTGCTTTTCTCTTCAGCAGAAACATAAAGAACTCTGCCATCAGACTGAACATAATGTTGAAGATCGAACATCTCCCCTCAACAATGAGTCAATAGGAACTCATCTCTAAGTCTAAGTCCGTGGTCATAAATTAGATGCTTTTTTTTTTTTTCACAGGTCTTTTTGATGGGATTCAGCTTTTTGATGGTGGGGCTTTAGCTTTGTTAAAAGAAAAGATGATTGTTTCATCAAAAGGCCACGGAGGCAACTTTTCAAACTAGCGTATTGATCTCTTGGAAGAAAAGACAGTGACAAATCAAAAATATGTGTGAAGGCACAGAAGCCTGATGTTTGGGGTAGAAAAAAAAACATATTTGGCTTTTTCATTGTGAGCAGGATAAAGTACACCTGAGAGGTCCATTTTATATCTCATTCTTTTGCCGAGGCCCTGCGTCTTCACAGAATTAAAACATTTGAAGAGGCTTTGTTCAAAATGTCTGCTCGCTGTGAGGCAGTGCACAGAATAGCACATTCCTTTCAGAGAAGCCACAATGTATACAGCCTCTGGTGGTACATATAGTTGCCATGACAGGGTTTGTGGCAACTCCATTTACAATGCCCATATAGCTTATGTGTGCAGACAGATAATTAAATGTCGATTTTACCCTCTTCAACTGCACTGGGGCAATATAGCTGCTTTCCTGACAGATTGAACGCTTGCTACAGCCCCACGCTCTTATGATTCAAGGCAAGGTGCCATGTGCAGACAAGGTTATGAGGAATTGGCCCAATTCTGGCACTGATTGCAACGTTTACTGGGGCTCTATACTGCTCTGGCTTGGAGTTGGAGACTGCTCAAGATGTATGTGCTGCTGCTGACGTATGTGGGGGCAGTGTGTTGGGGGAGAGGTTGGACAATCACAAGCCTGATCAGTCATCCAGACAGTGTGTGAGATGGGAAATGACTGCTGGCGGGGTCCAGCCACTGGTTGTAGATGAGAAAGGCATGGAGTAATAATAGATTCCTGACCAACCTGATTCATCAATTGAATTATCAGAGTTATCACCCCCATTGTTTCCACCATCTGTCTTCAGTACTTAACACATGCTTATTATTTTGAAATTGTTTGTACATAAGTACAGCAAATTTATCCAAGTTAAAATCTGTACTTTTATTTCTAGAGTGAATAGTTTCTGTCACAGTTTGGTGTGTGCTTATGCAATATGTGCCCAGTTAAACAAAGAAAAATACTTCTAATCCACAGTTGTTCAGTTCTCGGGTGTAAGATCAAGGAGGCAAGCAGGGGGGAATTAAAATCACACTTGAAAACTTCTATTGGAGAACCTATGGAGTACAATCAAGGAGTGATTAATTTTCTCTGTGATTGCACTTGACCCTGTGTGCATGGTATGCATCGCTAGTCCTGACCTCCACTCAGGCTGTCAGCAGAGTGCAGCTACGACCAGGATGTTGTTTTTGTCCTATGCTGAGGTCATCTTATTTGCATAGTTATTGTTCTGGCTTTGGATGTGTTGGATTCTTAGATTGACAGTATTTTTTTATGCTTTTCCTTCTTTTGTCTGAGCTTTTAGTGCATTATCAAACAGTATCTAATAGTGAAACATCATCGTAGCGAGTGTTTACGACTGAAGTAAAGTACTGCTGTACATTAATTCATGACAACTTTAAATATTTTATTGAAGCGAGTGGTCAGTGTTGAATAATGGTATAAGGTGCACATGTAATCCCAGGTTTTGATTTCCTTTGTTGCATTATCCTCATCATTTCCTGTCTGTCTCTACTGTGAAACTGTCAAACAAGGGAAATATTATAGAAAAAAATTGGGAGTATGAAAAAACCTTTTCATAGTCAAAAATTTACATTAACAAGGCCGAAAACATTATTACATTTCATATCCAAAACAACAGAAAGATCAACTTTTCTTGCTGTAAGTTTCACTGGATTTCTATCTGCCTGATAAGACTAAGCTCAACCTCAATTGCTTTGTACATTTTCAGCAAACGATCCTCCTTTTTTCCATGTTTGTCGTATCAGAAAAATATACAATAATTTACCTGCACCCAAATTTCAATTATTTAGCAAGTAGAAAGTATTGAAGATAAGAGAAGCAATCACTTGAGTTTATTGAATCAACAAAATACAAAACGACAGCAAACCCGCCTCACATCAATGTATAGAGATAGTACAAGAGTATTAGAGTCCAAAAGAATAAGAGGAAGGCTTGTTAAAAGAATAACATCAATATTTCAATATATTGATACACTCAAGGCACCTATTTTTTCAAACAAATTAGACATAGATGTACTTTATGTAGAGCCACAACTAACGACCTTGTGAAATTATCGTTCTATTTTTAAAATGTCAAAAAAATAAAAAATTTTTAAAAAGCACAACACAGTTTCTCAAAGTCCAAGGTGACATCTGCAAATCTCCTGTGTTAACTGACCAACATACCAAAGCCCAGTTGTACGATTATAAAAGTCAAGCTGCAGTTCTCTACATTTATGAAGCTGGAACTCAAGGCATTTTTTTAGTTTTACTGGAAAAATGTATTTCATCATTTTTTTTGCCACTATTTTGTTGACCATTTTGAATTATACCATGCAAGAGCGAGGTAAGAAGTGTGAAAAGTTCATGGCCAAAGGTAGAAGGAGATAAATTATGCAGCTCTTGTTACATGCACCGTTAAACTCTTTGAGATATTTTGCCAAAAGCTGCAATTTAAGCTACTGTGGTCCACTTTCCAGAGGTCCAAGAGGGTGACTTCTACGAAAAAAAGGGAGCAGTATACTTCATAGTTACTGGACTATGTAAGTGTGTAAATGTAGGAGGGGGCTAAGTTGAGAAAGAAATGCTTGGTTTCCTTAACTGACTCCCTCTTTGGCCATGAACTTATCAATCTCGTCTTGATTTACCGTCACACTTATGAAGATTTTAACAGAATCAAACTCCGATCTCACAACAAACTGATGTTTCTTTTTACTGTATAAACATGTGGATACAGTGATGCTGATTCTCATTGTGAGAGGTGGACTCATGCTTGTGCTGAGCTTAATGCAAAGTATCAGGTATTAAAGTGTGCATAATGAGAATATATGTAAATAAAAAACACAATTATAAAACTATGGGAAGGCCATCAGCCAAGCATCCTGGAAGTATGTTTACCATCTCCGGAGAGTTTGTACAGTGCTTCAAAGTAAGGTGAAGTGAGAGCCAGTATCATGACATGCCTCGCAGATACTCCAACAGCCAATACCCACAAGGCTTTGTTCCAGAGGTTATCTTCCCTCTCCACTCAGTTCACTCGAGTAGCCTATCTATCAGTGACGGAGAGGGGACAACGGTGACAGCCACAGCACGATTAGACACTATGTCAGCTAAAATTGTGCAGGCAGTTGAACGGGGCCAGCCTTTGTTGTTGTTTACACAGCGTTTGCCCATCATTAGGCCTGGAAAAGCTGGCTGCTTGTTTCTTTTATATTAATTAAACTAAATATACAGTAAAGGCTGCACGTGTGGCTCCCAGCCAGAAATTTGAAGTAAGACTCAATTAACCTCAATGACCCTGTATAACACAAACAATGAGAAATTAATTATATGCAGCATCCGACCCAGACAAGCTGAGTGGCTTCAAAACTGCATTATAAATGGTTTAGAATGCATTTCCACCTCGTTTTTCATCTGCATCTGCCAAATCAACAGCCCATTAAAAAAATCTGCTGAAACATAAAAAGAATATCATGAAAGCACAGGTGTTGGCAAAAAAGAAGAGCTCTGAGAATCAGCATTTCTTTTTTGTTTGTGTTTTTTTATGGACATGATTGTACTCTCATGAGCCCTTCATTGACTTCACTTTAATGTCAGACAGACATAAGCTTGTCAGATATTTTAACACAACAGTAAACAGGATATTTTTCTGTGCTGTCTGTCAGTGTGTGTGTGTGTAGAGGGACCTTGAAGTTTTCTGCATTTGATGTCAAGTTTACTTTTCTTGTTTGACGTAACAAGTTGGTTGTATTGGCCAAAGAGAGCACATTTGTTGCAGACAGGTTAAGCAGCCTAATGTGTGTGTGTGTGTGTGTGTGTGTGTGTGTGTTTGTAAGCTAGTTCCACTCTGACACATGCATGCACACACTCAGACAACCTGTGAAAGAAAGTGTCTCGCTAATTTGAAACGTGTTTGCATTTGTGCACAATACAGTGATCCGCAGACTTTCATGTTATCACATTGGCAGTTATGAGTAATTGCACCCTGCAGCAGTCCCTACCCCTCGACAACTTTTAATTATGTTACAAAGTGCACATGCTCTCTTGCATTAATGTCTCCGCTGGAGTCTTGAGCGATTACATTCACTTTGGTGTTGTACAAGGACTAGCTTTCCCTAAATCATAAAAACATGTTTATTAATCTTACGAGATAAACTCACACCGCGGTATTTGTTCATGTGGGATGGGGATTATCCTTTGTGTTATGTATGATAAGGAATTTTAAAAATAATGTGCAGCAAAACCGTGGAATGCTTACAGAAGCTGAAAGGCAGCAGGGGAGCCGTAGTCTTATTTTTGAAGAAAGAGAAAAGCAGAGATGGAGAGCTGACAACGTGAATGAATGAACCCACTGTAACATATTCCTCAGGCACCATGGATCATTTATGTTTTGTATGGCCTATGCCTGGAACATCTCTCCCTGTGGAGCTGAATGTGTGTGTGCGCTGTCCATCATCGAAAGAGCAGATGAGTGTGAAGTGAAGCACATTCAAACCAGCAGCATGTCAGTCAGGGTTTCATGTTGGGCAAGTCCCTCTTGTCTCACTCGCGTTGAGGAACACACCGAGGCGCGAATTCCTCACAACCAGCTTTTAGCGATACATCAAGACATGAAATCTGAAACTATGTTCTTGGTTTTGTTTTTAAATTGCAGATGAGCAAACAAAAAGCAACATTTCGAAACATATGAGCTTGCATTAACTTTTACTTGAATCGGCTTTATGATGCAGCTCATGTTGTGAAACATGTACATACGAGATGGTGTTCAATTAAAAATGCTACGAGGAGAGTTCAATTATGTGTTGGTTTATCAGATACACACAAGGGAGGATAAAGCCAAAAAATTTGCAAAGAAAATATGCAGTGATCTACCAACAAGTCGCATATTCACACAGTTTCCCCCCCTCAAGAATTTTTTAATATCCTGAGTGATATGGGACCAATTTTCCAGAGAGGATTAAAGGAGACCTTTGGGATACATCTGTTTAGTTAACATGACGATAAAACCATGAAGGTGTATTCAGGTTTTCATGATAAGTTTAGAAATTTGGCTTTTTTTGTGTGTGTGTGTGTGTGTTAAATTTACCTTCAGGATATAATTTAGAGACGATTTATTAGCTATTTAAATGTTACAAGACGTGCACTTGTTTAAATATAAAACACCTATTTAATGCTTGACTGATTATGACTGCATACATTAAGCACAGTGGAAAAATGACCAACACACTCGCTGGAGTAATCACTGAGCGGGTTTGAAAAAAAAAAAAAAAAAAAAAACAGAAGACAGGGGTCATTCTGAAATGTGCTCTTACAATCAATGTACACTGCAGCGTGCTGGCTTAATCAAAGATCTTGTACATGGATAATCGCTACAAGTGAACCTTGCCTGGCTGGCATTTGCATATATTGAGTTACAGGAGTCAGTCTCACTCACACTCTATCCTGTGGATCGCTGCTTGTGATGTTATCTGCGTGAAGCTGAAAACATCAAAAGTGCTTACTTTAAATCATTTTTCTCACATCAGTGTGGTTACAGTTTGACGTTGATTCTGTTTAATGGAGAGCTGGAAGGAAACTTAAAATCTCTTATGGAGTTACAGTAATTTTGCAGAAGTAGAGATGGAAAATGTCATTGCTTATTTATTGATATCAAAGTGAGGATGTAAGTGCAGTCATGATTGAATAATGTGCAACCATGTGACTTATTATTAATTAGTATAAATTTCCTTGAAAATTCATCAACATTTTATGTCTTGTCAGTCTGTTTGCCTCCAATGAAGTACATTATAGCTACAGTACAAGCCAGAGTCTCCGTCTTGGGGTTCAAAACCCCTCAAAAAGGTCAAAAGATTAATCCAAGGAGTCTTGAGAAGAAGCAACAAACAATCATTTCATTATCAACTGATTTGTCGATTATTTTTGGGATTAATTGTTGAGTCTAATGAAAGATGAATAGTTGTAAAAAATGCTCAACACAATTTCCCAGAGCCCAAATAAGATTTCAATACAGCTTTTTTTTTCAATCAACAGTCCAATAATCCTCATTTTCTGTCACAAGTGACGAAGTAGCAAATTTTTTTATAAAGGAAGCTGAAACCAGCAAGAGTTTGACATATTTGCTTGAAAAATTATTTAAATGACTAATAGATTATCAAAATTGTTGGCATTTAATCTTGTTTTGATGAACTAATTTACTACTCGTCTCATCATGCAGCTCTAGTCAAAATGTGACTGACAGGAATAAAAAAAGCAAATCTGCCACACAGTTGTGTTTGCTGTTCACACTGAGTCTGAAGAGACAGAATTTGGTCTTCACTTGCTGAGAAACAGAGAAACAGAGGAAGGAAGTAAAAGATGTCCATCCAAACACTAAATTAGCAGCTTGTTGTTTTCCAACCACAATTCAACTGTGTGAAGAAGAACAAACTTTCAAGTATGTTTCTGGACAATCACTATCTGTTTACGCCTCTGATCAGAAGAAAGAAACACTAGAGATCAATCAGCTCCATCAGTTTGGACAGAAGTTCTGAACAGAAAAATCATTTATGAAATACACAAGTTGATTTGAAGTGAAAGTTCTTTCTTGGCTGTTTTGATGATTCAACAAAAGAACACTTTTTTTTGAAGAAAACATTATCAGGGTTAAAATAGTACATTTCCAGTTCTGACCTTGATTTGTTTTTAAAGAAACAAAAGATAATCTTGTTTAAATCCCCACTTCACACACACTCTTTTTTTAAAAGTTCTTGTCCAAACGCATTTTCAATACTAAAGTCATTACTTTGTTTACTTTTGTTTTCCTTTATGAAAAGTGAAATAAAAACTGAAGGCCCTATTCTTTCCCCTCCTTTATAAATCCTGTTTCTATAAACCACAGGCCTCGTCCCCTGCCAGTCACTGCTGCTTGCACTAGGTTGATCAACTGAAGAGCACTGGGCATCGAGATGGCTACATTAGCAGGACTAATCCATTAATATTTGTGTGTCTGTCATACCAAGACTCAGGTGAAGATTCTGTTGAACACCAAAATCAAGTTAGATAGTGATAAAAATGTGATGCTAAAACACATTGCTGAGGTACAACATGGTAAGTTTAACGTCTTTTAGTTAAAGTTTAGTTGTTTTACTACTGCAAACTCTCGCTCTCTGCACTGACAACTTTCCACTGCGTTCTAGGTTTCAGGTTTCTTTGTCTGTGATTTGCTTGAAACTTGTACCAAATGTAGCTTGAACAGTTTGTGTTTTAACCTCAGATTTCCAGGAAGTGTGCAAGCTTCTCCAGCTTCAGTTAAAGAAATACAAAAACACTTCTTTAGTGTCAAACTTTATGACGATAAAAGTCAGTATTGTCAACCTGACCCTTTTTGGGGATGTATACGTAAGAGAAACACATGAGGAACACTTGAGGAAAGGGATTATATAACTATTAAAGAATTTAATTGAATGGAAATATGGTCAATAGTTAAAGAAGTCAATTTAAGTCATTAATGAGTAATTTAAAAATACATTTCATTTGGCATTATGAGTCTTTTACAGAAGACTGTAATTAAATCCAACTGTGGTACTGTGGTTTCATTTGCTAAACGTGAGACAAATTGCATTCACAAATGAAGAAAACCAGAGTCAAAGAACCATTGTGAATCTCGCATCATGCAACGAATTCTCACAAGTTCATAATGAATTAAATAATTAATTTCAACAAAACTGATACTAACTAAACGTGATTATCTGTTTTGTTCATTTTTGTTCACTGAGTTAAATTAGCAGATATGGGATTCGAAAATATCTCGGTTTCAGTCAGATAGAAGATGATGCTTTCAATGATGTTACTCTGGTTGTTGGAGTGCCGTCCTCGTGTCTGAGCCTTTTTTCTGCTCCGTTGTTGCATAAATCTCTCTGAACATTGTCTTCATAGACCAGTTTAAGTCTCATGAGAATTAATTAACCTATATTGTTCATGGTGACATCTCTTGAAGGCCCTGTGGGAAACAATGCAACTCCTCCTTTACTTGCATAGTCAATAAGAGGGAGTGACCTGACAAGAATGTAAATTTGTTGCATTGTCTAATGGAGAACAATGTTCCTCATTTTTTACTCTATTCCTGGAAGAAATATCCAACATAATACGGATATCTTGGAAATGACATAGAGGGGTGATTACCTCATCTCAAGTGGCTTGTTTTTAATCACATTTTTCTCTCTTACAAATGTACATTTCATAATCCATCAGCTTTTATTTCACACTGTATTAATTTATCTTTCTCTCTCTCTCTCTACTGTCAGAGTTGCGGGGCTTCGGTTTTAAATGAGCATCTTCCAATTTTTTTTTTAAAAATAACACAGAATAGCAACATGCTGTGGCTCCACCAGAGAGCAGCCTTAAAGACTGGAGCTTTACCTCAAAAACAAGACATTTAAGTGCTTCACCACTGGGAGGTTGCAAAGGTCTAATTAGCCACTGTGTCTGCTCTGTCAGCGATGGCAGACCTGTGCAAGGCCCTTCCGTCTGCTGCCAAGTGAGCTCCAGTATAACGCTGTAGCTCCATATTACGGTGTCAAGCACAACTGCACCTGTTTCCTGTATGCTGCTGGTTCTCCCCATGGGAACGCTTCTGAGTAAAGGATACAGCAATTATCCACGGACTGCAAAGCGAAAGGTGAAAGGATTTGTATTTACCAGGCAGTGAGTGGTTAATGACAATACAATATGCCGGAATTATGGGGATTAGAGGCCAGGGATTTGTGTACGTACTGTACAGTCGGTGGAATTTCAATCAACACCTTCGTGCTACCTCCGTAAATTGAGCGAGGGTGAGGGAGGGTGGATAATATGCTGTGGGAAAGGACAAATGAGCTGGCAATGAGTTCCCCCCCCATGATTACTCATAGGGTTCATGTGATATTTTAAGTTTTAGTTTGTGCACTATAACCATGTAAAGAAACAGGGGAAATGAGCTGAACATTACGGTGACTCCGGAGAACTCTCTAGTCACATGGAGTTTAATTTATTGCCCTTAATCACAGGTACAGTCTCAAAGGTCTCTGTGGCTCCTAATAATTAATCATGAAGTCCAGCAAAATACGAACTAGATTTTTTTTTTTTTTTTAATTAATGGCCAGGAAAAAAAACAAGAAGAGCGACAAATAACATGCTTGTCGGATTTGCAGGTCTTATATGAGGCATCAACTTAAATTGTCATCATCCTCATAGTGACCAACACCAGTCAGAGTGGCTGATGTACTTTTACTTTGTAATTTGTATTCATTATACTCCATATTGAAGTCTGTGTTCTGTGTTTTACCTGGCTGTAAGACAAATTACAAGTTTAAGTTGCACAGTGATTTAAAGCAGATACCATCCGCAGCTGACAGTAATCAAATACAGATGATAATATTAAACGGATTATCTGACTGAACCACAAACGAATTGTCTTATTTTTAATGTGTAAACAGATTCCTTTTTGCCTTCCTGTCATCATTGGTAATGTATGAAGTTGTGCAGCCATTTCTCAGAGTGCAATGATTACATTAAGAGTGCAATCACACAAAAAGCAGCAGCACTTAAGTTCAGCACTGTAAGGAAATACAACACTAAACATCTGCCTCATCAAGCTTAATTTCGGGTGAGATGGTGCTGCTTTATTCAAATGGAAGAACCTCTGTGCAGTGAGCAATATAATAGCAGCAGATTTTTTAAAATCTTATTGTTGGAGAGGTTTCAAACTTATATGACATTTTACACCCAATATAAATCATCCACAACTGGGCCTTTAGCTGGTTGATGTCTTCTGTTCTTAAAGGCTGAGGGCAGTGGGTACCAAGTAGATGGGAAACTGCAGATTTGAATTATTTCTTCAAGGTTTGCTAAAACAATTGGCATGCGTTGTTTTTATCTAGGTGATCACATGACAATTCAAATGTGAACCCAGTCATGATGTGCTGAGTGCAATTAAGAGAACAAATTATTTCTTCTGCTGATGCTAAAAGTTGGCCCTGGACATAAATTGTGCATTGCAAGTTCATCCAATTTATTCAGTAATACAGAAAGTCCAAACACACATCAATAAGCCATTTAATTATTTACCATTTTTACTCGGTCGTCTTTTCAGTCTGAGGGCCCTATCGTACACCCGGCGCAAAGGCAATGCGCCGGTGACGCAGATGTCATTCCTATCTTACACCCCGCGCAA
>JAQNCA010000030.1:7165637-7176342 GCA_029783725.1 Acanthurus tractus
ATATATATCAGTTGGTTAAGGTGAACAACAGAGTCTGACTTTGTGGTGCATTTTTAGAATTTAATCCCACAGGTATGGTTGACTCTTTAATTGTGAAAATAACCATGTAAAGAAATGTCATAGGTTCAAAATGGAGAAAACCAAACAAATCTAAGTTAGCATATTAATCTGGTCAGCCCTTGTTGTTCATACAAGAGACTGAAATGTTAACAAATAAAATAAAAAAAAAAAATAAAAACAAATAAAACTAAATTAAGTAGAGCCCATACATACATCCTTGATGTCAGACCTAGAAGATAAAATACTGATATTTTTTAAGGGAGGGTGCTTCTTAGATATGTACTGGACGTTTGCTGAGCCCACAACTCAAGGTCAGCATGAGTCACAAGTGGTTTGGAAGAAGGATGTGAAGGGGTCAAAGAGGCTGGAGAATGGGGAAAACCATGCTGAATGTCAAATTTAGGGGAAGACACAGTCAGCCAGAAGAGGCAACACTAAAGCTCTGCACTCAGCTAGCTGCCCTGGCCTGTTGACTGAAGTACTTTGCTCTTTTTCCAACAGCACTGCAACAAATTGACCATGTACTGTATGCAGGAGCAAATGCCAGAACATTACAAATAATAGTGTGTGAGGGCTACTAGAACAGCAATAATGACAGCTCTCGTTGGCCTGGATAGTTTCTGATGACTAGTATTGGCAAAATTACCAATGGTAGAAAGTAACTAAGTATTAGGGACATTTTTTTATATATATCCATTTTCTGCTACTTTACACTTGTGCTCTGCTACAATTGAGAGGAAAATAATGTTAATTATAACTTACGCTTCTATTTGCTTTTCAGATTTAGGTGAAGAAGCAAAATCTAGTTAAAAACTAATATATGACATTCTCATAAAGAGAGTACTTTTCTCATCTCGAGGGGTAAATTAAAACCGTGCCAGCAGTATGTTTTCTCAAATAGTGACCAAGATCCTGAGGGCCTTGCTTATATTAAAGGTAGGCTTTTGTGTCAAATGTGCTCTGTTTAATGAGTGTAAATGGTCATATTTAAGTACATTACCTATTTTTTATCTTAATACAGTTATGCTTATTCAAGTATGTTTATGCTAATACTTTACTATTTTTTACTTAGGCCTGAATCAAGTTTTAAATACATGCTTTTTGCTTGTAACCGTGTATTTCTGCACTTTCTGCACTGTGGTATCACTACTTTTATTTAAGCAAAAGATCTAAGTCTTTTTCCTCCACTGAACAAACTTGAGATGCTTGCAGCAGGAGTGATCTGACAGGGTTAATAATGCATACAAGAGAAAACTCCAAGTGGAGATAAATTTACTCTGAGCCTCAGTCGGTGTGTGCACTGTGAATGAACATGTGTGTACTTGCACACAGCTGTCAGTGAACTAGATATGAAAGTAGCTGTCCTTCTGTGAACAATAATGGACCGAAAGGCCAGTGGTACCAAATGGAGAGCAATAACCTAAGTGCATGCATTTTTTTTTCTCCCAGTTGCACTGTGAAAAACAGCACACGTGAACAACTAATATCCATTCTCATGGTCGCAGACATGGCTTACACTGTATCCTTGGTGACTAAGATTTTACTCATGTTTATTTAAATAGAAGATTAGATGCTGTAACTAACTTGACCTAAAAGTAGTTTTACATAAATTTGTTCATTTTTCTACAAAAAATGCATTTCCTCAAGAAGACTGCAAATGTGCTTGTTTATTTTCTTGTCAAGAGTAAGATGAATGGTGAATCTGTACTGGAAAAAAATCTAAAAATGCATATAAAAATAAATTCTGCCTTTAGATGAGTTGGCAAAATGTGCAAAAAGGGATTAATTTTGTGGTCACTGTTATTTAAACCAAATTTTGGTGACAGTGCGCAAAACTGACTAGCATCACGTTAAATGAGAGACAGTATCAGCCAGACATTGTGACCGGTTAGTGATGCTTTAGACTAACTATAGTGTTATTTTTAATCTAAGAAAATAAACGTATGTGATGTTACTGGAAAACACAAACCAATAAATATACTTACTGCAGTCGCTGATCAATGATTTTATTTTAAAATTGCAAAACTTTGTGATTTTTGTGAATGGGAAGCATTACCTGTGAGCATATCATTTGCAAAAGGGAGTTATGAAATGCAATTTCTGGCACATTCGTAGCTTCAACGGTTTAACAATAATTCTAAAGTCACTTTAAGGGCCAGTTAAAAAAAAGTAATTGTCCTTGAGAGATTGAAGGACAGTAATGCTGTTTGCGTTCCTCTGATGCAAACAGCATTATTGTAATTATTCTGTTTTGAAGAATAAAGGTAACCGAATGTCCTTAAAAAACAAACAGCAAAATAACCTCTATTAACTTTTTTTACAATTCTATAATTAGATTCAAACTGACTGTTTTATTTTTTCTTATTTAATCTATTCTGTTAAAGTCACTATTGTGTTGTCGGCCAATTTAATCTCTAACCTCCCATTCTTTTTAAGGTGCCTGCTCTTTCTCTTGATTTACTTTGCAAAAATATTACTGTGAGACCATTACCTGTTTAAATTAAAGTCCTATTATTACTGAAGCATCTGTTTCTCATTCTTCTGTGACTATAAAGATTTATAAATCCCCAAAGCTGCACTGTGTTGTAGACATAATTTCATCAGCAGTCGTCCATGAGCAGGACACTGGAAAAATTCAATTTGACTTTGTTATTCCCAGTTTGTCTTTTTTGTTGAGCTTTCAAGTTTATCTTCATGTTGTTTGCAGCCTAAACAACTGTTTGTCTATTCGCCAAAGATGTTAAACCTCCAGTTTAGATTTATCTTCGACATTCAAATACAAACACAGACCTCCAACCTCTTTTGTTAGCAAATGAAGACTCAGTGTAATCTCAAGTGTGCAGTAACTTTGAAACAGTTTGTTCTCCTGTCGTTTTTTAATCAATGAAAGCATGTGTCCCTAGGTGAAAACTTTAGGGACCGTAAAGGTGAAATTTCCCATCTTTCTGAATGGAAAACAGGGGTTGACATAAATTACCCAAGCAACTGCTCATTAACACCATTGATGGGCTTATTAGCTGGTCATGAAGTCATTGTGAACATTGTGTGCATAGCAATCAGCTCCATATTTTTATCTGCAGCCCTCCTCGTCCCAAACGGATGCCAGGGAAGGAGGGAAGAGGAGGTGAGGGAGGTTTGATCAACTTAATTAAAGCCTATTAGATATTCTGCAAGGTGGATTGGATCTGCACTGTATAGAATAGAAATGAACAGAGAAGACACTGATGAATGAGAGAGAGCCGATGTACAAACAAACCAAAAGTGTTTTGTGAGCAGGATAACCATTAAATAGAGTAACAGTCATGTTTTTGCAGCACTAAATTATAAAACGGGGGTATTACTCAGGGATGGATTGCCTTGTGTCTGCATATATCCAGCTGGGTCAATGCGGCCATTAGTGGAGCTCACATTTCGACATAAAAAACCTTACCGTTCAGCCCATTGGCTTGTTTATAACTATCACTGTGTCAGTAGCAGCCTTGGAGCATGCAGCAACTTGTAGTGATAAAGAGATTTAAAGGACTTGATTCCTCATTGACTTTCTCCACACTAATATCTGCTTAATAAATGAGGTTATAATCCAGAGTTTCCTTCAGGTATGAAAGAAATTCTCTGGTTTTATAGGCGTAATGATTTAGACTGTAATAGACATCTCCGATATGGGGCCTTGGAAATCCAGGAAAATGACAACTGCAATTACTCTGCGAGCCAGGAATTTACATCATTCAAAAGATGAAAAATGTGCAGGTTTAAGGAATGAAATAACGATTCATGTTCATATCCTCAAAGTGAGCATTCAAACAGGGGGAGGAATGACATAAGAGCAGCGCCTCTGCAGTGATAGGGGTGCTGAAACACCTTCAGACCTGTCATTACTGTTCCTCATGAAATGAGCATCAAAAGAGAGGAAGATCCCCCACGGTGACATTTATAAAGTTTGCATACTGCTGCTTTGATATTTCAAACAGTTTGAGGTTTAAACATGCCATCTTTGAAGACTCCCAGTTTCTAGAGAATGTCAAAAATAATACAGGCACTTTGCAGAGGGGAGGATTAGCTTAAGTTTTATCTAACAGTATTTGATGAAATCTGATGCCGACCAACATGCAGTACAAGCAAGCGCGAGATCAAGGAAGGTTATTCTGTGTTCTTCTCTGCGCCTGCCTGCTTATGCGTCTGTCAAAATATCACTGGAATACCATGCGGGGACATAGATGTGTGTATTGCAAGGTGTGTTTTCAGTTTGACATGTAAGTAAAATGCCAAATCAAATGCCACAGAAGTGAAAAGCTAATATTGAGTTATCGCTGTAGAAAATGGATCTTTAAATGTATTCACAATAATACCATTACTGTCATACAGCTTGATATCAGATATCATATACTACATCACCTCTGCTGAGTTAAGATTGTACATAGATTTACAGGTATTTTATGTGTAATCTAATTTTAAAAGTGTCCAATGTGGTTTATCTTGGCCTTTCATACATTAAACCAGTCAACTTTTATTTGAAAGATTGGAGATAATTGAAAGTTTGATAGATAGATTCATCAGACACCAATAAAAAACACCCACTCCTGTCAGACATTTAAAGCTGTCGAGGAAAAACTCAACGATGTAGAAAGCTTACTGCTGTAGTAGACATGCTAAAGGTGCCTTGTGTTGTTTATGATCAATGTTAAGATGATTTTACGAGTGAGTGCCTGCTTGTTTAATTGTGCTTGTTTACAAGATAAGATAAGATAAGATAAAATTTTTCTTTATTAGTCCCACAATGGGAAAAGTTTGCATTGTTGCAGCAGCAATTGGACAGTAAAAGGTAGAATGTAAAAAGCAGCAATAAGAATAAAGAACAATAAATAATAAGTACAAAATAAGAGCAAAAAATTGTACATTAATTACAAGGGTGACGGTATTAAGTGGTAATATTCAAGTGCACAGATAAAATTGTGCAATTGAGTACAGATAAAATTGTGCAAACCAGTAAGGACACGCAAGTACCTGGAGGACATGTATTCCTTCCATTGGTTTCACACTTGCCTGCTGATCTACAGTTAATTCACAAACGGAAGCACAGCAGTCAGGTGTGCAAGGAAAGTTTCTCTCAAAATACTTGAATACTTTCTTGGAGAACTGCAGCAGTGTAAAACATTGATGATTTTCAATAAAAATCCAATATTTCATATATATTTAGCATTAGCGAATGACCTTGAGTTGCATAACAACATCAGTCTCTGATAAAAACTGTAATACTTTAAGTAAGAGTCCTGCAGTAATTATTAAAGCTTTTGATTATTAATTCTTCCGCTCAAAATCATGATATTCTGTCTCAAAAATTCTTTCTTGGCTGCTGTTTTCCTATAAATTTTGATCTAAGTGAGTGAGATACCCCCATTGCTCATGACAAGCATCCCTGGTAAAATTGGTGTCCCTCTCCAAAAACCACAGCAGCCCAGTAATGGTTTGTTATGGCCGTGCCTTAAAAAGTGATGACCCACCGCTTTGGCCAACCCTGCTTACTCACCGTTAAATAGGGATATCTCTTTTTTTTTTTTTTTTTTTTTGCTTCAACACCTTGCTCCACTGCTCTGTCCATCATAATAAGAGCTCTTTCATCCCAACCCTGCCTGTGAGAGAGTAATCTGTGTGAAGCAGGGAATAACATATCACTCGGTATGCCTGGAAGCCCCTGCAAAGCCACAGTCCTAATGAAATATTAATCTGCAGCTCCCCACTAATGATAATGCACTATCAAGCATGAGTTGGTCCAACTGAGGCAGGCACTTCTTGTCACACTTGTGTTATGACAGGATATCCTTGCTATTACAGCCCACAAATGAGATTTGAATCTGTGAATTACAAAATGCTTAAAGGGGTGGACCGCTGCCTTTATTAATTCTTTACAGTCCCTGATTTCCTCACACAGTTGCTCTATAGAACTTTCAACCAGCAGCTCGATACACCTGACCATTAAAACTTAGAGGTTACACCGATGTCCTGTCAGTTTCTTTCGCCATCCATTTTTTCCCACTTTTACAGCCTCCATTTTTCTGTCTATATTTTTTTAGCATTTAGAATACATGTAATCATCCATATTTC
Organism: Acanthurus tractus; assembly: GCA_029783725.1. Classification (NCBI taxonomy): domain Eukaryota; kingdom Metazoa; phylum Chordata; class Actinopteri; order Acanthuriformes; family Acanthuridae; genus Acanthurus; species Acanthurus tractus. The sequence continues at coordinate 7,171,797 of JAQNCA010000030.1, forward strand.
ACTTCAACTCTTCTGCAACATGCTTTTACCCCCAAACCCATTTCTATTCTCTAAACATGACCTTAAACACACAACATGTATTTTCTGCCTCACAACCAAAACAATGGAAACAAAAGATGTGTGAAGTAGTGTGGGATAATGGGACTAGTTTATTTGATTGCTAAACAGCCACAACTGCAGAATTTCTGTCACAACTGGAAACACTGCTAATTTTTTAGATTAAGAAAATTTTCTTCTTTGTGTCCCCCATTAGTAGTATTCCAAAGGACACAGTGTGCCCAAGTCACCTATTTTCAGCAAAATTGTCTCATTTTCTCTCCAAACTCCCATCTGAATGTTTTTGAAAAATGCTTTCATCTAATAAAAAATCTCTAAATAATAGCTTTAAGACACAGCCTGTGCTACACACTTGTGCTTACACAGGTTTGTTCACACACCTGTTCTATTCAACATCCAGACTTCTTACACAAACAACAGATCAGACGAGTGAAGCCAAACAAAGCAGGAGACTATCTAATGCTCCAGTGTCCTCATAGCTCTTAAATTAATTGTGCTGTGCTGAAGTGACACTTTTTGAGCAGTCGGCTCTCTGAACCTACATATTTCACACATGCAGCCATAAACACAAAGGTATCCACCCACACACGCAGTGTGTGCGTTTGAAATACAAAAGATCAAATCTGCAGAGAAGTTACACTGATTGACAAGTGAGTTCAAAAGGAGCATTTATCCCTTAGCTTCAAAAGGGAATATGTAGCTCTGTCCTACATCCAGGCAACACAAATCTCTTTTAACTCGAAATTAATTTCAGTCTGGCGAGGAGGGGAACATTTTAGTGTAAAATAATAGGCCACCTTCTATCAATTCTGCGAGAGATGCTATCAGGGCCGTCGTAATGAAACTGGAGATCTAATCCAGGGAGAAACTCTGTTGTCAACAGTGATTTAAAACTCACAGCAGAGTCACCTCGCTGAGACAAATCCTCTTAGCCACTAAAGATGAGACTGAAAGTGTTCCCTCCATAAGAGATGACAAACAGAATTTTGCATGTCATCTCTGAATAGTGTCAGCCTTGCTCGTGTGGGTGAATTAGCATTGAGCACCATGGTAAAGTCGCATCAAAAGCAGATGGTTGTTCCATTGTCCATTGAAAGGCTGAACGCTGCCTCCTGTATGGAGTCGCGGCGGTGCTGCTGGCCTCGAGGTCACGGGGCAAGGACAAGAGGAGGATGGAGAGGGTGGAAAAATGAGTTCTTACATTTTCTGACAAGCCACATCCTGAGTACAATTTTCAATTACAGCTGCAGAGTGTGTGTGAGTTTACTGTATGTCTGTCTGTATGTTTGTTTGTGCCTGTGTCGCTGCGTACAGCATATGAATGCGAATGTGTATGCATTTCCAGTAGAGGAGGGGCAGCCAGCAGGATCCTGGCACGGGGATTCCTGCCCATCAGGACTTGATGAAGGGAACAGATGGAGCACTCTGAGGTGTGCTCTCAGCTTGGAGTCGCCTGCTTCAGTACCGCGAATGCACCCTCACATCCCCACCCCTCAATCCACTTCATCCACCACAGCCAGCTGTGCGCGGCCTCTGCAATTTCATCAAAGCACATGATCATTCTTTTATGGTAAAGCCGCAGCCCCTCATCCCCCTGAGAATCTGGGTTTCTTAAAATGCATGGCCCCAAGTCCGAGTAATACACTATCCAACAATAAAAATTGAGTTGATCATCTGAGTAATATGCAATATTGGTGGTTGGCCAGCCACGCTGTGCCTCTTGCTACAGCTGCTGTAATTGTGCAAAATTAAATGAGTGTTGTTAAATGATATGAGTTCTGCCTGGCCTTGGAATGGTTGAGTGCCAGTTTCACTCAGTATTGATTTAGACTTGTTTTATTTTCTTCACAGGATTATTTAGTCTGCCATTCCTTAGATTTCTAAAAGTCTTGTTTATGCATTGACTTGAAATACTTTTAGCTCCACTTAACATTTTTTCATGCCTCCAGTGAGCCAAGTGGCTAAAGGGGAAGGTGTCTTTGTGCTGACATCAGAAAATTTTTTCTCAACTTTGAAATTTTCCTCAGTTCAGTGGAGCAATTTAGCTTCTTGCAGCTTATTGTTTTGGTTTTGAATGCCTAATTTTTTACTATTTTGGCTGCATTTCCTTGAATGGCCACTTGAGGCTGGCTCCAAGAAAAGGGCATCCTCATAGAGTCCTTGAACTTGAAATTTCTGTCCTTGAGCGTAAATAAGCATGTTTATAGCCTCTTGTAATGAACAGTTTTGTTATAGCTAATTTCCTCTTCATTCAACTGGGGGGAACAGTAGCTTTTTACTCAAGTTACTTGTTTAAATTAGGCTTAAAATAACATATTGTGACATATTGGTTAAACTTTAAAGAACAATTTCAAACTGTCTCCACCCACTGAATTTCTAGCTGCTGTTTTTTGTCTCCAACTCCATACTCTTGTGAGAATATGGTCACTTCTAAGTCCAAAAATCAGTCCATAAAAGTCAAAAGAATCCATCCAAAAGTCCATTATGCCAAACCAGACTTCAAAACAGTACTCCACAAACTAGTGAGTGATGTCACAATGGCCGCATGCACTATTACATTTACTGTGTGTGTTCCCAAAAAATGTGTTACTTCCTCTGTTTTTCTTTAAAAACTCTTATAAAAAAAGAGCGTGAAAATTTCACTTTTTGTTTGTTTTCCCAGACATTTGTTATTGCGCTTGTAAGAAATAAAAAGTTTGCATGATCAATGACAGTTTCTGCAAAAAGGTTAAATGTTATAATCAAAGTTAGCAGAGAACAAACTTTCATTCATCTAGAGAACAAAGACACATTAAAAATAGTTTTAGTTTATTTCCATTTCAGGAAGTCAAAATGGGAGTTTAACCAGGAAAAGTCTAACAGATGTTATCCAGGGTTTATGCAGTTATGATATTTCCCAATATGTTATGTGAAAAATGGGGTTAACAGCTTTTAAAAACAAACTCGTATGTGCAACATCACATTTTTTTTGACCTGCTTGAAGCATAGTGAACAGAATGATGCTGATTGCACACACATCCACCAAACACCGTCGAATCTCCTTCCACGCATCCTTTTGAGGCTGTTGCATGAAGATTAAGTTTATTTATTTATTTTTTTAAGCTATCTCTGTTTACACCTGTCTGTTAAATAATCCTAAGTTTGTTTTTGTCAAAGCATTAGAACTTGCTTGAAAGATGCCAGCTGTCCATTCATTTGTCAGTATTTTTCCACAGGCGTATTTTAATCAATATATTATAAGGTTTTAATTAATCTGCAGGCGGCTTCTGTATGTTTTCTCAAAGATAAAGAAAGGGGGGAAAAAAAGGCAGCACAGGCTTTTTTAATTTCTCAGCATTGTTTGTGCCTATGATTGCATTTCTACTAACCAGTCCGACATGCATTCAACAATACAGCAAGTATTACTGTGCTGCTGCTGCTGCTGCTGCTGCTGCTGCTGCTGTCTTCTTGAAATGTATTTCCCCCGGAAAAGTCTGAGGACTGTTATTCACTCTCACAACACATATACACCTGGGAGATGCTCCAAACGGTGCACCACTGAGTCGATGTACTGGAGCAGTTGGGGGTTGAAGACCTTGCTCAAGGGCAGCTAATTAATAGTTGAGGGCAGGAGATAATTCGCTGCCTTCCTGCACCCAGAGAAGTTCAATCCGGTGACCTTCTGCTCACAATCTTGCCGCCGCTAACCTTGAGGCTACAACCTGCTGTATGAAGAGAAGCAGAGAAACAACCTACAGCACAGCAAATGCATTTCCCGCACTACCACATTAAGGTGTTTTCCATGCTGCTGTCTCCCGCCATACCGCTGTGTGAATCTGAAAGGACGAAGCCATCTTCTTCCACATCCTAATAACCTCCATAATCTGCCCAGTTGTTTCTCATTTATTATTCTTTATTGATTTTCATCATCATTCCTAAATCTCCCCCCAGCGCTTTCCCCCCATGAATCATTCTCCTCTCTCTCTCTCTCTCTCTCTTTCTCTGTCTTTCTGTCTTTCTCTCTTTCTCTCACACACACACTCACACACACATACACTCCAGCTGATGTTGCAACTCCCAATCGATTCACTGCCCCAAGCATACGAAGTACTGTGCTATTTTATTTTCTGTATAATACATCACAATCATGCATGCTAATGGTTTATTGTTTTTGCAGACTGAGCTCGTACAGACGCATTGTGTGGTTGGGTTATTGTCAAAAGCACTGCAGTTTGCTACGACGAGATAACTCACAGTGTTTGACAGCTAAGTTGTCGTTGACAAAAATTAAAACTCAGACAATAGTGGGGGAATGGAAGAGCAAATATATATCTTAGTAAATGTGCAACTTTTTAGAAAACTGCTAAAGTTAAACCTAAACTGAAACATTTAAAGGGGCTGAATGAACTTGATTGGAAAAATTATTTGATACATTTTTTTAGGCATTTAAATTATAAATTTTGTTTTCACTCGTACATTTGTCTCCCTAAGGTTAAATTAACAATTTGCT
>JAQNCA010000030.1:7178408-7191256 GCA_029783725.1 Acanthurus tractus
TTGGTTATATTTATTTGTTTTTTTATTTTTTTTCTGTTTTTTTCTTTTTTTTTTTATTTTTTTTTTTTTTTTTTTTATTTAACTTAATTTTTTTCTAACCAAAGTCCACCCCCCCCCCCCCCCGTCACTGTTTCCCACACCTATAAAATCTCCTTTTTAACAGCACAAGCAGACTTTATCAGCATGCTTGTTGAGATTAATTCTTCTTTTTTTGAGTGCAGCTAATTAGCCAGTTATGCTACATGTAAAGCACGTCAAAAAATTGGCTCTAATTGCTTTTATTGCTTAATCAACGCAAAGTTCATGTAACTGTGTATCAGAATCAGATCAGATGTGTATTTACACACTTTTTGGTCTGAACAATATTTGTTGTTTTAGTTTCAACACAGACTGTCACACGTTGGGATCACATTATTGTCCAAAACCTCTGGGTGCTGCAACAAACTAGAAACATGGATTTTCTTATTCTGGCTGATTTTATGATGCATTTCAGGGAGCAATGCAGAGAGCAATCCAGAGAGCAAGCATATTTGTCAAGGCAACAATATTGTCTAGCTCCCTCTCCCTCATGCATGTCATTCTTTGGTCTTTTTTTATTTTGATGACTTTGAGGACTGACAATACAACTCTTGAAATACAATTGGAGTAGTCAGCTCGAGTTGCATTTTTTAAGATAAAATTTGAACCACATTTCAAGACAAGTATGGATATAGTTTCTGTTCTACGGAGATCAAATTCAGCGTTTTTGACCCGGTGTATTAGCCTAGTTATTGAGTCTCTCTCAAATAACATCTGTAAATACAGTTCAGGTATAATACCTGACTGTCATTATCAGCATGTTCATATAAAAGAGTGGGGTTACATAACACTTACAGTAAAATACAATACAGGAATGTGGATTCTAGAGATAACACTCACACACCCCATTAAAATGAATGAGTGTGGCAGGATACCAGGGCCTAAAGGGATAAAAGTTACTTAATTATTTGAAAACTGTGTCAAATTTATAGTTATATTGATGATGAGTTGTTTTTTATATGAATATCATGTATCATGAATTAAATGCAACATTAGACATGCAGTTTTTCATTACATTATTAAAGGATTACCATAATTTTGACCAATGCAATTCATAAAAATAGTTAAGAACACAAATTCAGCACAAGTGCTACCTATGTTTCTGTCACATCAGATGATATTCATCAGCACATGGAGTTTGTTAGATATTCAAATTTCATTCTTAACTCTATTTCATATTGGCTTCAAAAATGACATTCAATTTCTGTTCTCAGTCTGAAAAGCAGTAGTTCAACAGTAAATTTAAAACTTCAGAAAGATACTAAAAAGACCTTCTGTTGTAAATGTTTTGAAAAAATCACTCATCAAAAAAAAAAAAAAAGCTGACTAATTAAGACCTCAGCAGTATATTAATACCTCTAAAGGGGATTTAAAAAAAAATTGACCCAAATGTGACCAATAAGGTGTCCTTGAAAAAATTTAGTTATGTAATAAAAACTGTGCTTTTCTTATAATATATAAATATATAAATGTAGGAGCCTGTTTAAAACGGTACATGCGCACAAGTTAATTAGTGACAGGTGTGAACCTCTGGACCGCTGGTGTAAACAGTAGAAAAAGTGAGACAGTGTAAAAGACGTGTTAAGTACTTTCATTTTTAATCCCTCTCCCTTGGTGTAATATAATTTCTAAACAGCCATAATATTTAATGCACTTAAAGCTGCTCTGCTGTTTTTGGAAACCATCCATTAATGGACTTCAAAGCTGCTGAGTTAGGATCCCAAAGTCACACACAGTTCAGACCATAAACTCGCAGAACATTTCAGTGAGATACTACAAGACATATTCGTGATTTATCCGAGATCAAATAATGCTATTTACCCAAGAGAAGTCAGCAGATTAGGGAGCCTGAGTGTGTGGGAATGACTCATGATGGGGTTGTAAAAGTGCACCAGAGTACTTACTCGCCACACAGTTTAGTGGATTAAGGAGTGCCACAGTCACACACGCTTAGACGACTGTGTCAACAAGGGAAGCATCTCCCAAGCCACTGGCTGAATCAATGCACCGTGCGCTCTTCTCTGTGTTGCTTTAGAGGTTATGCAAATGAACGAGGCTGGGATGTGACATTTTGAAAGCCCTGGATGGATCACCTCTATTAGCAAAGGTTTTGACGGATCTTTAAAGGTACTTTCCTCTCCCGCGATGGGGGTTTATTCTACTCTCTTCACTTCTCTTTCAACATGATTTGTGGTCGGTGGGGTCAGCGGTGAGTCCATTTAAAACAAACACATCCCCTGCTTTATAGGGGAAACCCACCTGTGAAATGGAAGCACAGAGCAAAGGCGCTGTCAGGATTTAGGAAGCAGAGTGCACGTAACTGATCCAATGCTGCACTCGTGGCAAAAAAAACAACCTGAAACAACAACTGCTCACTTGTGTTTTTACACTGTAGTGACTGATGGAAATGAATCCGGTGGAGCACAAGCTGCCCATAGCTTTAAAGTCAACAGAGGGGCTTTCCCACAACAGCAATCAGACGCAGTAATTGCTCATATTTAATTTTATCACAATGCAAGTGCACATAATAAAATATCAACAAAATGTCATATTCACTTTAACCATTAAAGGGGGAACATTGTTTGCACAGCACCTAAGTGACACAATGACCCTGTTAAAAACTGGTTGCAGCACTTAACAGATGAAACGACAATAGCCTAAAAAAAAAAAAAAAAAAAAGCACATTATGGTGGATGAGGCTGCAATTATCTGGTTATAACTCCTTAAACAGAATGATTGAGGGGAGAATAGGAAGGCTGATTGAATTCTGACATACACCAACGCTCAATTAGGGGTGGAATATAAAATCACTGACGTTACCTGCAATTACCAGCGTGGTTTCCTCGAAATTATCACATATTTTTGAAAACAGGCAGTGGAGGTCTGGCACATGATGAGTCCACCTCAGTTCACCGTGACATACTGGGCTGTTTTAAAGTTATCGTCTATTATGCATCCGGTGGGACCTCATAATAACAGTCACTAGGAACCTAAATATATAGTTTTTAAACAAATGAATCACTCAGACATTTTGTTGTGAATTCATGAAAGGACATTCATTTAAGAGTGAATGGCAAATATGTGCAGTGTTGACATTGGGTAAACTCACACTATTTAGCCGAGCAAAATGAGACTGCAGGGACTGACAGGAATGAATTCTCCCACTACAACCGCAATACATATAAATTCAGATGGCAGCTTTTCTATTATGTGAAGCATGCTAGGAACTATACCAGCCATATGGCCCCCTAAAGCTTTTAAAGTAAAAAACTATTGAGTGAAACGTCCTCTATTGTACAGGCTGGACACCAGTCCTCAAATGCAGTAAAATACAACCTGATTAATGATTTTTCAAATATTAAGCTTGTGCAGGCGATCGCAGCAGTAAAGAGATGTGTTTGTGTGTGATAATACCTCTTAGAAAGGGATGTCAAAGCTCTAGTGGCAACATTACCCAAGGAAATAACATTTTTAAGGGTTTGAGTGAAGTCAGCATTGTCTTCAACTCAAATATTATGATGGCAGCCAGCAGCAGACTAGCAGCACCTGTATGCACAGTACAAATGTGATTATTCCTAGTGGAAAATTACCAGAGGCCCAAATTATGCTAATTTATTTCTTTCTCCTATTATTGTTTAATTATTAGAATACTTAATTTTATTAGAATAAACAATGCTAATCTAATTAGTTCACTGACTAACACTCACTAATTTATAATTCTGTTGTTGAACGGCTAAAAAGATTAATAATTTCTTATTATGTTTTTAATATTAAAGTTGTGTTCATTATATTATTGGTAAATGAAAAAAAATGCAGAGTTTAGCATGCATTTTCAGGCAAACACCTCACGTTCTGCTGCTCTGAGTGAAACCGCTGTTGTTAAAATGGTGTTGCTGCATTTAAGCATGTCATCAGCACTCCTGAACCGGCGTCAGAGATGAATAGCAATAATAATAAATTATAAATACTAAATAATTCATCATTTACTGGTAAGTGCTTTTACAAATGCCCAAGGATTCATTGTGCTGTAGCTTATGGTATCATTATGAAAGGAAAATTATGGTTCGCGGAGCAGGAAGTTCAAAAACGTCGCAGTCATTCATAAATACCAAGGGACACGAATAGTCTCTGCACACAGAACAAAAACAGAGAGGAATCACTAGGGATTTCCTGATGCTTGTGACAAAGGAACAGAGTCATGAATATTTAAAGTGGTGCAACCAGATGAAAAGTCTAAAGGTGTGGCAGGTAACATCAAAGTTAGATGAGCAAAGCTTCCATTAATCTCAGGACACCGCTCTGTAAATTTCACCCATTTAGTCTTTTTTCATTTAAAACACAAATATCTGAATAACTAAGAGTTTACAGAATTCACAATGTAGACTTTTCTGTCAACTTTGTAGATTTTAGATTTCACAAAGTATGCAGCCTATTATTCCAAGCATGTCTTCGCACCACAGATTCCTGTCTCATATTGTCTGCAGACCGTTTTTATTATGGAATGTTTTTAACTTCAACTAAGGAGGTAAAATAAAAGATTATTGTGCAACACAGTAGATAAAGCTATGAAAGCTTTCCTTATTTTTTACCGCATAGCTCTCGATCCTTTTAAGTTTCAGCACTGTCAAACTGGCTGGCTGCCAGTCAACTGCATGAACTTTATGTCACAGTTTTCAAAATTTAAACTTTCATTTAACATAGACGAGTATTACCTCTTTGGAATTAATTAGAGACACCATGAAATTTTACCATATGAAGTCATGGTATCACCAGGCTTTAAATGCTCAATATTTGATTTCTGCCACTAGAGGTCTCTCTATCAAAACAGTGTAAACAGACGTGACATCACGAAACAGCGCTGCATTATGGGATTTGTTTGTATCATTATTAAGCAGCAACCACTACAAATGAAAATCCTTCTGACTGACTCAGGCAGAAATGCTGACAATATAATTTATTGAAGGATTTTTCACATTTCACTTCATCATATTTGCCGATTTCCTTCCTCACTCTACGACTGGTGTTACCCCGAAAGTTAGCTTCAGGAGAAGACAAGAATGCATGGTTACTTTAATTAACATTGCAGATTTCTCTGAGTTGTTGGAAACATTTGGGAACATGTACATACAAAGTATGTCAACAGAACATACAATTAAGGTGTTGTCACTTTTAGACATTTTTTTGTGGAAATGTTAAATCTAAGTTTATATTTGGTTTTAATCCTCCTCTACCAGTGACTGATGTGAAAGGCCTGCTGGGATACTTGTGCATCTCAAGTTAACAGAGCTCCTTAACAGGCTTAATAAGATATAGAACACTTTTAGGAATCTGGGCAACATCTGGCTAATTGCTGACATTAAATTTGAAAACGAAGTCTGTCACCATTAAATGGGTCTAAGGTGACTCATTCTCAGCTTCAGCACTGTGGACAGCACCAGAACAGCCGGCTTTTCTACTGGACTTAATTTCATCTTCCTGGCTTCCTTTTATCACAGAAGTTTGCTGTGTTTTGTCAAACCTGGCTTAATTATTCACAGCACTGAACCTGGGAGGAGCAGTTTAAGGGCAGAAGAGTTACACTTTCACCTTACAACTGCCTCACTAACTACAATCTTTCATTATTAAGTATCTTAATTGAAGCAGTTGGGGCTATTCTTTGATCAAGGGCACTTTTTTTTTTTAGCAAGGGCACTTAAGAGGCAGTTAAGAGGAGCTGAGAGCATCTTATTATGTTCCCATGCCCAATTTTTTTCCCAGCCAAAATTCAGAGTAGTGACCTTGTCAAATGCTTACTTCTATATCTATTAGGGTTCCGATGTGCCAAAAACATGATGACTACTGCAACCCCTCCACTTAGTGTTGTAACATTATGTGCTGCGATATGAAAAACTGAATTTTCATTTTGCACTCACCATTCACAAACAGATCTTCATGTCTCCATTGCACAATTCACTGGAGGACAATGGAGTCATACTGAGGCGTGTCACACAAATCTCTATCGGCAATGTCTGACACCTCATCTAATCTTGTCACCCCCCCCTTCCCATTTCTTTTCACTGCTGGTTTAACAGGCTTTTATGATTTTAGCATTTGTGGGCTTCCGGTGCACAGACTCGCCCGTGTCTTATTGAGTGACTTCTCATCCAGGCAGGATACTTGGTTTGCCACAGCTATGGATGTCAGGACGCCTCATAAACCTCCAATGAGTCATTTATTTAGTCTGTCCATTTTCTCAACAAGATCAGAGCTTTTCCAAGGACTCTGATGCACTTATGCTGTGTTAAAGGGTGCAACAGTTTTTTTGTTCCTTTAATGAAAAGAGTCATCAAAATCATTGGGGATTATGTGTATGTCATGTGTCATCATGTATGAAGTATATGAGGTTAGTTTCTCTGCTTGTGGATTGTTCATTATGCCTATTTTCTGCTGGTGTGTGTGTCAGTGTCGATCCAAAAAATTAAAAAAGAAGAAAAAAAATGTTCTGAGACGTCTTTTTATTTCGATATTCTCATCTCTTGCTTCGGGCGAATACAGCAGTACACCAAATGTACACCCACATGCATCATTTCAACAGCATCCCCTTTGGTGACAAGTTCATTCCCACAAGCATTATCCAATGTAACACTGCACTCCAAAATAGCAAGACTGTTAAAGGATAAAGTAATACAAAAATCATGAAAGCACAAATTTTACCAGCACATCATCAGTTATAGTTAATCATGTTTTAAATAATATTTCTTCTCTTTCTTCTTGTTCCTGCATAGGCTGCTTGAGAGTCTTTAATGTGCATCCATTTCTTTTTTTTTTTACATAAATGTAGTGATAAATATTACACTGAGATGTAGGTTATGATTTCAGAATTATTTACTGATTTCAGTCAGGGGGCCTTTGGTTCCTGGTGACATACGAGTCTAAGCAACTCGTGGTGCAATGCAATACCTGTGGTACGCAGATGATGATGAAGTCATGCATTCAAAATCACATTAGCATGGCTTTGACCAGTTTTACATAACATATCCCCTGATACCGTGGCCCCCGCAGGGACGTGAATAAAGCATAAGGCCTTATGCAGTATCTTCCTGTGTTCTAAATATCCCCTCTCAACTTTTTATAAATGTGCGGTATTTATCATTTGGAATTCTACCACAAAAAGCCTCTGTGTATCACTGGGGGAAGGAGAGGGAAATGGCAAAGGGAGTACCGGAATAAATTATTCGCAGACAAATCTTTTATTCCAACACAGAGCGCAGAAAACAAGTGTGCCAGCTCCCCCAGTAATTCAAGAGGTACTTTTCTTTTGTTCTTCCCTTTGTTTTCAATGCGAATGTGGAAATAGAAGTTGCTAAATAAGGCCCCTCCCATACCCCAACTCCCCTACCAGCTTCCTCTGTCTTTCTCTTTCATTTTGGCAGCCTCTCTTAAGCAATAGATCATTACCTGTTGTCTTTTTATCAGGAACTTATACTTTCGGGTCGGGTCCGTAGGCGACAAAAACCCTTACACGCAGCTGGCAGGAGCATCCCCACCAGCTTTTATTAAGTTTGCCAAATTGAATAAATTACCTGTTGTGGCCACATAATTGAGCTGACCTTATAAAATAACAAGAGGGATGGCTCTGATGTGGCACACTGGCCGTCACACCTTCTTCCACCTCTGAATGACCCTCTCTTTCATTGTTTGGACTGGATGCCTCTTATTAAGACTTCATTACTGCGGCGCTATCAATATTTCATCCTTTTTCTCTCCAGCTGCATCGGTTGTGGTGAGGATGATAGTCAGGGAGAAAGAAAGACTTCGTCAAAGGAATTAGTCGGAGAAAAAGGGAAAGAAAACTCTTTCATCATGCATCATAGGAAGGAACTGTTGAAGCAAACCTTGCTTATGGATGAGGTATCATCTAACGTCCCACGCACCCGTATTAATTTTTATTCTCATTAGATCACATTTGAAAGTTCTGCATGATAAGTGGAGCTTCCTAACAACACATCCTGCCTCCAAGCCTTTAGCCGGGATGGCAGTCTCAGGGGTTACTGTAGGAAAACATAGAAAAACCTTTAACAATCAAGGTAGCACCGGTTGATTAAAAACTGTGTTTTTCAGCAGTTTCTAACTTCTCTTTTTTAAAGCATATTTTACACATACTGCATTCATCTCCGAGCAGTGTTTGACACGTCGTGAAAAAGCCTCTTCACAGTGTTGGAATTTACTCGTTTTTCAAACTTCGCTTCCACCACCAGTCCAGGGATTCAAACTGAAGCCTTTCACTCACAAGCCCACCTTGTCTAACCTTTCGCCTGCTACCTCCTTTCCTCTGAATGCTAAGGCTCAAAAGAACTGGATTATTGCAATAGCAGAGGGCTGCACTGTGAGCAGCTTCTGGGTAAAAAAAAAAAACCTACAAGTCTTAGAATAACATTCTGTGCTTTAGTAAAGTGTGTTCACTCTGCCAGCTCAGTGTCTTGATCATGTCAGTGTTGCGTCAATCTGAGAAGTACTGCAGTTTCTTCAAGAATATTTCAAGGCCTGCCTTGTTCCTACACCTGGGGTTCAGGTGCATGCTTGAATTATTGATGCCCCACAGGTGCGTACAGTACGGTAAATGATGCATAACCTGCATCTACTTATCCTCGCTGAGTTTAGGGCTGTATTTAGAAAGCAATATACACTGTTAGAGGATTCTTTGGACTCTAGAACCAGTGGATGTTAAAATGACAATTATGATCATGACATGTTGAGGTATACTAATCATCCTCTTGTATAAAAGGAGGATGAATTGCATCATTTCTCAGCTGCTTCCACCAGCTGAAGTACCGCAGTAATGCAGATGTTTTGTAGAACATCAAAACGTGTTTGCTTGGTTCTCTGTCACTGTTTTTTTCCCACCATGTAGTGTGTGTGCTCTGTGTGCATATCTGCTGACTGCTTGTATGTACTGCATGCATGTGTGTGTGTGTGTGTGTGTGTGTGTGAGAGAGAGAGAGAGAGAGGGAGATCTTGAGATACCTGGCATCACGGCTGCCTCTGTTTGTTTGGCTCCAGGCTTTCAGACTGTCAGTGCGAGGGCTGTGTAGTGAAACAAAACATGCTGTCATCTCCGTAACAAGTCTAGCCGCTGGGACTCAACACACACCTCAGTGAGACAAGATGCTATGGCACAGCCTCTAACTCTCCACGTTCTGACTGCAGCAGTTGACACTTAGGACCACAGTCGCTGTGGGATATTGGAAAGCTATGAAACACACTTCTGCTGGCACGTTTCTCATTGCTGTTTCTTTTAGCTTTATGCAGCTCAGTCATTTTTTTCTTTTTTTTTTTTACATAAGTACATTAAATGAGACAAATGTGACAGGATGCAAATCATGGAAATCAGCATTGGTTTGAGATAAGACATCACACAAACTGGTACGAAGAGACGAATGTGATAATCAAGGGGGAGGTGAAAATGTGTTCCCTCTCTCTGAATTGTTTTTTCTTCCGCCGCAGTTCTGAGCCAACTTCCACGTTGTTTGTCTTTGCCCATCTGTTTTCTAAACGCCGTGCTCCTGGAGGCACATCAACCCTGGTCTGTAAGCTGTTACAGACGGGAAGTCAAGCGCCTCTTTCAATTACTCTCTTATTGGCTTAGACCTCCCTCTGGACAGGCCAGGCCCAGTGTCAATCCTGCCCGTAATGAGAGGAGATCTCTCCCCGTGGAGAAAGTGTCTCTTTGGGTTTACGTTATGTGTCCTCCTGCTGTAACCCGACAAATAGGAAGTGCAGGGGGTGGGCTCAAACACACATTACATGTGTGCAATGAATGTCAGGGCATGAACGTGCGTCTCTTTGTGTGTGTGTGTGTGTGTGCATGCCCTGTGTTTTACTGTGAATTTGGCATTTCCAAAGTCAAAATCACTTCACACACATGTAATCTTTTCCCAATCTCCATAATCTATTTGATTTAAAATCTGTAGCCAAGTGAGGACCAATTTTTGGAGCCACAGCTGATGTTTTGTTCAACAGAGCATGTTGCCCTTTCGCCTGCCAGCTAGCTGACTATACTGTTGCTGGCCAGAGCAATAACACAGAACACAAAAAAAAAAACCTCTCTCCAAGCTAAACTTTTTGCTCGTCCCCAGGGGCTGCAAGTGTGTTATGTGTGTAAGTGTGTGTTTGCATTTCCAAGCCAGACAGCTGTACACCAGCCCAGTGTGAAGGTCAGGGTACAGCCCGACTAGCAGCAGGAGATGTCACACCAGGACAGGCCATGGCAGCCATGCACAAAATTGCCTCAACAGATCACAGACCTCCACCCATCTGCTGTGAAGCCAGATTGGGGGGTTGCAGGAGGTTGAATTCAGTGGTCGAGCTAATAGCCCTCAGTGAGATTCACCACAGTAGCATGGACCGATTTGTAAATTAAGTGCTTGCTCCCTCAGAGACTTGTGACTTAATGGAATCACACTGAAATGCTGGGTGATTGTTATCGAGGCTGCACGGAGCACAGCGAGATCAGATAATGACGGTGTGATCACCAACATGCCTCTCTTTGGTACTGAATATTTCACCATGTGACAAGATGATGACCTATGTTGTTGCTAGGCAAAATTTTCAGGTACGAGCATCCAAGATGGGAGACACCTGGTGGGTGTAGTTTACTGTCCACTGAGAGGAGAAATCACATCTTTCCAACTTTAAAAACATATAAATATCCCCACCTGGTCTTCTATGTCATACTACCACCTGTGAAGTAGGAAGTCTACTGTGGAACAATAGCCGGTGCTGTCAAGGTAAACAAAAAAAAAGAAAGAAAAAAATGCTCGTCTGTCAATAAGAAATAGCGGAGAAAAAATACAGACAAATAAAGAGGTGTTTATGTTTTCTGGGGCTGCAGGGAGTGCAGAAAAAACACCTCAAAGCACAAGCAGTACAGTAGTCTCAAAGTGTTGGAACAGAAGTGGGGCGAATATATAATTCAGCAGCACGTCATCTACTTTCGAGGGAACCTGACAAAGTCAGAAATATGTAAACGCACGACATCATCCTACACACGCGTCATACAAAAACTGATTTGACTAGAATGGAGACATGGAGGATAAACCGACGAACGGCGTGCAGTGACGAAGTTTCTGCATCCAAGTTTAATTACATTCTCACAGTGTGGAAATTACAAAAGTGCTGACCTCTGGCAGAATTTGATGGCTTGCAGTCACACTGCATAGAATATTATATAGAGCTTTAGAGATTGGTTTGGGGGGGCTGAACAGAAAGTCTGCGAGCAAGCGTCTTTCTGTCGGCAGTTTCTATTTCTGTTTCCGTTGCTTGTGGCTGATGTGTCCCATCTTGGAGGAGTCAATCTTCCACACAAAGGAGGAGCCTGCCTTCCCCAGGGACATCGTTTATTCATGTATCAGATTTATTTTTTGCTGCCATGGCCTCCCAGGATTCACACTGCATTTATTACCGGGGGGGGTAATGAAAATTGAATTCATATGGCGAACCCCGCATGCATTGTGTGATTTGGGTGCAATGCGAAGGTCTCCTCCCTCCCATACAGCTGTCTGTATCCACGGCTCCAAAGTTGAGATAGAAATTTGCTAGTCACAAAAGAAAAAAAAAACCTTGAAAGTTTTTCAAGGAGAAAATGGTGTCAATTTGAAGTTAAAGAATAAATATTTAAGGACAGAGAGTTTGGTTTTCATTTCATTCTTTTTGCAGTCGCAGTTTGCTGGGATTAAAAAAAAAAAATTCAGCACCTGGTAGAACTGTGGAAGGAAACTCTCTCTCTTAAGAAAAAGGTAAAATAACCATGAGAATATAAAGCAGCTGAGCTGATAGCCGACACTTCTCCAAATAGGACAATTGCCCCTCTTAAGCTGTGTAACAGATGTATACTAGATAGTCCTTCTTGGAGGTGTGCTGTGTTCTCACAACAAGAGTGACTGCATGAAGTGCACTCACAGGTGTCAGTCCTAAATGAGCATCGTTTTTGAGTGGACTGCTGATGGACACAATTGTCCAACAACACAATGTACAAAGAAAAGTGAGGAGCTATTCACAGCTGGAAAAAATGCAGCAAATGGCTGAAAGCCGTGCGACAGCTCCGGGAACATCTCTGAAAGCGCAAACTTCTGTATGAATGTTTGACATCTGAGGAAACATAATTTTCTTTGTCTTTGCTTCATTTAATTGGAAGTAGCTTTCATAAAAAAAGGCAGTTTGATTGACGTCCGTCTGTTCATGTCTTGTTCCATTTTCTGCGAGTGTAAAAAATGAACTACAATAAAATGATGTAAGATGACTTTGGAGTGTTTTGCATATGTTTTAGTTTGTATTTGTATAGTGCAAGATTTTGCATTGTCTTTACTTTGTTCCATTGTGAAAAAATCTATGACACAGAGGGTAAATAAATAAACAAGGAGTTATTTCAGTTGCTGTCAAATACTTTATGCTTTATTCAAAGAAGAATCAAAATAAGCCATCACCAGATCAGGTCACTATGAAAAAGAAAACAGTTAGCCCAACAAAAATTTAACAGTTACTAGGAGTTTCATATTAGCAACACATTAGCCTCAAATAGTTACCAAGCTTAGCGGTGAGCAAATGATGCTCTAACAAAGGCATCTGGTAAACAGCAAGAATACGTCTGTCAGTATTTGTTTGGTTACAGATTTGACAAAATTGTTGATGTAACTATTTAAGTTTTAGTTACTGTCACTATTACTGTTACGAACAGCATTATAACATTATATTTTTTTCTACAGACACTTTCAATATGTTGCAGGAAGGCTTCA
>JAQNCA010000030.1:7221767-7233699 GCA_029783725.1 Acanthurus tractus
AGCTTGAGACTGTTTTTTGGCAATAAGGTGTTTTTAATTCACTTTGAGACATTTACAAAATGGTCTCATAGGTGCGGTAATTTTTGTTAACCACTGGAGGGCGTCTTGCACCTGTTGTGATTTTTCCCCCTATTGAGTAAAATAGAGAATAAAAGACCCACTATTCAACAAATGAAAGAGTTCAGTTACTCCAGAAATAACAAAGGGCATTGTTTCAAGCTTTTAGCTTCATTTAAAAAAATCATCAACCATCATCTCTTATTTTATTTTATTATCTTTTTTAATTAATAAATGGTCCCTTATAAATCTTCACATTGGATCATTTAAATGTCGTAAGTTTGTCAAAATACACAGAATCAAACACAGCAAGATTCACTGACGGTAGCTTTACCCATTTTCTTTTTTTTGTCACACTGTTTTTTTATATGTTTATTAAGTAATCTATAAGCCTAAACACGGAAACATGATTTGATTTTTTTTTAATGCTTAATCTTAATCCTACACCAAACAGGGAAAGGCTTTTATTTTATTTTATTGCTTCAATTGCTATTGTGGGCTGCCTCTTTAAATTGCCTGAAGGGACAACAGTAACAACAACAAAGAATATGCAAATCACCAAAGCACGGCAGCATGACAGACTGACAGCCTAAAAGGAACAGGAACACCTTATCTTATCTCTGATACATGCAAAGTTTTCAAAGCACTGCATGCCTTTTGTCTGGGGTGAGAGCAAGAAGAAGGGAAGAGACCATTTTTCCAGGAGGGAGGAGGCGCTGTGAAGTCGGCACCGTGTCACGGTTACTGTCGGCCCGCTTCGGCTCAGTGACAGAAAACAGTGAGAGAGAGACTTCTGCTGACAAATGAAACACGAGGAGAAAGAAGCAAACACGGGAGGTAAGTCGTCGTTTCGCCCCTTGCGCTCAGATTTGTTGACCTTCCGACCGGTTACGTGTGTGGAAATGTCCCGTTGGAAACTTGTACTCGTCACTTGTGTCATGTTACTGTAAACTGTCCCCGGGTCTCATAGAGTACAGGAGCGTTAATTATTATTTGTTCAGGTTGTAACGAAGGCTGCGTAGAAACAGTTCGTGAAGCGTGAAGCTGCCAGTCCTTTCTGCTTTCCAGAGATAACAGAGTGTAAAGCGGAGGACGCGAGTGGTTTCACAGTTTATGTGAAAAGCGCAGGCTCACACCTGATACTGTAACGTAGAGGAGTCACTTTGATTTTAACTACCGATTATAAAATGTAAACACATTTGACAGGGTAGCATTACATTTTTAATTAATCAAAGCAACAGATATGCAGACATTTAAACTTAGTCTCAACAAGGCCAACACCATATGATGATGTAGTTTGAATAATTACAAAATACAGAAACTGTCACTTCAGAGCTTTTTGCTGTTGGTGGTAAATGTGATGTTTGAAATTACTTAAAATAAGGGACAATTCGACTTTAAGATGCCGATCAGATGATCTGTCTGTTGATTAATCAGTGGAATATACTTGTGTATAAATACTCTGAAATTTCACAATTTCCTGGAGCCCAACATGACATCATCAGATGTCCCGGTTTGTTCATCCGACTGTCCCAAAACTTAGCTATAAAA
Organism: Acanthurus tractus; assembly: GCA_029783725.1. NCBI lineage: Eukaryota > Metazoa > Chordata > Actinopteri > Acanthuriformes > Acanthuridae > Acanthurus > Acanthurus tractus. The sequence continues at coordinate 7,223,376 of JAQNCA010000030.1, forward strand.
TTAAATTTAATATCATTTATCAATATCAGCTCCGTCTCATTTGACTAATCCATGAATTGCAGTTTTAAAAGCTGTGAAACTAATGTGTCCTGAACGAAAATAACAAGCAATTGATGAAACAAGAAAACATTGTCCAGTTTTCAATGACACCAAATATATCAATCTAAATTGTGAATATGTGTGTTTAAATTAGTATCAGAGCAAAAAGTTTGGACAGGTTTTAATGAATAGAATTGTGCAGCAATCGAAGCATAAGCAGTCTTTGGTTTATGTGGTGAAGTCACTGTAAACATCTTTTAGCTTCACTGAAGAGATAGAACAAGTCCTGAAAGAATATACAGAATCTCTCAGACTAATAATGTCATGTGATTTAAATGCAATTCGAAGGGGAACAAAGGGGAAAAATGGACCTTAAACTTACATTTAGTAACATTTTCACATAAATAACTACATTTTTCATTTTTTTGTCTGACACTTAGTTCCATGGTAACATGAGTCAGGCCATAAGGAGGAAGTTTGCGGATGTAATGTGAATAAAAGTTTACTGCATTGCCTCATCTCAGAGTATTTCCTCAGTCAGTCAGTAAGATAGACTTTTATCTCTAATGCTGGCTGTTAAACAATAAAAACAATCACCATAATCCCACACTACTTTACAATGCCATCAATTTTTCCTTTTTTCTTTTCATTGTTTTGAGAGAGAGTCCTTTTGAGGCAGAATTTACATGTTGTGGGTTTTACAGGTTAAACTATTTTAAATAAGCATGTGTTGATGAGTAAAGGATGTCATTTTTTTCCCATCAGTTGATACATAATCATCCTTTATGCTGCTGAAAAGAGACCCAGATGCTTCAGGATGGATCAGACAGTCAGTCAGAGTTCAGCTTCCGACCTACTCGAACCAGACAGTGAGGAGCTCCAGCTCAGAGTGGACTTCTTCAGGAAATTAGGTTACTCTTCAGCAGAGGTGAAGGCTGCTCTGACAAAGTTGGGCCTAAACACAGACACTAACGCCGTGTTGGGAGAGCTGGTCCGGAGCAGAACCAGCACTGCACCCTGCGTGTCCAGTTTTGACACCGATGATAGGTGCATGGGACAAAAGGACCCTTTGTTGCCCCCCAGTTGGGCCCTTGGACCCTGTAGAAGTACACCAAAACTCAGGGACCAGAAGGATGCAGACACAGAATTGAGGCCCATTGTTATTGATGGCAGCAATGTTGCCATGAGGTAATTTTAACACGTTATTTTTCTCTTTATTGCACACATAAACAATTAAAGAGGGTGTTGTCTACCTAGGAACTCTAAATCACCTGAAAAACAACATATCCCAAACCGCCATCGCTCATGTTGTCATTCAACCCTGACCCGGGAACATGCATTTTCCCTCCTTAGCGTGTCACTTGACTATTTAAGAAGGGCGTTCCATGCTCTGCCTGTGCATGTTTTTTTTTGCAAATGTCACCGCTACTATATGCAAATATCAGGCACACACCTCAAACTCTCCACCTCTAAATACATGTGAATGTAACACATACAAAGTTTACAGTGAGAAATATCCTGAGGGAGGGAAGGGCTCCAAAGAACAGTCAAAGGCATGTAGTGCTAACACAGATCAACTGAGGTTTGAAGCAGGCATGTAAACCGAGGGAAATCCCTGTGGGCTGCTCCGTCCGTGGGCTCGTTAATAGTTTGGTTATAGCATCATATAATTTTAACAGCTGTAGCCTTTATTTATATTAAGCCTGTATAATTTTCAAAAAAGGGAAGAAGGAGGCATTATTGCTGGTTATGCATGTTATTTGATTGTAAAATAGGAGCTCATGGGCTGGTATACAGGCTTGACAGAAGTCCGTGGCTGAGTTTTTGTGCTAATACATGATGCCTTCTCATATTATTCATTGTCAAATGACCTCTTCTTTTGTTCCTTTTACAGTCATGGCAACAAGGAAGTATTCTCATGTCGAGGCATCCAGCTAGCAGTGAACTTCTTCCTGGACAGGGGTCATAATACCATAACTGTGTTTGTTCCCACTTGGCGCAAAGAGCTTCCCAGACCCGATTCCCCCTTAACAGGTGAGGAAACAAGAAATGCACAACCGAGCAGACAGATGGCCCTCATCAGGCAGATTGGAGATAGTTCAGCAATGCAAATGCTTCTCAGTCAAGCAGAAACCATGTCTCTGGCTTCATTAGAAGCAAGTAGAGGCAAGTAAGGGTCCTGATTTATTCAATTCATATTTAAGACAGCTGCCTAAACAAAAGGGGTCAGCTCACCATTTCAATTCCCTTAATTGTCTCTTTACATTTCAACATAAAATATGTAATACTTACATATGAATATTTCTAAAAAACAAACTTATCTTTGTTATATATTGAGTACTTATACTTACGAGTCCCACATGTTTCTGACCTTCAAGCTTAGAGAAATCTCTACTTTTTTTTCTCTCTATTTGCAATGATTAATGCAAACATGACTCCTGCTGAATCTCCTCCAGCACCGTAGCTTGAGGTACGCCTATTCCTGTATCTGTGATTCATTCCCTACAGCAGACATGTGGCAGTCATTTAATATTTTCCGTGGAAAAACTACCGAACCTAACCATTGGGCAACACATTTAGGGTTGTGAAACAAATGGTTTACCTAAGAGCCTACCAAGTTATTTTTAGTGTGACGCCAAGATAACTACAAGTGTGAGCATACACTGAAAAGAATTTTGTGTAACAGTTTTCATTTTTTTAATGTGAGTTCAGTATTATAGTCTCTGGCAGTAAGACACAATAAAGAGGTCTACATTTCTGACAGCTGAGTCACAGACGTTTCTGGGTGTATCTGAGCGATCGTGATTAATATCATGTTGACACAACAACAGCGTCTCTTTGAGCAGAGAAGCTGCATTTGATCCTGTCTTAATGCAACGTAGACCTATTCAAGCGAACCTTTGGCAATTCAAACAACGACAACAGCCGTGTAGTAAAGGGCGGATGATCCGTTGAAAGCTATGCATCATCCCCATGTGTGGATTTATTAACTATGCAGCCTGTGTGGAGTAATCCAAAGGTTCTATTTTCAAACCTGTGAACAAGGAAGTAAAAATCAGCCTGCACTCACTCATGGGAAAGCCCCATCAGGAAGTCCAGCTGTGTTTTTTCTTCCACACCTATTATAGTGTGTGGTTAACTGCTGACAATAATCTACCGCAAGAGAACCATATAGAGAGAGGTTAAGTGGAGACAGAAGAGACAAACAGAAGCACTTATTGATGAAAGTGCCTTTAAGTGTCTGAGTGCATCGTCTGTAAAACAGTAGATCAGCCACATGCATATCGAGCTTTTATATAACTTGGCCTCCCATTACAGATATCACACCATATCAGGGTTTATTCCATTTTATCTGTCTGATATGCACCCATGGTGAGGGTAATATGTGTTCAGTTTTTCACTGTGCAGGTAGTGTGATATAAAGTACAAAGAGATGGTTATGATGTTTGCACAACTTATGTAACACCTTCTCTGATGCCTTTTGTCGCCATGATTGATTGATGGCTCTGTAAAATGCCTACTACATTCTTTCTTAAGCTTTGCAATATTGCTAGCTTGAACGTGACTAAAGATGAAGAATAATTGCATGACATGTTACATGCCACAAAACCACGCCCTGGATATTTGATTTTTAATCAAAACAGTGGCGTACCACAGTCAAATGCATTCGAAAATGCTTTAATATGTTGAAAAAGGATAATAAAAGGTACTTTGTCCGTCTGTAGCCACCTCACTCGTGATTGTCTGCACTTTCAGATCAACACATCCTGGCAGAGCTTGAGAAAAAGAAAATAGTGGTCTTCACTCCATCGCGCCGCGTCGGAGGTAAGCGAGTGGTTTGCTATGACGATCGCTTCATCGTCAAGCTGGCGTACGAGTCAGACGGAGTGATCGTGTCCAACGACACCTACCGTGACCTCCAAGGAGAAAGACCTGAGTGGAAGAAATGCATCGAGGAGAAGCTCCTCATGTTCTCCTTCGTGAATGACAAGTAAGAAGTTGGCCTAGTTTTTGTTTGAGCTTGTGATGTGCCACATTATATTTCGAGGAAACTTTTTTTAATGTGATACAAGAGGGTGGGGTTGTAATCAGAGAAACATAACTGTGCCGCAACCAGCTGATTTCTCACAAGGAAATGAGGTCATCACGGATCAGTCATGTCTGGGTTTTTTCCTTTTTTGTCCAGGTTCATGCCCCCAGATGACCCTCTAGGTCGCCATGGCCCCAGTCTTGACAACTTCCTTAGAAAGAAACCTCTTCCAACGGAGCAAAAGAGACAGCTCTGTCCATACGGTAAGATATGATTGAGTTTAGAAAGAGGAAGCCTTCTGCTGCAGTGTGCAGTATTTTTATGCTGAATGTTGTTAGACTTTTTATTCTTAGGTTATGGACAAGGAAGGAACGTAGTTGCCAAATGAGATGACCTCTCTATTGTCTATTTTTTTTTTTTTCCCTCAGACAAAAAGTGCACGTACGGCATCAAATGTAAGTTCTACCATCCTGAACGGGCAAACCAGTCCTACCAGTCCCTGGCTGATGAATTAAGAGAGAAAGCCCAGATTTCCGCTGTAAAAGAAGAAAGAAACGCCAGATTATCACCCAGACATCTGCAGTCATCTGCTCACAAAGCATGCTCCCATCCTCAAGACTCTAACACAGAGCACATAAGAGATCAGATAAGCTCTTCACATCCTGGTCAGGTTAGTGAAAATGCACTGCTGTACTGGGAGGATCTCCGAAATAACTCAAATTGCATGCCCTGTCCTGTAACAGGAAGCCAGTGCCAGAAAGAGTGGCCTGTGCTGCACTCGATGCCACATCATTACTACACCAACATGTCTCACGAGTACCTGGATTCTGGCCTGGGCTCCTATGAGAGCCAGTTCTCTGATTTTTCGCATTACCTAAGCAACTCCCAAAGGCTCAGGTCCCAGCAGCAAAGTGCCCTCGCTGGGCCCAGACATGCCTCAGTGCATTCAGAGAAAAACAGCACCACCCAGTCCTGTGGCTGCTGTTCCCACGTGTCCCCATCAGCTCATCCGCAGCATCACAGAAGCCTTGACTCTAAGAGTCAAACCAAATACGACACCTACCCTCCTCACATGTTCCCGTCTGGTATGTCACACCTACACAGCCACCCCAACCATCTCCATTATGGTAGCACCCCGCATCATCAGCCAAAATACTGGTCAGATCCCTTTCAGGGGCTTCCCCAATCCAGGACATCACGGAGTCTCCCCACTGCGGTCCATACTGCACACTCCCCAAACTCTCACAGCTCTTATGAAGGTCATCAGTACCATTCCTGGGGCCAACAACAGTCCCCCTCTGCTGCGTTTGACCCACAAAGGTCGGAACTCCGCAAAAACCTGCAAGCCATCTTTAACCCGCAGCAGGTGGATACAGTGATGGAAATGTTTCCACATCTGATGAATGCAGAGAAACTGGCTGCAGAGATCCTCAACCTGAAGGCTCAGAGAGGGATATTTTGATGATTTCTCGGTTCAGTTTCATCCTTTTTTGGGCAAAACTAACATGCTTGTGTAGTTGTGTTGACAATCCGTCACAGCAAACACAGAATCTCCTAAGAAGCATTTGTTGAGTGATTTGACAGCTTTCACAATGTGCCATTAAGTAAGTGCAATAAGCCTTAATGAACCATTAAGATCAGCCTCTTCTGAGTTGAATGCATTTGTATGACATTGTAGTCAAACCATCTGACTTTATCATCCATGTTCTGGATACAAAGTTCTTTTAAACTGAATAGGTCTAACTTAGTAGAGTTTTGAGTGTTGATGCATATTGTATCAAATTTGATATATCTTTTGATCTTTGCTCGGAAGTGAGTTCTCACATAATAAAGAATTACTGCGTATAGTATTCTTTTTTTCTATTGATTGTGGTTCTCCAGGTCAGCTTACTGTGCAATACTATGTCTATGAGGTGTAGCTATTGTGTTTTTCAACATCTAGGATTCAAAGGTAATTCCTAATCAAACAAGGAAACTGAAAAGTGAAAAAAGACGTTGACAATGACGCATGGAATTCACTGGTGTGTCATCGCCCTTTTCCTGTAAACCAGCAGCTGTTTCATGAAACGTTCTCAGAACAAGTGTTGCTGTAACACTTCACATGTATTTTTTGTAACTGTATGATTTAAAAAAATGACAATAAAAATGTGAAATTTAGTTCTCATGAACATCTAGATCTATGTTCTTCTAGAAAAGTGCTTTGTAAATATAAACTGTTCAATAAATAAGCTTGTAGAGGGAAATCCATGCCACTGAAAATAAAAAAGTTTAAGGTTTCAGATATCATTTGTCAGTTCAACTTATCTGTATGACCAGCACTTTCTAAGCAATGCTAATGTATCTGTAAATGTGCACATTGCACAATTTTCTCTACCACAACCCACTTTTTAAACCCCAATATATGTTCTACTTTGCAGCTCATGTTGCAATCTTGAACAAATCATTTTGTTTTTTCAGTGTTTTAGGGAAAAGGTCAGCAATCTGCTGATCTCCTCTGCTCATGTGACAGATGTATGTCAGTTAAGCAAAGTCCCTGGTTATTCTGGAGTTTTTGTTGAACAGCTGCTTCATTTTCGGACAGTTTGCATCACTTTCCCTCTCAATCCTGGTAATCCCCTGACATATTCTCTGGTACCACGAATAGGTTGACATTTTTTTAAATGTCCATTAAATTTCCATTTAAGGGGGTTTTCTTGCCATTTTAGCACTGTTTACAGTTCAATTCCATAGAGATTTGATCATCACTGGGTACTGTATGTACAGGGTTGATGCTTAGTTTGAACTGCTATTAAAGTGAGGTGCAAAGCAGATTTGACCACAGTTGAACAAAGTCGTAAGTTTTTAGAAACTTTTCTCTAATTGCTTAAATATATATAAAATTAAATTATATAAATACAAAGTACATTTAATATATATATATATATATATATATATTTAAAATACCAATTTAAAATATCAGTGTACTAAGCTAAACAACAAACATTATAAACACTTTGCCTACCGGCTATTTACTTGCTAGAATTATCATGATGAACGTGTTAGCAAACTAGTCTGAGTATTTACATTAGGGTGAGAATAATCGTCATGCTGAACTCATGGTTGTCATTCTTGAAGTTTTTTTAGCCAGGCCTGTGAACTTAAGCTTGAAATTCAGCATTTCTCCCTGAGACTGAGACTCTGTGTACTGCTTGTTTCGTGAACAGCAAATACTTTCTGCAACTCACTCAGTCAAAGCTTACACAATGGAACTATGTTTAATGAAATGGTATTTTTTTATTGTGTTTACCAGAAAAGAAACACAGGACATACATAACTTTTATTTATGTACTTCAATACAAAGTTTTTATGTGGTTACTGTAAAGTATCAAATCCATGACTGTAAACACTGTGCTGCTTTCAGTGGACCCCTTTTTACACGCATCCACACAGGCAGCTCTGCATGATAGTTGGTGCTTTTGTCATTCCCAGGCCATCAGAAGCTTGTGAAATGGTACAAAGGCACCATAGCCTGGCTTACTGGTTGGAATAGAAACAGAAACAACAAATTAGTGAAATGATGGGCAGTTATGAAGTTATTTAAAATCAATTCACCTTGGCATGACAGGTTAAACTCACAAGGAAAAATTTAAAAAGTTAAAAGTAAAAGTGCACAGAACTGGTTTAAGATATATTTACTTTGTTTAGTCATGCATTGGTTCCAGTTGTACACATGCTTATTGTATTTCACTTCTTGGGTTTATAAAGTAAAAAAGAACCTAGTGAGTCAGATTTTCATTGCTGCAGGCAAATGAGTTCACACCCAGCATCTCTAGTTCACACCTCACTTGTCATATGCTGTAATTTGAGCCTGCCGAGTTTACCTCGGTCAAAGATTTGCATATTTAGCTCAAGCCGCCAAGTACACTGGATTTGTTCAAGTATGTTCACAGGCATTGTTTAGCTGTTGAACACCTGAGGGCTGCAGTGTGTTGTCTTCATTCGCTGAGACACTTAAATGTAATTGTATGTGTTTATGCTTTAGGAATCATTCTCTAATGACAGGTGATCCTGCCACAACAATACCATTTCATTCCTACGAATTGAGTAAAACTGTAATGTGGGAATTCAACGTCTAGTCACTAAGCCTCTAAACACATTAAAAGGGGTGTGTAAAAATGAGGCATTTGAAAAGTCGCTCAAGTCTATAATACAGCACCATCAAACAAGAATAAATCACACTGCAGCCCTGATTTTGCAAAACACTGAGACAAGATAAGAAGCTACACGCTGCTTATGTTAAACAGAAATTAGATCAGTTACCATTCAAAGTAGCTGTGTCCCCTGTGGCTGCCATCATGCATTCCCTGCTCAGGTGTCTGCAGCTCCACCCCAAGGTGGAGCTCTGTCTCCCCCTGCAGGTGGCCCAGGAAACGAATCGTTCCTGTGCTGATCCGTCCAGAGGGCAGCATGATCCTGACCCGCTGACCCAACTCCAGGTCCATGGGAGAGTGGGGCAGAAAAACCCGATGAGGCCCTTGGGACGTCCTCCATGATCTCACACTGGAGGAAGAGAAGGTTTAGTCAGTAATACAACAAATATAGATATGACTTTTAAATAGCTCTCTTTTTTTAAAAAAAAAAAAAGTGAAAATGTGACTTATGTGCATCACACTTTAAATGGGGTGTGTGTGTTTTTTTTAAAGTAGTTAACTCATTCAAAATACTGAGCTTTTTAAAGTGATAAATCTGCTCAAGCAGCATCCTCCAGGGCTGAAAAATGATGTCAAATGCCAAACTCCCTTTCAAACTATCCCTTTAAGGGCAGTACCTGGTGGCGGAGGATGAGGAAGAGATAGATCTTGAGCTCAATGCTGATGAAGACGATATCTGGCTGCTTGATGAACTGCATGCATAAGTGTCGCTTCTTGATGACACCACAGACCCTCTGTGCTGGTATGTCAATCTGGAGAATCCACCTGTTCGTTAAAAATAGCAGTTCACATCATTATGGGATTATGAAGGATGTATTGAAAAAATATTCATGAACTTGTTGTCAGTTACTTGTGCACTCTTCAAATGCTTTTCCATTGTCCACTCCTGACTCGCCCTGATCATCACAACTACCTGTTTTCACCAGCACTCCAGCATGAGAGGCCAACTAAAGAAAAGGAAACAACAAGTAACCATTAACAAAGTCACTGACCGGATTTCAACCACACATACACATTCACAACATACCTGGTTATATAGCTCTTCCTGCTTTCTTTGCAGTTCTGCAAATCTTCTTTCCCATGATGCTCTTTCACAGGCGATCCTGGTCTTGAGTGACAGTATCTCTTTCTCAGTCTTGGTGAGTCTTTTATGAAGTGCAGTTGTGCGGTCAGGGCTACCTGGTATGGCTGCAGTCCCTCTTCTTTCAGAACCTGACAAATAAAGTCCAGTGAGATTATCACAACAAATCCCAATTTACATGTGAGCTGAGGAGATTAGTTTACAATAAATGCAAACAGACCTTCAACTCCATAAACAAGAAAACACATTTCAGCCTGTTGGTTAACATTTAACCCTGATAGATGTGAATGATAGACTCTATTGCATGCTAACAGTTTGTTTTTGAGGATACTTGAAGTTAATCCCTTATAATCTTCCCCAACAAACAAAAGGACCAATGTACAGTAATGGCTCATGGAGCTAAGGCACAACAGCCTCTGTGCATTGATCAAAGAAAGCAAAATTGTCCTTCGATTAAAAGTAAGAGTTGAACCAAGCATTTATTTTAGAGATGCTCACCCACAAGTTGTTTCAGCTGTCGCTTTGTGTCCCTTATAATGTGTTCTTCCCTTGGCAGGAATTTAATTGCATTGTAAGGGCATATCTGCAATGATTACAAACAGGACTGATATGCACAATGAAAATAAAGGCCCACTAAAATACTTACCAATTTTATTCCAATACTTTAAGATATGCAAATGTCATAACAAATATTAAGATTTTATACTCACCCAAAGGTACCTGCAGGTGCATAGTATCCCCTTAAACGTCCATGTAAACACAGTCCACAGGATGTATGTCGTCATGTTGACGCATGTTCACTCAGAATAAAGTTCTTGCTAAAGTTAATCAGTTAATCAATTATTTTTATGACAGTACAAATTCAACTTATGAATTCAGGTGTCAATTTTCATGCAAAAGAGGCCATACAATTTACTTTTTTTCTTCCTAAATTACAGTAATTTAAAAATCTAAAAATTTTACACTGCTGGACATACAAAATTA
>JAQNCA010000030.1:7250563-7263483 GCA_029783725.1 Acanthurus tractus
CAATAAACTTTATTTCAGTAATGCCTTTAAATTTCGAGCAGGTGAATAAAGACAAAAAACAAAACATACAGCAAAAACTAAGTGGTAAATCTTGATTCCCTTTTTCTGAGCCTGGACTATGAATTCTTTGACAAAATTTGGTTAGGGGTCTTGTTGCAAAATTAGGAGTTAAAAGTCAAGCATGTAACAGTGGAGAGTTTAAAGTGTTAAGTATTGTCTATCTTTAAAGTAATTAAAGTAACAGTTTGTATGCTTTGTATAAGGTCTATGCAAACATACAAGATGTGTAATTTGTATTACATGGCAATTACCCTTTTTTGCATGGGTTTCATACAGCATTATCTAATTACATGCTAAATTAGAGCCATGCTGTTAAAGAAATGCATGTCTCATACAAAACACATGTAAACTGTATGCAAATGAAAAGAAATGAACAAACATTCAGTATTCGTATTTAGATACAACAGTTTTCATCAACATAGCCTTTACATAGCCTTTTAATTGGCTCTATGAGAGATTGCCAGTGTAACGTGTAGTTTTAGCCCACAACACGATAGTTATTCGTCTTTAAATTAAGCGCACGGAACACTTCCTGATGAAATACAACAGCCTTACATAACACATGAAATGGTTTGGCGCATTTATCGTGTAAAACACGTCGTGGATTTGTGTTCGTTCGGCCTCGAGGGCGGGTTATGGGGGAGGCGTGTCCCCTGTCCTGTGGCCGCTGTCTGTACGCCGTCTACGGAAATGCCTGTTTGGCCTCCTCCTGTATCTGCAGCAGTCTACGGGGAACGGTGGTTAAACTCCTCCTCCCACAACGTTAGCATGGGCAGGTCTCAAACATACTGTACGTTGCTTACCCTGCACAGAATGCGTGGGAGCGGTGCAGGGAGATGTCTAGGGTGATGAGAGACTCTGGTATGAAAAATATTCCTGCATTTGTTGTCTTTCGAGGTGGTGAGAGGAAAAGCAATTGCATCACTATGTGGCATTCGGTTTACCCCGATTAGCTAGCCTCCATGCTAATGCTAGCGCGTACGGTGGTAGTAATTGTTATTTAGAATAAGCTATCTTAGCAGGACTAGCCAGCATGTCGTCAGGGTTTACCATATAACCCTATAATTTGAAATTCTTGTAGTGTGTTAAATGTCGTTTGCTGCTTTTTTCAATCTTATCCCATCGAGAATGTTAGCCCAAGTAACGTTAGACGGTTAGTAACACTATTAACGGCTAACGTCAGTCCAGCATAAACAGTGTTCCTGATGATAGTGGTTGTAACCCTAACAAAAATGTCACACCTGCTGTGGTTGGTGTTGTAATAACGTGTTTTAGTGAGACGGAATTGTGTCATGTATTGAGACACTGTGTTTATCTTGCTTCTTTAGACTATTTGCTTTTTCATTCGCTGGCTGTTTTCAGATTGAGACTTTCACTTGTGGCTCATCCCTCTTGGCTAACTTAGCTTGTTAGCTTTAAATCAGTTGTCTGTAAACTTTCTTTCGACTGCCTCTGCAAGAGATTGAGGGTCTCACTGTCTGTTTGGCCTTTGCCTGTGAAACAAAGTAGGTCATTTATCGCTAAATCATCGAAGCGTGTTGTGAAGTTAGTTATAGTTGTAACTGTAGATTTTGAGTTGTATTATTACTAATAAGACTAAAATGGTTCTCTGCATTACCTTATTTACCTGGGTCATGAAGTGAAGTTGTGTAATGTTGACCCTTGTGCAGCTAGCAGTTTTAATTCCAAAGAGCCTGAGACCTGATATAACAACTTAAAATTTATGATCAACTGCAGGCTCAAAGGCATAGATATAAGAATTGCTGTTCAAGAGACCTTGTGCACAATGGTTGAAAGTTTAGTTAAGCTCATTTGATGGTTAAGAATATTTAAGCATGTGTAGGAATGTAAATATCGCCATGTGATATGATAATAATTTGCTCTCAGTACCTTAAATGGGTCATGGCCTCATTCAGGTGCAGCAAAAGCACTTTCAGTATTCGTTTCATTTAACTATGTGTTGAATGACTGAATATGAGAGTTGCAGAACATAGTGATTAAGTAGGCACTTTTAAGGTAAAGAAGTACCGCCAAAAGCTATGTGCCATACTTGTCAGCCAGAATAACTGGCATTACTTGAAGCATCAAGTCATTTCATAACATCAAAAGCTGATATGTATACTTTATTGTTGATTTTAGACTATGTATGTTGAATATTTTTGAATTGTGACAAAAAATTTTGCATTCTTTGCAGAATTTTTTGACTGGTTCTTGTTTTACGAGTTAACTGTTTTTTTTACCACAAAAATGTCAGTAATATTTGGAAAATTGGAAAATTAATGTAAGGTCTTGTTCTTTTTTTAATTTTTATACTCTTGATAGTTAAAGCAGGTCATAATGAGCCCTCTAGTGCACTAAAAAAAGAATAAACCCATCTCTAATAAGTTATGTTTTATTAAATAATAAGCATTCATCTAAACAATCAAAGGTTGGGGTTTGACAGTTATTGGGGTTTTCTATGTAAGCATAAGGAGACTTTAGCTCTTTCAAACAAATCATTCCTGTGCATATTTTCGAAAGTATGTCACAGTTTGCTGGTGGTTTTCTCAGTCAAACAGAGTGTTTATCTCCTTTTCTCATCTGCAAGTTAACTGCAAAGTCACTGCAAAGTCTCAACAGCATTTGATCTTTTAGGGCCTTTTTATATGGTGTTTTGAGTTGACATTTCATTTTGTATTGTTTAATTTTTTATAAAACAAAGAGTTAGCATTTCTGACAAGCTAACCTATTCTCAAGAGTCAATTACACAGCAGGTCACAACCTATTTTCTTAGAAAAAGTGGGAGGGATGAGAACGATTCTCTTGTGAACCACAGGGGCATCAAGAAATAATTTTGTATGGCCACCGCAGTGAAAATGTTAAAAGCAAGAACTTGTCACAGACAGACTGTGACAAAAATCATATCTTTGTAAATTTCCCCAGAGTGTGGTGGTGGGGGAGGGATGGGGAGGCCTCATTTGCTCTTGTCACAGCCCAGTCATGGGGCTGCAATTGTGCACATGGAGCAGAGGAAGCCCTCTTGTACATGCTTTTCTGCTCATGGAAATTGCTTTGTCGGCTCAAATTGCATTTGTGTGCATGTTTTTTTTATATGCACATGTTTTGAGAGTAATTAAAGAGCATGTTGTCCATCACTGTTCCTTTCAAATAAAGTTTTGTTTGTGAGATGACAAATGAGAGCTCTAGAATTATGCTCTCGAGGTATGTCGGTATTTTGGTGGGTTGCTACAAATGCATTAAAATATTTGAAACCCTACTTTGTAACTCGAATTGTGCTGTTTGAATTTGGCAGGATTTGTTACTTTAGTTCACATTTATTTCACCTTGAAAGTTTTTGTGTGAGTAAAATATATTTTTGCCAAGCCTGACTTCTGCTGGAGGATAAGTCCAGGAGAGAGTGTTGGGGAGAAGAGCCTAGTAGGCCTATTTGTAGGACATATAATCTTTTGGGTCAACAAGCAGTGCTGTTGCTCCAGTGCATTTCTAATATAGCCTGCTTTAACATTGTAGAGTTGAATTTCTTACTCAAAGAACATGACTTTCCCTTTCAGAGGAGCCAGCTGTGTTCCCTGCCAAGCTGCAGGGGACAGGGGCAATGCTGTCTCATACTTCACACTCGCCCATTAACTCCAGCTACTTGGGATGCAATAACTGTAACCAACTGCAAAATACAACCACAGTTGATTTACCACAACAACTGAGCCCTGACATGGCACTTTTATGATTTACTTGTGCATTACTGTGGGTTTTTGTCTTTAATTTTTGTCCTAATGAGCTTCAATTTATTCTGTGTATCTGTTGTTTAGAGGTTGAAAAAAGGTTTACTCAGGGCTGGGTTTTTTCATATTAGAATGAGTTGTCCCTGTCTGTCTGTTCTTGGGAGATTTAAGTTCATGTTAATAGGAAGGTCTCCCCCAAGACAAAGTGACTGGTAAAAACAGAACATTGACTGCAAAAGTACAGGCTTTTCGAACATGTGGCTAAGCCATCAAGCATCCATTTACCTTAATGTCAGTATTTTATGATTGTAAACAAATAAACAAAATAAACATTCAAAAAATCTTCTTTTTTTTCTATTCTGCTTTTCCCTAACAGAGAAATCATCAGACAAAAAGGGAAATTCAGAAAGGGAGAAAGGTTCTAACAGTGCCACAAAGACGTCCAGAGCAAATTCCAACCCAGAGAGGTAAGGCTATTTTATCTGTCCACCCGTGGGAACTCTTTACATGACTATGCCGAACGCAGTTGTAGTAGAAAGATTCTTATGATGTAACATTACTAAAATGGAGGTGCTGTCGCATAAAGATGCCCAGTGAAGTTAGGGTTACAGAAGTTGTTTTCATGTTTCCCTTACCAAAATGGGTTGTTGGTGTCCTTAAGGCTCACAAATTCCAAAATGACAGGGATTTGAGTATTTTATAAGCCACCACTTTTACAGCAGATACTGTGTACATACCTGTCAGCATGTGACTAATAAATGTTAAATGCATTTAAAGTTGTTGAGGTTTTAAATGCAAATTTGTTCCCCCTTCAACTGTTTAACCTATAAACCACTGCTACCACTCTTGGAATGAAGCCTGTACACTAAGATGGAGTTTAGTTACATCATATTCCTGGAAGACTGCAGCATCCAGACATATTACATTTCTTTCTCTCCCCTCAGCCTCATTCTACATTGACGGCATGGAAATTGAGCTTCCCTGAATAGCTTGAATTCCCTTTGTCATTGTGGTGATCTACTGTACATTAGGCTGCTAGTTTGGCGCACAGTGTAATGTCTCTGTTGTAGCATAATATTATTTCTAGCTTTTAGGAAAGGCTTGATACACTTAGCCCTGAGTGTCTTGAGTGTGAGCTGGCAACTTTACACAGGTACTTAAATAGAAAAATCCAATCATCTATGAATGATCATTTTTCCCCCTGAAATCTCACCAGCATGATAAATGACCCTGTTTCTATCTTGGTCTGTGTTCACTCACTCTCCATGCCTGACTGCTGTTCCTTATCTCTTGGTGTTAAGTCACGGCATCTCCAGTCGAGAGGAGAGGGATGATATGGTGCGCTCCTCAAGTCACACCCCGTCTAACAAAGCTCAGATACTGGCCATGCCGCAGTTCGGCCTACGTGACAACCTCATCAGGTGTGAGCTGCTAAAGAATGAGGACCTTTACACATACCTGGAGGACTTCAGGTATTTTACTCTTCTCCGCTTGTTGTGCCAGTTTTGAATCTGTTAAAGAATTGTGCATGCATGGCAAATAGTTGCAGTGAAATGTACTTCAGGGGTTGTTGAAGGTGCTTTTATTGACGCTAAAGAAAGTTGTATATGTATCTAAGACTTGTTTATCTATACCTCTTAAAACCAATAAATATAACAGTAAACTTCTATCTCAATATTGTAGTGTCCACACTCTTTTTAAGCTTTCACTTTGTACAATAGTTTGTGTCTCAATTCAATGTGGAAAATATAAAATATTTCCAAAGTTGATTTAAGGTAGCTGGTCACAATCTTTTCACACTATATATTTGTGATGATCTATGCTCTCCTGGCCGAAGTATCAAAATTGTTTCAAAAACTTTTTTGCAGAAACCGTGTAAGTCCACAGTCTAACCGTGAGCAAAGTTTGAATCATATAAGTGTTATGTAAAAACAATGAGTCATCGTATGTGTGTTCATATTTTTACTTCAGCCAGGGCTATATTAAGCTCCACTTTCTGAGATGCAAAAAGAAAAAACACAAACTCAGTGTACTCAATGTACAGAAGCTTTGGTTTTAACTCTTTATCTTATTCCTTATTTAATGTAGACACTGACATCCCTGTAGAGGACTCAAGGTTTCTTGTTTCTGTAAGATAAGTGGAAAAATAGGTCCTTTGCGAAGTCAGCATGGTTAAACTATTAACTACATGCCCCCTGCTGGTAGAGCTGTGCCTTAAGATTTACATCCATTTAAAGCATAGAGCACTGAATAAAAAAATGTATATATGTAACCGAATAGGGATGGAAATAGACATCTTAAATTTAAAGTTTCACAAGAGCACCTTTGATACAAAGAAATAAAAAATGAATGGCTTGGGTACATTTTTTTGTATTTACATACAGTTCTAAGCCTACTTACCTGTAAGTGTAAGGTATAGCTGTAGCATATGTAAATCACAACCTCTCCCAAATGTCTGCCTACGTTCTGCTCAAAGCATGCTGGCCCATGTCCTTGTATGAACCTGAACAGCAACAAAAAGTTTTCTGTGTTTAGCTAAAACTTAATTAGTACTTAGAACATGTGTATGAAAGTAACTTCAGAATTTAGAATATGCTGGCTGGTAAATGAGTGAACAGATGCTTCTATGAAAAACAGCAGATATGCATTAAGAATGGGTCATGATTATTGAATTTTCAAATAGTTTGTGCAACTACTATCTTTTAAAAAAATCTATTTTATGTTCATCTTATTTGTTGGATGCCCCTGTACAAAGATGAGACACATGCAGAGAGTATTACAACCATCAAAAGTTCTGCATCAAACTACTTCTGAGCTTCATCCTTAGTTGATCAGCATTGAAAAATGGTGTCTGACAACAAATTCATGGACAGCACTTACAACTGAATTGTAACTTGTCATTACATATATTTATGGGTGTATGTACATGTGTGTATGCATAGTTGTGCACTTGTCTCTATGTAAAGAGGGTGGGATGTGACAATTTCTTTGGCTTAAAATGCCCATCCTAAATATACAGAAAAGATTACATTGTACTGTTCTAATGTAATATTACAGTACCAACTATTAATGTACTGAACATACATGCTGAAGTATTGGTTAGAAAAAAAGCTCAGGAAAGCAAAACTCCAAGTTTTGGGGATTTTTTTAAGGACAGCCTCAGCATCTTTTGAAAATAACAAAAAGCACTCTGCATTGCTCTTGTGCAGAGCAGAGCATCAGCTGCATGAAGGTCAGAGGAGGGGGGGGAGCTGATTTTCAGTCTGATCCCTGCAGGATAAATCTCAACGGGGATATAAATGACAAGGGCTTGCCCCCTTGCCAAGTTCTCACAGTTGAGGCTCTCTTCAGTAAGGCAAAAGTTTCAGTGGTCAGTCATTCAGTTACACTGTCAGACAGTCCCTCAGTGTAACTGTCTATAATGACATCATAAGTGTCAGTAAAGAGTCCTGAAAAGATGCACTCAGAGGCTGGTTGTCAAAAAATATATCTCAACAATTAGAACATCAATAAAGCAGCAAGACATCAGCTCAATTTAAAGATATAAATCATTGTCAAATAATTTTAATCTTCCCTGGTGTGAGTTTTACAAGAGACTCTTACAGTCAGCTGGATAAACTCAAAATAGTCAGCACTTTATATTATATTTATATTGCACTATATTCTTCGTGTTTGGGCCCAGTTCTTAAATCTCCCCGTTCTCTTCCAGCTTTTTTCTCGGCACATACAATGTCAATGGACAGACACCAAAGGAAAGCCTCCGTCCTTGGCTGAGCTGCACTCAAAAACCTCCTGACATGTACTGCGTGGGGTAAGTCACATTCACCCTGCTGGAGAATAGCTTTGCAATTTTCCACCTAATCCCATTACACACACACACACACACACACACAAACACACAGGCACATACTGCTCAAACCTCCAGCAGATGTATGCAACATTGATCCTGTTTTAAGCAAGAGAACATAGCCACCCACAGATTCAGCACTATGTGTCCACTGATCCTGCCTACATTTCAGTTTACTTCGCTCGAGTTGAGGGGTGACATAGTGTCAAGAATGCCATTAGAATAATAGCTAAAGCTTAAACATGAATCAAACTCTCAAGAGCATTTTGCGGTTTGTCCTCCCTGACAGCTTTCAGGAGCTTGACCTCAGCAAAGAAGCTTTCTTCTTCAATGACACCCCCAAAGAGATGGAGTGGACAAAGGCTGTGTTAGAGGCCTTGCATCCAGATGCCAAGTATGCCTTAGTAAGGAAGTCTTTTTTTACTTTACACTCTCCGTGTTTAGCTACAGTTTTTAACCACTAGCTGGTATTTGCACCACTGTACATTCTGTCATGTGGAGCTTGTTCAGCTCTTTTTTAGTATAAAGACTGGTACCATATTGTCTTCTAATCGTTGTTGCATATAATGAGGTTTTAGAGCAGCTTTGACTGTGTTACAGTAAATGACAGCTCCCCCATACAATATCTGCCTATGTCCATAGCCGTTGTGTACATATCGTCACATTGGATCACTAGATAGAATAGTCCTAAGAAACAACCATGATATCCTGTTTACTTGATGTAGTCAAGGCCTTGTATTTTTGGTCTCTCTTCTTTTCTTCCCCTTATTCGCTTTCATCTACTTCCCTTTTCCTAAAGTGCTGACTTTAGCTTATTAGCTTCCCCTTTTTCTTTGCTTGACTGTTTTCTACCAATCATCTTTGGGCTTACAGGATGTCTCTAAGTTGCAGAGATAGTGTAATGATGTGTCATTTCTTCATCTACTGTTGGTGATCTGCTCAGATGAAAGCACAGTTAGCTTATCTGTAACTGACACTGTATACCTCAGTGGGCTGAAAAATAAATGTAGTATCAGGTATTGCTGACGGTGAAGCATAAAATTTCATTTCTGTCCCTGATGTGAAACTGTTGTAAATACTGGGATGTACTTCTGTGGTTCTTCTCCTCTTGATGAGACAGGATATGAGACTAAATCTCTTCAAATATAAACTTTGGCTTTGGTTGTACTAGTTGCAGTCAAAAAATAGTTACAATTTAAGTTTAAAGCATGCTTAGAGCACCATTCATGTTTTTATACCTTTTAAATATCAGTCAAATTTGCATGTTTTTATGTACTCTGAATTGTTGTGCAACTATTCCCTTGCCTGAATGAAATATTATTAAACTAGTCTCCTGTCTTATGCCACAGGTGAAGTTGGTGCGTCTGGTGGGCATCATGCTGATCTTTTATGTAAAAAAGGAGCATGCAGAGTTCATCTCAGATGTGGAAGCAGAGACTGTTGGCACTGGCATCATGGGAAGGATGGTAAGGACTGAGTCTACAGAACTTATCCTTTTATGCACAGGTCCTAAAGTAGGTTAACTGCTGTTGTGTGATGATACTGTGTTATAAACCTCACTGACCTATTTAAAGCAGCCGTTATCAGAGCCCATGCTTCATGCCCTTTGTATGCCCAAACAGAATGTACAAAAGAGGAACAGCGTCTTGTCCATCCTTTCCTCATTTTGCTACACAAATATATATACATATACTCACACACGCACACTCTTCTCTGGTGTTCTTTTCTTCACTTCAATATCTCATAAATAAAACTCATAAATTTCTTCTTCTTTTTTTCAAAATTACAATCCTCTAACTTTTTTGGGGACAGAGATGTAATAAAAGGTGTATCATTCTTTCAATTTCATTCTGACTTTCAAGTGAAAGGTGCCAAAAAAGATTTAAACTGATTATTAGATTTATATTTGTTGATTACACTTGGAAACATTACTGGCTTCAACTTTGGCCTCACATTGCTGATCTTGCATTACTATCATATTGAAACAAATGAATAATGAAACACAAGCAGAGAATATTGAGTTACTGTTGACAGTAGCTTTACACATCATATTTTGCAGCAAATGAGGAAAACAGTTGTTCTGTTTTTTGCCTCCACCAGCCTATAAAGTTGCAGTTTACATATATGATTCTTTCTCTGTTCCTGAGGTATGGTGTTAAATGATGGACAGAAATTTGTTTTGTTTTTGCAGACATTAAAATCTCACAGGGAATTTGATCTTTGAACCTCTGGATATAAAATGTATTCACTTCATCACTTGATCCTGCTCAACGTTTGTGTGAAAGTTTGTCATAATTATTGGGTGAATTATTGAGTTACAGCCAAAAATAGGTTTTGTGAGGTCATAGTGACCTAGACTTTTATACCAAAATCTGATCAGGATATCCTCAAGTTCAAGAGGACAGTTCTGTAGATATGAAGAAATCTCCTCATTTTTCACAGATGGCTTCTGTGTTACTCAGATGTAGCATTCATAAGATTTGGACTGAAAGACGTATGCACGTACTTGAGGTCAACCTGAAATCAAAATGCTTTCTGAAACACCTGTAGTTGACAAATGTCTAAAAGAAAGAGTCTAAAATGACAGTTTAGTTTCACTGCACTGAAAGGCTGACAGACAAATATGATATGCACAAAGATTTGCTGTGATGTTTTCTTGTTCCTCCTTTGGACTTCTTACTTTTACACTCATTCATCCATGAAGTACTTCATTCTGCAGTTCCAGCTTCACTTCCTATGCATGCAGTGTTGCACAGGAGGTTATTCTTGTCTCATATAAGGTCGTGCTTACTCAGCAGTCTCTAGTGTAGAGCAGATGGCTGGCTGGTGAGCTGATGGAGACTTTTGCGAGCTCACTCCATCCTTTTGTGCAGCAATGAGACTGGTTTATGATCTACATTAAGAACCATCTGAAACATACCAAGTGTTAGAGAGTTTGCATAATATCTGATAATTTTCAAGCAAAGGAGCTTATATGCACGCCATGTAAAACAGGTCTATTCTTTAAATCCTTTTTGCAAACCTTTCATTTGTGTGGCTTGCATTACTCTGACTGAGTATCTATGTCTCTCCCTTTTAATTTCTCATTGATTTAAAGGGAAACAAGGGAGCTGTGGCGATCCGTTTTCGTTTCCACAACTCTGATATCTGCGTAGTCAACTCTCACTTAGCTGCCCACGTTGAAGAATATGAGAGAAGAAATCAAGACTACAAGGACATTTGCAGTCGTCTCCAGTTTCGCCAGCTTGACCCTACTCAGCCTCCGCTCACCATTATGAAACACGAGTGAGAAAACAATTAAATATTGTAGTTACAGTGTCCTTGTATGCACTAAGTGGTCTCTTTAGAAACATTTAGCATTTATTTTTTGTTTTTTTATAAATGCATATGATGTTGGACAAAGATGTTTTGAAGTTAAGATTAGCAACGGTAATTTATGTTTGTAGTACTTGAATGACATATTGGTAATTTTCGTTTAATATAAAACTTTAATTGATCCATATTCAAGTTATCTCTATAATTCTGTGTGTTTCCTTCACCAGTGTGATTTTATGGATTGGGGACCTCAACTACAGGATCAGTGACCTTGACGTAGACAATGTGAAGGAGCTAATCAGCAAGAAGGACTTTGAAACGCTGCACAATTATGATCAGGTAAAATTATCGATACTCTGTTCTCTGTGCTTTTTAAATAGCCTTTTTCTTGTCATTCCTGTTATGAGTGCTGATACTGAACAGCTGTATAATATGGTCCTCAGCTCAAGAGACAGATCGACGAGGAGGCTGTGTTTGTCGGCTTTTTTGAAGGAGAGATTGATTTCCAGCCCACATACAAATATGACACTGGTTCTGACAAATGGGATACAAGGTAACTTCAGGTGAAGGCCTGGTGGCAAAAAGCACAGTGGACTATTGTTACTAAGGAGATTATTCTTGAAAATTCAGTGATATCAATCGTCAAGGTCAATCGTGTCATTATTCTAGTTTTGTGACACACACAGAGCATTTCACCTTTGCCCTAAATATTTAGTCGTCATCGTGTTTCCGTTGTGTAATTCAGCTCAGTTCAATTCAAACTTAAACTTGACGAATAATTGCCCGTATTTACAATGTTGTATAGTTAAATACGGGCAAAAAAATGTTTGACAAGGCTCAGTCTGCAAACATCTCTCCATTTAAAGGGTTTTGTGACTGACTGGGAAAACATCTTTGTACATGTTCAACATTAAAACAGCTTTATTAAAAGCAGCAATAAATTTAGAAGACTACAACAAATTTGAATTTGCACAGCTGGCACTGATCAATTATTTAGGCCAACCAGTCTTCACGCTGTCATTTAACTTTATTAATCATCATGCTTCATGGTTGATGTGGTACTAAATTGTGGGAACAGTATTGTGGTATTTTCTGCGCTTTCACATCCTGCAAAGAGAATTTCAGTATGGATATTATCATACCATTTACTTTAAGTATGTTTGATGTACTGATGTTATTTTGCCTAATTTTAATTTGAATAACTTTTATAGGAAATGTTGTGGTAAACATGCATGCGACTTAACATCAGCTCTTTCTTGCACTTGTAGTGAGAAGTGTCGCGTTCCTGCGTGGTGTGACCGTATCCTGTGGAGGGGAAAGAACATCAAGCAACAGCATTATCAGAGTCACATGGCTCTGAAGACCAGTGACCACAAACCAGTCAGTTCTCTACTTGTCGCCGGGGTAAATGTTCCAGCATTTTAACTGATCTCATTTTAAACATCTTTCTAGTGCGTTTTGCTATTTTTGAAAGGATGGAGTGGTTCTCCTCTTTAAATAAATACACACCTTTTAAACATAGGGGAGGAGAAAGAGATGATAAATGAATGGAAGTGCATGGAGATTCAGTGTTTTTCTGCTCACTCACATCAACAGGCTCTATTTTTTGAATAGGCCACATCAAACATCTATTGCAGTATTATATAGCAGATGTCTATGCTGCATGATCACCTTTCTCATCTGTGGTTACAGATCAAGAGAATAAACAGCGAGGCCTATAAGAAGACCTTTGAAGAAATTGTGCGCAATATTGACAAAATGGAGAATGAGTGTATTCCATCTGTGAGTTTGGACAAGAGAGAGGTAATGTTTACTATTACGTTTTTTCGTATTGCAGTATAACATTGTTTATTATGCTCCTTTTAATAATTCAGTATGTAAACTGTCACTAATGAAGCTGTGTATTAATTTAGTACTGTCAAACTAATGCAGATATGTAAGGGAAATATCAACAAGATATAGCTGCATATTCACATCTT
>JAQNCA010000030.1:7273288-7284954 GCA_029783725.1 Acanthurus tractus
TCTTGGTCTGTTTTGGTCCAGTTGCTATGACAACATGTCTGAGGCTTGGGGGGAGCTGTGCCCTGCCATCAACTCCAGTTTAGAGGCTGTTTTCACTCAGCGCAGCCAACCAATGACACAAATGGGTGGATTCTCTAATCAAAACAACTACTTTCCACCCCTCATCTCCCATGCTGCCCAGATTCTCTCACACTATCAACCACCTTTGAGAATGTATACTTTGTTCAGTCGTGTTCCCTGATTTACTAGATTTGGTTGTAGTTTAATGTCGACTGAGCTGTCATTTCCATCTGCTTTTGAGTCATAGACAGAAATAAGAGCATCAGGAATGAGCACATGCCATTTAAGGACACTGTGCTTTATTTCTTTTTCCATATCTGTCATTGTGGTTTAATGAAACACACTTGATTTTCTTTGCAGATTAAAAGCACACCAGAGACTTCACACAGGCAAGACATTCAACTGTGAATCGGAGGGATGCACAAAGTACTTTACCACGCTCAGCGACCTGAGGAAGCACATTCGCACACACACTGGGGAGAAGCCATTCCGGTAAGCATTTTCATTATTACCAGGTTTGATCCACCATCAGCAGAAAATGAAGAAATTGTGATACAAATACTCACAGACACCTCTTTGAATCTGTTTAAGTGTTTGCTTGTCAAGACAAATCGCATTTTTAGGGTAATAAAAAAATATTTTTAATCAAAGTCTT
This sequence comes from Acanthurus tractus, assembly GCA_029783725.1. NCBI lineage: Eukaryota > Metazoa > Chordata > Actinopteri > Acanthuriformes > Acanthuridae > Acanthurus > Acanthurus tractus. The sequence continues at coordinate 7,274,004 of JAQNCA010000030.1, forward strand.
TCGTTGTTTTGAAGTAGTTGCGTTTTGTTTAAACAAACGCAAAAAAAAAGTGATGACTTTAGTGATGTATACTCAGTACATTAGTTTGGCTCCATGTATTCGATTCGATCGTCCAGGCATTGCTCTATTAAATCCAATTTTTTTTTGTATTTGAATCGTTGTCAGTCTGCAGTTGGTTATAAGCTTTTCTGACCTGACTCCTTTTTCTTTGCCTTCAGGTGTGACCATGATGGCTGTGGCAAAGCCTTTGCTGCAAGTCACCACCTAAAAACACATGTACGGACACACACAGGTACATTTTACACATATTTGTCTTATGTAACCTCAGTTTTGTCTCGGAGAGCTCTAATACGGACATGTTTATTTTGCAGCTCTGCTTCATTTGCATTTACATTGTTAGCAGTGCCTCCCACACATAGTTAATTTAAATAGCCCGGCCAAATAGATTTTCACTGCGGCCTAAAAATTTGTGTATTTTTCCATAGACTATGTTTTTCTTTCAGAAGTCTGTGTAAATATGTAGTTAAAAGGGCACTACCCACAAAGGCTCAGTCCATGTGTACTTGTATTGATTGGACAAATAGCTTCTTTATTTGTAGTTGGCTTTGCGACTTGACCCATTGGCTTTGAGGAACAGTTTGTGAAATCACCACCTGAAGTAACTGTTTTGCTGACTCGTGTAATTTGTCTTAATCTACTACCAGATTTTAAAAAGAGTTGAAACTGTTCAAATCCAAGCGCAATATAAAGAAATAATATGCAAATCCTCTTGGACATATTCAACTGAAAACAGTGCAAAGGCAGTAGGCTTAATGTTTTACCTCCCCAACATCTCTTGACATATTGACAGAATCATCTGTTAAATGAAAACAAGGTAAACATTAGAGATGACGTTCATGCTGCTTGTTTGTTTCCAGTTGTTTGCAGCATGGAGCACTCAAATTGTGAAATATTTAACTCAAATGACAGTTAATTAGCATCGTTCAACTTGGAGATAGGGGATAGCTGTCCGTTATTTTATTGGAACATAAGTGGCAATTACTTTTTATCACAGTGGTGAGGCTTTGGTTTTTCAGTCTATGAAATACCATGTAGTTACATTTTTTAGTTTTTACAAAAAGTAGTATTTCTTTGTGGCATTTTCTACAAAGTAATCGATGAAGCAGCAACTTTTACCTCAGCTTACTCTTAAAGATAAATATCAACTCCTTCCCTCAGTCCTCCTCTGTATTCATCCCTTTTTGTTTCTACTCGTTCTGAAGGGGAAAAGCCATTCAACTGTCCGAGTGATGGCTGTGAGAAGACTTTTAGCAGCCAGTACAGTCTGAAGAGTCACATCCGGGGCCACGACAAAGGACAGCCCTTCAGCGTCACCCTCAACCATCCGCTCTCTGAAGTGAGTCAACATACAGCAGCTTTCCAATGTGCAGGACACTTTATCGCCAGATGTTGGCACAGTTGTCATGTTCTGTATGCTCAGCTGGAGAGCTACATGACATTACGATCTGTAAATCATTTGCCTGATTAAAACCCTATGAATGTGAAATATTTTTGAAGTAGGTGATATTTCTTAAATTAATCAATTAATTCAAATATACAACGCTCTTACACATATACCATGGTAGTTCATAATATTAGATAGGGGGCATTCCAGAAAGCAGGAAGTTAAGTTAAAGTAATGAAGATAATGCTTGACTTTTACATGACCTTGCTACTGGTGCTCCAGAATAGTCAAATATTCAGTGCCAGGAGCCTGATTTGACTACCAGTCTCAAGGTCGATTCATCACAAAATGTGGTTGTGGTAAACTGTATAGTTCCATTCCAGCTATAAGCTTGCTAAATGACTGATTTTACACAGAAATGCATAGTTTCTTCCAATAAACTATGACAAGATAAAACCAATTGTACTGTGATAATGACATGATTATTTTGTGATCCAAAGGTCACAGAATGAAAACACAGTGTCGGTATGTCAATAACCAATGCTGCGCTCAGCTTCTGTATGAAAGTTAAATTGTTTGCTGCAAAAAAAGATTATTAACAAAAGAAAAAATGCTGTATCTTGTTTACCTCTTCCTGTTTCTTTTAGTCTTGGGCCTTAAATTAAAAAAATAACAAAAAAACAACTTGATTCGACAATAAGTGATCAACTATGAGTCAAATTCAACTGTGGAGAATTTTTGTTGGGGACACCCCTGGACCTCGCTGTAGATTTGGCATTATTTCCCAACTTCACTCACACATCTTATTTGCATGACTCAATGCTTCATCCCATTGCTGTGGCAAGATAATTAGGTCCTATTCATCTGTTAATTACAGGATGCAAATCACTCGCTGTGCCTCAGTGACTTGAGCCTCATCTCTACAGACTCCGAGCTACGAGAGAACATCCAAAATGTAAGTCTGACTTTTTTCTTTGTCAAACAGACATTTGATTGAGGATGGTGATTAGCTGTCAGGATTGTCAGTTAAAAGTAAGTCAATAACTGGCAGCTGTTTGATAATCAAGTTTATTTTTTACTGTTATACCAGTTTTTAGGTAAAATGAGAATTTCTTGCTGATTAAATAATTAAGGTCATGTTTATTATTGTTATAATTTTTTAATTTATTTTACTTTATTACAGGCTCAAAATATGGACCTCTGCAATGCGACCCCTGTGAAAATCTTTGAGCTTATGTTCCAGAGTCCTGAAAATAGTGTCAGCCAAGATGATGCCCATCCCAACGGTCAGTACACTTCAGTGGAGCTGACCTAATATTTTATCAGTGTTCTTGTTTGATAACGGAGTCTTTTTGTTTTGTTTTTGATTCCTCAGAGAGCCTTGCTGAACAGTTCAGCCTAGAGACCTCTGCCCAGCCAGTGGTGACTGATGCCTCCTCTCTCATCTCTTTCTCTCTCAATCCTACCTCCTCATCTTCCTGTTCCCACACAACTGCAGTCATGGAGGCTACTTCCCAGCTCGGACAGAGCGCTTCCTCTGAGGCCTCCCCTGCCTCTGTCACTGCTACAGTTAGCTCCACACAGCCTCCCACTTTCATGCAGCTAACTGGGCCTCAGCAGATCTCTAATGTGCCTGCCCAGGTTTCTGTCCAAGCCTCAAACCATGTTGCCCCCCAGCACTATGTGGCACTGCCACCCACATTCCTGCAGCCGGATAGTGCCACCCATACCACTCCTCTGCCACAACCCATCCCAGTTTCTCATCCAGTGACTCCAGCACTGACCACGACAGCACCAGGCACTGCTGCTGTGCCTGTTGTCGCATCCACTACAACAGATGCTCTGGCAGCTGTGGCTCAATCTGTGCCTTTGGCCAACAACCCCATCCCCAACTCTGGCCCTGGTCTGACTTCAACACCCGCCACCATCACCATAGCTCCAACCCAGAACCTGCTGCAGCCCGGTCTGGTCATGTCTGACCAGAACCTCCAGTGGATCCTCAGCAGTGCTGCCAACAGCCAACAGAACCCAGAACAAGCAGTGAGTGATGTTCACACACAGTGTTTACACTGATGAGTGGTGACTAGATTAATACTAGTCTTGATTTTTTTTGGATGCATTCTTGAGTTTAAAGACACATTCCCTCATGAACGGAAATAATTTGGCATGATCAGCTAGCTACATTGTTCTACGCAGACAAGTAATACATATGAAAAAAATGGTGATACATGTCTCTTTCAGCAATGAGCTCAGCAGAATCATATCCCTTGAATACATGTTTGGTGCCAATCCAACCATCTAACACAGCACTCCCCCAACTTTATTATTTCCTTCTTTGATAAATGTTTTCTAATGTTTGTTTATAGCCACACCAAGGAGCTCCGAAAGTGGAAAAGGTTTTCTTCACTACAGCTATACCAGTGGGAGGAAATGCAGGTAAGTTACTCAGTAGTGGAGTATTATATTGTTCATGTCGTGGAGATAAGCCAAAAAGGTCTCAATGAAAGCATGAATGTGTTTGTGTGAGAATCAGCAAAGCACTTTACTTTGTTAGGAATAATTAAATAGTAGATTGGGGTCCAAAAATCTCCACCAGGATGCCGTCCCAAGATGCTGACACTTGATTATTGCACATTATGCACTCTAAAAATCAATCCCATTACAATATTCAATAAGAATATGATTGAAGATTAAAAGGATGCTAAAAAATGACATTTAAAACATTCAAAAGTTCTTTCAAAGCACTTTGGGGCTGAAAAGTTTGTTTTTTGTTTTCTTCCAATATTAAAAGCTGACTTAGATTTGGGTTAATCATGTAGGTAATAAAATGTCAGAAAAAGAGAATAAGGAAAATAAAATTTTTCTCAGACCCAAAGATTTTTTTCATTGCTTGATACATAACTCAGACGCTGGTCATAACATCAGCTAATATTTTACTTTAATCACATTTCTGTGTATGAATTTTTTCTCAACCAAGAGTTTTATTGGCATTAGTGGCATTAACTTGTCATTCTCTCTGTCGTCTTTTCCTAAGCGCTTAGTCATTTCTCATCTCTTGCTACAGTCTCTTACTTTGCAGGATTTCTAGAATGCAAATGCTAAAATGATTGCTATCCACTTAGCCACTTTGTTTTGCCCTTTTTGTTTTCAGTGAACTAAAAGAAGTGTTTGTGTTTTCAGGCAGCTCAGTCCAACAGATCGGCCTCAGTCTGCCTGTCATCATCATCAAACAGGAGGAATCCTGCCAGTGTCACTGTGCCTGCAGGGACTCTGTTAAGGACAAGAGTTCACAGAGTGCCTCCTCCACTGTTTCAGCCCCAGCACAGCCACAACCAGCAGAGCCCCCTCCTCCGCAGCAATCACAGCCCCCAGAGCCTCCACACCATCCAACCACCTCAGCTTCCTCATGCTGCCTCCCCCAGTCTTCCCCAAAGGTGGGTGAGGTGAGGCTGCAGGCCCCCTCTTCTTCTTCTTCTTCTTCCTCCTCCTCCTCCTCCACAGCTCAGACTTTCTCCACGATAGTGAGCAGCACTGCCACTAACCCTCCCTCATCCGATGGGTTAGCCAATATGGATGTGTCGGACTTCCTCTCCCTGCAGAGCCCTGAGACAGCAGCCAACATTGAGGCTCTGCTGCTGGTCACTGATGACTTCAACATGGCCACTGATGGCAATCCTTAGAAGAGATGCCTTCTGAGTCTGGCACCTTGTGTTTGTCTATTGCACCCACTCATCTGCAGGCATCAATTCCACCCACATCTCGAGTCGTTTTCCACAGTAACGCCTCTTCTCTTTCCCTATATAGCCTGTGCATCAAACTCACAGTACCTGCAGTGCATTCTCTTCTGTACGGCATTGCACAACATATATACATGAACTATGAATAAATCTTCTGGTGAGTTTCATTGCATAAGTTAAGTTTTTAAAAAACAGGATTAGTTAACTTATCGAGATTTAGCAACTTTAATGCTATATAATGCAGAGAAAAGGAATAGATCCTATGTTATAACCAAACTGTATATAATAACCCTGGATATCCGCTCTGAATTAATGAAACAAATGAGTGTTGTCCAAGCACTGATGACCAAGAGTTTCATTTTCCTAGCTGACCTGAAGGTCACATGCCCAAGCAGGAAAACAAAACTTGTCTGTATATCCTTGTACTGTACTACAGGTCCTAACAAATGCTTCAAGCTAGTATGCAACTGACCAGAATGCACTGTATATTGGAGGAAATTTGCTATCATTTTATCAAGCATCGCTCCCAATAACTTTAAGGGATTTGCCACACAATCCCTCATTAGACTGACAAATTAAATTGACGAGTTTCCTCTTTTTTGTTTCCTAGGAAGATGAGTGTAGTCCAGAAAATGTGATAATTCTTTTCTACTTCTCTTGACAGTTTTTAACGAATTGAGAAAAAGAACCTGTGACAAGATCTGCCTGTCTTTTTAAGTGAAATTAAGTCAATACATCAGTAAGTTGCCTATAACTTAAACTAATTTAAAATTGTACATTTTAATTTATTTGAATGCTTGATTCTTTCATTATATTGGTAATATCTTCAATATAGCAGAGAATTCTATTAATTTATTCCAATCAGTTGTTGTATTTTAAGTTTAGTTGTTTTTGTGTTACTGAATTGTTTGTTTTGTTTTTGTTTTTTTAAAGAACGTAAAAGGGTATTGCTAAAAGCAAGACTGAGAAAAGAGGCACCTATAGTAGACTGCACAGTGAAGAAAACTTTCCTCTAGGATCTGCTTGTTCGCAAAACTTGTCCACATTAAAACAGTAATGAACTACTGTCAACATCCCATGTTTTATAGGGTTGTGACCCTCTCAGGGATGCATCGAGTCATAACTGGTCCTGGTTCCCTTAATTTGTTACTCAGACACAAGTTTTTCTTACCAGATGCCCTACTCTTGCAGTAGCCCTACGTTTTGCTGCACTCTTCCCTGTTTATTGCACACTAACTTGTAAAGTGAGTAATTTGACAGCTTCTTAGCTGAGGTGCCGCACCACTACGGACTTTTGTATACAACTGCTGTAAAGTAGCGATTTAAAAGATGGTGTCCTGGGGACAGTGTAAATACAGTACATTTTAGTGTAAACATCTTTGAGAAACTTGTAGATTATTCTAGAATTTGTATTTTTGTATAGACTTTTGAATTACTAACCCAGAGTTTGGAGCTATCGTATCTTGGCATTGTTTCCCCCATTCACATTTATGCAGAAGAGCTTTTTTGCAGTGTTTAGTTGAATAGTTTTATTAGCAGCTGGGCTTTTGTACAGTCCCCATAATAACACATAGCCTCCTCCTCAGAGTATAATTTAACAGTATTGTTTCACATGGGACACAATGCAATGATGACAGAGCGAAGGCATTATGCCCTATATTCTAGAGTGTAAAGCTACTTGGCCTTACAACATAACTGTTTTATGAGCCTCTTTGCCTTGACAGTCTTTGCTTCTGACTTGCCATTGACATGCCAACACACTCATTGTCACAGAGTCTCAGGCGATGACTTCCAGCAGCAGATCAGAATGAGGCAAAAGCATTGAGATAGAAAAGAATACGGTTTTCCCAGGATCTGTGTTTTCCAGTGGTCTGATAGGAAAGTCATTAATGGATATGCAGCAATGCTAAAAATGTAATCAGCTACATAACAGATGCAGGTAATGTACTTAAACATTTTATGTCTGGGCAGTAAGATTAAAACTACACTGTCATGCATGTCACATAGCACGTCTGGCTCTTTTGTTGTTTTTCTTTGCCATATTTTGCAGAGCTTTTTCATAGATTCACTGGTGCCAAGAGGGCAGATATGTTGCAAAAGGTCCCAGTCACACAATTTACCCTCTAAACCATTCCACATATTCCACAAAGCAGTAGACATAAAATGTGTCCATACCTGGCTAAATTGGATTTCAGAATGGTAAGTTCGCTCACCATTTTCCTTTTAAGACACTCAGTGAAGTTTACTGCCAGTAGTCAAATTCGCACCATGGATATGTATTCTCATACATGCATACTGTCATTAACACAACTATGCAATTTTAAGTGTGGCATTCAAAAGTTTAAATACTGACTCTTAAGACAAAAAAATGATACCTTCCTCCATCAAGCGAGGTTCTGCTACAACTTTAAATGCAGAACTCCAGAGGCAGAAGTTGCCTTTGGGTTGCATACATGTTAAGCATGCTCTTTGAACTCCAGTATATTGCATTTCTTGTTCAACATTTGGAGTGGTGTGAATCTGGACTTTGTGGTGTGTCTATCCAAGCACTGTTCCCATGAATGTTGCACCACAGCTTTCCTTTTACATGCTGTTTTTTTTTAAAAAAAAAAAATCAACTGGATTTGTTTGAAAAGTACTTAGTGAATGAATGATTCTGTTTTAAGAATTATTTTGGTCAGATTTGTGCAGCTTTTTTTCTCTTTAAACTTTGTGTCAACATGTTTCATTTTGGCTCACTCCATTTATGGAATCATCTCAGCATTTGACATATTTAAATTTGACATGTGCATAAATTTGTTGGTTCATCTTCACTAATGGAAGTCAAACTTTTAGCTGCTGTTATGTTTTGATCAATAAGCAGAGAAATGGATTTTTTTGAGTCGTGGCCCATGTTCGTCCTTCTGAAGTTTACCAGAAATGGTAGAAAGCAAATCAATGACGGTGACATTTGTTTGGAAGCACATCGTTTAATCGCATATGTAACCCCAGAGTGTTTACGAAGTAAAGAATTTCTGTCCTCTCATATTTTCCAATTTGGCAAGATTTCAAAAGAGGGGGAAAACTATATGCTTCCAAAGGAATGTCTTGACACCCAAAGACTCGTGAATTGTTAAGGATTTGTATTTTTTAAAGAATGTATAATGTGAAAATGTTTGCTTATGCTTGTTTCATATAAAGTATTACGATAAATAACTTTCTGAATTGAGAGCAATATAATACTAATAAAACCTTATCCTTGTCACTGAAATGTTTCATCTGCTTTATTGAGTCAGTTGATCTTAATTTTAATTTAAAATTATACAAACTTTAAAAAAGGGGGAAAACAAGACTGCTTCACTTCTTGTCACTTCGTTCGTGAGATTTCCCCTGTTGGACAAAAGGTTAACTTTAAAAATCTGTAATCATAACAATACAATGTTATGAAGAGAATAAAGAAAGCTCACTAGAACGTCTTTCAGATCCTTTAAGTCACTCAGGACTCTGTCACACAGGGTTATCTTCTCAGATAGGGTCTCCAGTCTGTTCTCGACGTCCTCCAAACTCTGTGGAGGACAAAAAGTATTGGATCACCGGTCAGTTTTGACAGACAGAAATAAAACTTTGGAGCTTCAGGTTGAGTCTGACCAGTTTGACCGGTGAAACGCCTCCATCGGTCCGCGGGCTCAGTGTGTCTTCTGTACAATCTGTAACTGTTTTACAAACACACTCAGAGATATATTGATAATGTAACACATAAAATGAAATTAAGCCTTTTTTTGTTACCTGTGTTAGAGGCCATGACTTGATTTATTGTTTGTCCAGTAAACCTCCGGATTTCAATTCTGTTTGTCGCTCCTGCGTTTTAGGCAGAAGCGCGCAGGTGATTTAAATGTCCTAATTAACGAGTAATGTGGATTACAGGCAGGTAAATCCACCGCTGTCAATTAAAATATGCATCAGTGTACAAAATGTGTAGGAGAGAGCCTGAAGAAAAACTAGAGGATGCTTTTCCAGATTTTATTTTCCAAATACAACCCAATTTAAGCAGCGCCAACCCCAGACTAGATTTTTTTTAACCCTTTTCTATGATGAACGAACCTGTGTGATAGCTAACTTTAACAATATAATTTGATAGAGTTTCGGGGTAAATAAAAAAGAGTCTTCAGAAAAAAAAATGATTAAGTGAGTCGGTTGTTGAAACGTCTATCAGACCATCCAAAGATGTTAAAATCTTAAATAATGTTAAAAGTGTATCACATGGTGAAAAAAAATTCAAACACGTTTTACATTTTCAAAGGGACAATTGGGAAAGAGTTTTTCAACCAGGAGAATATAATTATACGTTTTCTCATGATTTGCAGACATCACGAATGCATTTAAGAATAAAAGGACAAAACTATCCTACTTTTTAACCGCCAAGTCCATAAAAGAGCAGTTAGTTAGTATTTTTTTTTGCCTATTTTTCGCTTTATAACATAACATTTTTTTCCACCTATCACGAGCAACGTGCTGCTGGCCCTTTAAGAAAGTAAGGCGGTTGACGTCATTGTTTGGGGGCGGAACCCGGAAGACTCGTGTTATTTCATCAGGCGACAACATGCTCCCGGCTGTGAAATGACCAAATAACACATCCGTGGCTGTAGCCGTGATTTTATGAAGTCCGTTTGTAACATTGCCGTCAAGTTACTGAACACCAGAGGCGCTCACAGTTCAGCCGCAGCTCGTCGACTCGGAGGAGAAATGTGTAAAGAGCTGAAGACCAAAGTGCTGCGTTTGCTGCCACCGACCTCCAACGGGCCGTCTGTTCATCAGGAGGGCCACACAGGTTAGCTGGCATTCACAGGACAGAAAGTAAAGTGCACGTGGGTCCCTTAAGACGGAAGGTTTTGAAAATAAGAGACATACTTCGATAAATCTTAGCCACCGAAGAAATGTGTGCATGTCTGCTTACAAGCAACGTGAGCATATAAACATTACAGAGTGTTACATCAGATTCCTGTTTTTCTTGTCATGTAAGACATGGACGCCTCACGCCTATACATAATCATTGTCCAACAGCATTGAGCAGTAAAAATAACACACCCTATACACAGTCTCTCCAAATAGATATCAGGGCACCAAGACTTTATTCATAGTTTCATCAGGTGAAACTTAAGATAGTCCGTGCCATCTGATGTTTACCAACTTTGGAGGAAGCATCCCAATTCTGTTCTTTAGTAAAATGAGAAATAAAAAGTGTGATGTTACACAAAAAAACAACTTTTTAATTTCATTGAGTCATTCTAAAGTGTTATGGATAAAAATGAACAAGAAACAGACTTTAAAAACGAAAGATAGAAAAGAGGCTGAGATATCCTACACTTCCCATAATGCAACTGTGCAGCCTTGGTAGCTGTGTTTTGCATCTCCTGAGTAATACATGTAATCTGTCTCGACTCACCTTTTGCAGCATATGCAGCTTCAGCTGTTCAATAAATTTTTATCTGGAATAGCATGCTCGTTGCTTTCGTGTGTGTCTGATGGTGAATGACATTTCACCGACTCTCCTCTCTGTGTTTGAACTGCAGATGGTTCTGAAGTCCTGAGCTGCACGATGAAGGCTCTGAAGGAGGGTGGTGTGGTCGCTGTGCCCACAGACACCATCTATGGCCTGGCATGTCTGGCCCAGAACTCTGAAGCCATCGGCAAAACCTACGACATCAAAGGACGAAATTCTCAGAAGCCGCTGGCCATCTGTGTGGGAGAAATTCAGGATATCTACAAGTAAGTGTGTGCACAGGCACGTCTC
>JAQNCA010000030.1:7285054-7296884 GCA_029783725.1 Acanthurus tractus
TTACCAGCGCCAACATCAGCTCACACACCAGCACCCTGGCTGTCCATGTAAGTGACAAGTAAACACATGGCAGGTTATAAAAAAGCTTTGGTCAAAGTCTCACATTAGTTTTCTGTACGTTGCTCAGGATCTGAAGTCAGGTTGAAAGGATGTTTCTTTTTGTTTTATTTCTTTCTCATTCAGGGTAACAATGTAATTCTTTAATCTTTCATGTGGCTATGGTTTTCAGGAGTTTCAGGACCTCTGGCCCAAACTAGCAGTGGTGGTGGATGGAGGACCAATAGTAGATCAGAGCCGCCTCGGATCAACGGTCGTCGACCTATCAGTATCAGGCAAATACCGCATCATCAGACCTGGCTGGTGAGTTTATGCTGTTACCGGGACCCAGTCAGCTTTCACTTAGTGCAGTTTTTTTGTTGTAAATGAAAAATATACACTAATTACATTCACTTAATTATTAACAATGAATGTAATTAGTGTAATTAACCCACGTTTAAGCAAGAAAATTATACTTGTAAAATACCTTTTTAAAGGACCTTTTTCCTGTTTTAAATTAATGTATTTAAGGTCACATTATACTTCCATTCAAAAACAAAACCACATCATGAGAATTATGATTCTGTGTTTTAAAACATAATAATAACGAGCCTGATTCGGACAACATGCTGATTCTGAGCAGGTTTCAGGATGTGATGTGTTCATGGCGGAAAAGAGACCGCAAGTGAACAAATACAGTCAGTTTATGTTGTGCTGTTCGTGCTCACTGTCGTCTCAAATGCAGGATGAATGCAAAGAAAATGGCTCAAATTAATATCTTTTGATTGTAAATTGTAAAGTGTGGTGATATATTTGTGTACATGATTGCTTAAACAGTATACTATGGTGAGTATGTAATATATACTGTGTTGAAATAAGCATCTGAGACACACTGATCTCTCTTTCGATTGGCTGCCCCTACTTGCTAACAGTGTGCAATGAAACAAAAGTGAATTGTAATCCAGATTGCACTGAAATACAGACAGATTTTATATACTGAGTATTCATTCATGCACAAAATAAATTGATTTGGAGATAGAGAGTGAATATATGCATAACCAAAATATAATTTTGACCACATTTTCATGTCTGCTTTTTTCAACATGATTCAGAAAGAAAGAAATAAGCAAAAATCAGCAAAATAAGGCGCTGGCTAATTTCTGAAAAAAGATTAACCTGTGTTAAGCACTTGCCAGTGTTTTTGGTTTACTGCTGTGCTTGCAGGTGTAGCAGCAGTGTCATCACAATGTACTCCACCTCAGGGAGGATGAGCCTCCTGCAGCACCTGCTGTGATGAGGCACCTCCTGGAAACCAGTAAACAAAATGTAGTCAAGTGTGCAGACGGAAACGTGTCGATGCTCAGATCTTAGAAAGTAACCAGGAGGTGTTTTGCATTAATAAGTGTGAACTTAAACATGGCCACAGTTTAATTCACCGTCTCACCATAAACTGTCCCACCCCACCCTCCTAAACAACAAAGATTTACTCTGATGGAGACTCAGTATGTTCAATGAGAGATGACTGCAGTTCTCTTCCCAGTGCCCTTTCCTCCACGGTCGATGTGCTGGAGCACAGATACGGACTGTCAGAGGACTCCGGCGAACAATGACCTTTGACCTTTCCACACTCCACAACACACGCTGAGACGCACAACCGGCTTTGAAGAGCTTCCTCAGAAAAGATGACTCCTTTTCATGCTCACACGGAGGAATCACTTCTTCCCGGGAAAAACTAGAACTCAGGAACAACATGGAACCGCTTATGGTTGACATTGTTCTGATGGCTGCTTTAAGGTCTGGAGTTAATTTTTCATTGGAAGATAATGTTTTCTGCCTTACTGTATGTGTAATATGTTGAGAGTATGTGGGATTTTAAACTATCACAGTGCTGTGCCATTTATTTAGAAAGACAGCAAGGTCAGACTGATATTATGGGGATTTTTTTTGGCACAAAATTAAAACTTTGCCTTTTTGTGTTGTCAAAGAAACAAGTTTTGGCTGAGAATAAAACTATTTTAGTTTTTATTTTGATTTAATGGTTCTATAATGGTTGGCATAAAGTTAGTGGCTCATTTTTTAATGGTGCTGCTTGTAATTGCATTGGCTTTACATTTTGAATCCCAAACTATTTTTATTAAACTATGAACCCCTTTATTTATTGTATCTGGATGCTAGTGACAGTTACATTTACAAGATGGAAATACTGTAATATAAATGTTAATCATCTTCCAAATTACATTAAAAATATCTTTTTAAATCCCTCATTGTTTGACACAAACTTATTTGGATTGATTGAACATCCTTGTGAAAAAAAAGAAAGTAGAAGTTTTTTATCAGTCTTTTTGTGCGTAAAAAGCTTTTGAGACTTACTTCTATCTTTGTTTTTAGATTGTGGATTTCACTCATAATTGATTCTTGATGGAGTGCGAAATCAAGAGTCAAACCATAAATGTTAAAATAAAAATTCTTTTAAAAAATCCACTCAGAAGCGCCCTTCACACCCAAAGACACATCAGAGAGCATACTTTTATTCACAAAAATGATTTCCTGGAAGTACCTTTTACTTTAATGGACAGCAGTTTTTTTTTTTATCCAGCCTAAATCACACCAATCCATTTAGCAAAGTGCCCCACTCATTGGTACGTTGGTATTCATGCAGCCACTCCAAGACACCAGGGCCGGGCATAAACGCTTCTCACCTCTGATTCACTTTACCAAAGTAAAAGAGGGTCATTTGTGCCCACGATGGCTTATTTCCATGAATATTCAGATCATCTGGCTGTTGTGTAAGTAATAAACAAGGCGCAACAAATTCTGACTGTTTTACAACTTGTGAGTCTCGATTACAGCTTCAACATACTCTGACACTGGACAGTTTGGTTCAAATCTGTTGGTAAGCACAGGAGGAGAGCATAGCTCATCTGCAGTTACCATTAGATTTTCACCGGAATCGTGTTAAAATTGTGGGATTTTTGCAAGATTTCTGCAATAAACTCCTTAGACTGTAGTTCTTTTAAAACACTGTGCCATCTCCACCTTATCCAGCTCTCTGAACCGGCACAAAGTAAAGCTCACCATGAGTGTCTCATTGTATTTGAGAGCCTGTTGTGGATGAAAGAATAAGAATAAAAGTGTCTCTCTATTGTAATAAATTCCATTACTTAACAGAGAGGAAAATGAGGCCTTTTGCTCGGTGACACACAGTCTTTATGAATATATTTTAGAGCAAGAGTTTGAGGCTTTTGTTCATTAAGTTGCATTAACTGAGCAGAGATCAGAAAGAGCCCTGCAGAGCATTTTAGGAGTCCGAGCTGTCGATGGAAAAACAGAACAAATTCCCAACAATAACCCTTTAATGTTGCTTCACTCAAGAACTCATCCAACACAGTCACACCAGCAACAAGGGTCCGATTCCTGCGGGTCAGCATGTGTGGACAAACAAATGCACTCAGAAACTCTCACATCTGATCTGAATGTAAAAACTCGTCCTTACGCACTCACACTGATGCTGATCGATCTCTACATTCATAATCTTTTGCTCTTCCTCTTTAATGTGCACACATGTCCACTAGAGCATGCTGTTTCAGGTCACATGAGCCACTGCTCTTTCTCCTTGTTGAACTGCTCTGCCCAGCGGCGGGTCAGCTCCAGGTAATGATCGGGTCCGTGTGGCTGATAGTCCAAGTACACACGGGTCACAGTTTTCTTAGGCACCGCCCTCTCTATCTGCGTCCCCTCGTGCCATTCATTAAAGGACGTGATGGTGACGATCTCCGGCCTCACGTTCAGCGCCGCCAACAGGGCAGTCTCGTAGTAGCGCCCGTTCACCCTGTTGCGCATGTTGTGGTTGTTCCACGGCCGGATGCTGGTGTCGATGTAACCGGGTCCCACGCTGGGGATGAAGAGGAGATTGTTGCCGTCGCAGAAAGCTTTGATGGCCTTCCAGTTCTGGTGTGAGGAGCCGAAGGAGAAGCCGTTGGACGCAAAGTAAGTGTACATGCCGTCAAAGCCACCTGCCAGGATGTCGTGCTTGTGACGCTCCTCCACAATCAGGGCGATGAAGACGGAGTCATAGGCTGAGCCGCGGACGCTGTGGGAGCCGGTGGGAGTCAAAAACTCAGACCAGGACTCTGGTGGAGTTAGGTAGGAGTCATAGATGTAAAACAGAGGAAGACTTTTGCCTGTGCTTGAGGTAAACTTGTAGAAAGCTCCATGGTCTCCGTACCTTCAAAGACAATAACACAGAACAATTATAACAAAGTAAATCAGTGCTACAATAATAAGCTGAATACTGATTGGTTGATTAAGACAAGATGTGGAGGATGTGGATGTAGAGACGTGCAACAAACTAATGAGATTTGAAGCTTAAGAGAAACCTTAACATTGTAAATTCTGGTAGGGAAAACACTATATGGGTCATTTAAATCAATTTGAAAGAGCATCAATGTGATCATTGATGGCAAATGGATGGATGGGAGGACGCATCTCCACTGAAACATTTACTGTTGTGTTATTGATTTTGCCATGGCAGGCAGCTGTTTGCGGAGCTCTTAATAATCACTGTACATCACCTGCTCAGCATCACAGAGGAGCCGGTGGAGACCAAAAACAGAGCTACAGCAGAGTTGATACTGGACATGCATCTGTCAGCAGGGCCACAGACACAACTTCAAATTATAAGAAAGTTGCTCCAAACATAACAGCTGGATTCATAACAACAACCATTGGCTGTTATGAACTGCCCCCAAGTGGACAAAAAATTAACAATTACATGTTTTAAAACTACGTGAGGAGAAAAGTGGGAAGTACATGAATGATTAAAGAAGGACAGCTAAAATATTATGGTTCGTCCTCTGCAAACATATGTGTGCAAAGCAAATCCAACTAATAATATGGGATAAGAAACATGTTTGTCAGAACAAAATCATGACCAAATACTGCAGCAAGAGAAAAGATTTAAGGGTAACTTATTTTCTTCCATTAATTACGGCCTTACCAGTACTGGAGGTCACTACTGAGGCTGAATATCAAGTTTCCCAATAATATTTCTAGTTTCAAATTGTTAAATAATAAATTTCTGCAGTATTTATTTATTATGTTTTGGGGCTTTAGAATTTGTACGTACTTGACAGTCGGTCCTTTCTAAAGCAACCTTAATACTGGAGGTTGGAAAAATGACTTGCTTCAAAACTCATTCATAAGTCATGAAAATGGTCTTATGTAATCACAAATGCTTTCTAAAAGTAGTCCAGTTTTGTAACTACTGTTCTTCCAACTGTGCATGAAATCTTAATGTTTTTTTCTATTTAAGTTGTGTCAGTGATGAAGTAGTGAAGCCACAAAGTGCCTACCTGTCAATGATATACTTGATGTTGTCGTGCACACTCTGGTCGTTTCGTCCTCTGTATGGTTGGATGTGAAATGCAACCTGAGAAAACACGCGGAAAGATACACACTTTGTTGGTTTGCATTCATCATTTACTGCCATTAAAAAATTATACCATAGTCAGCACTCACTCCTGACTTCAGCAAGCATTGACATAAAATCAACACCCAGTTTCTAAGGGAAGTCTCGTCATAGAGGGCTGGCAAGTGTGGCAACATGACCTTCTGATTTTTAATTATAGTTTGAGAAGTTGCCAGAGGGAAAACGCTTAGTAAGATGCAAATTATATTAGAGTTCTACAAAACAAGTTAATCATGCACCATTTTGACCTTATGCGGGCCTGAAGCATAGCATGACATCAGTACAGATGACTACACTTGTTTACAGGTTTTCCAAAAAACTTATGAATAAAAGAGTAGAACACAGACTTTGGCCACCAGCACAGCGTGCAGCTGTTCGAGCAGATCCTATTGGACAGGATGCCACCCTAAAGGAACCATGTTTGTACTTTTCCATTTTCATGACGAGTTCTGTCACACTGTCGGAGATGGTTTTTTACCGTAAGTGGTTCCTCTCTGGAGACTTTTGGCTTAATGGCTTCAGTTAGACATGTGTATTTGCAATTGATGAACAAAAGCAGCAGAGGAACAAGGGAACTGAAGTGACGTGCACACAAAAAGTGCTCAAGTTGAATATTTCAAAGCACGACTGGAGAATTCAGCATCTCTGAATAATGTATAATCATAGTAAAACGCTTTGACGCAATAGACGCCCATGGGAAACAAAGTGCAGGAAAAAAGCTTTTTAAGATGATGGAATGGCAACTAAATGGATGTGAGATGTCAATGAGTGAGCTACACAAGGCTGAGTAATCCACTGCTGTATGATGTCTGTTCTGTACCTGATTAAAAACAGTCAAATTCTTCATTTAGCCCAAGGTTTCTCCTGAATAAGAGAGTGTACAGCCATGCAGGCTCTGTGAGCTAAATGCTAACATCAGGATGCTAATTATCACAGTGACTTAGCAGACTTGCTGATGTCACAGAGGTTTAGCTTTTACCGTTTCATTCTTACATTAGCGTGTTAGTATTGCTAGGATTTGCAAGTGACACTGAACACAAAGTATACCTGGGGCTAACAAGAATAGCATTAGCTTTGCATGTAATTAGCCATCAAGCTAATTAAAAAAATCAAATAATTTAAGGAGCTCTTAAGTGATCTTTCATGTTATTCCAATTCATGCAGCAGGGAGACATTATAGCATGTACATTTAATGGTAATCTATTCAAAATTGCAGAGACATTTCAATTAAAACCGCAAATGTTTGCTGGTTTTGCTACAGTGAAAGCCAGGGGATCACCAAAGTGTTTAGGATTCATCCTGCAGGTACCATCGATGTTTTTTGTATATTGGCTCCATCAATTACAGGACTTGTGTCCTTCCCACCACAACTGCTTGCACTTGGACAAGACCAGGCGAAAGAGCATAAAGGAAACCCTGGTAGATTCATCCGTACATGTTTGAGCCTCAGCCAGACCAAAACTCAGGTCAGGAGTCTTTTGTGCACCAAAATCAACCACCAGAAGCCAAGATCAGTGTGAGAACTGCTTCCAAGTTCACCTCTGCACAGATACAAGCCAGTACAAGCAAAGTCTGGTTTTATTGGGGACATAAATATAAGAAAAATAAATTTTTAAGTGAAGGGGATCTCTAATTTTAGGAAAACTGTATTAAAAGCAAGTGGTGCACACTGTACTAGAGTTTTTATTGTGGAAAAGACTGTTGTCGTACTGAGTGTGTCACTGTGACATTGACCATAAGAGCACTAATGGATTAAAATGATGTTTGGAATAGGCTAAAGCCAACCCAACAATTTTAAACTGCAAATGTCTTTGGATGAAAGTTCAGCTGGAGGCAAGAAAAACATTACCACTTGTGCTACTAATGCAGATGCTAAGTGCAAAACAAAACATATGTTTTAATGGTGTAAGATGCGTTTTTGCTGGCAAAATATAAAATTGAAAAAAGACAGAGCAAAAAAAGATCCTGGCCATCTGAGTAAATCATAGCCTGGGTTTTTATAAAGCCAAAACTCTCTAGAGTTCTTGCGAAATAACAGTCAATAAAGTGAGAATAAATTCCAGCACATTTCGAACAAGAGAGAGAGATATTAGAGGATGTGAAGTCACATAATTATCATTCACAGAGGGCAAAAAGAAAAAAAAAAAGCTGTTATGATCTCCTGTTCACTGCAGCAGATTGCACGCCACTAGAAAACTAATTTTCCAAAAACACTGGCCCATTACTCTGTGGTAATTTAGAAGTAAATGAGACAGAGTTGACGCATTTTAATACCTCATAAACATTGACAGCGTGAGCCTGGAACAACCCCAGCTTGATTTATGCTGAGCAGAGTGGAATTTAGTGCCATCTCATGCAGAAAGAACAAAGGAAGGGATATGAGCCAAGACAAAGATAGAGGTCCAGACCTTTATAACAATTAGATCAATTTCAACAGAGCTGAGCATATTTCTTTATGCACAAGTGTCAGTTTCATTCTGTGGTCGGAGCCAAAAGGCACACACATTAACAGAGGGTCACGTAAGACCAAGTGTAGCAACTCTGTGCATCTGGAAACAAGAAAGTGTGGCTGATGCCATCACAGGGCACCCATGGGCCTTTTTTTCCCCCTGTGTACATGCTGCTACACGGCCTACTTACTGGATAGAACTTTTGCAGCCCCTCAGGGTGCAGATTGTTCAGGGAGACAAACTGAGTCATGGGACCCATGATGCACGTTTCCCCTCTGCTCCCTCCCCTTCCAATCATGTCCCCAACCAAACGCCCCCTCCCTCCCTGGGTAGAAGGACTATTTCAGCTCCGCTTCAAGCTGGGGTCGAGCAGCAGCGCTGCTGTGGAGGCTCCATGTGATCTGCTCTCCAACTCTGCCCTGCAAAGTACACGAGCCCGTGTGGCTGTGTGTGGGTGCTGCCTGAAATACTGCTCAACTTATATAACAAAAAGTACATTGCTTTCTTGTGCAGCATAACCCAAAGCAGGGTCAGTTTGTTTTTAGCTGTGCGGTGTGGGATCGCTGGTACGCTGAAAGTTGTTTTTTTTTTAGGAGTTAGCTTTGCTCCCATTTTCATTCATCTTCGTTTTATATTGTGAACATTCAATCGTGCCAAATATGTAATTCAGTGTTTGTCTCTTATCTCTAGCTCCATTTACAAATACGGGTACTTAAAACTATCCCATTCTAGGCAAGGTGGGATTACAAATCAAGCAAAATAGGAAACTGTGGTAACTTGTAGTGAATATCTGCGTCAAATATGGTTATAATATATTGAGAATTAAAAAGATTTCATCTCATCGAATGCAGCTTTGGGTGGTGACCTAAACCCAAATATTCTCTGATTCCAGCTTCTCAAACATGAGGATCTGATGCTTTCCCTTTGACATATATTACATCCAACTCAATGTATTTGGGTTTTGTTGTTTGAATAAAACAAGCAATTCAACAATAAATTTGAGCTGTCAAAAATTACAACAGGAATTTTCTAAATTTTCAATCTCAGGCCTCCTCAGAGGTTTATCCTGCCGTTAATCTTGATGCCATATTCATGCCTCAGTGGCTGCACAAAGGCAGTGCAAAGAGTCATCCATTTGCTGTCTCGGATTGCTCTGTCAAGCAGTTAGTCAGGGAGCATGCTGAGTTCACTGTCATCCTCATCTTCAGCGAGGAGGGAACAGTGCTCCTGTGACAAACAAGACAAGACAGCACAGCACAGGACAGGGAAGCGCCAATATATCACATGGAAAGCAGGTGGACAGGTGTCTTATCACTCTCTCACTGACTTAAAGATTATTCTTCCTGATGTGCTCTGCGTTTGTCGCATCTCTGTGGCAATTTATTGCAGCTGTGTGTTTTTCATTGGTGTAATTATGCAGACTCTAAAGGCCTGCTCATGTATCCTCACAATACATTTCTCAGATTGGCTGACTGCCACTTTGCTACTACAAGCAGACTGCAGATACGTGTGAGTTTCCTGAATCCTGATCTGATCTCAGATTTTGGCTCTTGCCACTGTTCCTGTGGGACCATCTGCCCCCCCCTAACTTGAGCCTCCCAATACAAAAGAGCAAAGAAATGTTTTAAGGCCGTTTCTTTAAAAGATCTGCATCAGAGTTCCAAATAATAACAGCAAAAGTTTTTTACCTTGTCAATTATGCAAGGAGAAGCACTCCGTCTGTGCAGAGGGAGTGGGAGGAGTTCATCGAAAACAAGGAGAACTGGAAGAGGATTGCTTGGAAAGATGGCACTCAACATGCTGCTGTGCACATAATAATTTTATTGAAAGGCTTTCTCTGCAGATTGTGATCTTCTAAGTGCTTTCATAAATCAGAAAAATAACCACTTCCTTCTTGTTTCAGTGAGATACTGATATGTTCAGTTGATTTGTAGAAAGCATTTCACAGTCTGTTTTTCCGGGCATGCCTCCACCACGCTTTTTATGAAAATGTCATGCTTGCTGGGTCACTGATGGCAGGAGAGCGTGGCATTAAATTCAATCTATTAGCTTCTCTCTTGACAGCATTATGTGTAAAACCTCATCAGCCCAGCGTTGCATGTCTAATTCAGGCGCTCTTGTCTTGCCCTCACGGAGATACATTATTTCTTTGCCTGCAGCCAAATAGCAGATTACACAAATGCAATATCAAAACTGACAGACGAGCCTGACAAACCTACTGCCTCTCATCAGGGTTCTTTATTTGGTAAACAAGGCCAACATGTGTCACATCACTGTTGAAAAATAAATTAACTCCAACTCATTTAAGCATACAAACACTGGTATGATAATGAATTGTGTAACTATAATGATCCTTCCAACTACTTTGCTTCGTAATTAACCTTGGTGGTAACTTTAGCAAGTTGTAAATGCAACTTTAAGTATGAAGTAGTTTTTGTTTTAACTTATTCTGTCAGACATGTTGAAGATCACAACAGACATATGAGATACTGCATTTTGCCAAATAGACGCAGCCAGATAAGTACTCTTAGCTAGATATCCCACTTAGCCCAGCAGCTAGCAACTGTAGTTTGCTTGACCTGGGCCTGAGAGCACAGGGGGACTGCTGGTGTGAGCACAGAGGCAGGACTGAACACAGTCTCCGAGACGACTGGGGACAGTTTTATGATTATAGCGCCGAGGTGATATACGGTATGTCTGGAAACATGACTGACAGATGCAGGAGAGGTGTGAAACTGGAAATGAGAAGGAGGCAGAGAGACTGAGCATTGCCAGCGTGGAAAAGCAGTGTGTCAAATATGTCATCATCTTACTCAAGACAACTTACATGAAGAATAAGCCTTTTTTCGAATAAAAATAAGTTGATGATTGTTTGAATAGAGGGAACCAAACTAAGATATTTGTATTTAAAAAAAATTTATCCTTTGCAACTTCCAAACTTGAATTGTCTTGTTTTGTTTTACAACATAAATGACAAGGAAAAGCAGCAGTCCTCACTTGTAAATAATTTGAAATGATTATCAGAATTTATGTCTATCAACTAATCAATTAATAAACGATACATTCAGCTCTTAAAAGCATAGTTATGTAAAAAAAAACCTTGTACAATAATGCTTTTATCTGGTTTCTGATCTCTCAGCATTCCAGCTGGTTGATTTTTACTTCATGTTAAACATATTGTGTGTTGCACAAATGCTGTTTCTGAATTATTAACGGCTCCTGCTTTTAGATGGGAAACTCTTACAAGCCTTCATCCCTTCTTGTCATTTCAGACTCATATAGAATGATAATCGTGTGTCTGTCCATCATCGTCCAGCTGCCCTCCTTCACCTTCCCTTTCTCTCTGTATCTGAAGAGCATCTCACATGAACTGTATCGCATTACAAGCGAGCGTTCACTGTAAAAGTTTAACTAGCATTCGATACAGTGGCAGAAGGCAGACGAACCAACATGGACAGTTATTCTGTTCAGCATGCCATTTTCCAACCTAATTAGCATTAGGTCATGTGACCTTGCTTTACCCCCACCCCCCCTCCTCTTCACTTTGCTGATGTGCTCTCGCGCTCATTCATTCCTCACTGAACAACTGATCCCGGATCAGCGGCAGCAGCTCTCTGACCTGTTTTTCGCTCTAATGCAGAAGATGTCACTGCAGCTGCAAAAATCCAGAGTCAAATCCCTGAGCAGCGCAGACAGCTTTATGGGAGGCAGGAGAACAAGTTCAATGGCTCTCAATCTTATTCTCCTGTGACAAAAAGATACTGCCTGTGTCTGTGTGTAACTCATCACAGCACAATGGCTGGTTTCAGATTACTTTCCTGAACAGTGTTAAGCTCTCCGCTAACCTTTTGTAAAGCATCAATAATCCTTTTCTAGC
>JAQNCA010000030.1:7324754-7373975 GCA_029783725.1 Acanthurus tractus
AAATATAAATTTTTCTAATTACAAATTGGCAAACACAAGACTTGTGGCCACGGAGAGGAGAGGAAGCAATCCACCAAAAATGGCAGCAGTGCCTTCTAATTCCAGACAGTGTTCATACCTTTCAAAGTCTACCTCTCTGGCTGCGCACACATGGTCAACACGACATTCACTGTTGCACTCCACGAGGTCATAGCTGACAGAGTTGTACTCATAGTACTTCTGTAAGTAGCAGGGGTCGTTAGCCATGCTCTCCAGAACCTGATGCATAGAGGCTGGAGAGGCGTTTGGTACTCTGAAGCTCTCTGTGAGGCGATACTCCTTTTCCCAGCGTTCACTGGCTACATTAGCGTGAGTCAGGTTCAAGTAATAGGTCACCACATCCTGTAAATGTTAAAACACACGGTTCATAAAACAGAAACCAGAAGTGCTTTGTGAGGTTACACATCCTGTTGAACACATACAGGCTGTATGTTGTGGCTTAGAAAGGCTCATTGCCATATTCAGATGAAAATTGTACAGACTGGCCAGGACTTACTTTGACCAAGAGTGTTTGGGTGTCATATTCAAAGACACGGATCCCAGGGTTGTTGGCTCCATTAACAACTCCAGGAAGTGTAGTTTTCCATGGTGTGACACCTGGGGCTAGGAACATCGTACTGATAGGAGAGCCTGCAGAAACAGAGGGGCCAATACCTCTGATTACAGATAAAAAGCAATAAACAATAAAGGACAGTCACTGATGCAAAACAAGGAATAGCAGTATAAGCATTATTAGCATATTAGCATTTTTAGCAATGGAACTATAACAGTCCAACCTTACCATTTAAATCGTAGAACATTCGGAAACTATCAGTATGATGATGGCCAAAGAACTGTCCGAGTATGACTGAGTGATGCTTCTGAATTAAATCCAAGTATAGCTTGTTGAATTTAGATGTGAACCATGGCTTACTTCTCTTCTTCTCAAAGAAACCTGGGGGAACATGGCCAATGACATACACCTGGCAGAGAAACAAGCAGAGTAAGCAAAAAGTTGGCAGTTCTTCATTGTGCAAGGCAGAAGTTGCTACTTTAATCTGAGCTGCCAGACAAGGCTCAGATTAAGGAAGCAAAGGTCAGTGAAAGCTACCCACTTTGCTCTTAATAACGTGTTAAGGGGAAACCAAATGTATTCTTCCTGTGTGCCCTGGTAGCGAGTGTCAAAAAAAGGAACAAGGAATTCATGTTGCACTAAAAATTTTATTACCCCCTAGTTTTAACTCAAACATGTCAGCAAATCAAAAGAAGGCTGGATAAGAGATTGACAAGATGCTTTACCTTTTCACCTTTGTTGGCAGCCTCTGTAAGAACCTGGTCTGCCCAGCTGAACTGGTCTGCTGGGTCTTCCATGTCCTGGGTCGCCTTATTCTGATCATAGTAGAGATTAGTGTTGAGGACGAGCATCCTGTAACCTGTTCGATTAAGCAGCTCCTCCGTGTAATATCCACCTGTGTTGAGTAAAAACCAAAAAAAGTAAAGTAAAAACTCTTGCACAAATTGCAAGATACAATTGGATGTACTGTCAATTGTTAATTTGTGTTCTAGACACAATTTGTGCCGTAAGGTATAAAAAAGCAGTTGTGTAAAATCAAAAGAATGAACTATGACAAAACTGTCTGGCCACCTTTTTGAAATGTTACTTGGGACCCTGGATTCAACCAATCCTGCCACATTTCTGCTATTTTGTCATAGATGCTGCTTGGTCCCACAGGAAGCTGGCTCTTAGGGTGGTAGTCATGGTTGCCCAGAGCAGAGTATACTTTAGCGTCTAAAGGAGGCAAGAAATGTAAAGATTACACCATTAGTATGACTTATTCAGTACTTCAACATTGCGATAAATGTTGATCTCCACAGTAGTTTTTCTTAAATGTGCATGATGATGTCTAATGACCTCATACTTACTTGGAAATACCAGCTTTATGATGTAGGTAAGGTTGCTGACAATGTTCAGCACTGCTTCTTCTCCCAGATCTTCATTAGGCACATGTGGTGTATCATCTCTGAGAATCAAAACAAATTAGGGAAGAAGTGATTATTCTTAAGGGCCCAAGGTCAGTGAGGGCCCACTAAGGCAGAGAGGGAATACAGTTTACAATAGAAGCCCACGGCAATGTTACTACAGTAAGAAAGGTTACCAAACTCTTCAACTTATGCATTTTATCTAAAATAAATAAATAAATAAATAAATAAACAATATCATTACAAAGCGTCAAGCTGTCTTTAAGCCTCTCTGTCTGGAGATGGACTGGGACTGAGCATCAAGCAGCAGGATTTATAAAACATATTAAAATTAGTCGAAATCCCGTACCCAGTCCAAACGATGAAGTCCGGATCTGGAAGAATATCCTTCATGGCATACACAGTAGAGTTGATAAGGTGCCATGGTGAGTCACAAACATAATCTCCATATATACCCGCATTGACTGCAGGTTGGTTGTTGCTTGACGCGCACACAAGTTCAGCATTATTGCTCAGTTTGTACGATGGATCCCAGTGCAGATCCGTGATGTGCCAGAAGTTCCCTGGAAAAATGATGCGTAATTGCGCGCATGAGCTTTTCTTTGCATTATGAAAGGAGTTTTAAATGACACTTTTTAATTTTGTTCACTACAATATGTTGTTTTGGATACTTACCAGCCAGCGCTGTAACATCTTTGAAAAGCAGACAGGTCAGGAGCAGTTTTACTGTGAACATGTCGAAGTCCAGGAAAGCAACCATCCAACAAAAGCCAAGTCGAGGTTTAAAAGGTAAGTCTGTAACGAGCAAAGTAAGATAAGGCACAACTATGACGCATCTTTGACCTGAGTGTAGTCTATTTATCTCCAAGTTCCCTCTATCATTCGAATTTCAATTATTAAACAAAGATGAACAGCCTACCTCTGATAGCCAGTTTTTATGTTACAAGGAGACATAGACGCTATATTTATAGACTTAAAATAAGGCAAAATTCTGTATCGTGGAATTACTTCAATGATTTACTTTGATGATTCAAATAATGTAGAATAAAATGTGTAGACTATTTATAGTTAATTTCTTTCAAAATTATATATCAAGGCCTATTTATAGGCTACAGATTTAAGAATGCCATAAAAGGCAACAATAACAGTCAGGGTACTTCAAGCACCTAAGCGCTGTACCATCTATGTTTACGTAGGCTACACATGACATCGTTAGACCTACTTAAATACATTTTATTTGGTGTGTGTATCCATTCAACAAGACATATCTCTGTGCTATATAAAAAGTCTTGAGATGTGTATGCTGCCTTTGGGTGATGCTCGTACCACAGAATCTGTGATTTAAATAGTGTTGACTGTAGACAAATGATCTTTTTGAAATTGTTAACGGGGCGTAATTATCGTCTCTTATAGGAGAAGTTGTCAGTAAAATGTTTATTAAGTAGGATATTTAAAATGTGGACATACGGAAAACACATTAGAATCCGAGAAATGGGTTCACTTAAGGACACTATACATATCGTCCTTTTATAAGGGTTGTTTTAATCACAAATTAATTTTAATAACCACTTAATTACCAGCTTAAAAGTTCATGTAATTTAGACTTTGAAACTGTGGTGTTGACACAGCAGTTGCCAACGGTGCCGCGCTACGGTTGATAGTGGGCATTGATTTATCTCCAACAGAACTTGAAGGCAACAAAGCCTTACATCGCCTCACCACAGGTCGAACTATGCCCTGATTTTTCCCTTTCAGGCACATCTTTTCCATGGCTGTGGGGCTCTGTGCCACCTTTAAAAGAGATTATGAGCCACTATTTCTGGTAAATAAACACTAATGACCTGTTTAAAACCATAGTTCAGTGTTAGAGCTACCAAACTTAACGACAACATGGGATTGTACACAACCGACCCAGACATCAACTCTGATAAGCGGAAGTCAGGGCTTAAATTTCCTGTTTACCATCCGTGTAAATTTCGCGCGACTTCTGCAATGCGCATGCGTTATACATTGAGTTTGGCGCGCGGGATTGCAAAGGAGAGGATTTGTGAGGCTGTTGTCATTGAACCTCATTGAAAGTAACGCTACAGCTTTAACTTAACTAAACTCACAACAAAGTGCAAACATGTGGAATCAGGGTAAGTGTAATATCAGTCGTATTAGTAAAGCACTTAGGTTCGGCTTGTTTACGTTTTCTAGCTACGGCTAACGTTAGCTTGATATGCCACTTTGTTGTTGTGTCTCTGAGGTTAACGTCAGTTGTCAGCAAAAATGATGCAAGGCATGGCGAACAAACGTTTAGTCTTCTCACCTGACGCTGCTTTTATACGTTTTCAGGAGGATACAGTGAGTCGAATATGGCTGGAGGTTACACTCAATCTCCAGGGGGCTTTGCATCACCTGCCATGTCCCAGGGAGGAGAAAAGAAAGGGGTTTGTACTGAAGTTTACACGACAATGTGTTTATGATTCACTGAAACCAGTATGTTACAAAAAAGACTATTAAACACAAATCAAAGCAACACCACACCTTAAGTTGCATTTTCATATTTAAATAGATTAAGCTCTTCGACCCATCGTACCTCTAGTCCTTCTCTCTCGTTTACACATTTGTCCACGTATCTTTGTGTATTGTTGACACCATTGGCGGCTGGAAGATGAGACACAAGAATTTAGCTTGTGTGTATATATGTTTTGCAGAGAACCCGTGCCACACAGATTGTCCCCTGCACAGTGTCACAGCTAATGTCTGCCTCCCAGGCGGAAGAGGCCTTCAGAGTTGGAGATGTAGAAGTTTCTCAGGTAAGATTAAACAAAGCAAGAACTAATATGGCAGAACACGAACTTAACTCTTAAATATAAGTTACTATAAAGTAATTAGTACTTTGATTATCACTTGATCAGGAATGTATATGCTGATTATTACAGAACCTTATATATCTGATGGGTTCAAGTGGTGAATAAACATCTTTTTATGTCCAAATACTTGCTTTACTGAGACATTATACTTTTCTTCAAAAACATTTCTCCTGCCACTAATTAAATGACACAATTCACAAACAGAGGGAGAGATTTTGACTGAATTATTCATTTGGTTAGACACTGAACTGACACTATCTTGAACGCCCCCTTTAAAACTGCATCATGTGACAAAGCTTTATCTGTGCAACTTTCAACCTCTCAGCAAAGTTTCTCTCAGCTGAGTCAAACAGTGAGAGGAACCACAGTGCTGAAAGAATTGACCATTAGTAACTGAGAATAAATGGGAAGTTGTCCAAAAGACCAACGACCTGCACTGATTAATTATTCTCTTTGGGAAAAAAAGAAAGATAAAAGAAAAGACAATTTGGTGCCAAATGTAGTAACTCAAGAGACGGTACACTGCAGCACTTTTTTACACCAATTTAAAAAGAAAGTTATCTTTTCCCTTTCCTGATTTCATTGTTGAATATAAAATCCTGTTCTTTGTCAAAGGTTACTATCGTGGGCGTCATCAGAAGCACAGACAAATCCATGACCAACATCCAGTACAAGGTAGATGACATGACAGCGGCCCCCATGGATGTGAAGCAGTGGGTAGACACAGAGGTGAGTGAGAGCACTTTCAGGCTTGTACTTTGTTTTTGTTTTTTGTCTGCTGTTTTATTAATTTTAGTAGCTGGTAAGGGAGGTGTGAATCGCCTCATTTAAGTGTACCTTCAACCCAGTACCGAGAAGGCCACTATTGTAATTCATTTTAGTAGCTTGTGAGGGAGGTGTGAACCACCTTGTCTCATCATGAAATACAGCCCAATACCGAGAAGGCCACTATTTTAATTGTTGCTATTTGTGTAGGACCCAGGTGTGGACAGCACCGTCTTGCCACCTGGCACTTACGTCAAAGTCTCTGGCAATATGCGCTCCTTTCAGGTGAGTTAAATGTCCTGTGTTAAAATCCCCTCCACAGTGTCTGAAAACAAACAGGAGGTTAACATTATGATGACTATAAAATTGTAAAAAAGTCTTAATTTTTTAAAAATGTGATATAAGCTTGTTTCATGAGCAATTTTTTAAGTATACATCTATGATGTTGTGTGTATCATGTCTACATTTTACTTGGTTCTGACCAACATGTTTTGATGTTTTTTTCCTGAAATACACGCAAAAGAGCTTGTCAATTTAAGGATGTGTAGAGAAGTTTTTAGAGTCTTTTAATCTCTAGTTCCTCTGTGTTTTTAACTATATTAAACTAACAGGGAATGTGTGTCTTTGTCTTCCTTTTTACAGAACCACAGATCTGTTGTTGCGTTCAGCGTCAGGCCTCTGGAGGACATGAATGAAATCACCTCACATATGCTGGAGGTTGTTCAAGCACACATGGTGCTCGGCAAACCTCAGAGCATGGTGAGCAATATTATGCCAAACCCCAGCAGCCTTAACTGTTATAAGATAATGCCGTGAGGAAGTCTGGTTGACCGCTAGCTCTTAAAAATATTTTAAATAATGCATCATATAAGTTGTCATTGAGAAAATCAGGTATTAGATAGCTAAGTATAAACATGCCATTTTTATCAAGATACTGAAAAGTTGGCAAAAACACATTAATGTGAAACTGTAACATTTGCATTCTAAACAGTATGTCAGAGAGTTATGTAAGGTTACTGTACTGTATGTGGTTTCTGCATCCACGGACACTGTTTTTTGCAGCTTTTTTTACAGTAAACGACACAATGGCGGTAAAACTTGTTTGCTGTTGTCACAGCATAAGTATTTTTGTTTGGGGATGTATTTTTGTGCTGTTACCAGGGACTTTGTCAAAACAGTTAGTTTTGTTTCTGTTTCAGCCTGGTGCTGGAAAAGGAATGAGCAGTGACATCAACCCCATGTCGGGGCCAGTCAAGGAAAATATGGGAGGCAGCTATGCAGGAGGGAACGACATGGCTAACAACGGGTTAAGTGCAAACCAAAATCAGGTGAGTCTACTTTCTTTCAGGTATATGAGATGCTTTGACAAAGACAATTCAGTTTTTTAAACTCAGATCTTGCCATCGTAGTTTCTGGCCATTGGATGTATCTTTTACTCCAAAAAAAACTTTAAAAAAAACGTACAAAAAGAGTAATTACACTACATTAACTTTTTCAGATTTTATGGCAGGTGACAACCCATGTTAAGGCCACCACCAAACTTCTTAGACATAATAAGAACATAAAAAAAGGAAGTTATTTAAGAGGTGCTGTTTTATCCATTATTATCAAAAGGGTATTATTTACACAATATCAAGTTGTCATTTTAAATCCATAGAATATCAAGTCTCACCACACTGTGCTCAGCATCCTGTGCATCCTGTCCCTCCATACTGTGACTACTAATTGAATGAAATGATTTTACAAATAGAAGTTTCTCAAGTTAAAAGTTACAACTGTATTTGCAGCTTAACACTGTATACATGTTTTAATGTGTCATTGTTTATCTCTCAAGGTGCTGAGTTTGATAAGAGGCTGCCCATACCCTCAGGGCATCAGCATTCAGGACCTGAAGCAGAGACTCGGTGGCATGAGCCTTGCCGCCATCAAGTAAGAGAAGTTCCTACTTTAAGTCCTGAAAGGCAAACCAATCATAGGCAAAAATTTACATGGTAGTATTCTTGTGAATATGTACAGTAAAGTCACTGTATCGCAACAACAGACAACTTTCAAAAATAAAAGGTAGACAGTGAATCAAAAATATCACTTTGGTACAACTCTTTGGCACTAAAGTTATAATTTGTCCTGCGGTCTCAGTGAATTACTGGCAGTTCAGCTAAAGAAGAAAAACAGAAATTGATGTGAAGCATGTTTTGACCAAGGGTTTATTTCTCTTTTGCATATCACACTTTGTCATGCTTCCTTATATAAGCTGGCTTGACTACAGACCCTAAGTGTGTGCTCTTACACCAGCAGACCGCTTTACAAGTTTAATGTTAAACTCCCAAACATTTTTTAAAAAATTCCCCTTTACTGTCATTTACGAGAATTTGTGTAGAATGTATGGCCAGCATCCAGCTGGTCTATTCCAAATTTGATGTGCAATCTGTATGAAGCAGAAATGACATTTTGACAAACTGTACCAGTTTGTACTTTGTTTTTTTGCAAGACAAAATGACAAATGTTTGATTGATATCAAAGTAGCTGCCAGTTGATTTTCTCTTCACCAACAAATCATTGCAACTTCAATTGTGCATGTGTGAAAAAACTCCCTCTTCTGTAAAGATAAGAAATTAGAAGCCCCAGACTGTACATAGCTGTAAAGTTCTATTTGCATGGCTTGAATTTCATCTGTAAAAGTGCTGAAAAATTACCTTTAATATCTCTCTTTGTACTTAAACAGGCAAGCAGTGGAGTTCTTAAGCAACGAGGGTCACATCTTTTCTACCATTGACGAAGACCACTACAAATCAACAGACAGTGATGATTAGAAACATTGACCCTCTGAGCACCATTTGGGTTACTTGCACGACATAAACCTGAATAAAGTGATGAGTTCACATTCTTTTAACTAAAAGCTATCAGCTAAACCATCACCTGATTGACCTCAATAATTCCAGAGAGCTGAATGAGGTCTTACGAGATCTTACTGCCTTACCACAGACCTTTATATGAGAGTACTATTGTTGATGTAAAAAAAAAAAAAACCCAAACGTATTTAGGTTCCGTGACGGTTTATAGATCCTGTTAATTAGGCCAGTTCTGCTTTGTAAGTCCCAAACGTGTTTCTGTCGTTAGCAGTTGACTCTGTTCTGTATGCCCACTCCTTTACAGTTTGTAATTTTAAACGAATAAATAGTCAGTTTATTTTGTGTATGTAATTTGTACCAACATTAAAAGATTATACAAAATACTGTTTAGTCATTTATTAGAACCTCTTGTTTTCAAATACACACATGATAAACAAGCAGTTTGTCCAAAATTTTTAAGACTTAAATACAGAAATACTTGCTTTTCATGAGCTTGTAGGTGTAATTCTTAAAATTTTGCATCTTGTATCAAATCATTTTTTGATGTTTGACTATATGATTGTGTTGACATGACATTCACTCGACTGGTGTTGAGGAAATAGGTCAATACATCAGTTTAAAAAGTCCCAGTGGTTCACACAGTGAAACAATTTTAACCAACTATGGAAATCAAAGTTCAACTCCAGACAATAATCTACAGCATCTTATAATTTAAAAATGTTTTCATTCTTAAAAAAATCTGATTTGGTACACAAAATGACCTATTTTATCTTGTTAAGCCTTTGGCAATGAAATTTTAAAAATGGATGGCCTAAGGGCCAAAAAGGTGCAAAACTTAACATTTATTACTTTGAGGAAATGTTAGTTCATAGTAAAACTGAAACATTCTCTGCTTTACTGACGTACATACATGAAACAGGATTTGACAATGCATAGAACCTTTTTTGTGCTCTCAGATCATTAGTTTGCTGTGATGGGTGTTAAAGCCTCTGCTGTTGCTATCATTAGAATCATGTAAGAAGCTACTGACGCCATTTTATTATCAGTGTGATCAAGACTTGTCTACCAGTGAGAAGTCGTTTGAACTTTTCTCGTTAGAGTTTGCATTTAAAACATACTCAAGAAGTTTGACTTACACACAACATGACTGTACCTTCAAATGTAATCTATCGCTAGTTTTTGTGAAGCTTAGAAATGTGCACTTATAAGGATTATAAGGGTGTCATATTCATATGTTAACTGCGTATTAGTTCACAATATAATATAAAATTACTGGCTACAGCTTCCACAACAACCATATAGTTAGATAAAAGTTTACAGTTTGAGTTTGAAAGTATAAAGTTATGTAATATTTTAAAAAATACTATAACAATATATTCAACAAGGTAGGTATTTGTTTTAAGTTTGAAGGTGATATACCATACGTTACATGACTGTTTTTATGGCCGTTAAGAGAACGACAGAAAAGAATAAAGTGAGTTGAGCATAAAGATAAGCAGTAGAAGAATGAATGAATAGTTTGACTAAATGAAGAAAAGTAATATGGTGTGAGATATACTGCTGGATATTCTCTCACGATAAATTATTTTGTATGCAGAGCTGCTGTTACTGCTATATTCACAAATTTGAATATCACACCAGTGGTGGTTTTGCCACATGCAAGCGTCTAGCAAAACCAACAGGATAACCAGTTTGTCAGCTGAGTCAATAAAACTCTGTCATCTTGCAGATTCTCACCAATGCAGTATACTGTCACAAAAATACAGTGAAATGACCTCAGCATGACATTATTCAAGATTGGAAGAGTTTGAAAAGTTCACTACGTGTTTTTTTCTTGGTCGCTCTGGTGTACGGTTCCCTCCACTGATTATGATGATTTTTTTTTTTTTGCTGAAGTAAAGCACAATTTTTAGAAGAACAAGACATTCTCCTGTGCTGTCTTCAACATTGTCATCAAAGTTTCATCCACAAGTTCGTAATCGTGGTCGCTGTCGACATCTGCTGCATCATCTGGCGGTTGTACTGTGGGGGAGAGAGGGAACAGTTTATCAAAAAGGTATTTTCTATATTTATAATGTAAAATAAAAAGACAATACTCAACAATAAATTGATCCTGGTTACAAGATTTGAAGTTTTGTCTGTTCTTTAAAAACCTGAAATAGCTTGTGAGTCATATAGCTCAATTTTTGTCCAAATATGTAAAAAATAGTTTATCACATGGGATTTTTTTCAGAGTGACATGCTTTTTTTCCTTTCCATGAACTAGTTTATTTTCAGTCTGTTCCTGCCCACATGCACTCATTAACAGGGCCTCAAATGTGTACAAATTTGTGGAAAAATAGTTCAAAACAAATGCATCATTTGCTCCTGTTTGAGTGAAGCACTATTTTACTTACACATAAAAAAAAAGAAAATATATATTTGTGACCTGTTTGTAAATCATTATATCGTAAGCTGAAACAATAGGCTTTGGGCTAAGTGCTGCAAGCACGGAGGGTAATGTATGAAATGTATTGTTGGTTTTATTCTCTACATTGACTCTGATAATAATAATAAAAAAAAAAGTAAAATAACATCAGAAATATTCTTGCAAGTGTTGCAAATGTGGTTAAGGCCTGGCCACACAGTTTTCAAAAAGAGCTTCACCTTCTTTTTTAGACCCTGTCATCCCCACGTAGGTATTCATCTTAGCCTTTCCTGTTGTCATTTCCGCTACTGAGTGCTTTCTGGGTACGACAGGTGGAGGTTGATCATCCAAGACAGTCTGTACAATTAGATGAAGAGCAAAAAAAAAAAAAAAAGCATTCAGTTTTCTTTCACAGATGACTTGTTTACCACAAAAAAGAGGAAATACCTCGCATTTGCTTAGTTTGATGTTTCTGTCCAATTTAAGATTTCCTGGAAGTCAAATTGTGAGAAAATGCGTTCACACTCTATGGTCTAAACTCTTCTCTGAGTATGTTGTCTGACATGAAAAGAAAACTGTTGAAATTATACCACAACAATTTCTTGATAACCCTGCAGAGTGTTGTAATGCTTTAAAGGCCTTACTTACCGGAGGTAGGGGTGCTGGGGGCCTTTTTTTGCAATTCAAAGTCAGATCAGCTAACTCTTTGGTTGGAGGTTTTTTTGACTTCTTGGAAGCTTTTGATTTAGATTTTTTGCAAGGTTTTGAAGATGAAAGGTTTCGCTTCGGTGGCCGGGGCGGTGGGACCGTATCTGGACTCCTCTGTTTACGAAATTCATAAAAGAACGTGTCTGTCACCTCGGTAACCCTGTCCACATGGCATGTAGGTAGTTGACCCCTGGGCCACGGCAGGGGGTCCTTGGTACAAAAGACTGACATAGAAAGCCACTGGGTCGGGATCTCGAAACAGTGGTCCAGCCTGTGTGGGAGGCTTGCCTGGATGGTGGGCTCTGACATAGTAGCCTCTATTCTGACACACGATAGCCCAGCTAGTGGATCAGTCTGGAGCTCAGTATCACGGCTCACCACTTTTACATCAAGTGGTGCGCTAAACTCCTTACTTAAGTCCCTGAGTTTGTACTTCTTGTTATCAGTGAGCACCTCCACAAAATGACCCTGCATGTACAGAGGAAGGAAAACCTCCTGTATCTTATCCTCCTGCTTAGCCTCCTCTTCATCACTGTCATCATCGTCCCCATCATCCGGCTCTTGGAGATGATGACACAAGAGGGCCTCAATGGATTCTTTCTGTCCCTTGCCGCTTGCACAAGGTAACTCCATCCTTTCGCATCGGATAACTTCTAGCTTTTCCCCCACACTGAGGGCAGGCAGGCCTTCCTCCTCAACCTCCTCACAGTTCCTTGTAACACTGACCTTCAGACCTGGCGTCTGAGTCGAAGCAACATACACCTCATACACCGAATTAAACTCTCTTGGCCGCCTCCGAAATCGTCCACCATATTGCTGAGAAACTAGGAAGAACTGCTGTGCCTTTCGACTCTTCAGGCTGGACAATAAAACCATGGCCGAAGTTCCAGTCTTGTGGAAAACCAGGCGGCTGTTCTGATGAATTTCTGGCAGCCAGCTGCACTTGAACAGAGAGCGAGTCTCTGGGCCTTCCAAAACCTCCACCATTGTAGGGAAGGAGTCTTCTGGCTGTGAGAGGACCTCAGTCAGACTGAGTGGGGTCACAAAATTCTCATCCTTACACACATCAGTGACATCAATTACATCCACTTCCAAGCTGGACGGAAACTTCAATACATTCTTCCTCACTGTACAATTAAAAAGGGAGAAATTGTCATGAAATATAATTAAAACACTTGAAACAAAATAAAATAAAACTTTAATACAGAATGCTTTGTCAGTGGTGGACTATTCAAGACCCGCACAATAAGGAAAGGTACTACACGTAGAAATAGCAATAAAACTGTTTCAAAAGTACGGCTATCTGAGGGATGAGCTTGAAGGTTTTATTCTGACTGGTTAACGGCACGCAGCATTTTATTTCAGTCAAAAACTACAAGGTTGATGGGTTTTTTTTTTAAATAAACCTCGACACATTAACATGGAGTTATAGAAGGAAGTGTCTGACAGACAAAAACAACAAAAAAATAATAGGATATAAAGATTCGGTGCCAGCACAGCAGTCAGTTTTTCATGCCAGTGAAATAATTGACCTGATATTCAAATAAAGCACCAATGAACAACAATAAGCTAAAGCACCCTTCTACTTTCTCTGAAAAGTAGTGACTTTCTGTGGAAATGCAGCTAGTGATAGAGGAAGCACTTAATAGAAAAACGGTTCATTTTGGATGTTTAAATTTTAACACAAAGGCCATGACAGCGTTATCATAACTCTTGTTTGATTATGTTTTGTTAAGGTCATCCACAACCCTTCTGTAATGGCTCTATGTCCCCCAGGGGTGCCCACTGCCCAGTTTGAGAAACACTACACTTTAAACAGTTTATTTTTTTGCTGAACTATTTTTACTGTATTGTTGTTTTTTTT
This sequence comes from Acanthurus tractus, assembly GCA_029783725.1. Classification (NCBI taxonomy): domain Eukaryota; kingdom Metazoa; phylum Chordata; class Actinopteri; order Acanthuriformes; family Acanthuridae; genus Acanthurus; species Acanthurus tractus. Next base: position 7,338,204 of record JAQNCA010000030.1, read on the forward strand.
TAACATATCATCATATTTAATGAGCTCATCTTTGGATTTATGTGTAAAATCTTAATCAGCACACAAAACTAATTCTAAAATTGTGAATAAATGTAATGGTAGAAATGCAATTTTTATCTCTTAAATGCAGTGAGTAAAAGGAATTGTTCCTTAATAAAATACAGATAACAGATTTGAAAAGCAGATTGAATTCTTTTACATTTTAAATTAAAAAGAAGGTTATTCTTACAGTTCATGATAGCCTGGACCTGGTATATTGGAGTGAGGATGAGGGGACGTTCGCACTTGGTGGTGTTGATAAAACGAAACCTTCTACTACGCAGGCAGGGTGAGGACATGATCTCTCGTAGGGTGAAGCACTCCTCGCTCTCACACTCGACAAACTCCCCGTGAGTGGAGAGAGGGATGCACACTTCTGCAGAGGCCTCCTGCTGTCCTTGAACATGGCAGCGCACCTGATCCTCCTCACCCTCCTTCCGCTCAATGGTAACCACTGTTAAAGGTTTTCCAGGCCCGAGTGTGAAATTCTCAAAGGTCATCTTGGAGCGGCTGATGAAAGTGAAGGGAAGGCATGATTCCAGACCCACAGGTCTCAGGCTCACCATCTCCTCAACTGTACTATATGGCATTGTCTCTGGAATAACCTTGAACAAGCCTGAGAAACAGCAATAAGCGTCAGTAGTCGGCCATGAAAACACAACAAGCTGTTCTGACGATGATTTTGTTAATAAGGTGAGGCTGACCTGTGTGGTTGATAGGCAGCTCAAACTTCTCATTGTTGCTGATGTCCTCACAGAAAACTGACAGGAGCTCAAAGCCAATAACCTTTATTAGATCCCCAGTAGAAAAACACACTTCACTCCCAGAAATTTCATATATGGACCCTGAAACAGAAAGTTAAAAATAGAGCAAAAGGAGGAACCAAAAAATAATCAACATTCAGCAATGAACTGGTGTATCCAACATAAAAACAAAAACATGCTTTTTTCTTCTTCCTTAGTTTTTTGAATTTTTCTTGAGTTGGACGTAATCCTTTTAACACTAATCTGGACTACACCAAATGACTTATCATCAACAATACAAACCTAAAACTAAAACAAGTGTTCACTCTCTATTTGGCTACAAAATGTCTAATTTGGGGTTAAGAAAAAAAACATGACTATTAAATGTATGTACGATATATACAGGCACAATTCAGAAAGACAGACACTTAACAATGTACAGTGGTTTCGTCTCTGCGGAAAATCTAGTTTCTCTTAGCTTCGTCCTCATCCACACTCACAGTTTCCTTTCATAATGAATAAAATGGCAAAAAGCCTACCTTGGAAATACACTCCAGAGCAAACTTGTAAAATTTTTGGCAGACATTCTTTGTCCAATGATGCAATTAACTGGTGAAGTGGCAAAGCAGTTGTGCCTGCCATCACTGCTGCCTCAATGTGCTGTGTTAAAAAATGAAGGCAGACAGCAAATGGCAAGAGCAGCATAAAAAGGGGGATGCTTTCTCAGTCAAAAACCACAAAACTGAATGAGGAAGTTACAGGAGCTGTTTGCACAATGCTTGCATTCACAGATAGCGACCAAGTGATATGCCTTATACTGCTAAGTTGTGAAACAAAATGTGTGAATTTTTTAAAATTATTTTGTCACCTGATTGATTGTATTGTGAAACTTCTTTTGCATAATAAAATGGATGAACATTAAGATGTATAGGCCAACTTTTATAAGGTAATGTTGCAGAATTTGCAAATTCATGTGCCTACGTGAGTGCGGAAACTGCGAATGTACAAGCGCACTTATAACATTCCTCAGGGATAACACACTCCACTTTAAAATAGGAAAAATCAATTATCTTTCAAAATTGTCCAGTGTGGATTGAATACACATCTCCAAAAAGCACTCAAAATAACACTGGTGCACAAATGCAATAAAAGTGGTTGGTACTTGACAGGAGAGACAGGCTTATTTCAGCAAGCTGTGCCAGAAAAGGGTACACATATAAATCACCCTTCTCACCAAATATATCCTTGTCAAGCACCCTTCAACCTCCGCCTGACGCGCTTTTCATGGAGGGAAGTTACCGCCTGTTCTCACACAGACATAGGCCTCGTAGAAAGACAGCAGTCTTTTGGCCTCTCGCCAATCAGTTGAGCACACTAAATGTCCTCCCACCTCTGTGACATGACAAGGTGGGCCCCCGACAGCAAAACCTACACTTTCAAGATCAACAGAGATCAGCCACGTAACACCCCCAACCCCCACCCACCTATATAACCACATTCGAGGCATGACGCTTTCACAAGGCGCAAGGTCTTTGCATCGGATATCAACCTGTGATGCTCAGGTTCTCAAACCACTAGCTCCCCACATTTTTTTTTTTTCTGCTGCAGCACAGCTATCTGGAGCACAGTTATCTGGAGTCAGATATCTGGTAACTGATGACGCCCAGTGGTTATTTGTGGAATTAAAACTTGTGTCGCTCACTGCAATATCCTTCACTTGACTTCAGTACAATAAGGATGAAAATGTTAATTTTGACCAGTTTTTAGTTTAAGCAAGGAACATGCTGTAAAATTTTAAAAGTGAAAGTTTTCAGAGGTTGTTGTTTTGGAGCACTCCCACCCACCAATCCACATGGATGCATTAACACCAATGCTATCCCAGACGTTACCCAACATGCAATTCGGTCGAGAGAAGATGAGCCAAGATGGCGACTAAAATAAGCAAAGAAGGTCCTCCACCTTTTGATTGTCCATCATGGTGAGAAAATGCACGCGCTAAAGTTTTATGTGTGCACGTGTAATGCAATATTAGATGCAAGATCATGTTTAACGTTACCCATTTATATAATTCACACTTATTAAGAGAGGAGGTTGTAGTTACCGCAGTTAACGTTAGCATCTTAGCCAGCTAGCAAGCTAGGTAAGCGTTACCACTGCTTTAGAAATGGCGTGGGGGTGTTTTTTCCTCGTTGTTTAAGCAGCATTTCATAGATCGTGTCCAGTAATACAGTTTCTCTTTTATAACAAGTGTAAGCTGTGTCCTGATCTGTGGTAGCATTGCTCTTTTTATAGATTACGAATGCAGTAAACGTATTCAGCAGCAGACTGAAACGTGAGAGAAACAAGTATCCCTTTTATGACTAGTAAATATCAAAAAAGCATAACGGGGATATTTACTCATCACTTGCTAAGATCAGCGTTGTATTGCCAGAAATGTGGAGTGTAACGTTGTTAGTGCTTCGAAGTGCTTTGACGTTCACAAAAGCTGTTTTCTCACAGGGCAGGCAAACCGCCCCCGGGGCTTCATCTAGACGTGATGAAGGGAGACAAACTGATTGAGGTAACTGGAAGCTGCAAATGTTCATTTAGAGCACGGTGGTCTTCCCACGAGAAAAAAAAAACGTTGTTGAATACTCGTTTTAAAGTGTGTTATTTGCAGTATTGTGTTTGGTAAGTTGCTTGAATGCACCAGATACGAGCCTGACAGTCCACTGTGTCCCGGATGTGTTTCACACCGGGATCCGCCATGGCTGCAGGGCTTCAAACGGTGCGAGAGCAGCATGAGCCCCGAGATTTAAGCTTTTCAGTGGGAAGCAACACTGTAAAGTTATGGCTCAGGGGTACAGAGGCAGAGCAAAGTGTTTACAGATCTTTTTACCCGTTGGTTTAATGACTACAATTAACTGACTGTATCTCTCGCCTCAGAAACTGATCATAGATGAAAAGAAGTATTACTTGTTTGGGAGGAACCCTGACTGGTGTGACTTCACTATTGACCATCAGTCATGTTCACGAGTCCATGCTGCCCTGGTCTACCACAAACACCTGAAAAGGGTCTTTCTCATAGACCTCAACAGCAGTAAGACATTATTTACAATCACACTTGTATACTTATTTTATATAACTTCTAAGAGCTAAAAAAAACACTTAAACTTAAATTATCTGTCCTAATATGTGCAAACCTCATTTTAAATTTTGCTGTTTTAGCACATGGTACTTTCCTTGGACACATTCGTCTGGAAGCACACAAGCCTCAGCAGGTTCCCATAGACTCCACAATATCTTTTGGGGCCTCAACGAGGACATATACCATCAGAGAAAAACCCCAGACCCAAGGCACCGCTGGTACAGGGGACAGTAAAACAGGAGAGGATGAGGAGCTGAAAGGACTGCTTGGGCTGCCTGAGGAAGAGACAGAGCTGGAGGTACATTTAGTTTCTTGATAATAACTATGGGAAAATGCTCCCAAACGAACAACATAAGAGAGACATAAGATGGTCACCTAATGTGAATTAATTATCACCTTTTTAGCCACATATTGCTATTTAAGGTGGACTGCTAATGCTAATAGCAGTGTTTACAAAAATGTTAACAAGGCTTAATCTATTGCATTTAAATCCACTCAGGTCATAGAGAAAGAATAGAGGAACATAACATAAATGTGAGATTTAGTGATTATATGACCTGTTCATATCTACTAATTGCCAAGTAGTTATGTTAACTTCTCTATAGTTTTCTGATGCTTCCTATTATTCTCCCTCTCAGTCAGATACATTGTTGTGTTGTGAAGTAGTAGTACCTTGACATCAGCGCAGCCACATAATACACATTTTTCTTTTCTTGTCTGCATCCTGTCAGAACCTGACAGAGTTCAACACAGCTCACAACAAGCGCATCTCTCTGCTGACAATTGAGGAGGGCAACCTAGAAATCCAGAGGCCTAAGAGGAAAAGGAGGAACTCCAGGGTCACCTTCAACGAGGAGGACTCAATCATTAACCCAGGTACAAATCAAAGCAAAAGCAGTATTGGAGGAAACGCCCAAAAAACATTTATACTATAATGAAACAATTCTGTTTAGCTTACTGACAATGACAAACTTCGGTATTTTGAGGAACTGTTGACATTTTTTAATCGTTTAACATTAACAGCATGTGACTGAGAACAAAATTACTTTTGACTTGAGCTACCTTTTTATGTTTACTCCTAAGGTTGCTATTGCCTTGAATATATTTTTTTAATTAAAACTCTTGTATTTTAACTTTGTGCAGAGGATATAGACCCCTCAGTGGGACGCTTTAGAAATATGGTGCAGACTGCTGTCATCCCCATCAAGGTAAGCTCTGGTCTTGTCAGTTCAAAATGTCTTCTTCCAATTAAAGCTACAAAGTTTTACTGGCAGTGTACTCATATAGTGTATTATAATACCGGGTTAATTTACAAAGCATTAGATATATGACTTGTGAAGGTAGTAAGGGTGTAACGTTATGGGCTTATATGTGTGACTTGTGAGGTTAATACTCTGCCATGCTTGCTGCAGAAACGCAGATCAGAGGGCCAAAACACTCTGGGTCTTGATGACCTGACTTCAAAACGTATCCATGGCTACAGCTTGAGCAGTGGTCTCTATGGGGACTTGCCTCCCACCAGTCATGAGAACCAGCCAACAGGAGCACCAGGAGGTGCTGCTATGCAGGGAGGGCTGCCTCTGCCCTTCCCCAATCCAGCACCAGAGGTGGACCTGGCCCCAGAGGCTCCTCAGCCCCCGGTTACACTCAACCCCACCCCTGTTACTGCCCCGTACCTACCAGAGACCCACAACGAGCCACGCAAGAAGAAGTATGCCAAAGAAGCATGGCCGGGCAAGAAGCCCACCCCTTCACTACTCATTTAATCAGTTTGTCAAAGCTGCTGACTCTCAGGTTACCAGCAGATACATCAGGGACTGTGACCTGGCAGAGATGGAAATCTTTCACTTCTCAATTTTCCTTTTTTTTTATGTTACTTATTGTCATCAAAAAGGCACCACACAATTTCTTGGTGGTCTGTCACATAAGATATCATTCTTTATCGGTAAGTCAGTTGCAGGTAAGTTCACCAGGAATCAGCAGAATCTTGTTTGATTATTGTGAACAAAATTTAACACAAAAGACTTGGCAGTGAGCATATGGGCCTCAGAGTGACAGTTAAACAAGTTTGTCTCTGACTGGATATGGATATGATGGGCCATATGGTATGTTTTTGATGTGTTGGATGTTAGATGTTGAACTTTTTTTTTTTTACTAAACACATTTCAACATTTTTTCACTCCTTTAGTATTTTGATAATGCTGTTAAAATGGCAAAACAAGTACTTTTATATAAGATATTTTACTGTGAGAAGTCAGGAAAGTCAGAGAATCCAGACATGAGGTCAGTTTCTATCAAAACACAGGGCTGCTTGTTATTTTTAAACCTACTGATATAATGTGATCAAGTGCTTTACCCACTGAAACATTTTAATTACATGTATTAGACCAGTTTAACATCAACATAAGTGTCTTGTATTTGCCCTACATGCCACTAGATGGTGACATGTGCACAGAGGTCAGAGAGCTTGGATTAAGGCTTGGCTGCACCATTGTTTATAGCCTGGAATAAGAAACTTAATTTTGTCAATCCTATGAAAGTGAGGCTGCCGGCTTCAAGTCATCAATTTGGATTCTTCCTGCAGATAAAAGCCATTTGCACTCAAAACAGTGTGTTGATCATATTTTTTCTTTGTCCTTTTACAGTACATGTAGTTTTAAATGGTTTAGGCAATTTACAGTTTTCTGTACTGGCAATTAATTGATCTGTTAAGGTAATAATATGACACAACAGAATTGGAATGGCATGCAAGTAACAAACACCAACTTTGCAGCAAACTAAGACATTAGTTAAAACAGTGATTCTTAGGTTTAGGTTGTTTTGATGCTCATTAAGCATGTAAACATTTTTCATATACAGTAGAGTACAGTGAAGTTAATACAGTATTCTGTTTCTTAGTTTGTTTGCCCATAACTGACTTGAGATATGGGAACTTTTTTTTGCACAGTAGCAGAAAAATGTATTTAGCCTTGTCCACATGTAATGAACCGGTGGAACATGTAGTCTGACTCACAGGATGTAGCGTGTGGGTATAAGCCTGTCATTGGTTGACTCTTTTCAGTTTCATTCTCACCCCTTCTGTTGTCTGTGTGTCACTTTTTTTTGCAAAGGCACCTCTGCTGCATGGTGGGCCTAGCATGGCCCAAAATGATTGGTTAGTTTAAGGAAATACAAACAAGTCAGAGTATTCTTTTCCCCGATAGCGGAGTGATGAGCAATGCAGCCATCCTTTCTACAGCCCTGACACAGTGCTTTGGAGTTTCGATTGTCTAGGTGAGACTAGCGAAACATGCAAATGGTTTATTCCGAGTGTACTTTGGGTTTGATCAAATGCAGACCAGATGTTTCACGTTTACAAACTGTGTTGGTGACTTTTTGTCCTTGTAGGCGTTTGGCTTTTGTAATCATATGACTGTAAATAAAAAAATAAATTACTTTTGACTCATAAGTGTACTGTTATTTCTGCTGTGAATAGATAATACATCTGCCTTGGTACTATACTACCTGTTTGCCAAATGTGCACTGCGTATTTTTGGGAGCTGAACATTGACCTTTCCTGATAAGTGGTTATACTTGGCACCTAAAAATCACTGTAATGACGGGCAATTCTGACCAAAGTGACGGTAAACTTGTTTAATTAATGAATAACTTTTATCTGAATAGAAACAATAATAACCTGTAAAAATGTAGGTTAAATGTCACTGGCTCTGCAAATGTGCTTAGAACTGGGAACCACTGAGTATGTTACAATGAAAGATGCATGTTTGAAAGAAGACAACATTTTTTTAAAAAAACATTAATTATTTAGTGATTTGGCACAAATATCCTGCATTCTATTCCCTTTTTATACATTAAGTGCAAAATGTGTCATTAATACCCAAACCAGTGTGAGAAAATTGCTTGTTCAGCAAGTAATCAGTCACTAAATAAACTAACTGCACAGTTCATTATTTTAGTGTTAGTGATTCAGTATCTGTTTAGTGTTTAGACTTAAAAATGTAGTGAAACAATCAAAATTTTGCAAATGACATAGAACTCAAAAAATTTCCTCAAACTGAATAGTGATTTTTCCAGATTTAGGTCATTTCCAGGAGATGTTTTCCTTTGCATTTTTTAGTTTACAGATTTGAGTTTGATGTGGATGCCGTTAATTGAGCGAAGCACCAGATTAGGAATTATCTTGGGTTTCAGAGAGGGGTCCTCTATCAGCTGGTATTTCTTCAGTGTCAGGGCTGTTGCCACTTTCATCTCATTCATGGCGAAGTTCTGACCAATGCAGTTTCTGAGAGAAAAAAATACAAATATAAGCAACATTTCAAGAAACATGATGACAAATACCTTTAGGCGATAACTTAAAGAGTCATTGGAATTGACTCTTGCTTTTTAATATTGACTAACAGATTTAAGAATTAGATTAGATTAGAACCATATTGGAGAATAATTCACATGATCATATGTCAGGATATAATTCTAGGAGAACTTGATTAGGTAATTTCCTTTTGAGGGTTGATCCTTTATTATTCAAAGTTCACTCTCTTTTGCTCATAACAGTGGAAATAGTGTTGGTTAAAAGGGAGGTGGGACTAGGTTAAACATTGACATATTGCATACATTTGTTAGATAAATGAGTAGACAGACAAGTAGTTGTAAAGTGAGAAAATCCTTCTCAAGTGTTAAATGACTCGGTCATAACTTAAGTCAGGTGGGGACAAACCTTGGCCCCGCAGAAAAGGGCACAAATGCATGCGGTGACCTCTTGGAAACATTTTCTGGTAGGAAACGCAGTGGGTCAAAGACCTATGTTGACACAAGATGAAAAAAAAATTAGTGTGCAGTTAATCAACTATGAGCTGACCAGGTAATCCAGTGGTTCTGAGAATCGGGTCCTGAGACCATCAGTCTTTAAAAGGGTCCAAGGGGGTCCTTTGCAAAAAAAAAAAAAGGGAATAATATACTTTCACTTGAATTTGCTTTAAGGGCCGAACCAAGCGAACAGGGCCCTAATTTGCATTTCAACCACACACAAAATATTTAGTGATGGATGCAACGAGTTTACAGTAAATAAATGTACTGAAGTAGCCCAGCTAAGTGCAGTTTAGAGGTAAAAATACTAAAACCTATACGAAACACCCTTACACAAAGTTGGATGGGAGTCTGTGGTCTCACTGGTGTCCCTTTAAAAATCCCTGACATTGAGAACCACTGAAGATATGCTCAGAATGACAAGGTGACTTACATCAGGGTTTTCCCAGACAGTTGGATTCCTGTGAATCCCAAACACACTTGTTCCAACGATTTTGCCTACAAGTAAGGAAAAAATATATGTTGTAGTGTTAAGCAGGGATTTAACATACAAAGTATATTAATACAAATAGACCGTGTCAGGCATCGGCTGTTGACCTCTGTTTTTCACTATGTCATGTTGAACATTTGTTGAATTAAAATAACATTGGGAAAATTTGTATAGCATGTATTTTACTCTTTCAGATGTAAACATTTCACCCAGAAAAAAATCTAACATAGGCTAAATTAAGGGGAACAAAGCTGCTCCTGTAAGATACAATATATACAATAATATATACAATATTGTCAGACAAGATGGGATCCTTAGAGCCTTAAACCTTAAAGCTACAAATCTGCAAGGGCACGAAAACAAAAACTCTAGGTGAAAGGGTATATATTTGCTGTATGTTATGCAAGGTGAACTTTGTTAGACAAAGACTGGTCAAACGTGAAATAACTCCAGAATGGAAAACCAATTTCAGACATTACTAATCGAAAGTATCTGTTGCCAGTAGGGTAAAGGTTATCATGTATTTAACATCAAGCTGTCTTATCTTTATAAACATCTCAAACACTAACAACAAACCTGCTGGCAGAGTCCTTCCATCAAAGAAAGTAATAGGTTTGGTGGTTATTCTGGACATCCCTGGTACAGGAGGGTAAAGACGGAGGCATTCTTTTATACACATTGTTGTGTAGGGAATTTTACTAAGATCCTCCCTTAAAAAAGAGAGACACACAATGTTGGTTGCTGGTTGATATTATCAGTTTTTTATCAGTAAAATTAAATTTTAAACTAAACTGCACACACTAACTTGAACTTTGTTGCATTGGATACAGCAGTATTTCTCAACATGTAAGCCTACCACTCCATTGTGTCCTTGCCTTCCAGGACTTGCATGATCTCATCCCTGCACATCTTCTGGTGTTCGGGGTGGCAAGCCAGACAGTAGAGGATGAATGAGATGCCGCTGGCCGTGGTGTCATGACCCTCAAACATGAAGGTGTCCACCTCTGCTCGTAAATCTTCATCTGACAAACCCTCCTGATTTTCATCCTAAATGCAAAATAAAACACAAAAATATTAAAATGTACAGGAAAAAGACATAATATGTTGTTAAGTGCCACATTTGTGAGTACTTCTAATGTGACCATTACTATGACATGAAGACATGGTCACAGTGTTCTCCTAATGTGTATTTGTAAGTACTTGTAAGGCGTTGTTTCAGGAAAGTGCTGTGCTAAACAATAAAGCCATTGTACAAGAGCATAAAACATACAATAAAGATAATGGCAGTCTGGGTTGGCACTGAGTATTGGATGTCGCAGAGATAACACAAGTTTGCTTTCTCCTTCACTAGGTCAAAAGTGAACAGAGAAAACCAGAGAGTGTAAGACACAGGTGACTCCTTAATATAACAAGTACAACTATGAGTCATTACAACCATGGAGTTGTACAGTTGTTTCTTGGTAGCTTATTGTGTCTCACTGAGGATATATACATAACAGGAACTGATGGAAGGTACAGGTAGTTTACATTTTCTGAAATAATCCCAACATATTCCATGTCGATGATTTGCCTACTGAACAGATTGAAATGTGTTTATGCTGTGGTGTTGAAGCTGATTCTCCAGCGAGATGTTTCAGCTTTGCCCTCAGGCTGCTCTTCAAAGATCCCCGATAGCAGGAAAGAAAATCTTGATTTTTTTCTTTTGTATCTGGGAAAATTGATATCCTGAACATTGGACAGCTTATGCACTTTACCAGCATACGTTTTAAATTCTTTTTGCACTGGAAATTTGTCACTTGTGAATGATAGACAAAATCTCCTAAATGATATGAGGGTTTATACATGACCTTTACTCTGCATCTTTTTATTGTTTTATTGTCTTACAGCTGGGTATAATTTGTTCATGAGGTGTTTTAAACCTTGTTGTAAATTAAACCTGTCGTCATTTTACTAAGCTGAAAGGAGAATGTCTGATTTATATATTTTTATTTAACTGAGTAGACTGGAGTCTATATCACTGAACATACTCTTGCAAAGAGCAGGATGTCCAGAAAGTCCAAGTTTCTCTTTGCCTGTATGCGGCTCAGCTCCTTCTCTTCCTTCAGTGCTTCTTTCCTCTTCCTTATGACTTCCTCTACAAAAGACAAAATAATAGATGAGCTTTCACAGGCTAGCTCTTGAAATAAAGCAACATGTAAAACGCCGATCACACATACCAAAAGTTCAATTTATGGGTAAATGGTGAAATGATCTTACCAGTATGACTGCAAGCAACCCTGCGTGCTTTCCTGTGTCTGAAGCCATGTGGGCTGAGGTAGAAAATCAGGTCGTTGTGGTATGGAAAGGTCCTGAGCCGTAGGTTAATCAGATAACTGAGCTCGTACACTGCTTTGATGTAATCATTTTTTCCACTGAAATAAGAACAAAAGTAGACATTTGAGTGTACTTTTTCTTCACTAACAACTCAAACAGTTAACAACCCAAAAAAATAGAGGACAAAGTTTGTACGGACTCACCCCTCAGTCTGACAGTTGCTGTGGTGACTGAAGGCACACTTCAAGATGCTGTCCAGTGTCATGAGGCTAACATGCTCAAACAATTCAAGGGGCTTGCCAGTGTTTGCATAGCTCTCCCATTTGTCCTGGCAACAGTGAGAGAACAGATGTGACATCTCTGCAGGAGATGGAAAAAGTTCCAATGCACTCATTAACTTGACCATTTTGACACAAAACATGCCATCCTGACCTTGGCCATTTCTTTTAACTTTACTTCACCATTATAGTCTTCATCCATTATAAATAGCTGGTTACACAACTTAACTGTAATTTACATACCAGCATAGTTTTAGTAGAATCTGCCATTAGTTTGATGTAGGGTTTCAAAACATCATAATGGAAACCTGGGGTCAAGAGCCTCCTGTTCCTAAACCACTTCTGACCTTTTGAAATCAATAAGCCATTCCCTACAAATGGACAGAGGGCACGTGTGTGAGTGAGTGAAGCAGTAAGACAACTAATTCTAGAGCTAGCTAAAACATGTTGTGGGAGACAAGGCAATGCAATCTTACCGATCCAAGACTCAATAAACCTATATGAAAGATTATCTTTCGGCTCTGTTAAGAGACAAAGAAAGCAAAAAGAAAAATGTTGTCACAGTGACCTGAACATTAGCAAAGTTAAAAGTTAGTCAATTGCTCAATGGGCCCATGACAACTGATTGACAGACAGATAGATAGAACACATTTACTGTCTGGGGGGAAAATTTCTGTCACAGCAGCATTAGAAACCACATGGTTCAAAAAGTTGTGAAAACAGTATACAAGATTAAGAGTTAAAAAAGCAAATAAAAAGAGTTGGTCCATCACTCACACAGAGAAAATATAAAAGTGCTGAATTGACTCACTGTTAGAATGTTGCATCATTTCAGTGGAGATAAAAATAATGCCTCACATACCTGATGATGTCAGTATTGTCTTCGCATAATCTGGATGGTGAATGTTGAGTATACAAACAAAGGGACCAAACCACACTGGGAAAGCGTAGGGATACTGCTCTCCCCATTTCAATGCCTTAAACAAGGCCGTCCCATCTGGTTTTAACTGTGAAAAAAAAACAAATCACAGTTCAGTTTGACATTAACAAACCCTTCATACCTGTATTCTACACACTTTGTAACTCCTTTATTTATTAATAAAGCCCTGAGCACAATGTATTTCCTTGCACTGTGATGCTTACCAACTGCGTTTCTCTAATTAACAGTGGAAGAACTCTTAAGTTATGCTTTTCAGATTTTACTAGAAAAAAATTCTGGCAACATTATTAGAAAATTAAAGTGAAAGTACTCATAGTTAAGTTAACTTTTGAAGTGGATCAACAGTCTTAAAAATGCAGCAAACCAAAGTTGTGCCTGTTATTGGTCTTTTAATTTATTGTAATGAATTAACACTTTGAAACCTCATCACCACTTGTAAAGGTATTATTAATATGTCTGAACTAGGTTACCACAAATGGAAATCTGTGAGTTTTACTTAAAAAGTACATCATAGGTGACTAACAAAACGGTCTAAGTATTTTTCTCCATAATAATAATTTTAAAGACATGCATTTGAACTGCGCAGTTTGACTTGCCTCCAGAGCATGTCCAAAGAACCAGTGTCCCGGTGGTCCAATGAATCCTTCGAAACTCCGGAACAGTTCCCTTCTTTTCATGAGCAAGGCAGTTAACTTGTAGACGACGGCAGCAAGACACACAAGAGCAAACACATGTTGCATTGGGGGCAAGCCCAGCTGGAGTTTCCAGAAAGCCTCGGTTGACTCCATTTCGACGGTGTCCGGCCGTCTCGCAGGAGGAAAGTGATGACAAAACGTAGACGACTCATAATAAACAGTGAGGCGCAGAATAAATGAGTGGATGCTTGTTATGTAAGCAAAGGTGGGCGGAGAATCTGCTCGGTTTCTGTCGATAAACAATGTACCGGAGTCCGACACCGAGCACTGACATTAAAAGTGGTGTTGTTTAATAAAGATCAAGCTGTCAAAGTGTAAAATGTAGAGTTTGAATGAGTTTATTTAGAATTGTTAAGCTAATATTATCTTTTAGGATGCATTCAGTAAAAAAACAAAAAAGACCAAAATAAAGTTGATTGCATGTGGATGTTTATAGAAGCGTAGTGACTCAATGTGTTATGAAAAATATAATTTATGGGTCGTACCTTTTTGTTTTTCCAATAGTTTACAACTGACGTCTTAGATGTATAAATAACCCATGATACGAATAACAGCAGCGAGAAGTGTTCCACACTTCTTTATTTAAATACTCCAACTGACCCTGTGCACATCAGCGTGTGTTAATCGGGAGGTTTTTGGTGCTGTCAACACTCATACTACATTAGGCTTTTATGTTAAGTTTTGCTAACATTCAGAAACAACAGGAACAAGTACAACAAGTCAAAATGACATCAAACCTTTTGAAAGCTTGTGATTTATTGAAGCAAACATTAAAATCGTTGTGCATTAGTGGGCTTGTTGTGCATTATGTCTGATTCATATTGTGTAAAGTTTTCCACTGATTTACTCTCCAGACTCTCTTGTAATGACTTGTAATCTTTATCATTGTTTGCTCTCTGTTTCCTTGAACTTTCATAAACCTCAAACAACCATCAAGCACAATAAACAAACAGTAATTGCAGGAAACTTCAGTTAAGTTCAAAGCTTGTTAGATAAGTAAATTGTATGCACAATTACAGTTTTTATTTCACTTACATAATTTACAAGTGATCTCAGAGATGTGAAAAAACTCACAAGTAGAAATAGCTTTACACCTTTTTATGGGGTTAGGGTTAGAATTTACACTTGCTCCAGTTGCACAAACTTTATTTTATCACCTATGCTGATGCAAAAAGTGAAATAAATGCCACACGATCAGAAAAAAACAGTGTGGGGGAAAGCCACGATAGTTTCCTCTACATTTGCTGTTGGACCACTTCCGATGTGTCAGCTCGAATTTAGGCGTCAAGCACACTCTAAAGCCTTCTGATGTGATGCAGAGTCTATGATCTGTGTTTAGAGGAACATAAATAGTGTAACCACTGAGGGGGTGTTCAGAGTGTGTTTGCTGCTGAGACGGGAGCACAATGCAAAAAGGCTTTATTTTTCTACTAATTATTTGGAACTCATCCCTTCTTGCTGCAGGAAACTGTAAGTATATGACTGCTGACTGATAAAACACTTTTTGTTAAATACAGTTTTTGGAGAGTTGCAGTTGTCTAGCTATACATAATTAATAGTTTCAAGATGCTGCCTGTGTAAAAAGATACTGCCTTATATTTTAGCATCCACAAAACAACTCCGATTCTTGCTGGGATGCCAAGCGGTGATACCATGTCAAGATTGCAGAAGTGGCTCAGACTCTTTCAAATGGTTTTACAAGAAAGATGGACAAAGTAACCATATCCCGATCATTTTTCAAGATAAGACAGGAGTACAACGCCATGGGCAAAACTTTGATCCTAAAATGAAGGTTTTCTCAAATTGTTCCTTGGTCATTAATAACATAACAGAGAATAATCAAGGCCTTTATTGGTGTGAAAGATGTTTTCAAGACGAATGTTTCGACAAACAGGTTACAGCCACCATCATTGAGACAGGTCAGTATGACTGTGACTGATATAACTTATTCTCATAAAAGTAAAAATACATTCATTGCCTAAATACTTTGTGCAGTTTGTTCTATACATTAACCAAAGTCCATTATATATTCATACAAATATATATTTTTTCTTTTTTGTTTATTTGTTTTACTTTGTTTTTTCAGAAATTCACAAAGAGGTTAGACAGAGAGTCTTCATTACAGCAGGCAACAATTTTAATTATTCATGTCCAGGTAAACAGAATGACATAAAATGGACTTTTAAAGCCTTTATTGAGACTACATTTAGGGACTTCGTACAAAGACCAGAATCACACTTTGTTAATTCCAATAAGTCCATAAAAATTTTAAATGTCCGAAGAGAAGATGCAGGAAAATACACCTGCTGGAAAACTGGATGTTACGGACACAAGCAGCTTCTTACTCTCAACTTGTGTGTAATTACAGGTAAGAAAAATAAAACACAGGCACAGGACATATTTCATGTCACAGTTAAACGGGTTTACGTGAAATCTTTTTTCTTTTGTCATTTTACAGTACAACACAATGAGGATTCATTTATTTCCTGTGCCGTGACGTGTGACACTGAATTCAGTAACATCAAACCAAACAGCATATCAAATGCAGCGAAAGTGACTATGGATGTAGATCAATATGGGCTTCTAAATTGCAGCACAAAGCATATGTTGGATGAATACAGTGCAGTTACCACCACTCACAGACCATCACACGATACAAGTAAAACAACAAGTGGGTGGTTTGCTGCATCTGTCTTTCACTTTAAGAAACTCATATCCTAAATAAAAGAAATATCAATTTTGTGATTTTGGCTTGACAGGTGCATCTATCCAGCCTGAAAATTGGTTTCTTATTTGTGGAATATCAGCAGCAGCTGCATGTCTTATTTTAATGGCACTTTTCATCTACTGCCTAAGATCGAGATTGCAGAAAGGTGTGTGGCTTTTTTGTCTCATTGAGTTTCCTGTTTATTGCTTGTTCAGTGGTCTACTTTGAAACAGGAATTTATGCTTGACACCTACTTCATTCTGTTTCGTTTCTATTTTTTGAAGCATTTGCAATTCATCTTTGTTGCTGTGGCTCGAATGGCAGGGTAGGTATTGTATTATAATGATGGTATAACATAATATTACTGATTTTGCAGTAATGGGTTAGCTTGTGTGTTGTTATGATCAAGAGATAATATTTCTTGTGTTTCAATGCAGAGGGAAGAGGAGACATCCGTGGTTTATTCATCAATTGTCATCAGAAGACCTGCTAATATGACAAACAACAGCACAACTGACAGTGTTTGTGTGTACGGTGAAATAAAAGTATAGAGAGAGGGAACAAAATTAACGTGGTCAATAAAATGGCACTGTTGATAACAGTTCCAAATTTCATTGTCATATGATTAAGTAAGTGATTCCTCTGTAGATTACATGCGTTTCATTAAAAAGAAAAAAAAGTTTATCGACTTCACCAAAGTGGCTCTGAGGGGAGAACTTCGATGTACTGGATGCTTTTTGATACGTGTGAAATGACCCAAAACAGCTACCTGTATTTTCTACATGATAAAATATAATAAAAAATTTAAAAAGTACTCTATTATTTTCACTTTTTATTATCTGTAGCTGATCCAATAGAGGAGCATCCTTTCTGAACGACAGTTTAAGGCCAAAATATTTGTCTAGAGAAAAACTCTGGGTTTCATACTAAAAACATTTATGATATTTTATGTAAAAATTGTATCACTTGAGTTGACTGTGCCTGTTTAAATACTGTGGCTAAAGTAAATGTATAGGTGGAAATTATACCAATACATTTATGCATGTGCTTCATGCATATATGTAAGTATATATGGAGCATATTATACTTATAATATAGGCAACTATTATAATTTCATTCATGCAGAGAAGCCTAAGCTTTTAACACACTGTAGTTAATTAAACAAATTAAAAAAAAAATACTTACACACAGTTGTTGAATTGAGAGGTACTTTAAATTCACTTAAGTTACATTGAGAGGTATCTTATTCAATTTTATAATACAGTTACACTTCACCTTATTTATTGGGAAATACTGTGCTCTTTTTCTCCATTTATTTCACAACATTAATTTTACAGCAATAATTAATTCATACATTCAAAAAGTTAATAAACACAACCTTAAATCAGCTTATAAAATATCAGTTCTGTTGAAGATTAAATTATATGAGATGATAAGAACTGTAAGAAGTAGTTAGCATGATTTCAACTTTGACCTGCAACAATAATCGTTAAAACTGCATATTAATCAGTAAGAATTGGTAGAACAGTAATATAATGGGTTTTATAACAGTTTAACATCAAGAAAAGTAGGCTACCTTTTGCGTTTGATACTTAAAGTAAAAATTGTTAATAATGGGTACTCATGCGCGCATTGAGAGAAGATTCTAGATGCTGGTATCTTATTTTTAATGAAGTTTTATTTGCAGGTGTTCTCATCATATCGAGGTATCAAGAGAAATGTCAATATAGATATCAATTTTGTTACATAACTTCTCCAGGAAAAAAATTGTAGGCATGACTTCCAATTTAAACTGGGTATTTACAATTAGTAACGTTATCTCTTTACTTATTTTATCGCTTGCTAAACGAGTGTATAGGGAAGTAACAGTGCTCCAGCAGGTGGCTGTAATGCGCCTCATATTTCAAAGCTAACCGCTGCGAGAAAAGAAACAGAGAGTGAAAAGAAACATGCCTTTCATTCATCTTGGACCGCTCAGTTTATGCTTCCGACTAATTAACTGAGCGGTTTTGCTACTTTTCTTTCCATTGGATCGTTGTTTTCACAGTTTAGTTAGAGTCATCCCAGTGAAACGCGTAGCACGGTAACTTACACTGTGGCTCACTGCCGATAGCTTCTCTTGTTTGGCTAACGTTAGCTGTAACGTTAGCTAACGTTAGCTGCTAGCTAGCTGGGAACCACCAGCGGGTTTTTTTGTCAGAGCAAACCGGCAAGGCCTACCGTGTCCTCGGCCACTTCTGTTGAAAACTGCACTGAAGAAGAACACATCACCATCCTTTTGTTTGGTTAACTTCAGCAGGTGAATAGCTCTATCTTGTTACTCGGAGTTTTGGGGTGATTAAGAAAATTACTGTTTTGTGTCAGTTAGCGTTAGCTGCTAACTCGTAGAGCTATCTCACTTGAATTAAGCTAACAGGCAGCTAACTCAGTACACATAGCCGGGCGTCGGTGGTTGCTAAGTGACGTTACGTGTTAAAACTTTTTTATGCTCAAATGGAGACAGTTCTTAAACATAATTTTTGTAAATGCTAGCTTACAAAAATCTCCCCTTTCCAGATAAATAATAAACCCAACTTAGTCTCAAAGAAAAGATGGAAGCTCCGCCAGTTACAGTGATGCCTGTCACCGGGGGCACAATCAACATGATGGAGTACCTGCTGCAAGGTAAGCGATGTGAGAGCATCCTTAGCTGATGAAAAAATATATAATACATAATTTGATAATGTGATAAAAATCGAAGGAATGTCCAATTTTACTTCATTCAACGTGATACCTTCAGATATCAATAACTTCAGCCTGGGATATAGATCCCAATTCATGATACATAAATAATTGATGTTCTGTATCACTCTCGTTGTAAGAGTATGATAATGGTGAGAACAGATATCAAACCTAATCTAACAAAATAGGAAAACATCTGCCATGTTTGTAACAAATTTCTGTTTCAAGGAATCAAATATTTTGCAAAGCTTATTTTGTAAATGCGTATAGAAATTACAAATATATAATGCAGTTCAGATATTACACAACATTATTTATAGTTTCTATGTTTATGCATCTGTTTCTCTTCCCTAAATGTATTCAGGCAGTGTGTTAGACCAGGCTCTGGAAAGCCTCTTGCATCGCCTTCGAGGTTTGTGTGACAACATGGAACCTGAGACCTTTACGGATCACGAACTGGTTTATCTTCTTAAAGGCCAACAAGGAAACCCTTTCATTCTGCGTGCCCGCCGCTCCCTCTCCCATCCCACGTCTCCATGGCACCTGCGCTACTTAGGCCAACCTGAAGTGGGAGACAAGAGCCGCCATGCATTGGTGCGTAACTGTGTTGACGTGGCTGCCTCTCACAGCCTGCCGGAGTTCCTTAATGAAATGGGCTTCCGCATGGACCATGAGTTTGTGGCCAATGGACATATATTCCGCAAAGGTGCTATGAAAATTGTGGTTAGCAAGCTGTCACGTATCCTCGTACCAGGAAACACGGACAACACAGAACGTTTATCACTTTCCTACCTGGTTGAGCTGAGTGTGTTGGCTCCTGCAGGCCAGGACACTGTGTCAGAGGACATGAGGAGCTTTGCTGAGCAACTTAAACCCCTGGTTCACCTGGAGAAGATTGATCCCAGTAAACAAAGACATTGAAATACATAAGTTAAGCTGTGCATCCACCAAGCAATTTGGTTAAGCTCAGTTCTTTACGCATTAGAACGATTTCTTGCACGCCCAATAACAATATAACCACTCAATTCTGCCCTGTTAAGTTTCTGGACCTCCTCCTCTGGTGAGGTAGTTATTACACTGATCTGATCCTAAAAGTTTGAGCCAGTAACAATGATTGATCAAAGACAAATGTCTCTGTCGTTTCTTTAATAGTGAAAAGGGTAAGCAACTCAACCTATTTAAAAGTATGTACTGCTGTGGAGGTACAGCACAGCTTCCAATAGCACTATAATGAAAGTGTTTGGTGGAAAGGCGGCTTTTGAGAATCAAGTAATCTCTGACTACCTTGGACAAATTACACCTTCTGTTTTATATTTTTTTATGATGTTTACATTTAATGCATTTAATAAACACAATGCGACTTTGACTTTGACGGAGAGACTTGTCATCACTTGTTATGTGAAAATAACTGATTTTTTCAAATGCATTAGGCTCCTCCTATAGAAAAAAAATCCTCTTCTGCACAATGGAGTTTGCCATGTTATAAAAGAAAAAAGTATTGGTGTGTTTTGAAATAAATATAAGAGTTAAGAGCCAGTACCTTAATTGAGAGTAAGAGTGATCCCTAGGATATGGTTCTTGTAGTGACATCTTGAATTGAAATACTGCACATAACTTAATTTTCAAATTAGATGAGTTTATTTTCTTAAAGGTCATATACGTCTCTTTACAAGGGAGGATTAACACCTAAAAACAACAATGTTAATCAGTTTACATGTATGTCTGTGAATCACAGAGATGGCTCCTTGAGTGTGATGTATTTGAAGAAAGACCAGTTTGCTTTCTGATGAAGTTATATGAATTGTGCTCTGTGTTCAAAGAAATGAGTTTTTTTTTAAGAAATGTGATTCTATTGCTACTTATGAGCATGTTCATTTTACTCCACTAGGGGTCTCTCTTGCTCTTTGTGTAACTGACAGCCACGCCAGCTGAACGCTACCTCAGATCATCTACAGGAGCTGTGGTTGCCATGGAAATAATTAGCTGTGAGATCTGCACATCTTTTCCCCCCACTCTAATTAGCTTTCTCAATTGCTTAATGATACATAGACCTGTGAAAGCCTTTCTTTCTTCCCCTCAACAAAAGCATTGATTTTCCCTCTCTTCCTCTCTCATTTCTACTGTTAACCCATTAGTGCCCCTTTCATGGGAACTTGAGCTGGGACTATTACACATGAAAGCACTACAGCTGCCTCAGGTTCTTCACTCTGCATGCTGAATTTCAAAATGGCCTGTATACTAGTGTGTCAACATTATGGCCAATCTGCTGCGGAGACTGAAGTAACTAATGCACATCCTGTCAGTTATGATAATAATGTGGACCATAAGACATGAGTGCTTCTAATAATACCTCTACAGTAAGATGCATTTGCAGGGGCTGCGATGTAAAGTGACCGTGTGCATGTCTGAGGGGAGAGCTTGAGGGCAGATGGCTGTCTCTACATGTTGACCTACCTGCATGTCAAGGCTGAAGGGGACGAGCTTGCTGAGGTGGAAAGGTGAGATGACATTGCTTCCACGTACATTTGGTCCACCTTGAAAACCACCCTTTGAACTTTTAAATACACTGTGCATTATATTGAAAAGGGATTCTTTATGAATTGATTTTGAAGACAAATCCAGTCAGCTCCAACTGAACCTAATTTTATAGTTAGCTACCTCATACAAAAGTTGCCTGTCGGTGAGACATGATTATCTGATGTAGACAGTTTTATGTTCCAACAACCCAATACAGACTACTGGCCCTCAACAAAAGCATGATGTTTCAGCTCTGAGTGAATTATGTATTAAACAGGCAGATGCCTCATTGCCCAAGGCTTTATGTGTCCAGCATGGATCCACTACAGTATGCTGGCTTTCTTCCACTTAAACTTGTGTTTAGCACAGTGCTCTTTGGTGATGAGCTGGACTCCCACTGCACCTCCACTCCGCATTGCCTGGAGAACAGAGGCATAGCTAGGCTAATCAGTGTCTTGGCATCAGGCCTGCTCGGTTATTGTGCATGTAGCCAACCACTGACTTGCACAAGTGAGGGATTTAACTCGTTGCCAGTGGCAATATGATATTCTGCATGGTTTATTTCAAGAAATTGAGACCAGAGTGGCACTCCTTCCAACACATTCATGTGAACTTCTGATAAATCTATGAATATGTTTTCATCAGGGGTTAGAGTTACAGTTTGTGAAATTTGTTGAGTGTGGTGTCAGACAGGCTGCAAATATTTTATTTTGTTTTTTGCTTGTCTTTCTGTGACCAACACAGAGCATCCTATGTTTTTAGATCATAAAATAAGTTGTAATTTCATGCATAGATGGTCCGTATTTTTATTTCAAAGTCTGCACCTTCCATTGATGTAGCTGTTATTATCAGTCAGTCTACTTTTTATGTTTTCATTTCACTGATTGGTCATTAAGTCTTACATGTATGAGAGTAATAAAAACAGATAGATCTTATTGCACTAGTTTGTACACTGTCTTATACATACTATAACTTAACTGGGAGTCCATAATTTCGGTTCAACAACATTGCAACACTGTTCCCCTATCTCTTTTGTATGTCATGTCATTGACATCATCAATCTATCATCAAACAGATGTGCTTTCTGCACTTTTAGCTATTAGAGCAGTGCACGCTGATTTTCCTCTTTCGGCCATTTGGTTGTACTGGGTCGTCAACTGTTAAATATAATTAATTGGCTAAGGCAGATAGTGTTAGTTAATCATATTTTGTTAGAGCTCTGAAATGGGGATAGAAGCCATTACCTGCACATGCCTTCACTTTCCATTCCACAACACAGTCTTAATTAAAAGTCTTGGCACCAATTGTTTTTGCTGCCTCTGAACATAATGTTCATAGCTGGCAGCGCAGATGCCAGGATGCCACTGAAAGCTGGCTCTTGCTCAGGGCAGGAAGTCTTAAGTCAGCCTACTTTGGGCCATTGCCACAAAAGGGTGAAATCCAGCTTCGCCTACTCATGAACGTACCCGATACTTGGATTTGAGCCCTCTCCTTCATGTGTCATTCGGAGCCCATATGCTTGTTAGAGAGTGTGGGTTGTTTTTCGAAGAGGGGAGGAAAACCAGGGGAGGTGTTTTCCCAGACAGGCACCGAACTCCCAAGGGTGTTCTTGTGGCTTCTCCAGCTTCCTCTCATCCTAATCCCACCGGGCAATGGGGCGCAGGGATAAGTTGCACAACATCATGAGGTTGCAAGGGATGTCTAAAGTGGCGGGGCCAAGAAAATGAGGGTGGGCCTTGCCGAAGTGGGTGGAAAAAAATGTGTCCCTTATGTGAATGAAATTCCGGAGCCCTTTTTTCAGGCTGCAAATTGACAGGCACAAAGCTCTGCCTTGTTGTTGATGTGGTGCTCTGCCTTGCTTGTGGCTAGCTGAGGTGATTACTGCTGTGAAGAACATGCTGTTCCAGGATCAGCCACTCCAGAGCCTGAAGCCAGCCATGCTGCCTCTGGAATGTCTGGTATGGGGACAGCGTAGCAGTCAGCCTGGAAGGGACCAAACACACAATTTTTTAACTACTGCCTGGGCCTCCTACCTTTCTCGTCTTCCTCTGAGTCTTGTTTCTCAAGAGATTCAATCTTGCTATGAGCCTCATTTGTCTTCTCGATGTTGAAGATTACATTTTATCACTTAGTGTGTAATCAAGACACATTGTTCAGTCTTAATTCTGGTATGAAAGCTTTGCCTCTCAAGCACTAGTTTGAGTTTTACACTCATCACACATTTCAGCGGTCAAATGATAATGAAACACCACAAGTGATTCTCTGTCAATTAAACTATAGGTGCTATGGGGGTTTTAGACACAAACAATCTATTAGCAACATGGCATTTTAATCATCTGATCCTACTACAGCTCAGCATTAAGTCATTCCATGACACACTATGACACATCCTCCTGCATTTCAAGGGGTGCTATTTTTGACACAAATTTCTCAACATTAGTCACGTCTGAGTGCACACAGTGTGGCCACGTTGTGCAACTTATAAGTACAGCTTCCGTCTGTGCAGTCTTTGCATTAAGAGGGCGAGGTGCTCAGACAATTTCGGCAACCTTGCTGCACAGGTGCTTGTTATGATGTCGGTAACGAACTGCGCATGTGTTATTGCAAAATATGTTGTTTTTTTTTTAATTTTAACTAGAGCTACATGAAAAGTTTTGGGTCCCTTGTTGACGTACAATTAATTTTTCAGCAGTTAATTATTTTCACCGCAATGCATTTATATCTAAATGGGTCATACCGATTACCCATGGGTGGTTAAAATGGTTGCATAGAGCGGCGGCCTAACTTTTAGATATTATCAGGACCTGTAACTGCATGTTCCTGAGTGTGACTGAATATGTATCCTAGATGTAGGACTGCCTGTTAAAGTCCATGAATAAGTAATATTGTCCCCACAGCAACCATCAACATAACAGATGTGAATGCGCATAAAAATGTGAAGCAAACTGTTGCTATAACTTGCTCGTGAGCTTCGTGAATATTTTTAAGCACAGAAAAAGGTAAACCCTGACCCCAATTCCAGACTTGTTTCTCCATTAACAACAACAACAACAACAGCAGCAACAACAACAACAATAATAATAATAATAATGATAATAATAAAAATAACAAAAATAATAAACCAACCGCGTTTATGACTTAAATTAATAGCCAATAGGATACGAGCACCTGTGACTGTGTGCCCGCCCAGCTGTCAGATTGGAGGGGGGTTAAAGGGATGGAGGAACGGAATCCCCCCCTCGGTCAGAGCAGTAGAATTACGCACACGGGTCTGACCGGGGCTGTGTCTGCCAAAGCAGCGTGCCTTTGGCGTTAAGTCTTGCCAAATGCGATTTTAAATGATAATATGAGAGTGTTTTATGTCTCCTCACTATGGTTGAAGTGTGGAGCAGAGATGATTTTTTTTTTTTTTCATTTTTCATTCTGGCCCCTGAAAAGCCCCATTTCACCTTACTCCTCACGGATTAAAATATAGTGTTACCTAATCTCTCTTAATCTGCACTAAATCTGTCTAATCGGCATAGAAAATTACACTCACTGAGGTATAGCCTGCAAATAATCAGCAGAGGTGAAACCTGCGCTGACAGTTCTCCCTGGAAGGCATTTGGACTCTGCACACGTTGCACGCGGCAATTTGTTGCGCACAAAGACGGATCAGACACTTCGTTTTTAAAAGACAAAAAGCCCTTGTCGTGATTGTGTAGGAATTTCCCCTTGTGTAGTTTTTCACATTGTTTTATTTTCGTGACCGGACACCGGGGTTGGCACACAAAGGGCCGTGTGACCCTCCGCAAAAGAGATCATCATCCAGAGTTTTGATTAAGAATTTGGGGTTTTTTGCTCCCTTCGTTCATATTGGAGATGGTGCAGGGGGAGAAAGAGAGAGAGAGGGAGAGAGAGAGAGAGAGAGTTAGACAGGGAGAGATAGCTCGGGATTTCGCTGTAATCACGTTCGGAGAGTATTGATTTCGTGAGCGCACTCCAATTGGCAGCATCTCCACTACAGCGCCGGCGCGTCATCCTCGGTTCACATCGACGGAACGAGTTGTAAGCAAATGAGAACATGTGTGGGATCTGAGAGAGTGAGAAAAGGCAAGAGGGGATAGAGCGGAGCAAGAGGAGGAGTGATAAAAGGCAGTTTTATCAACCTGACAAGTGGATACGAAATTTGACTGCTGGACTATTTTTTTTTCTTTATGTATTTTTCAGACTGGGAATTTATCGATTCGTCACATGCGCACGCCTCTTCATTATAATTGCAGACAGTTGGGTGCTGTTCAGGCTGAATGGACTTGAATGTGCCGCTGCCAGCTTAATCCGTGCAGACTGGAAGATTTAATAATTCACGGTAATCACGCATTATCGCCTCAGTGGATGCTCTCTACACAGCCCTGATTTTTTCCCCCCTTCTTTCTCTATTCTTCCCGTTGTCTTCTGGAGGATTTATCGACGACTGCTTTGCAAATATGCTCCTTATCTGAAATATCATCTGTTGCTGCAACTGGATTGAAAAGCCCCCATGACTGGCTCCGAATGTCTTGAGGTGATGAGGACTGCTGAATAAGAAGCATTTTAATCAGCATTTGATATTTTGCTCCAGGTAAAATGGACGAAAAATTATTATTACTTTTATTACTTCTCTTATCTCTACACGCGAGGCTGTGATTTTGCTTGTATCCATCATGATCCTTCTACTCCGCTGAATTGCCTCTTATTGATTCAGACTGTAAGCTTAATAGCAGTGTTACGAGGCGAATTTCAACGTGAATTTCACGTGAATTTCATTGAGGACAGTGGGGTTCTGGGTTTGTGGAGGTATTTCCCTCCTTTGCTCCTCATTTGATTTATTCCATTCTCAACTGAAGGGTAAATGTTGATGATGGAGGACGACGAATTAGACGCTCATCAGGTTGATTCGGATTTCGAGCCGCAAAGTCGGCCTCGTTCGTGCACCTGGCCGCTGCCATGCCCGGAGGATTTCCCCGGTGGACACGAGGTCAGCGGGGGTCTTCCACTGGCCAACATCAAGGTGGAACCAGAGGACGTCCCGGCTTGCAGAGCGGGGCTCGTGGGCGGAACGCCGGGAGAGCTGAAGCATCCAGCCGGCGCCCCGGCACCCACAGGCGCGACGCACCCATGCCTGGCTGGCGCGGCGCTCGATGTGACCGGACCGCTGCGCAAAGCCAAATCCTCGCGGCGGAACGCATGGGGGAACCAGTCCTACGCGGATCTCATTACCCGCGCCATTGAGAGCACCCCAGAAAAGAGACTCACGCTGTCACAGATATACGACTGGATGGTCCGTTATGTGCCCTATTTCAAGGATAAGGGCGACAGTAATAGCTCAGCTGGCTGGAAGGTAAGAAATAAAACACACGGACCAGCTTTTTTGACGTGTTAATCACAGAGTGTCAAGTGATAATAATATTAGTAATAGAGTATTATTCTTATTCACTAAGCCATTCTGATTTTTCCACCCCTCGTGCTATACACATGTCACCGTGGGATTCCTTGTCGGTTACGCATGAATGGTGCCATGCGTTATCTTGTCTTAGTTCATTACTGTCGTCAGTCATTCTAATAGATCAGTGATGGCAGAATGTAATAGACTGGAGTGGAGTCACTTGCTGTGTGTGTAACAAGGCTTTGCTCATCCCAGCTGCAGAGAGCAGCTCACGGTGTGCAGCAGCGCCCGTAGCAGCGCGTGAAATCCTTTCACCAGGACCTCAATGGTTAATGATCTATTGCCATATAATGTGGCCATTAAATATGAGAAACGATTCCATGCATTTTCGTGCAGAAAGACAACACACATGTGCTCACACTTGTCAGTTTAAAAAGCATATCTGGGAATCAACGGAGGGACACTTGTAGGAGATCACAGGTCAGCTGTCCACAATGTAAATATTCAAAGGGGTGTTCACAACTGACCACAGTCCACCACTGCTGCCCATCTGGCTGAGAGCCTAGAGTAACCTCCTGGACATCTGCCCATATCATCAGCCTCTGCTCCCAGCCTCATCTTGTTTCTATTCATTATGGCCATCTGAGGACAGGGAGAGGGGACGGGGAGATTAGCAGTGCCTGCCCTGATGGTGCACCTTTGCCGAGCTTGAGAACTTGAGCTGTAGATGATGTTTGCATCAGCATGACAGTGTGTGAGAATATAAAGACCGTACAGAACGATAATTCTCATGGATGCACTGTCATTAATCAGAATGTTGCTCTTCTGTTTATCGTGTTCTACATTATCCGAGTGTGTGGGATTTCTGCTTTTACTAAAGCAAACCATTAAACAGTGTTTAGAGATGACTTGACACTAGCTAGCTGTACCTATATTCCAGAACAACCGATCACCAAGTATACCTTTAATGCTTATTCCTTATTTTACCCCATTAAACACTTAGGAAAAGAACTGGCAGTGACACATGATCTCCACTATTATCTACTACTTCTATCTAGGTCAGCTTAAGTAAGAGATTAAAATAATGCCATATTTGCAACAGCATATATGTTTCTCTTTATCAGTCTGAGGAATTTGTCTGTTGTCACAACTTGTTAGGTTTCTGTTGCACAACATAAACTCTGTCACCACTTGGAGCTGAGTCTCCTCTGTTGACCTCAGCCTTAATCACAAGCACCTGACCGACTCCTAAAGCCTGTCCCATTAAATTGAACCTTGCTTAGGTGTGTCTCCAGGTAGACTTTGTTTCATTACCCTTGCACTTGCATCAAGCCTTCAACCACAGGGCCTCTTTATCTTTAGCACTAAAGTCCCAGTCTGCTATTTATGAAACTGCAAATTAGGGGGGTTGACAGTGGCAGTCTGAAGACTTGGGCTATTTCAGGCCACAGGCGAGACATGGGGCCCAGTCTAGGTAATGACGGGGCGTTAGATAATTCGTTTAAAGTAAGCGGCCATAATGTCAGTAACAGGGCTGACCTGGCTTTGGACTGACACAGTATGGCAATGTAAACATACATTTAGAAGTCGAGTGTAACTTACAGGAACTTTACAGCAGATGAAAATATGTCACTCAACAAGATGTATTAAACGCAGTAAAACCCTTATTTCTGATGTAACTGTCCACTTAGGTTCTTGCTGTAAGTGAGTTAAATTTCTTAGGTGAACTTGGCTCGTCAAGTCAGGATCCCATTTGATTTTGTAGAACTTTAAATACATAATGATGTTATATTGAATATTTTTTTTGTTGGAAGTTTGACAGACGGGCCATAAATCTTAATCTTTGCATGTCTCAGAACACTGGTTTTTGTGCTGCAAGAACTTTACATGCAAATGATTTCATTAGGCCTATTTATGGAGTGAAAAGAGTGTGTGCATCTAAATTTTTTTCTGTTGTAAAGACTAACAATGAGATTACACGCAAAGTCAGCTGTTAAGAGTTGATAAGTTTGATAAGGTTCATATGAAGTCACATGGCTAGATTCAGTCCATGACACCCCCCCACCTCACTTGCACACAAAACAGGTGATACATGTAATTTTACAATCATATCAGGCAATTATATTTGACAGCAGCATTTGCGAGTTGGATAACACTACTTGTTTCATCCACTACATTTTCATCTCAATTAACAGCATTGCGTACAAGCAAAGCATTTGATGCAAAACAGTCTCCTTTTTTTCTGTTGTGACGGGGGGGAAAGGCAAAAAAAAAAAAAAAGATAAAAGAATTGATGGTAAGCTGCTGATGAAATAAAATGAAATTAAGTGGTGTAACATGCCAGTTTGCGTAGGAGGCAGGCGGGCGGATGGGGGGCTGGGTTAGAATGGTCGAGGTGGTTGTGGTGGTAGTGGGCTGTAGACGACCAACTATATGCAAAGGCTCTCGAGACGGTTCATCGAACCCTGAGTATATGTGACGATTCCAGGAAAATGATCCTCAAAAGCAGATTGTGTGTTGTTGATTATGCTGCCATGACTGGTATTGGAAGGGATGTGATGCTGGCTTGATTATGGGTACTAGACAGCCAGCAGTACACAGAGACAGTACCATTAAGCCTATAAATACCTAATGGCTTCTGATTTCTAGGAAAGCTGCAGTATTCTGAGGTCATGGCTTCCTAATCACCTCCTTACTGACGGGAGGTTACGTCGAATCATGTCCTTGTGAACTGATTACACGTGCTCTGTAACTAAGCTTTTCCGACATAGAAATTTGCAGGATGCTGTACTAAAGTTAGAGGCTGGTTTCGAGCACTGTGTCTATGGCTGCGTTTTATGTCTTTATAGCTAATTATATCTGAGTGCAAGCGTCCACGGGTGGATACTGCATTTGTGCGTGGGAGAAGCACATGTCAATTGCAACAAAGCGTCAGGGTTGGTAGTGTTGTGTGTGTCTTTTGGAGGCTAGAGCAGGGGGAGGGGCTGTCTGCTTCTATAGGCGTGTGTGTTTGGGCCCACTGATTGGTCTGACAGCATGTCACTGCAGAGAATGGTGCCTAGTCCTGCTCTTGACTTCATAATACCTCTAATGGTGGAGTTTAAAAGGCGCTTGGTTTGGGCACTGCCATGTAGCTGCCCAGATGTTCATTTAATTTAAGGGGGTTGGATAATGCCATTGTTATCCTGGTAGGGTTTGCTGTGTTTTATGTCAGCATGGGTAATTATCCACAAAAAAAATCTGTGATACAGCGTGTTTGGTTCATTAAATATATTTTTAATATACATTAAATATTTATAAATGATTATTGAATTCAAATTTTCCATTCAATAAAAAAAGATGTATACAGTTGCTACTACTTTTTAGAACTGGTCTGTTTCTGCCTACTTTAATGTCCAACATAGTTTACCCTGTAAGTGTTTACAGCG
The DNA here is from genome assembly GCA_029783725.1 of Acanthurus tractus. Taxonomy (NCBI): domain Eukaryota; kingdom Metazoa; phylum Chordata; class Actinopteri; order Acanthuriformes; family Acanthuridae; genus Acanthurus; species Acanthurus tractus. The sequence goes on from JAQNCA010000030.1 coordinate 7,368,409, forward strand.
TAGGCTTTTTCCAGCTTTTTCCAGCTCTCCAGGCAGTCAGATGCCAGGGGATTGCGCAGCAGGTCGCCAAGGGTGCCAGGCAGTCACTCAGACACTTTAATCCAAAGCGACTAGGCTGTTATTTATAAAGTGTTTTTAGGTAGAGGTCTGTGCAGGGCCAGCAGGGCAAAAGGTCATGGGGCTTCTCTTATTGATAGAAATCAGACAGACGGAGCAGAAATGGATGGAAAAAAAGAAAAATGTGATAGTGAAGGCAAAGCAGCGAAGAGGAAAGATGAACTGCATGTGAAAAAATGAAGAGGAGGGACAGAAAAATGTCTGTCGGTATAGTCTAATCTTCTGTTAAGGCTCAGAGGCCCTGTCTCCACAGGCAGTCGTATTTATAACAGTGCTGGATCATATCACTTTATCTAATTGATTTATAGGTAAAGAGGCAGTCAGACTCTTGTAATCCTGTCACTATGCACAGGCTCAAGCAGCTGCAGCACTTGTCAAATATGAGGGATATGAATGTCAAATGTGCAGCAGAGAGTGTTTGACAGAAGCTTACCATGAAGTGGAGACACTTGAAACTTTCTGAGTGTGTTGGGTTGCTTGTGTGCGTCTGTTGTGTGTGTGTGTGTGTGTGAGTGTGCAGTATTGCATACTCGTGTCGCTTGATGATGGTTGGGGAGTCTGCAGAGACTGGAAACTATCCTAGACTTCAGCTGATTCATATTTTATCCTCCGTCTTGGCTCAGGGGAGCAGAGTAATTTGTGAGTGCGACAGACACACATGCAAACACACACGCACGCACACACACACACACACACACACACACTCAGAAAATGAGAGCATATGATGCATGCTGGACAGATTTATGGTGTAGGATTATGAGCACCTTACATCTCCCCTTGGCTCCCGCAGCCGGAGCCAGGTTGGGTTCAGGCAGTATATTCAGGTTGAGTCGGGTATGTGATGCCAAGAAGCCCGTTTTCGCTGCCTCTCCTCCTGCAGCCTTCAGGCAGCCGTGGCAGTTCATTTCTCACTGAAAATGATTAATGTACATGCAAATTACCAAAGCATGGGCATGCATTCAAATATGGGAGACAGAAATCAGGAGACAGTAATATGAAAAACAATATAATTTTGCCTTTGATATTACTTCGCTCTGTTTCATCACTCTATCTAGCAGACACCCATGTTATCTCCTCTTTAATCTCTCCGCCTTTCTTTGTCACTCCATCCATCTATTAGACATTCTATACATATTTTCTGTCTTAGTGGTTTTCAGCTCAAGGGCCAACTGAGGTGAGGAATCTTTCTTCGGGGAGCTATGCCGTCAGGATTTTGAGCTTTAGCAGTCTCCTGCCAGTGATCCAGACCTTGCCTTAAGCAGCGTGCCTCCTCTTATCTAAAAGAAATCTCATATCTCACATTATCTCAGAGATAATAGGATAACAATGCTGGATTTCCCCCCCCCCAACTCAACTCCTCTCAGCTACCGGGTCTTTTGGAGGAGAATACAAGCTGATGAGACCGTCAAGTTCCCGATTCGACAGGGTTGAACTAATTTGGATGTTCTTCTCAGCCAAACTAAACTTCAGCTGTTGAAGCATTTCTTACCAAACCTATTACCCGTGGCCCTGCTGTTTTAATTAATTTATTTATTTACTCAGCTTTTTTTTTTTTTTACAGCCGTTTGGTGTCAACTCTCTATAAAATACCCCTTTTGGTTCATTTTTTTCCCCTAAACTGAGGAAACATAATGAAGCATGGAGACATTGTCATTCTTTTTCCATTGCACTATTTAGGGTGATGGTTTCCACTATTCCCTCTGGCTCATGCACACACACACATTTGCACGAAACACACAACACACTTGTGCCTCCTCAAACCACCCATGGAGGAACACTCTGTTCTTGGGTGGGGTGAACCATTTTTGTGGGAGGAGGGGGCTGACCGAGGGCGGAAGTGACTTTCAGTGGTGCTGTTTTGCTGTCTGATTTATTTTGAAACCTGTCTGACTCATGGTGATTGGCTCATATGGAAGGCGTGGCACTGTTTGGTAAGCGCCCGCTGATTTTTTGGCAAAACTGTTCACAGCTGCGGGGAAAGAATGCAGTGTGTTTGCCTCTCTGAGACTGTGTGAGTTTGATTTCATGGAGGTTTGATAGGAAAGGGAACTGTCCTGAGTGTTACACCAATACTTCATGATTAAAATACATCTCTTTTTATTCAAAGAGAACAGGTCATGAAGTTTGAGGATGGGAAGGAGCAGAAAGGGTTCTTCTTCTGTTCAGGCTCCTATATATAATGCTGGTGCTCGTCAGCTGTAGAGATACAGACACAGTACCCACATTTCAATAAAATGGAGGAAAAGTTACTGTTTCTGCCCAGTTACCCTCCAGCCATACTTTGTTGACACCAGTATCCCTGTGACTTGTGGTTCTCATAATAAAACTCAATGTATTGCTGATATCCCTCTAGTTTTTAGTGTGTGTGCTGAATAAGAATAGAGCGGGACTTCTAGATCTTTGTCATCTGAGTTATAATAATGATTTCATTTGCAGAAAATACAACTTAGAATAAAGCTGTTTTCATTCATAAAAGCTTGCCAAAATGACTAATAGACAATAAATGACTCATCATTTAATAACCGGCTCAGAAATGAAACTGCTCAGTGTGTTGTTTCCCAGTGTCACGCAGCTAAGAAAATGACCATTGTTATCACACATGCTTGATCGAGTAGAATTAGCAGAAAAACCAGAGTTCACACATCAAAAACGAGTTCTTCTAATGTGTGAGATTTTTTGTGGCAAATTTCAAATTCAGTTAAGTGTTATGTGAAGTATCTTATGCTATTACAGAGAAAAGTCTGTTGGTTTCAATCTGACGGAAGCAGATGAAGTTATCTTGTCCCAGAGAAATGTTGTTTGTAATACAAATGTTGCTAAATGGCTTTGGATTTTCACTTCAGCCTGTGAATGAAATGTGTTAGCCCTTGTGGTGCTGGAAATTTTTTGGTCTCAGTTTGTGGCAGCATGCTTGTTGCTCATCTGTGTCAACGTGCATAATGTGCGATTGTCGTCGCGGATATGTGTGTGTGTGTGAGTGTGTGTGTGGATGTTTGTGAGTGTATTTCTCTCCCCTTTCACTGCATCAGTGTCTGAGTGGGTTACAGTGTGTGCATGTGGGTGTGTTGGGGGGGGTTGATGGGCTCAGTGGGAGCCAGGGTCCCGGGGGAACAGCTCTCGTTAATAATTCAGACGAGGCTCATTATCAAGGCAGCGCAGATTTCTCCCTGATTCCACCTTAATTGCAGGCAGGCTGCTCCGCTCAGGCAGGCGGTAGTCACGCTGGGTCGACTCTCTCTGTCTTTTTCTCCACCACTATGGGGCCTGCTCTGCTCCACTCTGTTCTGCTTCGTCTCCAGCACTCACCCCTATCACAGCAAGACGGCCTCGGGCTAGCCAACTCCATATTAGCGTACACCTTTAATAGCTGTAACATACTACGAACATGCTATTTATTTGTGCTCAAAGATGTGCCTCATATATTTCTGATTGGATGCAGACCGTACACTGTTTGGGCATCGCCGGGGAATGTTTTTTTGTGTTTGCCAACAGCGATGCAACCTGCAGGATGATGTGGTCGGTCGTACAATGAGCCGATTAATAGTATAAGCTGATGAGTGTAATTACCGACAATTTTGATAATTGATTGATTTCAGTCAGATGTGAAGTTTTCCTGCTTTTTCAGGTTTTACATCGTTCGAAAATCGAATGTTTTTGTACTTTGCTCTGCCAGTTAGACGCAACAAGCAAAGTCAAGGGCCCCATTTTTTTGACATTTTGTAGACTATTAATTATAGAAAATAACCTCAGTTGACAAGAATAATAATTATTGGTGGCTGCCTTTGTAGGCTATATGATTTATCGTTCATTTAGATTGAAGCGCCCCTTGTATACTGACAGATGCACCAGAAACATAAACCATATAAGGCCCCATGATGATACACACCATACGAAGCCTAATGTGTTTTGCTTTGGTGATATACGTTGTGAAATATTATAATGGTGGTTTATCCTTGAAATTGCCCGTAGCATATTATCATACTGATGACACTGTAGAACATGTGTTGCCATGATTGATATCAGGCTACAATAACACTCCTCTTCATGCCCATCTATAAGCTTATGTAATGTGTCTTGTCTTTATAATTTACACTGAGTGATGGGTTTCCATTCAGTCCATTCAGTGAAGCCCCGCCGAGAGAGCAACATAATGGTCCTGATCTTGTCATACATGTATATGAATATTTCAAATCAAGTCATTGTAACTAGATGGGGGCTTTAGATAAACAACACAGATGCTTCTTCCTCTTTGCTCTTGCTACAAGATGAAGTGCGCTCCGAGCTGTATTTCTCTCCCGGCCACAAAACTCGCTTCCCACAAATCATGGTGCCCATATTTCCTAATTCAATTTTTCTCTTCGTCGAATATCTCTTCCTGTATGCAAGCGATTGATGGCTGAATGCGTGTGTGTGTGTGTGTGTGTGTGCGTGCGTGTGTCTACGTGCGTGCATATGACCATGTCTGTCCCTGAGAAAGAGATGATGTATGCCGGGCTGAACAGTGTATTTCACAGCGCTCCATCTCCGGACCCTTCCTGGCAGCCACGTGCTGGGTCTCTCGCTCTTCTCTGCCTGTCCATCAAGCCCCCTGTCATGAACCAAAAGATTGTGGGAGGGGAGAGGAAGGCGCATGAGGGGCCGTCGATCAGTTTACCTGAGCTTGGCGGTCCAGGCAAGTGATGGAGGGAGCCGCTTCACAAAGGGAAATGTAGTTAACGTTGACTGATTGGAGCAGGTGAATGGAAAAAAAAAAAAAAAAGAAAAAAAAGCAGGGCGGCGGAGAGGGGAGGAGTAGCAAGAGTTATGCTCAAGAAAGATGCTTGTTATGCTAATGGATGCTGTATATGCTGTGGCTGAGCCGTGCGCCTGCAGCTGATGGATGGAGCTCTGGAGGTCACCTCGGGTAGCGGCTGGCCAGGAACGGGCGCAGCGCCCTGCTGAGCCGTAATGTCCGCTCACCTGAGCTGAAAAGAGGAAACTAACCTTGAAGAGAAATCACTTCACATGTGCAGTTCTTCCTGAGCTTGTATATATCTGTGTGTGTGTGTGTCAAACAAGCCATGTGTGAGCAAATCTGTGTGGGAGCCAGCATATGTGTGGGGAGGTTACAGGATTGAGGCGAGGTTGTTGGGTTATGAGGTGACTGTGAGACCAGCTGGGATTGAAGGGGGAAGGGGTGTGTGTGGATGTGTGTGTGTTTTTGTGTGCTTAAGGGCAGGTTTGGTCAGGCAGGGAGGTGGGGGGGGGGGGGGGGGGCGTACAAAATTCTGTCCCTCCCCAATTGGATTTGTATGTCAGTGGCATGAATCTGGGTCAGGACACTGGGTCCGGTGCTTAGTATGCTGACCGTGTGAGGTCTGAACTCCGAGTCTGCTCATAGCCCTGAATGAACCCAGCACGTCTGCTTCACTGTCTCCTCTCCTCTTTTCTCTCTCTCTCTCTCTCTCTCT
>JAQNCA010000030.1:7385809-7402873 GCA_029783725.1 Acanthurus tractus
TCCATCCCATCTCAAACTCCCTGCTTTTCATTCTAAGCATGCCATTCTCCATCTTTTTCTCTATATAGGTGTGCAAATAAGTGGGAGTCTATGGGCTGTGCGTGATTAAGTGGAAGTCTGCAGGCTGAAGTGTTGCATGTGGGTTGGCATTCATAGGGAGCAGTAGTTGGTGTGGCGCACACTGATGGCTAATGAAGTTCCTCCGTACCTCATAGCCCTATTAAACCGCTGCCCCCTACCTCTACCCACTTCACCCCCCACCTCTTGCCTTGTCTCTCCCCGAGGGAGAGAGTTGGCAGGGAGCGAGCTGGCTGCTATGGCAACAAGAAGGAACCCTCCCTCTCCCACAGGTCTCCTTAGCAACTGGTAGCTTGGCATTGCGGTAATGAGTGTGCCCGGTGTGCCAGGCTTTGTGTCATGTTGGCATGTGTGCGTAATGTACAAGTGTGTGAGGGAGAGAGTGAGCGAGTGTTTGCATAGGTGTGTGTGTGTGACCATGTATGTGTGGTTGTTTGATACAGTTTGCCAATTTAGGTGAGAGTTAAAATGTGTGATGACAAAGAGATGTGGAGCCACTTCTTGGTGCTGGTCCAAAAAAATTTCTGAACCTTTTTTTAAAATTTAAAAAAAAAATTTTAAATTAAAATGCAACCGAAACCAGCACTTGACTGACTCCACTTATTTTTCTCTGTCTGGGTGTGTATGTTTGTGTGTTCTGCAGATATGTGCCTCTGTTTCTGGGTATTTGTGCATCTTCTTTTTTTTTTATCGCTATGATTGCGGCCATTCTTCTCTGTACTGTAAAATTGAAGCAATTAAAAGGACGATTGGATGAATTTTGCATGGCCTGTGCATGGCTGCCTGTGAGTTTCCTGCTCTGCTGAAATTAAATTAAACGCTGAGAATGATGTTTATTAAAGTGTGATCAGAGGTGTGCACTGACCTTTAGAATGTGGGAAATGAGATTCTCATTGTTATGAATGAGATTATGTAAAGGCCGAGTGTGAAAAAAGCCTGGGCCTGCATTGATTCCATTGTTGGCCGACAGTTTCTTTGTATATCGCAGAGGGAGGTTTCAATATAATCAAATCCACACTGTGCCTGTCGGCTATTAAATGGACTGATACACAAATATAGACACACAGGCGCTCGCATAAATGCAGATTGACTTGTGCACGCTTGCGCACACACGCATATCTTGCAGATCTTGTAAAAAGAGCTGTAAAAGCCTCTCCAGAAACGTGGTGGTCTTTAACAAAAGCATGGCAAGCCCAGTGGAAAATGTTAGTTTGCTCCCTAGAAGAGGTGTGAAGTGCGAGCAGGCGGCCGGCCCCACAGGTGGCCCAGCCCAAACACCTGTTGTGTGAATTCTCAGTGGGAGGGCGTGAGCTCTGCCTACCTTGCAGGTCCCGATGGAAAACCACACCCATGCTATACTGTTGCACGTGCTCACTCATGTGCCCACACCCACTCTGACGCTCCCGTGGTTTGCGTGTGGGCGTCAGACGTGATGCCCAGATTGTGTCCCCTTTGTGCCCACCGGAAACACTCAGCTGTCCCTGGCATCAGGAGAGCGGATTTTCCGATCCCCTATCCGGGTCTCAGATGCTCGACTAATCTGTCAGCATCTATTTTTACCCACTAAAGCTGCGGCAGCCCTTCTCTGTCCCACACCCTGCTACCCCGATGCCAACCCTTCCCTTGGCGCCAGGGTGGGCACGGCTGATGACTCGCCAGCCATTGGATGCAATTAGTGCACAGTCAGGCAGGAATCCCCTACTAACTCCATTACACCCCTCTCCACAGCCACTTCCTGATCTGAGGCTACCAGACACACTACCACACTCTTGCTTTCCATTTTAAGCCTTTTTATAAATGGCACTCCTGCAGTGTTGTGGAATAATAGGGTCGGATACAGAGCACCTTTCACAGTGCTTGAATCACTCTACTGTGCAAACTCAGTCTATTCAAGTACAATGGCAGCCAAGGGAATGCACATGTGAATTGCACCTGTTGAGATTTGGTGTTGAGATTAAGTGATAGTTCTGTCTGTAATAGGACAGCTAGCGGTGTAACGTCCCTTAGTTAGTCAGGCTCGCTCTGGTCGTGTCTGTAATGATCCCATAAAAAAAATATAAGCCTCAAGTTTTTGCCTTTTCCCTTCAAAAAAATTTATTTATTCAACACAAAATTACAAAGGCTGCCAATCCTCAGAGACCCTACAGTGATGCACTGAGATAGATGCAATCATAATCCCAGGTTTATTTCTTTCCCAACAAGGCCTGTAATGCGCCTCGCATGCCAATGCAGTCGTGACCACTGCGGTGGAGGCGATGATGGCATGTGGCAGAGAAGTAACTGTTTCTCACCTCCTAATAAAAGAGACTCCTTTTTAATCTTTTCAATTTGATTGCATTCCAAAAACAGGCCTGTCTGCCCATCTGTCTCTCTTAAAGAAGCCTCCTAAAGGGATTTTAATCATCTGACTCTGGGCTTCTCAGGCAAATAGCTACATCTCTCTCTTTCTCTCTCTCTCTCTCTCTCTCTCTCTCATACACACACAAACAATTTCCAATTTTCTTCCTTGTACTCACTGTCATAGTCTCACTTGTCTTCTCTCAGTCTTTGATACACCATATCGTCTCAGCTCCATTGTGCCATATCTGTGCAGCCATTAGGCCCTTCAGTGCCTCTTCAAGTCCCCCTCAGACACATAAAATTCCCCCTACCCTGTCCCTATTAATCCACATGGCTCTAAATTCTTTATTTCCCTTCAAAGGGACTACGCGAGCCGTGACATCAATCATGGAAAGCGAATATTTAGCCGGCGCTAATTTCCACCAATAGCCTGGAGACAGGCTTAGCTGACAAAACTCATTCCTGTGCTGAACAAAACTGCTTGTGTTGAAACCTCCCCTCCCCCTGATCCCTCCTGCCTTCTGCACAGGCAAAAACAGCATCACAATAAACACAGTTAGTGCTTCTGTTACTCCCCCTTGATTTAGGCTTATCAAATGAATGTGCACCATAGAGGGATACCCTTTGACAATACATAATGGCTCCATTCTGCATGAAATGGTTTGGTAATACCAGTCGAGTGTGGCAAACGGCTTTACCCGGTGCCACTACAAGAACAGCTGCTGTGTTCTTAGCTGGGCAAGCGCACCACGCTGCTTCACCCTTGAGGTTGTTTGAATCGGGTGAGTGGTTTCTTTTTGCTGGTTCCCAGACCCCACTCGCAGTCCTCAGTTCCTCACTCAGTTTTGTCTGAATGAGCGCACATTCGCCACAAGATGGGTGCTATAAACCGTTTGACCTGTTTCCTTGCCCCTCCGTGTGTGTGAGCATGTGTGTGGGTGTGTGAGCGAGGGAACCCTTGGTGAGTTCTGATGGAGGGCTAATAGAGGGGGATGGGGCGGCTGGGGGTGGGGGGCATTTTGAGGGCACCTCTTTGTGTGGCTTGGAAGGGGGCCCCTTGCGGTACCTCTATATTCCCACCCCTTCTCCCCAAGCCCCTCCTCTCCTGCTGTACCCCCCAGCACAGCTGCTGCCATGCCAGTCAGTCAGGTTATCTCAAATGAACCATTGGACCCAATGTACAACCTCCTGCCCCCGCGCTATAACTACTCGCAATTCAAAAGCGTAACTGACATCTTGGGAAGCGAGCCAATGTGGGCAAGTGGCCACAGTCACTTAACTCCCATGCCTGTGGCGGTTAGGTTAGGTATTGTTGTGAGAACAGCGGGAATGTGGGGTTTTGGGCACCCATATTGGCCCGAAAATACAGGTGGATTGTGTAGTTTGTCAGAACTTGATGTGTGCTAAGCCTCAGCACTGATAGCCATTTAACTTAATTGATTCCCAACTCTAAATAGGCTTCTCCGGTCCCTGGATTAAACTGAACTTGCATGGAAGACATGATGGGGGAACAGTAGAGCAATTGATTGGCTTTGTAAGATTTCCGAGAACCAAATGACTGGTTTGTAAAGAGGTTATCGTGGATAAAAAACCAGAATCCTGTTTCTTCCGATTAACAGCTATTTAGCAGTAGTCTGGTGGACCAGATTCAGCAAGAAATGTCTCTGTCAGTTTGGTTTGAACACCTCAGCTCCTTCCCTGAGAAAACCTTCTTACTGCTTACTGCACTTGTGTGTTTTGGAAAAAAAACTGTCAATGTGTCAGATTTGTTCGAAAAGAAGCTAAGCTTTTAATCTGAGGACAAAGAAGGGCCATGCTGTAGGTTGGTATCTATTGTCTATCTAAATCAGCTATCAGGATTTTTAGGCTTTAATGAGAGTTGAACCCAAATTCATTGTTTTCCTACAACTCAGAGAACCTTGTTCACCTTAAATGGCTTTGATTGCTTCATTAACTATTAGCCTTATCCTCTTTTATTCTATGGACAAATTAGCCACTTTCTGCCTGATTTAGTTGTATTTGTAGACTGAGAATAGGGGTGAATGTCCCTGGTAACAAAACAAAGAAGTCACACCTCTACTTATGACTCTGTCTGGTCTTTTCAGTTTTATGGGACCAGGCAATGCATCTCTCTCTGTATAAGCCCAGCCACTGGTTCATTCATTATTTAGAGTCCTCTCCACTAGGCCCATTGTATTAAAGGGGTATGATTTGAATAGGAAGCAGCTTCCCGGACCCAGGCGTGTGATGTGTGTGTTCCTCTCTGTCATTGTATGTTTCTGTGGGCTTCATCCGTCTGCCTCAGCAAGCCAGGGGGCTGAAAGAGAATTTCCATTTTATGAATATTTAATACATAATAAAGTTTTCAATTTTATTCTATTCAACCCGTAGGGGTAAAAATGTGGCAAAGCCAACCCTCAAGGACAGAACACAGAGTAAAGGTAGTTGATTCGATGGAGGCATCAAGAATACGGTTAACATCAGCTTACTGCCTCAGAAATCATCTGATTAAATGCACACAGACAAACATTAGAGAAATTTTAACTGCTACTCCCATAAGGGTTTAATAGTGTCCCCATTTCACACGTCATAAACTTTCTTTATGCTGTATGACCATTGGATCATAGCATATCTGGGCTGCCTGCTGTGTCCATGGTGACCTGGCATGGCTCTGAGTGAGACACCCAGCTGGGAGTGCCCCTGAATCAACTTGGGATTAGCCCAGGATTGTCTGGGATTACGCGGGGATGGAGGAGGATTAGCAGTGACTGCTTGTTTCGGGGGCGTGAGGGCCATAGGCTGGCCAAATTGCCCCTGACTCAGGCTTGGGGAACAGGATGCGGACAGAACCACACCCACAGTGGAACCACCTGCAACCTGGACTAATTTTAGATTCTCAAACAAACACACGCACACAAACAGGATGACAAAGAAAAACATGTGGTGGAAAACTACAGGACAGGAAGCCATCGGCTAGTGATGATGATGATGATGATGCCATGGCTGGCCACTGTCCGAAATCTCTCAAATCTCTCTAGCAGGTGGATTCATCAGATAAAGAGGGTTTGGGATGATGACAAATCCCTCCAAGTTCAATGGAGCTGCTCTTCTCTCATACAGGGATAAATCGTGATTTGAATCAGACAGGTCACACAGAGTTGCAGCATGAAGTGGTTCAGCTCTCTGAAAGATGCCCCATTTTCGACCGGCAATGGTGGAATGAAATGAAAGCTTACATATGTTTTAATTCAGGCATGCACAGGACTTGATGGGGATGATTTGGAGTGGTATGATCGGTGGATGATCCAGGGTGAGACAGGGAGTTGGCGCGGCACGTAGAGAAGCCGTCAGAAGCAGGGAGCGGGCATCCCCTGCGGACCTGCACTGCCGAGATGAAAGGCTGTTTAGTGTTGGAGCAGCAGCATCAAACAACCGCCTCCTCTTGCATCCTTTCCCCCATCCCCCACTCTCCCTCCATCTCTTTCTCTCTCTCACTCTCTTGACTCTCACCACAATATGATATAGTTCTGCCGTTGCACGTTTACCCGGTTGCCATGGTTACCCTATGCCGGAGGTGTCACAGCGAGATAACCCAAGGAGGCATTCACAGATCACCTGAATTCAGTTCGCCTCCCATTTATGTATTCTCCGCCGCAATTTGATTTATTTGTTTCCCTGCCGTGCAATTCAGTGTGAATACAAATAATCTGCAACATACTGGAGATGGTGGAAGTGTGAGTGCTCCTCAATCTGAAACAATCTATTGTACCAGTATATTCCCTAAACCACAGGAGGTGCTTTTGATATTTTCCTGCTTGAGCGTTAAAATGCCTCACGCACAACAAAGAGCAAAATTGCGAAGACAGACTCTGTTGCACATCAGGAACGTTCAGCATTCAACAACCCTTGATATGTAAATGATAATAAACACTATAAAACTATATTCTATAAATTACTGAGTCAGTGACTGTACGTGCTGGTGTAGAGGATAATGGGAAAGTAATTTGTAATGCGCTGTATAATTGAAGGCAAAGAGATTGAAAGCAAAAGTGGAAAATGACTGTTGTATGCCATGAAGTGTGTGAAATAAGAAAAAGAAAATTCAAGTCACGAAATATGTAGTACTCAGTGACAAAAGAAGAAGAGGGATCATGATAAAGACAGAACAAGGGACGGAGAGGGAGATAGGCAGTGAAGGTAGATGTCGGAGGGTGGGATACATCCATTAGCCTTCCTTGCTCCTGGCTCAATCTTGCGATTCATCCCCCCCATTCAAGCTACGAGAGCAAAAGAGACAGGGCTGGCACTAAGCCAGACTGGCACCGACTTCAAACATACAGTACGCCCAACCACAGCAGCTTACATCAGCCTGGCTGAAAGAAAAAGTAGAGGAGGACAGATGGATTGACGGAAATGAAAGTGGGAGGATTGACGTACATAAGGAAAGTGTCTCAAGACTGAGGTCTCAGGTCGTTTCAGGTTGGTTGAGGCTGACAGGGTCTTCCTCCACTCCAGCTGTAGCTGTCCTTCGAACGTGTTTGTGTTTTTGAAAGTGCTTTCAATTTTCTTACTTTGGTTGACACTGATTGCATAGAGAGTTGTGTATCTACTTCTCTTTGCTTTGTGTATTTAATAATAGACATGCAAGCAGCCTGATAATTTGGCACATTTTTCTATGACTCAGCATGTATAGACTGAATGATTTATGAGCAGTTGTGACAGCTGCGTTTGTGATTAGGTTTGTCTGCATTGTTGATTTTATGTTTGATGTCAAAAATTCTTATTTTCCTCTGGAACATTTTAAATGAATCTTGTGAAAATTTCCTTCATCTAAAGTGTTTACCTCAGAAAATCAGTTTGTGTTCAAACGATAAGTAATGTGATATATATTAAAATTTAATTTGATCCATTTGTCATTGTCTCTCTCTCTCTCATCTCTCTGCAGAACTCCATCCGACACAACCTATCCCTCCACACACGTTTTATCAGAGTGCAGAATGAGGGAACAGGCAAGAGTTCCTGGTGGATGCTGAACCCAGATGGAGGAAAGATGGGCAAGGCCCCCCGCCGGCGTGCAGTCTCCATGGACAACAGTACTAAATACCTAAAAAGTAAAGGCCGCATCAGGGGCAAGAGGGCTGGTCGTCCTGGGATAGGGGCAGGGTCTGCTGTAGTGGGACTCCAGGGCTCTCCTGACCATGGCAGTCCACCACGGAAAGGTCTCCAAGGATCAGGTGGTGCATCTGGAACAGATGGAGAGTTTGACGCTTGGACAGACCTTCATTCCAGAGCTAGTTCGTCAGCCTCAACCCTGAGTGGGCGTCTGTCGCCTATCCTCGCAGAGGGAGAACCAGAGGAGCCAGAGGAGGGTGGTTTATCCTGTTCCACATCTCCTCACCTCTACCCCTCACCGACCAGTGCCCGATCTCCATCCATGGGGGCAGGGAATCGTTGTCCTCCCTTGGAGCAGCTGCCTCAGCTGGCTAACCTCACAGGGGCCATCAGTCTTGATGAGCAGCTGATGGAGGACAGTTATCATCACCATCACCAACCTCAGCAGCAACACCAGCAGCATCCGGCTGTTGGCAGACATAAGCACCAAACCCCTGTCTACCATTACAGCTCTGGTGTAAAGGGACAGAGCCCATATAGTGGGGGCGTCTATGGTGCAACAGGCATGGGGATGTTGTGCCATCATTCACCCATGCAAACAATTCAGGAGAACAAGCCAACCAGTTTTTCTGGAACCATGCGGGCATATTCCAGCACCAATGCCCTGCAGAGTTTGCTAACAGGGGTTCCTGCTGGGCAGCAATACCGTTCCAAGGACATGATACTGGGGCAGGAGAGGGAGAGTCATCCTATGATTGGTCAAGCTACAAATGGAGTGGGCTCCAACCATCACAGTCACCATCCTGGCCACCACAATGGCCATAGTCACAGCCACAATGGACCTCTTAGTCACAGCTCAGCTCATAGCCATAACAGAACTCACAGCCATACCCATAATCACAACAATGTAACCAACCACAACTCACCTCACAGCCTCACTCACAATGGTCACAACCTCAGTCAGAGCCATAATCACACACCTCCTCGGGCCGCAGCCCTGACACCCCGCGGCAACAGCAATCAGCTGCACACCTATAACCACAAAGCTCCCTACCTGTATAGCCCACCATCACACGCCCACCTGCCAGCCTCCACCACTCTCCCCCCAAACCCAGCAGGTATGCTTGGCATGCCCCAGGACTCATGCCATGTGGCCACCGCCCCACACCCACACCCCCGTCACAACCATTACCCTGATCCACAACACCAAGGCATGACTAATGGACCATACCACCATGGCCAGGGGATGGGAAACGGTAGTGCTGCTAGCAACTATCATGGCTATCACCAACCTCACCCCCATGAGAGACTACCAGCTGACCTGGACATCGACATGTTCCACGGCAGCTTGGACTGTGATGTGGAGTCCATCCTCCTCCATGACATTATGGACTCTGGGGAGGAGATGGACTTCAACTTTGACTGCTCCTTAGCCCAAGGCGTGGGCATCGGTATGGGTATGGGCATGGGTGTGACCATGGGAATGGGGATGGGAATGAGTGGTCTGGCTGGTCCACAGCAAGCCCATAGCAACCAGAGCTGGGTGCCTGGCTAAAGCCTGAGACAACAGATACCACCCTTGGAAAGAACTACCCTTCCCATGAAGCACTGTGCTCAACTGTGACATTCCTGACTTGACACAGAGACTATAGGACCAACACACCCGTCTCTCCTTGTTGTCTTGACAATTCTTCTGTCACCCTTATCCTCTTATGATTTCCCTTCCCCCTGAGAGATCTAGTTCATGTCACATTAGGTTTTTATTCATATCAGCTATACTGTGATGACAATCTCAGCTGTGCTTGCCCAACATCGCTTCTCATCTACCATGAGAACTGAACTCTCAATGCACTTTATTGCAAGTGGGTCACATCATGCAGTGCAGAGCATTCACAGAGCAGCTCAGGCAGAGCTTGGCATGCTTTGTAAGGTGGCTTCAGCACTTGACAGCAACAAATGAGAAAACCACAAGCTCGGCTGATAATGTGTCAGATCTTGGAATTGAATTAAAATTAGACTCCTTTTCTCATACGCTGTCATTTTCAGAGGTGGGGACAGTAATTTTTTGCAAATGTCTTCAGCTTCTTTGTGATAAGAGCCTCGTTTTTTTAAACTCGATGTTAGCCCAAGGCCCTAGACATTGCCTACTTCTTATCATCACCTTACCAAGAGTTAAACATTAAATAATAAAATACTTTTTTAATTAATCAAGATTAAACACTAATTTGAATGTCCTTATACAATTTTTTTTAAAAGATATCCTTGATTTGAAACCAGTCGAGTAACGTGACATTCACATGTTTATCGGATCTAATTTATCATTTTTCTTACCTTGGTAGGGGTATTATTAGTGTAGCTTCATGCATTTAGTCCTTGGTGCTTTGACTTTTCTCTTGGATGTAACATTTTCTTAATGCCCTAATGCCATTGGTTAGAGAATATTGTCGCTACATCCTTAAATGGATTCTATCATTACTGGCTTGCAAGCAATTTAGTGAATTAAAATGCTGTTTCACCTTGTCTCACCTGGGCTTCTTGTGCCAGTTTCTCTCTCTCTCTCTCCTTCTCAAAGTCTCTCGCGCTCTCTTTGCCTGCCCGTGGAGACAAAGTGACCATTCCTCACACCGAGCCATTAATGTGGCTTGATTGAAATTCAGCATCTTGCTTTTAATCTCCAAAGTGATGCGGCAGCGATGCGTCGTTATTGAGAATCTAACGCGTTGTCCTCCCATCTCTCACCCCGGCCGTCCGGGCTGTCGCTCGCCTCTGCAACTTAATGTGCCAAGAAAGCGAGACAAAACTGTGATTAACGCCAAGTCACTCTGCCTGCTGTCTTGCTCTGAGAAGGGCCAATGTCACTGTCCGCTTGCCTGCTCACAGAGGGTACACAAAGGAAAAGATGGAGACAAGGAAAGAACAAAAGTCTATTGTTACAGTGGGATCAATCATCTGCCTCAGTTCCCATGCTCTTTGGGTGTGTGTGTCTGAAAACAGGTAGTGTATTCGTATTGTAAATCATCTCCATTATCTGTAATTTGTGTTCCCTTGTTCCCATGTTTTCAGTGCTTATACCCTGAGCTTCAAATACTCTAAAACAGGTGCAAAGGGAGAGGCTTAATGAGAAAACAATCAGCCAATCTGAGTGGCATGAGTCTATATCTAACAGGGTTGT
This sequence comes from Acanthurus tractus, assembly GCA_029783725.1. Lineage (NCBI taxonomy): Eukaryota > Metazoa > Chordata > Actinopteri > Acanthuriformes > Acanthuridae > Acanthurus > Acanthurus tractus. Next base: position 7,396,512 of record JAQNCA010000030.1, read on the forward strand.
AATGCCCCACAGCCGCCCACATCCACTTTTTGTGTGTTTATTCTGTTGTCTTGTAGTTGTTGTTGTATTGTTGAAATTCTAAGGACCAACCAGGACCGCGCTGAAATATCCATATTGTATGGATGGAAATTCAATGGTAAAATGATGTTGGTTGTTCAGTATGACCTTCCTACGCTCCAATACCATGCACCCCCTCCCACATGTGCTCTGCTCAACTGTCTCTGTGTTTGTGAGTAGGGAAGTTTGAAGCTTGTTTCTCACTGGCCTTGGGAGAGAAAAAAAGAGGACACCCCTATTATTAAGTTTTTCTCAAGGAGACTCTGTGCTTGGACTGTACCAAGTATGGCACACAAAAGAAAAGTGGTGGTGGTGGGGGGGGTTGAGGGTCGGGTTGGGGTTACTATTACAGCCAAAGGTCAAGCACGGCACAGACTATCAGACCCAGTATTAAGGTAAATACCTTTATTTCAGGGCCTTTAGTTGCGCTGGTTCCAGTAAATCTTCATGAGGAAAATATGTGGAATTTTCTAAGCAAATGGGCCTCACAAAGCAGTTATGTTATAACCTATGCTACAGGCATTTAGTAATGCCTTGCTATTGGAAAGAGAGCTATATATGATGTCTAATTTTCCTATATTTATTTATGAAAGAGATTGGTCTTTGTCTCACTCCTAAATGTGGTAGTTGTTTGAGTCAACTCCTATCCCCCTCCTCTTTTTTTCTCTGTTTTCTAAGATGTCACTCTCCCTTTGCCCCTTTTACTGACTTTTATTTTGTACAAAATCTATATATTAAGAATATTGTATAATAGTTTTTAAAATCTCAAAAATAATAATAACAGTTTTGTTGTCTATTTCTTTTTTAAGAGAATGTATCTCATCATCTGGTGACTGTTAAATAAATGAAATTAAAAAGAAAAGACTGTCTGTCATTGCATTTGTGTGAATATAACCGGGGAGATAGATTTGTTGTTTTTTTTTCATTAAAACAAAACAATGTGACCTTTTCCTTACAATTAAAATTTAACTCCTTTCTCACATGCAGACGGCTCCCCCCTTGGCAGTCATGTTGACCAGGACACCAAGTTACTGTGTGGGAGGCAGAAAGAGTGGGCTGTATGAATGAAAAACAGGGAAAAAAAGCTTCACTTGTGGTAGAGACTACATGAGAAAGGGAGTGAAATAGGGCAAAAAGAGTGTCAAAGTGGGAGAGAGACAGAGAGATCTCTCTTGACAGACAGACTAAACAAAGACAGACAGCCAGACAGAGTTGCCAGGATTGGAGTAATAGGTGTGTATATGTGTGTGTGTGTGTCATAAGGCTTGTTATAGCTCATGAAGCAGTATAGGTTGGCCACAGCTGTCCCGGTCCCATTGGAGGCGTATTCACAAGTGGAGTGTGCAGCACGAGAGCGCCATACTGCCAGGCCCCAAGGGACCCCCTGTCTCTGCGAACACACACACACACACACACACACTCACACACACATACATACAGAGATGCACTTCACAGACATGCATTTGAAAACACCACAAATTTACACATTTCCACAAAGAAGCACACGGCACATAATAAAACCATACGTACCAACACGCGCTCTCAGGCAGACATTTCTCACTTAGATGTACAGTTTTAATTGACTCCACTTGGCAAAGCCTCTCTGCAAGGAAAGATGTGTGAAGTAGAGAGAAAAAGATATAGGTGTGGAGACGGGAATCAGGTAGCATATATTAAAAGCGAAACATGCCTTACACAAAAACCCCCCCCCCACCATTAACAAATGTTCTGGGGGGTCTGACAAGCTCAAACATGGTCCAGTAACTTTATAAGATGTTTTATAAATGAACAATTAGACCAAACTGAGTGTGATTGAGTGTAACTGAGACTGAGAGTCTGGCATATGGCGAAAGTCTTGCTCCTGTCTGCCTATCTCCTGTGAGAGATAGAAGTTAAGGGAGACAGGAAGCCAGTCCAGTCCAGGTGCTGTGCCTCGGGGAGGGTCTGCTCTTCTGTTCCTCATTATCAGAGAGAGAGAGGAAAGCTGTGTTACAGTGTCATTATTCATCCACTCAAGCATCTGGGAGCAGGTCCTTGCTTACTTGGCCCACTGATATCGTTGTAGAGACCGCCCTTGGAGCTAAAGACTGGCTGGGGACATCGCTAACTGCTAACAGACAGACTCACCGAGGCAAGGCTCCAGGGTACTGGTGTCCTTGACTGCTTATGACGATTCAGCAGTTCTCACTTTCTGTCCGAGCTGCAGAGTGAGAAACTGCTATATCTGTAAAATTCAATTGTTCATAGAAATGATTAATTCACCAATATGGAAGGGGACAGTTTGATGTAATGCCACCAGAATGAGGCTTATTATTAGATACTGCAGCCACAGTAAAAAAAATTTATTAATCATCATAACACCAGTAACAAAAGCAAGACAATAAAAATGCAAGGGAAAACAAAAGCAAACAATTCAGACTACTGCCTTTAAAATATTACATATAATCAAGTCTGTGGCCGTATCTTTACAATTGAACTAAGCTCAACAGACACATAAACAAACTGTGACATGTTTGACTTGTCATTAGAAAGGATGATTTAAGCCTCAAAAGCACACCTGAAGATAACCAGGAGCTGCTCTTTGCTCATATTTTAAAACCAGGTGCTTACATGTGCTGCTAAACTAAGGCTAAGACCAGTCTTTGTGTTTTAAATTCCTTAAATTATTTTGAAAGTTAGAATTTTGACCAAACTTTACTTTAAAAGCACTCCAGAAACAGGGACTGTTCAGCGGATTGACAGCTTGAGACTTGTTCCCTGATGAGGGGTTGATCGATTGAAAGTTCAATTAAGCAAAAGGTCATGACAGGCTCTGGTATGTTGAGATCGTATCATGGCTAATGGACATTGTTTAGCTGATGCCAAAGCAGGGGGTGAGCTATGGCTTTTATTTAAGTGACGAAGAATGGCAATGTGTTAGTGATAGACTTAACTGTATTATTAACATGTTCATGAAGGATTCATAAGCCATTGCTCATACAAAGAAATTGGTTTTCCTCGCAGCCGGCATTATTGCCGAGGGTGGTTGCTGTGCAACACACTGGCTCGGCTTAACTTGAGCCTGCTGCTGCTCTGTTAGCTTAACCTAGCCTAGTCTACCAGCTATCACTGCAGTCAACCCATCCTCATAACCTGTGTTATCGATTCATCAGTCTGTGCTGCTGAACTGAACAACAGCCAAGACCCTGACAGCTTAGAGGCAACTGAAAAGTCTCATTTCCCTTGTAGTGATAAACTTCTCTTTTCTTCTCAAAAGTTTGGCCTCCACAAAGGTTGAAGTTGACTTTAAATGTTTCAATTTTGTAGATGCTGAAATGTTTAATTCTAACTGTGGCTGCAAATGTCTTTCTGTGTTGCCTAGATGTGATAGAAACAAGCTAGGACTACTTGCAGGGTTATACAAAACTGTATATAGTCATTTGATATCTCAACGTTTATAGAAAGTTATAATATCTTGACTTACAAGCAGTCAGATTGCATGATTGGAGCTATCCTTTTTATGACAAGTATCATAGAGAGAGACTCTTTTATTATGAACACTGACAGTCAATAAATGTCAACAAAACAAAAACAGCTTGTCAGAGATTATAACCTCTAGATCATAATATACACACATATATAGATATTTTGGCAAACAGTAATTCTTCCTCAATTTCAAGAAATCCTCACATGGCATTGCACAGTTGTAGTTTTTTTCCTATTTTTTGCTCGTAACAGCAGCAACCGCTTCAAGAGATGTAGTCAAAGAAAAGGTGTTAAAATGGTGAACAGCCTACTTGAGGTTGAGCCGAGGCGCAGGAGTTTTGTCAGAAGAGGTTGTAAGAAAGGCCTCTGAGATTTTTCTGCTGAAAGCAGAGCTAAAAGCCTTGGGACTAGTACACAGAGATCGGCACAATAGTAATACAATAACATCCTAAAAACCGACCTCAAAGACAGACAGAAAAATTTCTATTAATGCAACAAATAACATCAATATTGCTAAGCTGTCATTCACTAAATACTAAAGGCACAGATAAAGTTAATAACATGCTAGTATAAAAATATGCTTTTAGTGCAATGCACTAAAGTAAGGTAGGCAAACGCTAGCAGAATGCACAATTTCATTTAAAGGCTCTATGAACTTCCCCAGAGAGAAGTCTTTGCATTACTTCATATGGCTTGAATTTTCCTCACATTAATGTAAACAAACCTTAACAGCATCAGCAAACATTAATAACTTGGGTTCAGTTGTTGTCTACTGTTTGAGCCTGTATTAAAAGACCTGTCAATCCGTTTAGAAGTAATAGGAGTTTTCATCCCTGATTTTTTTGGTTGTGAGGCTGTTCTTTCCTTTTTTTCTGCCTTTTTCCAAAAAAAAAAGTGAACTGGCACATCTAATCATCAACTTGTTCTCGAAAATAAGCTGTCAAGGTTTTTCATAATAGATGTTTTGGCATATCAGTTAATCAGCCATGCAATCAACAATTTCTTGAAAAAAAAGATAGATTAAATGTATTACCAAGACAAATCAAGGCCTGTTATCTTGAAACAAGTCTAATAAACTGGTTCATATTGATCTTGATAACAGTATTTATCTTTAATTATTAAAAAAATAGTTCTCGTCTTTCTAAAACAAACTCTTGTGATTACTCTAAATTTAAACTTGCAGTGTAATGACATCTAAATAACTGTACTTTGTTGTTGTCAAAATGGTTAAATATGAAGTCTTTATAATGTATTTTGGATTTAATTTAGTCATGATACATACTGAAGCAATGCCAATTCAGAGTAGAAAAATGAAGAGCCGATACAACTCGTCCAAGTGTTCAGGTTAAGGTGTAATGTTTGGCCTGAAAAGCTGCGAATCTGCATTAAACCAGGAGGTACATTTTCAAGACCCAAGCCTGCACCTTGCTGGAGTGTCTCTAAACAATACAATGAATCCCCACATGCTCCAGGGTCCCAACCAGCTCCAACCAAGTTCTGCAGGGGTGCAGGATGGATGGGATCTCTGCGCAGTGATAGATTGAGAATACACAAAAAATAAGTCACAAGAGATGCCCAACAGTTACTTTCAGACTGAGATATACTGTAAGCAATATAAACCCATGAAATCTGCCTTAGGATTGGTTTGTACTTACTATTTCTTAAATCCGTCATTATGCTGACACTCCTTTCACAGTTACACCTCTTTTCAAGCTTGTGGTTTACTGCATTGGATTTTACATCTTAGCTTACATGCATTATCTAGTGAAGACGTGGGTAATGTGCAAAATGGTCTCTTGGATACATTTGCAGCGCTAATCCAATCCAATCAAACTAAGCAACGTAAACAGGTAGCTTCTGTAGCATTTGGAGATATAGCATGCCTTCTAAAAACTATACATTATAAATGTAGGTATGACTAAATTCTGTATGCATAAGCAAATATTAAGAAAAATGTGTATGTAATTGCTAGCAGCATTGGTATTCTTGTATTTATGCTAGCCTACCCAACATCAGGCTATTTGGTAATGCTAATGCTAATTTAACCCTTGTTGATAAAATTTTCTTTTTCTGATATCTCTTTATTTGCTACCCATTTAATTTTCATAGTTTCACACATTTAAAATTTATTCAACTTGCATGCATTCATAAATAATGAGGACAAAATATTTATATCATATCTAAGCTAATTTCGTACTTCAAAACAGATGTGAAACCTCCTAAAATACTAACAATGGCAACTGTAAGGTTTGACTTAAATCTATCTCAAGGCCCATTTGTTATGTCCAAAAAAAAAACGCTTTATTTTTCATTAAAATTTCCAACCCCACACCCCCAAAATAAAAGAGATTACATAATGAAGTCAAAGTCCCTTGCGTGTCCAAGGCTACTGAGTTTTTTTTTCCTGATTAAAAGAAAATGACCTACCAGGAAAATCCTCCTATCTATTGCTCTCCTTCGCGCCTTATTAAACCAATCACTGTCCTTAATGACGCCAACACCCCCACCCCCCCACCTCTTTCCTGTTGTCCCCATTTCACCCTCTACCAGGGCAGACAGACAAGACAGATCTAATCAGATCTTTCTCTCCTCATCCGCAAATGATCCACTCATCAAGAGTGGGAGAAGGAGAGAGGTGTGTGTTTGTGTGTGTGTGTGTGTGTGTGTGTGTGTGTGTGCAGAGGAGGGCTGGGGGTGGTGGTGGGGGTGGGCAACCTAAAGCGGTGATGACACAATTATTGTCAAATTAATGCTCCTCCTGAGCACCAACATCACCTCACCTCCCTCCTGCATTTCTTCCCGCCCTCACCTCACTAACTGTTTTTCACTCCTCTCTTCCT
>JAQNCA010000030.1:7430596-7443071 GCA_029783725.1 Acanthurus tractus
AACATAAAGTGATTAAAGCTTTAATACATTACTTTGTCTGTGAACATTTGTGCCGATCAGGTAGATTTTCAGCTGCAGTGGTGGCTGGTATTATGCGTTTCAAATATCTGTAAATATTTCCTTAAATGACCCAGAAATAAATGTAACACAATTTGTATAATACAAATTAAAGAATATAAAATATATTTTTTAATGATATCCAAGGGCTTTTTGAAAAGGTTTGGATTTTTGATTATTTGTTATACCCTGTGGCTTTCGTAGAAAGATGCGACGATTCACATTTTTCACAATTTTTCAGCTAAAAAACTGTGTCAAAATTGGCCTGTACACTCTTCAGTGTATCTTAATTTTGCAGGTTTTATATTTTCAGATGAATGATTAATGCCCTAATCTTTCACGCACTTTCAAAAACCTCATCTGATGCCATTAAATATGCAATGTTATATCACTTAAGACTTACTTTTGGTGCACATGCTGTCTTAAGAGAAGCAAACATGCAAATATAAACACACAAAAAATGATGAAATGCTCCAGATCTGCTGCACATAATAGAAGTAAGTAAAAGCACAGGAATGGACTCCAGTTGCAGTGTGAAATAACAACATGCTACTTAGTTAGTTTGCATTTAACAATTACTTTCTGCCTTGTACGTGTTTTGGTGTATCTGATTTTTATGATTGTGTGTAGTTTGTTATCCAAATGTAGTTCTGCTCTATTTCATTAATATGAATCACTATTTTCAAATGTGTGAGGGCGTGTGAGCCTAAGTCAGCCTACAAATGCGCGCACGCCTGTCAACATCTGTGTGTGCACGCATGTGTGTGTGCGTATGTGCTCCTTTACTGCGGGTGGCAGGAGCTAATATCAGATTACGGATGTAAATTGGCTGAGTGGCTCTCTCTCATTATCACTAATAAGACTATGGCCTCGCTCTCTGCGCCCTCTCTTGCTCTCACTCTGTGGTCGGTTAGATGAGAGAGAGATGAACTGATAGAAGGAGAGAGAGAGAGAGGGAGAGAGAGAGAGAGAGAGCCCTGTTCCTGAAAGCAAACGATTTCATAATGGACCACATGTGCATGAGATGAAGCTCACTGATACAACACACCACACAAATCTCACACACTACACACCATTTGCAAAGTTCAGGTGTCAATGCTAACTTCTTCCACAAGGGGCAGTGTCTCTAAATATTCACAAGAGCCAAATTACGACCCCGACTTGAAGCTCTCAAATGATTCATATCAAAACTCTTTTTAAAATAAATCCTGGATAAACTGAAGACTCTTTCTTTTCCATATTTCTCTCTCACAATCACACATGCAGCTGTACTGTTTAACATTTTATTTTATCAAATGCAACATGTACACACCCACTCACTGCTCTGTGTCTTCCCCTATCTTTGTCTCATACACAGCTGCACATGTATGCACAGCATCATTCTTCTCACATTCAAATGAGACAGAGATCCACTCAAATACACCGAAAATTTCTGAGGCAGAACTAACGCTTCAACATACAAACTGACACTCAATTATTCTCCCCACTTACTGTCACAAAGTTCATAATCTAAGCTGCAAATCTCTTCATTATATATGTATTTCACCAAAGATATGCATTAAGATTTACGACGCCGGGAACGACACGAAAAACAATTCTAACAGCACAGTAGAGTCACAATCAATCATGCATCTGATTGGATATATGGAGCAGTTCAGAGTTATCACCGTGAGTCATTTGAACATATGTGCGCATGCTTGTTTAGAAACATCACAGAATACATGAGTATGTGTGTGTGTGTGTGTGTGTGTTTATGTGTGTGCGTGCCCAAATTAAATGCACGGCTTTAATTTATTAACACAGAAATGTGATCATTCTTGCAAGTGAAGTTCCACTGATGCAAAAACATGCTCCGAATGTTGTTTCATCATGATAACATTGTTCTAAGACACACAGCCCCAATATATACAGTCAATGAGTGCAACATTGTGTAATTTTTCCAACGCTGCTCTCTCCTGCCCTCTGCCTCTCCTCTCCTCTCTGTCTTACTTGTGTCTCCACGGACCACATTCGTTCAGTAATTACATTTCAGCCATTATTCTCGGCTGACATTTCTGTACAGTTAATCATGCCCATTTTGCCATCACGCACAGGTCAACGTGTGTGTGAATGAGAAGAGGGTAAGTACGAAAGAGGGTGGGGTAGAGAGAGAAAGAGAGAGAGAGAGGACCTAAAAGGTTGAAATTATGAAAGGATAAAGTGCCTCCTTTAATGTGAGCACCCTATTTACTGTATGCGTGTTTGTGTACCGGCATTAGCTGTGCATTTGCATGTATTATCATCTTTATGTGCACGTGGTGAAAATGAATAATTAGTTTATCTGTATGTACATGTGTTTGTTTGGCCTCTACACATTGTCACAACACAATACACGACCAGATTAATGACGTGGAAAGTGATGTTGTGCAGCCACCCACTCCCACCAGGAGGGTCACAACCCTTGGCCTTAGTTGCACCCTCGCATACGTGTGTTTGTGTGTGTGTGTGTGTGTGTGTGTTTCAAGCCAATCTGGCTGGCGTCTGCTCACTCTTCTATTCACTGCAGGCCGTCTGCTGTCTTTTATTTCTGCTTTAATGACCTATAAAGGGACTGTTACTTTTAAATAAACCATAAAGCAAGGATCATAAAAGCAGAGTGCGATGCTGGGCACAGGCCAAGCTCTTAGAGAAGTGTGTGTCTCTCTGTGTGTGCATGTGCGCTTGGGTGCGTGCACGTGAGCGTGTGTGTGTGTGTGTGTGTGTGTGTGCGTGTGTGTTTGCATATGTTACCAATGTGCCACGATGCACCCGGCAAAAAAGAAAAAAAAAAAAAAAAAAAAACGCAGCCAAGCAGATATGGCGATCTGAGACGGCTCTGTAGCTCCGGATCAACTGAATGTCAAATAGAAGTCTGTAAAATGATAAACCTACATAAGTGGTGACCTTGCTTCACATAGAGATGAGTGGGTGGGTGAGGAGCAGGTCCAAGGCTAGAGCGTTTTTTTTTTTTTTTTCCCAAGCCACTGTCTTGGAGCTGCTGTAGTGGGTGTAGAAAGAAGCGAGCCTGGGGCGGCTTCAGTAGCGCTTCATATACTGAATAAAACCCCTTTACAGCAACTTGTATCACCGAGGACTCTTTTATATTCCCACGACTGAGAGAGGAAGCTTATGAAACTGCTTAGAGATGCTGAGAAGTGGTTGAGGCAGGTTCACCCAAGCACTACTGACAGTAATATATGGGTCTTAATAGGTGCATGCTGGTGATAGCTGCAGGAGGTGTAATTTCAGTAATGCTTGTGACAGAGAAAAAGAAAAAAAAAAGTTTAGGAAACAGTAAAGCGCCTGTCTTAGAAGAAAGGCCTTTGCACCATGCATATTTACATCTTAGTTAGAAGAATGTGTGGGTGCAAGTCATCGCTCTCTCTCTCTCTCTCTCTCTCTCTCCTCTACCCCCCCCTCCTTATGCACTGCGATTCTAAAGCCAAACATAAAAAAGGGGGGAAAAAAATAATTGCCCGTTTTAGCAGAGTGTAACGTCGAAAATGTGTGTCGCTCATGCAGAGCTTCAAACAGGCTCGGCAAGGAACAGAGAGCAAATCTTAGCACGCCGCGTTTAGGACATCAAACGGGCCGCAATCAACTGCTTCGCAGAGAGGAGGAGGAGGGACAGGAGGGGTTCGGAGGTGGTGGCGGCGGCAGTGGAGGAGGGGGGGCTCATTTCCTTTGACGTTCATGCACTTCTTCTTCTCCCATAAGAAGAAATTTAACTACTATCGAGAGAAAGAGAGAGAGACACTGAATATTAGACAAGGTGTTTGGTGTTGCAGATGCGTGGAAGTGGAACAAAAGCTCCAAGAGGTTACTTAGAAGGTAATGTGGGTTAAGCTGACAAGTTACCCAGAAGCCCGAGGGATGGACGAGGGTGCAGAGTGAAATCCTGAACTTTAAAGACATTTCTCCGAGATGTCATCATCTGTTTGCAGTCTTTTCATAATTGTAAGACCTTCTTATTTGCCATGCAACTGACAAATTATACTCTTTTAGCTGTTGGTGGAAAAAAGTTTAAGTGTTAATTCAAAGTAAATGGCTAGTGCAGATATGGGTCCATTTAACAAATCTACAACATCAAGTATTTAAATCTTATCTTCACTTGTTATCTTGCACTCATCTGCAAGGAGCAGTGATTTTCATATACTGTACCAATCTTTTTTTGGATGAATCATTTAAACATTTGGTCTATGAAATGTCAAAAAATGTTAAACAAGGGCCATTACAACTTCCTAAAGCCCAGGGACGCATCATCAAATTGCTTAATTTGTCTGACTAGCAGCTGAGGGCTGAAAGATTATCCTTCATTTTGACAAAAACAAGAGAAAAGCAATCCTCACATTTCAAAATGATGGATCCAGTGAGTATTTGGAATTTTTAGCTATGCCAGTGGTGTGCCTCCAGGAATGGTAATACTGTTGTCGGTCCGCCTCTTTGGTCAAAATAGAAATATCTGGAAACCAATAAATCACTTTCCGTCATGCCACAGACTGACATTGCTAATCTCCTGACTTTTTTTTATCTCATGTTTTCAAAAATTATTTAACATTGTCGAGGGTTTTACATCAGCACCTCCAAATCTACATAATAAGCACAAACCTTGCAACAGATATTAAGGTAAATTTGGTTTATAATTGAATCGTAAAGTCACAAAAACCTGTTATGTGTTAGAATGCTAACACTCAAAACTAAGACAGTACATAATAAAATATACCTGTTAAACATAAACCTGTCAGAATTTTCATTCTGTGCATGTTAGCATGCTGATATTAGCATTAAGCTAAAGGCAATGTTAGACTCAGTCGTGCTGATAAAGAATTTAGTTTATTTACTCTGTAAAATGTCACAAAATAGTGAAAAATTTAAACTTTTTTTGAGAATTAAGGAAGCAACTGCTTTTTGTGTGACTCACAGTCCAAGTAAGATAATTATACAGATAAATATTCAGCTTAGCAAGCCCCAAACCAGAGAAAAACAGAAAAAGTCTTAGCATTTAAAATACCGAAAACAGTGAACGTTTGGCATTTTTTAGATTTTGCACCCAATTATCAAAATTGTTATCAATTAATTATTTGTTTAAGGCATGTCTTGACTTATCACTTTAGCATTGCATACATATATCCCATATTGATATGTAATTTCCTTTTTTTATTATCTGTATCATCAAAGAAACCTAGTTCCCCTCATGTGACAAATATGTACCTTCAAGGAACGCATTGACTTTGTTTGACATTGACATTTCAGAAGACCACTTTTGTCAACACTTGTCACAATGTTGAAAAATCTTTCTACAGTCGTCCTTCGCAGTCCTCAAAACACACTGTCAATGAGGGACTTGTTAGGAATGTTAACTTTGCGAAACATTATTTACAGAAACTGCAGAACGGATGTTTTTCCCTCATTGTGACAAATATCCGCTGACAAAAAAAAAATAAATAAAAAAAAATAACCAAATATATTTAAAATGTCAAGGTATGCCTTTAATTTCTTTTGAAATGTACCTTTTTTCAAATGCTACAAATGTGCCCTTTTATGGGCACTGCCACGGTGACAAGCTATTTGTTGCAAGCTGTTCTTTAAAATGCAGACAAAACACGCAGGGAGAAACCTTTCCTCTAGATGCCTACTTCAATGTAACAGGCTTTCATTTCATAAACCTGCGGCAGATTGACAGGCTGATGTGTTCTTTGATCCTTCTCACACTCAAAGCTGCACTTCACTCATTCCAGTCTTCAACTTAACTTGTAACTTTTACATTACAAAGATCCTTTCCTCCAATCACCTCTTCAAACACGTCATCTCTCTTCTAGTCGCACTGTATTTCTCCTCGCCTTGCCTCACCTCGCCTTTCTTCCTTCTGCCAAGTCGCTTTGTGCCTTTCTCTCTTAATGTTAATTCACCTGTGATCTTTCACTGCTCTCCCTCTCTCTCTCTTCCCGTTCTGTCTTTCTCTCTTTTTTCCCCTTCTTTTCTCGCATCTCTCTCCTGCACTTCTTTTGTCCTTGATTACCTAGTAGTGAGCTCCTGGCTGTGTCTCCCTGCCACTGGGTAATGGACTATTTGCATGCAAATGGCAGTGCCTGGAAAGATTAGACAGGGTGGAGTGGATGGTGGAGGAAGCGAGCGAGGAGGAGGAGGAGAATGAGGAAGGCAAGGAGACAGACAGACTTTATTGAAGGAGGAAAGGGAGGAGGAAAAGAAGCTCAAAACCAGATGAAAGGCAGGGATGAGTGTGTTCTGCTTTTTATCGTTTTGGCTGTCTGGAGGTCTAGATGATTGTCTTCGTTAAGACGCTATTATTGACAGTTACTTCTATGCGTGCATGTGCATCTCACTGCAGCTGTGTGTTTGTGTATGTAAGTGTACGAGATGCTCAAAGACTGAGAGAGAAAAAGTTTGAACGCCTCTGCCTTGGTATTTGCATGTTTATGTGCTCCTAACTAGCTTAGCTCCGAACTTGGGGAAGATAGGGCACTGCGGCATCTCTATTTCTGAAAAATTAAAGCTGGAGACCAAAGGTTTTTTGTCTGGAGAGAGAAGCCCAGGCCTCGCTGCCTCCTCCCCCTCCTCCGACTCCTCCAAATAAATAAGAATTTTTGATTACAGTAATCAGGGCCATTAATAATGCAGACGCTGTGATGATGCAGAGGAGATGAAAGATGGCTCTTCTCAACCTTTCTGTGTTAGGAGCGAGGGGAGATAGCTGCTAGCTAGCTGCGCACACACACATTTTTGCACATGCACACGCGCGTGCAAACGCTCACCCACAAGTATTCAGCATCAGTGGAGACTTGAGACCCAAAACACAACCTTACAGAAACACGAAGTTTTAGGGCTATTTTCAACCAACTCCCAATTATATTTCTTACAACAGTCCCGACTAGTTTTACTGCTCAAAACAAGAGCTACATTTAGGCCATTTTGAGAATTGTTGGTAGACATTATAGATGACACATCGGTGAGTAGCTCTTTATTTTTTATGTTATTTCACAGAGACGATTGGTGATATGAGAGTTGTGAATTGGATTTGTAGCATCAGATTGTTCTCTTTAGCACTTTTTGAACGCTCCCTATGGCACCTACATCTCTCTCTCTCTCTCTCACACACACACACAAAATCAGAACATATTGCATACCTCACCTTTCTCACTCTCTCTATGCCACACACACACCCACACACACACGCACACACACACACACACACACACACTCCTCACACCATGTATACCTCTCTCTCCCTGAGGGTGAGTTGGCAGCAGCCCAGCAGTGGGGAGAGAATGCATAAAGAGCTATTGTGGCTGCTGTCGTTAATCAGGCCCGTATGCTTTCTGACAGCAGCGTGCGAGGCGAAGGAGGACCATCTCTCCCATAGCTTCACTATACACTCACCCTTCTCCATTAGCTTTCACCGGCCAGACGGAGAGTCTCCAGTCACAAAATGCTAAAGCAAAATGGCACACAATATCGAAAGAGAAAGCGAGGCAGGGGGAGGCCGAGATACAGGAGAGAGGTGTGTAGCACCAGGGTGGCATAAACCGAATGCCCCGCTGTCCCACCAGTGTCCTCAAATTCACTCCTGAGTCAGTTTGTTGGTGAGAGAAGGGTGAAAAATGAGGGGTTAATGATGGAGCTGTTTGTGCGTGTGGCCGAGTCTTTCTGTGTGTCTACATGTTGGCTGCTGATGCAACTTTTCCCATTCGTGATCACGCATTTCTGCCCAGCATGTGGACATATGTGCATCTGGAAATGTGCACGGCCATGCATCAGTGTGTATATATATATGTGTGTGTGTGTGTGTGTATGTGTGTTTATCACAGATCCACAGAGACCATGTCAAAGACTGTGTCTCCTACAGGTGTAAGCCCAGAACATCTGGCTGGCACATTTCAAACGCTCAGAAAGGCATGAGGGGTGGGGCGAAGCCACAGCGGAGGGCTGTACCACAGTCATTAAACAGCGGAGGGCGACGGGGTGGGGACCAGGACTGCACCACTACAGCATACACCTGCTCCTTGCACGTCTGTTTGCCCGCAAATTAGTATTCTCTCACTATGTATTTATGTAGCGCAATGCCCATCCATATAAAATGACAACGAGGCTAAAAAAGCAGACATCTGGAGTCAATATGGACTTAATGGTTCATCAACAGTCATAGGGGAATACAAGTGTGTGCGCTTAGCGTTTGCATTGCATTGCATTATTTTCACAGCGACGACCAATCATTGATCATGAAACGAAAAACCCCTTTTAAAGCTAGAAATCGAAAAACTGTGGTTTCATCAGTAGTGAGTCACCTGATGTTAACTGACTGCTCTAAAAAAAAAACACATTTGGCTTGCTAAAAATATGGGAAATGTCTTATATTTGCATGGTTTGACGAATCTCTGTGCATACTTCGTCTGGAAAACTTAAAGCTGGTTATATGGTCCTTTAAACTGGCTGTTCAAACACTCTGTAAACAGGAGAAAGCCACTGATTAAGAGGATGGGATAATAGATTTTTTTTGTTGCCCAATTTTTGTTACTTTCTAAAGCAGAAAAGTTGACAGTCATCCCCACTTTCGAGAACGATTGGCCAGGTGTGGGAAGGTGTGAAAATCACCAGAGCTCCAAGCTCATCCTCTGCGCTGGCAGCAAGGGAGGTGTTGCACTTTCAGAAAAATGAGAGAGGAAGTGATGAAACCTGAAACAAGTTGTGAACAGCAGCCGGGACAAATAATTCCTCCGGTTCCTCTCCAGACTCGTTTTTTCTGATGTGATTAATATTTTGTTTAACAGAATTTTCCTACATAAAAAGGAGCAGAAAAAAAAAAACTCAAAAAAGCACCTCTTCTCTTTCTTCCGAGTTGAAAACTTTTAAATCTATCAATCACAGGCCTGATGCATCACCAACCAAAAGTGCTTATGCAACGTGACCAGTGAAAGAGCAGTGTGCTTCATTAAAGTAGTTTAATCATTAGAGAGATTCAGCCATACGTGAGCCTCAAACATGTATGGGAATCAGATGAGGAGTTTGTTGTGCACCAAAACGCACTCTTTTTGTAATGAGGTTTCAGGACTGTTTGCCTGTGATCGACCTTTGAATTTGTGACATGTGAAATTTGGTTTACACCTCTGTAGTAAGAAACTTTGCACAGACATGTCAGCATAATCAAGATCAGACACCTCAGGGGGAGCTAAACATCAGAAAAATACATTTTTGAGTTAGGAATGTTAAATTAAGCTTTTGCATTTTGTATTAAACACATGCGAGAAGATGTGGCTAACTGTGTCTTCTCTGAAAATGTAAAATTTCATTTCCAACCGCCTGTTTTCTCTACTACACTGTTAAGAGTGACTTCTTGTTTTGCTCCGTCTTTGAAACAGCCTCATGAGCATGGTGAATGACGTGTTTTCTCTCTGAAGTCATACTATGAGTGAGCAAGTTTTTACCTGCATGAAATATCTTAGAGCTTTAATTATGGTTTTGTGAAACTTGTGGTTGGTACATGGCTGTCAATGCAGAACTACCATAGAAATTTGTATTTTTTAGTTTTTAGCATGCACTGCTGTAGCATCCTGCTATCAGTAATAACAGCCTAACGCCTTTACATTTTGTCGATGGTGATGTGACTAATACACTCATTATATTATGCACAGACCACTATGGACAAACGCTTGACCTGTGTTGAATTCCGGTTACATCATCTCCAGTTCGACTATACACAAGCACAGCGTGGAGTTTACACATGGATAATGGAGGCACAGCGCCGGATTTAACATTCACACTATGGGCACTTACATGTCAGCACACATCAGCATGCTGTACGTGATTCACATGACAGAGTGCATAATTAGGCTCATAGGGAAGATTCCGAGTCGGGTCCAGAGCGTCCGTCACGTCGGCTCCTAACGACTCTGGGTGAGTCAGGTTGAGACGGTGATGCACGTCTGGATTCTCGATGCTCGCTCTGTTGGATCTTCCATCAGGCCAGCACTGGTTTTAACTTAACCCGCCCTGGATTTGGCTCGTAGTTACCTCGGTTGTGATTCAGACTGGACTTCCACTCAGTTTACCATCTGTTTTCATCTGACAGAGAGTCACTTTATCCGACAGCGGAGTCTCTCCACCACGACTCAGCATGAATGTGCCGATCCAATCTACTTCAGTCACAGCCTGCGAGTCGTGTTGCATGTCATCTGATGCCTGCTGCGCCTGCAGATGCCAGGGCGGCTACCTCTGTTGTAGGATAGGGCACGGGTCACCACCCCTCCGCTTCTATCTGTCTCTCTTCCCCCTCTTTTTTTCCACTCCTTTTTTTCCTTCTCTCCTTCAATCTGTCTATCTCCCTCTTACCTGCCTCACCCTCTCTCTCCCCCTCCCTTCTCCTTCACCCCCTCCTCTTTTTCACTCCTCTGCACTGACACGTTAGTCAAATCTGCCCATTATGCGCTTCATTGGCCATGCATTGCTTTTTATATCTGGCATAAAGCAGTCAATGACACTGAAAAGAGATGGCACATGAAAAGGAAAAAAAAAAAGAAGAGGGTCCACGTACAGAAACGGAGTCTCATGGTGCGATAGCTTCAAAATGTGAGCATCAAGAAGAAGGCATCAGTCGTCAGTGTTATTGTTTGTTTTTCTGAATGCTTCCTCATCACTGGTGTGTACAGGGTAAGACAGACGTCTTGTTACAATAATTATACACTCCGCGGTACGGCCTATCATTTAGCACAAAAAAGACAGGAGCATGTGTCTCAACAAGAGCACACCAGAACTCTTCTCCATAGAAAACTGTTGTGGCAAATTATATTTGCGGTAGCGCTCAAGCTACATATGTAAATATACACTGGCCATATGTACAGTGTTTACATATTCCCATTGTAATTTTCTGGAGGCGATGTGGCTGGGTATCATTTATAATTTCAAATACTTGTACTATTATCATAGTTTTGATATCAGAACAATATGTTTTCAGCTAAGTGTGGTTTTGACTGAGCCAAAGAAATCCACACAACAATTCTTACTGTATTTGATTCTTAGATCTTTCACAAATAAAATGTATACCTCGTCCTTTGGGGAATATGTATGTTTATTTTTTGTTTTGTTTTTTTTCAAACCATTTTTTAAATGAACAAAAGCAGCTAAGCTTCTTAAATGTGGCATACTTTCTAGCCACAGACCGCAGTACAAGAACTAAATTAAATAATCTAAATTTTTCATTTAGATTAGCACTTGTCTGAAAATGAGATTTGGAGGATTTGGTACTCGATGCAGTGACACGTGTTACTCAGAACCAAAAAAAGGTCCCTTTAGGTGTGAATACTCTTTTTCAGTGCCAAGCAGTCTGACGGCATGGCTCCTAAATGTGGTTCCAAGAAGCCGGTGGCTGAACTGGCCTCTGGCTGGAAGCAAAGAAGCAATTCTGGATCCTGCACAGTGTTGCAACTTTTTGAAATATAGGGCTTTGGCCGTGGCTATAGTTGCCTGTGATGGGAGTGAGCTGTGAAGACTATAATCAGTGTCAGCTCACACAGCCAGACCTGACACTGCACACTGTGAGACGCGATATCTTTCCCTCTCGTGCACACATACAAACACGCACATGCATATCGTGCTCACACACACTCTCCCTCTCAATCTGTCTCTCTTTCTCCCTGTCTCTCTCCATCTCACACCCACACTTTCCTTCTCTCTTTCACACACACACACACACACACATAGATGGATGCTTGGTGCCATTACAGTGAGTGACCAAGCACACAGGCATCAGGACCAAGTGTGTGTGTGTGTGTGTGTGTGGACAAAGAGATTGTCACTCCACATTCAGTGTTGAGTGTGTATTGCTCTCACCAACACGAGGATGGCAGGACTTGTGTCTATATATGTGACAGTGGATGTGATTCTTAGTGAAGTGTGTGTGTGTGTGCATGTGTGTGTGCGTCTGTGCGTATGTGTGCGTGTGTGTGTGCTTATGTGCATTCCTTGCCTTTTATCTGGGTATAGCCTCAGAGCAATTCACAGCCTGTCACTCACTCTCTAGGACTGGCAGTAAGAGGAGGGTAGGCTGCAGAGAGAAAGAAAGAAAAGAGAGAGAGAGAGAGAGAGAGAGAGAGAGCAGCAGGAGAAAGAAGAGAGATTAACAACAACTGGGAGATGGAGAAGGACAGTGAGAGGCTGAGAGGGAGGACGGGAGAAGGAAAGGGAGAGATGGGGACGTGGAGAGCGGTGGAGGCTGTTTGCTCCCTCGGGTGCATGGGGTTAGGGCAGCCCGCGGGCGCAGTTGGCATGCAGCTGGGCACACTGTCGCTCAGTCCCTACGGCAGCCTGTGTGCTCGCACTGCTTTCCCTCAGAGAGCAGAGGTCGAAGGGAAGGATGAGTGTATGTGTTTGCGTGTGTGTGTGTGTGTGT
>JAQNCA010000030.1:7450041-7461022 GCA_029783725.1 Acanthurus tractus
GGCTACAACTGACAGCCATGTCTACTTTGAGAGAAACAAACAAAAAAAGCACCATCATCTTTATTTTATGTTTTATTTTTTGACAGCAAGTGTAAAAATAATAAAAAAAAATACTAGAATTATCACTGTTCATAAAACACTATGGAATCCAACAGCACAACTCAGGATACAGATGAAAAATGTGTGTTTGCTGGAAGAAAAGTATATGGATACAAAATCTATGCAGGAAAAACAGGTACAGAGGGGCAAAATGAAGTCTGACAAACCGACTGAGTCAATAGGAACAACTGATCCCAAGTTTTGATTGAGACAGGAGGCAGGAAAGTTATGGCGCATGGCAAAAGACAGTCTGGCAGAGAAGTAGTGGAAATGTTCATGTAAAAATACTTATGTACAAAAAAAAAAAGCAGTATAAAGGGATGCTAAAGAGTGGACTGGTTGTACAAACCTTGACAAGAATCACTGTGTCATTGCAGAAATGATTCGAGAGGAACCCGCAGAAAATTTCCACAGCAGTGCGACTCAAACATAGGTGGCTACCATCCCTGCCCATCTGTCCACGCTGACTCCCCCCCCCACCCCCCCACCCCCCACACCCCCCCAGCTGAGGAGTCAGAGAGGCAGGGATCTTTTCAGCCAGCAAAATGTGTTGTGAGTGGCAGGAATGAGATTGATTTTAATCAGAGAACCTATAATTACATTGCTGCTGTTTTTGTCACTGATGCTGACAACAGCCAGCCCTCCTGTCTGCCTGTCCTTCAGTATGACTATATCTCTTTGTCTCCCTTTCTGAAGCCTGTCTCACTGTCAGTCTGCCTGTGTCTCACCCTGCATCTCTGTGAACCTGCTACCTGCCTTCCCGTCTTGCCTGATGGCTATAAGTTTTGACTGTGTTTCCTGTCATGAAGCATGTTCTTTTGTCTGTGTATCTATGAATCGCTGTGTATGAAGAAGGGTAATCACTTGTCTCATTGCATGTCCCTCTGAAACACATGTACAGTACATACTTTTTTTTTGCCAGAGGGGACAAAGGTGGCATGGCAGTGTAGGAGTGACAGCTCGAAACACATGACCTTGATGCAATTCACAGCCTTCTGCTGAAGTTTGTTTGTCCTGCTTTCTGTCTGTGCAGTTGTGTCCCTGCTTGTGTGTATGAATGTACTATCTGTTGTTATAAATGGCCTTGTGTATAGTATGAAAAGGACAAAAGGAAAAAAAAAAGACATTTTATGTCTATTTATTGTATATATATGCGTGTGTGTGTGTTTACATGCACAGTGAAATCATCCAGGCAAAATACTGCAACTAGTGTGACCGTTGCAATGAAAGAGTGATGCATTGGCAGGAGTCATGCTTAGGGGGTCAGAGGTCAACAGCTGACCAATAAGATCTCCCGCTGCCGCTTAAAGCAACATGGGTATGTGATATATACAAACCTTTGTGACGGAAAACCTGTGGAAGAAAATGGAAGCAACCTGCAGTAAACTGATGTAAAGAAAAATGAAATGTACAAACACTTGTGGGACTATTCACAATTGTAAAGTTTTGTTTTTTTTATATCTCACAGCATTGATCACATAACTGTTTTATGTTGTCATTTTTATTAGCATAACTTTAAAAACTGAACAAGTAAAAATGTTGCCAAACAAGATTTTGCGACATGAAACACAAAAAAATATTTTAAAAAACTTAGAAAAATTAAATCAGTTAGATCAGAAATTATGCAACTAAAAATAATTTTCTATTCAAAATGAAAAGGTATGATCAGGAAGAGATTAATTATTTGGCATTTTAATGATTTTTTTTTCTGATGTTCAACTTAAATTGAAACTTAGTTGACTGATTAATGATAGTTTCTGAAAAATAGTAATAGCTGTGTTTTTATTAAATTTCATCTAGCAATTATTATTATATCTACACATTGTTTGGTACGCATATATCTATGCATTGGTTCATTCTTATATTATATTATATTATATTATATTATATTATATTATATTATATTATATTATATTATATTATATTATATTATATTATATCATAACATAACATAACATAACATAACATAACATAACATAACATAGCATAACATAATACTATATAATAATATAATCAAACTTTCATATCACTTCAGCTTCCCTTACACTCTGGTTCTTGTAATACTAGCGCTGTGGATGCAAAGACATTGTTTTTCTGTCACTAAAATTGTCAGTAAAGGCCTAAACTTTAAAGTGAACATAATTATCTAAAATTAGTGCTGCGGATCTTTAATATGCTTGGACCAAAAGGTTCGACAGCCCGCCTTGTTCTGGAGCCAGTGCGTCTGTCTCCCTGTTGGTCCACTTTCATGTTTGACATGGCGGGGTGCAGCGTGCTGAACTCTGCTGCCGGGTGGCACAGAGGACTTGTGACACTGCTTATCACCCGCACACTGAGACGCCAACGCCGCTAGCATGACAGAATGGCATAGGTCAACTCCTCTTTTCTCCCTCCATCACCCTGTGTGGGGAGCGGAAGGAGGGGACTCCCAATTAAACGACTGTGATTTCCTCACAAACAAGGTCAGGAAAGTTAGGGGGAGTCAGAGCACGAGTTTGAACCAGAGAAGCAAAGGGGGGAGAGGACAAGCTGAAAGAAGTAGCAGCAGAAAAAGAGAAATGGAGGATGGGTGAGTCAGGGTGTAGGGAGGGAGTAACTGGGGGGAAAAAAGAGAAAGAAGGGAAAAATAGAGGGAGATTTGAGAGACAGAAGGAAAAGGCAGTATTAATATTCACAGACTCCCAGCGCTTCCTAAATATTTTATTACTTCCAGCTGTTTGATGTTAAGGAGACTCACCAGAGAGCCCCCCACTCACTCACACACACACACACACACACACATGCATACAACTCACACTAATAAAAATGGATTCATGCATACACCATCACAAAGCTACGTTCACATGCAAGTGAATACCGACACACATACGACTCACACACACAAACAAATAAAAAACTCACAACCTCAAACTCACAGTCATATGAACAACATGCAGAGAAGCATGAACACAAACACACGGATGCAGCAGGAAAAACGCACTGAACACACACTCAACAGCAATGACACATGTGTGCAGGAAAGCAGGAAACACGAAATAAAAGCATGCATGTTGACAGCCCTAAAACTAGCACACAACTAACCGCATGCAGCACGGATACCTAAACACATCCAGCCTGCATCCCAGCGGAGCAACACGAGTTCAAATCAAAACGGAAAATAAAGTTATAAAACAATTGTATAAAACTTAGTTAATGCTTTTTATTCTGTTGATTAGATGCCGCAGTTGATGTGATAAAGTTGTCATATCTTTTGTTTTGCCTGTTAAAATCCTGTGCTGCAACGAACAGGAGGCATCGCAGTGCAGTTTACAAGCAGGAGAAAAATCCAACAGTGAGGAAGAGTTTCCTTTTTAGCAGCCATGTTGAGCTCAGCGTTGTTAGCCACGAGAAGTTGCTGCGTAACAGAGATAAGATATGAAACAGTTGAGAAACCATATGAACTAAACCAAAATGGTTGCTGAAGTAAAGCAGCCATCAGATGACAATGAAGCAGATTCTCTGCAGAAGCCATGAGATCAGAGGACGGCAGAGGGTCCAGTTTCAAGTCTCCTAGCTTGATTTTTCAGGAACCAAATGTTCCCCCTCAGATTCCTGAGTGATTTTACAGTAGTGCTCGCCGTTAAAAGTCTGACCTGATGCGAGTACCTGCTGCTGTTTAGTCTCAAGGTCGAAGCCATAGACACAACTCTCAGCACAGATTATGAGCCTCTACATGACATTTGGGTGAAGAAGAATCTGATGCTGCGTCTGCAGGAGCCAGGAAATCACAGACGCACGTGAACCAGAGGGTTGACGATCAGGAAGATGTATCTTGGAAAACTTACAAAAGTTATCGCTTGTACCTGCTGCATGCAAATAACTGTGCACTGCTTAGTTCATGTGCAACAGGAACATTTTAATCACACCTTGTCTGCATGCTGACCAAAGGTGATCACTAAACCAAACTCCTTATGAGTACAGTTGATTTAATAAAGGACATTTTATTCTTGTTTTAAGGGCCCAGGTTTTTTATTTTATGTCCATGTAAATGCAATATTAGTCGCATTGTTCTTCTGTTCAGAGGCAAAGCTAAAGTGGCAGTTAGCTGAATTCACTCGTGTTGTGATTATGGTTTTTGCACTCAAAATTTAGCTCCTTCCAAACCTAAAGCGAGGCACTTACCCAGGAGTGGGTTACATAACCACAACACACAAAAAAAGTAAAAAAAAAAAAACAAAAAACATTTATAAAAGCCCTAAACGTGCACGCAGATTCACACCAGTGACAGTACATCGCTCATAATCTGTCTTTAAGGATTTCTGTCACGTTTATTCATTTATTTATTGGCTTATTTGTTTATTTGTTTATTCATTATTCGTTGGACCGACTTTCTTCTTATTTGCGAGCCTGGTTCCGAAGGGAGAGCGGGAGAACATTCATCTTTTGATGAGAGCAGTCATTAATTCAGAACAGGCCCATCCCTCGCACTCTCCCTCTGTCAGTGTCTCTTTCTCTCTCTTCATCAGATGAGTTTTCTCGCTCTCTGTCTCTGCCCATCACACCGACTTTCAGCCCTGTCTCTCCCTAACTATCGGTCCGTCTCTTCTCCTCTGTTTTCCAGTCTCACCCAGCATCTCTTTCTTTTTTTTTTTTTTTTTTTTGCTCTTTGAGTTTTTTCTGCGATGAATTCCTTTGCATCTGTAATACCACGTTCATATTGAGTGTGCATATTATGAAAATGATGTTTACGCCTGCAGATGATGTGCTTTCAACTCTGTAAAAGATTTTTCAGGTCAGTTTCATGATCTGGGACTGACAAAGGAGGGTCACTTTGATTAAAGAAGACATTAATAGGAGTATGCATGCACATCCAGATTAAAAATGGCAGGTGCTGAGTTCAAAGTGACCAAAACATGAAACGAACAAACAAACATCTTGCATGCTGCCATTTTGTTTAAACTACTACTCAGACCTCAGCCAGGTTTAAGACATTGTTCTTCAAAAGCTCACTTATATTCTCTTTGACAGTAAGATGTGAGGTCAGATTTTCATATTAATCCACTCTGGGACTGAAAAATATCAGCTTATATAGAATCTGAATAGAGTGCAAAATGGCAGGTTTACAGATTTAGTCAGTTTATGGATCGTTTAAACTGAAAACACACCACAGTAATTACCCAAGCCAGTCTGATTGATGGATCAATGACTTTTAAGGGCTATCAGACACCATTAGACTGCACAGTACTACAGTTTGTGAACAGAGTGACCCTGGAAAGTTTTCACTGAGAGCACTCTTCCTCCATCACATGGTACAAAATAATCAGCTAGAAATGTGCACTTGTATTTTGGCCAAGCGATACAGACCAAAAACATTATCTCTGTATTTTTCAGGCAATACAGTGACATACTATATATATATATATATATATATTTGTATATAGTCAGCTAAATACTCGTTTTACAGTTAAAGTCATAAAAAAAACAGGTAGAACAGTCTGTTTACTTCAGCAAATGACACCACTTTTCTTTATTTTAGCCTTTAAAACCAGGATAAGACGGTTCTTAAGCTGTATCTTCAATATAACAACATCAAATATCTGGGAAACCATAGCAGGCACACACATGGAAGGATGTAGAAATATATCAATATATTACCCCGCACTTCATAACATGCAACATCTCTATATACTTAGATGGAAACATGCATATTTCAGCAGAAGAAAAGGTACAAAAATTACTTTTTGATGCTTTTTGAATGAATGATTCACAATAACAAACTGGTGGCATGTCTATTTACACAACAAGCCCTAACGGATCAAAAACATACATAAAACACATCTACCATTTGCTTACATGTCCCTTGGACCTTTTCACCTCATTCACACACTTCTTGTAACCATCAAAACATTTACCAAACAAATTCTGGTTTAATCTTTGACCCTTCTTGACAGAATTTGCAGAGCTCATCCTGATGTCTTCGTTTTCATGCATTGGCTCATCTTTTTAACCGTAGTCCACATATTTTTTAATGGGATTGAGGTCAAGACTGTGGGAAGGCCATTTGAAATGCTTAAAATGCTACAAAAGAGGATTTTATGAGTCCTGACTGTCGTCGCAGAGGTAATCCTTTCATCCGTCATCTCAAAGCTGGCAGGGAAAACAGCAGAGATACGGCATTCACGCCACAGAGTAATGTAACGGGATTGTTCGCTGGAACATACAGTCATTGATTGAACTGCAGGACGACGTTGCACGGTGTCGTGGCAAAAGTTGGTCCAGCTTCAACTTTTTTTTTTTTTTCAACAAACAACTCTTTTTTGAATATTTTCTTGGACTGTCTGCTTCTGTGCTGCAGCGGCGGTGCCAACCACAGCGGTCTCACTGAAATAAATGAAGGGGCTATGTATTTACATGCAGGGCTATGTTGGTCTGAACACAGCCCTCTGACTTGTAGCCCCCTCTTGTTCTTTCTCTCTCTCTGTCTCTCTCCCCTCCCTCCCTCCATCTCTCCTCCTCTGATCCGTCTACCCCCCGTGTTCCCAAGCCTGTTAATCAGCAGATTGTTAATGAAGGCCCGAGTTCAAAGACAGAGAGAGAGAGAGAGGGAGAGAGAGAGAGAGAGAGATAGGGGAGAGAGGAGGCGCAGAGCGGTAAGTTAGGGAGGAGTTTTGGACCGACTGTCTGTTTGTCAAAACATGTCCACTCGTCTGTCTCTTAGCCTGTCTTCTCCTCTGATGTGAGTCCCTCAATGAGCTCCCCGCGAGGAGCTCAGCACAGCGTTTGCTCTTTGGGTTTCCCTTTCATGTTCCATTAAATGCGAGTGAGAGGGAGACAGAGAGACAGCCAGAGAGCGTGAGATAGAGATTAATTACATGTTTCAATAATGGAGATTAATTAGTATTATTTAAACATTGACGGTATCAACTGGACGTCAAGCGTTTTGCCAGAAACACACTGGAGTTCTCACTCTAATGGATAAATTTATGTCTCTGGGTGTCAGCCTAAAAGTCATCTCCTCTCATCTTTTCCCTCCTTCCTCTGCTCCTTCAACACTGTACATCAACGCCACTGGCATCCAAAATTGTTGTTTTGCTGCTTATTATTTAATGTTTATTCCTACCTATATTAAGCTTTGCCAGCTTGAAATCGCCTTCCTGACATTTATCTTTCTGCTGCTTTTCCACTTCATAGACAAATCACAGCTTTCATGAAAGACAGCGGCACATAGAAAACTCTCCGAGTGGAAATGGTAAAGTTAAAAGCACTAACTAGTCAAATTCTTTCCCTCCCCTCTATTCTTCTGGCAGATTCCAACACATGAGTGAAAAAAATAGAAGAAGAAAAAATTGAATAGTGGCGGTGAGAGATGTCACACAGTCCCAGTGCTCTCAAGCCTTGGCCCCAATTTGAGAGGGTGACAGGAAACAGCGAGGGGAGAGGGAAAGAAGGCAAAGAGTTGCTGTAGAGAGGAGAGCGTGAGCTTTCAAACCACATCCCGACACCACAGGCCGACTTCACCCTTTTTAACAGCGCCATATTTCTCCAGAATGTATCAGACGTAGCACGTGATATCCAAATGGCAGTGAAATCTCAGATAAATCCGGGCTCTGGTTTTTGTCTTGAGGGAAGGGCTGTCTGCTAGAATCATTCCCGAGAGAATGACGAGGAGATCCGTTCAAATAAATATAATAACTAAAATAACTAACATATTGGCAGTCATGGCTGTCGTACATAGTCTGCCACAAGCACATACATAAAAAATGTGCACATTGACATGCAAACACACACATTCACCTACAGTAAAATGGCAAAAATTAGCTATAGAAGTGATTCTCAACATGGAGATCAGCAGACCAAAAGGGGGTACAAATAAAAAGAAAGGTTAAAAGGTGATCAACTGGCCAGGAAGGAAGACTTTGAGTCTCTTTATGCTCTCTGAGTAAATTCTTAGAAGCCAAAAGTAGTTTTTGGCTGAATTGTTCTTTGTTCAATCTCAAATATTTCTTTTAAAAGAGATGTGGGTTCATCTTACAAGGTCACGAAAAGCCCAAAAAGGTTTTAAACTACAGGATCAACAGAATAGAAGATGAGTAAAGAGAGATTTGGACAAATGATGTTATTGTCATTTTTGAGGGTTAGATGTCACAGAGTGCTGCTGTCTGTCAAGAAGTGAAGCTGGAAAAGATTTGATTAGCACATCACTGTCTTTGAAGGTTAAGATGTGGCATTGCTTTGTAGAGGAGCAGAGGCCGAGGGTGCCTGGAGATCCTGTTTCATGAACAACAATGCAGTTTCCTTGCTCTTAATCAATACAAATGAATAACTGAATGGCAGAAATATTCCACACTCTGTAACCTCGACTATTCATGAACATATCCTTAAATTTTTTCACCATCCACTGAAGCTAGGATATGTGTTTTTATCCTGTACCAGCTTCACATATATGGCTCTACACGTCCTAACACTTGGGGGGTGTCGGATATTAACCTAAGGTCTTTTAGGTTGAGCAGCTCCAACACAGAAAAGCAGCGTGAAACTACACGCTGTTTCTATGTGGAGATATGCTAGGTCGGTGTAAGAGTTTGAGATGTATACTAAAGTAACAAGATCTCTGGTTGAACTCTCACAAGACGGAGATGAGGGAAGTGAAAAAACCAAACAGCGGGCATCCGCCTCATACTCGGCTCTACGGGGTGCATTTGTGTGCGGGCATGCATGTGTGTGCGTTCCTCTGCATGTGTGCGTGTGTGTGTGTGTGTGTGTGTGTGTGTGTGTGTCTGTGTCTGTGTGTGTATGTGTGTCTGTTGTGGGTGTTTGTGCATCCTTTCTCCAGCAGGACCCCCAGATCAAAACCACAACCTACTCTCCCTCCCCATGCCTCTCTTTTTCTCTCTCTCTCTCTCTCTTTCTCCATCTCTCCACCCCCTCTCTCATTAAAAACTGCAGGCCCTGGCTTCTAATTAAATCCCACTTGAAAAGTCTTAAAGTCAGCCTCAGATTGATTCAATTTGCATTTCTGAACAGAGAACATTGCCTAAAAGGATTAATAAATTGGACGAAAAAATGCCTTCTTTCTGCGCCACGCCGTCAGAGCTTGTAAGACAACATCCAAAGAGAAATATCCCCCCTCAACAAACGTCTATCCAACATATGCTCTTGCTCTCTCTCTTGCACGTCCCTCCCAGGATGCCAGCAGAGATGGGAAGTGTGTATCAGGACTCTGTGTTTTGTGTGTGTGTGTGTGTGTGTGTGTGTGTGTGTGTGTTTGTGTGCGCATGCATGTTCTCGTCTGTGGAACAAGCGCAGAGTCCTCTGAGGCACAGGCGGGAAGGAACACACGCAATCTGACTCTCACTGTGTGTGCATGTGCATGTATGTGTGTGCATGTCTGTTTATGCATGTGTGTGTGTGTGTGTGCGTGTTTATGCGTGTGTGTCTGGGTATTTGTGTATGTGTGAAAGGGGCGACTTTGTTGGAGCGTGCCAGAGTGCTGAAAGTGACAAGGAGGCACAGTGGGAAAAGATCCTTGCTGTACTGTCTGTATGTGCAGAAACAGACCACGGCGGTGGAGCCATGCCATTGGCTAGTAGACACCTACAGCAACATGTTTGGAAATCCAAAAAAACACACTGCCAGCAAAGAGAGCCAGATTCAATTAGTGCGATAAAATGAAAAGAGCAAGTAAGATATTTCAAACAGACCATAAAGTGATACCGCTGCCAAAAGAAGAGAGCGAGCAATGTGAGTGTTTACATTTTTCATTGACACAATAGGTCGGCCTCCAAATTGTACATTTACAGGCACTCTTTATGTTTGTGTTTTACAGTACGCATACAAGATTAAGGAAACAGCCTCTGAAAAGACAGCAATCGAAAGCATTTGCATCTGCAAATCAAACGGTGAAGTTTCTTTAAAGGATTTGCATGTGCTTTGACTGTGTGAAATCAGCTTTTTTGCCAGGCATCTTCAATGTTTTTTTTTTATAAAAAGCTTGTCCTTATTTATGTGGTTATGGTCACATGTTCTCTCTCTATAATTTAAAGTTCTGTTTTTTAGGCTTATGCTGATTGTATTGCAGCATTTTTTTTTCATACACGTTATGCATCCGGTGACTTCCTCTCATGAGTTCTTCTGTTTTTTCGAAAACATTTTGTGTTTTGAATTTTTTTTAAATCTTGTGATCATATGATTTACACAAGAGCTGATTGTTGGATGGGATACATCGTCATTGTTGCAATTTGCCTGGGAATCTCACTTGTATAATGACTGATGCGCTTTTACAGAATGTTGGTATCTCAGTGGTTGAAGCCTTATTACTAAAAAAAAACTGCCACACAGAGACCCTGACAAACAAATTCATACGCAATATAAGGATGGCTCGGGTGTAAGACACTTGGTTTGCCTATGAGCTTCAGTAACTCAGGCAGAGAAAATAGATTACAATTAAAACAGAACAGCCCGAAAAGGAGAAAAAAAATCTGAAGAATTATACACAAGAAATGATAAAAAATTTCTTTGAAAGGAAACAAAATTCATAATCATCATTAGAATAAAAATTTAAGGATTTGAAGAAGATTTTGAGCAGCAGAAATGATAAGTGTTACTGTGCTGTGCTCAGAGAAAAGCACAAAATCATTTTAATGAAACGAATGAAGGGAGCCGAAACTGGCAGAATTTTCTGGCCCTGCTTTGTATTAAACAACACTGACCCCTAGTGATGCTAAGTAGGATCATCCAGAAAATGATTTGCATAATTCCTGTGTGGATGCAAGTGTGAACACACTTATGTCTTTGTGTGATTCGCAGTGATTATTTATACGTTTTTATTCATGAGCATGCAGATTGTGCTGATTCGGCTCTTTGACTAAGCTGTTAAGGGGGGAAAACTGGTTTGACATCATGT
>JAQNCA010000030.1:7473356-7492680 GCA_029783725.1 Acanthurus tractus
CCGCCCCCGCGCACAACCACGCGCCGCGCAACCCCCCGTGGCGGGGGGGGGGGGGGGGGGGGCTGGGGGGGGGGGCGCCCAGTGGGTGCGAATGGTGCTTTGCTTAAGCAACGATGTAAAACAGAACATTAGCTATCTCCTCTGGTTTTATGAGAAGTGCGAAAATATTTTCAGTTCATTATGAAACTGTGGCAGGACAATTAGTCTGCGGCAGGCCGCCACAGTCAAGGTAATTAATGGAAACTCGCTGATTCACAGACCTGCTTGTAAGCAGTTTTCATTGAAGCCACTCTGTAGAGTAATGGGAACCATATCTGCGAGAACATGCGGCTGTTAATTTAGCTAAAAGATATGAACCGTCGAGCTTTATGCATGAGTAGACACTATTAGAGCTTAAAATATCTTTTTTTTTGGAATGTGGATGAACCCACCTGTAATATTGTGAGAGAGAAAGCAGCCTGATTACGACAGAGCTGTCTCACTGGAAGACAGTGTATAGTGATTAATTGTAAAATATATGATTTCTCTGTTAATCTGAGCACTGTAACTACCTCTAAAAATCACAGAGTGACCAGCCTCATGAAGCAAATCATTTCACCCTATTTTCTCCTTTCTAACCGTGTAGCACACTGCGTTCTGAGCGATGCGATGAGGTGTCCTCAGGCTTATAAGTGAAGAAAAGGAAGTTCAAGTGAGGAAAAAATGTTTCACTGCTGAGAAAGTTTGACCTTCTCTGCTGTCGTGCTGCTGTGAGACGCTCGAGCTCAGGTGTGAGGAACAGCTTGGATTTAGTTCTGCATCAAACAAACTGAGGTTTTTTTGGGGGGTTTTGTAGTGAATGTGAAGCCACATATTGTGAAAATTAAGCTGTGCATAATTTGCCGCTCAGAGAATGGTATTGAGAGCAAAGGTGAGTGATGGTGCCACCTGATGATGGGTCACTTCCTGGCTGCAGCTGTAATCAAACAGGGTCATTGCCGACAGCGTAAAGGCTTCTTGTGTGTGTCCGCTGTCGGGTGCATGACTCATTCTGACGTTTGTTAACGCTGTTTGCAAGTCATGTGGCAGCTGTGTGGTGAAGTTGATTTTGAATGAATATCCGTTTCTTCTGTCAAAATAATGTAGGCTAGATTGACTTCTCACATAGGCAAAGAACTGTTTTTCTTAACTCATAAGTGCAATTAATGAAAACACAACTAGACTTACTGAGAAAACATTATTACATTTCTCTGCTCCCCCTGTGACTAAGCCTGGAGCCCGGAGCTATAATTCTTAATTATCTCTTTCTTACTGTTAAACCGCAGCTTTTCACTCTGCTCGCCTCTTCTTGTGTCTCTGCCCATCTTTGCCCATGCAGTAGTGTTGCCTAAGAGCCTTGGAGCATTGACAGACGGGAGTGTGGAGAGCCCAGCCATGCACCCCACCCCCATGGTGGGCAGACCTCCAGGTCAAAGAGGACGCAAGCCAGGCCGCAGGAAAACAAAGGTTACGGGGCCGTGGAGTCAGAAGGGCTCTGCGTTGGGACCACAGAGCATCCAGCCAGGCAAAGGCCTGGAGCCTATTAAGGTCCCCAAGAAACGAGGGCCCAAGCCTGGCAGTAAGGTACACATGACGTATTTCAGAGATGGATCATCAGGGACAGATGGCTGCCTTTTAATGCTGAGTCAGTTCAGGGAAACATTTTTTTTACTATTTAAATCTAATGGTGTCTAACTATGCATAGAGTTTCTAGTTTCCCTGTTTTTTTCTTATATCCATGTCTAAGATTTCCGGCTCTTCCTTCATTAAATGGAGGTGAAAGCTAGACTCTTTCTTCGGTTTTAAATTACATCTGCCCACTTTGTCCAGAGACATTTGAGCTGAAATGTTTTTTGTTGAATTCCTCACTTCGCTGAGCACCGCAGACAGAATTCCTTTCACCTCTATTAATACTGAGGTGGTGGCAGAAATACAAGAGGCTGCTGTTAAAATCGGGGGGGCGGGGGGGGCTCTCAAAACCAAGCTAATAATTCTACCCGACCAAATAATATAGGTGGTAAAATAAAATGAGCTGGGTGAACTGTAGTTGACTGACATCTCAAAATGAGTGTTTTTGTGATCTCTTTGTTAACCTCTGATGAACAGCAGTGCTCATGTTGTTTCACAAGCCTTAGATGCATGGAAACACATCTGACCTTGACCTGGAAAAGCATCATCAATCTTGAGCAATATAAAGTAGAGAGTTTGCCCCCTTTTGACTCTTGTAACTCCATTGCTCTTTGTTTACAGCTTGGCTGGGCGAAGAGAGCTGGCTGGCTGGAAGATGCCATGGCCGGACCAGGCCGGCCGGTGACGGGCCTGGGCCGGACCAGAGGCAGGCTGCCTGCCAACTGGACTCAGAGAATAGCTCTGCAGCAGGCTCAGACTCAGGCAGACCCCATCAAGATCCCAAAGAAAAGAGGGCCCAAGCCAGGCAGCAAGGTAGCCCTTCAGTACATACACATGAACACAGGCATCACAGAGCCACAGAGGACCACATCTTTACATTTAGCTGCACAAGAAGGAAACTCACTGGATGTAATTTTTAATCTTACAATACATCACCCATTGGCATTTCAGCAGTACATGTTTTCCAGTGCTCGCCCGCTGTACTGAGCCCATACTGGCCCAAAATAAAAGAAAATAAATAAACAACAAACAATAAACAACTGTTTTTGTTGACAAGCCTGTTATCTCTGTCTGTCCCATCCTATTTCTCGTTTCTGTTGTTTCCACCTTTCTGACCTGCACTACTGGACTGCACCTCCAGAGAGTTAAAATGTATGAATTAATGCCATCCTTTTTTTTTTTTTTTTCAGATTTATTTATTTTATTTTTTAATCTAAGGCAGATTGGGTCGATTTAAATTTCAAAGGCACCAACAGATCCAAAGTGCTTGTCCATGACAAATGTTGAGCGGCATCCAGTACGTGTGCTGGCAAGGCAGGTAGCTGCTCGCATCAAGTCCCAGAAATGCACTGAAAAGGGATTAATGGAAATAGTTGGCAGAACCATGAACCATTTCCGTTTGATCTTTGCTTTGTTGTCTGATGTTACACCATGTTACGTTTACAGGAAGGCACTTTCTGAGTCCAAATAAAGAAACAATTATTAACTAAGAGCAACACAAGAGTCACTTTTTACTGCCGTATTATGAACCAGTCCCATCAAATGCACTGATGGTACTAATAAAGAGACATATGCTGTAAAATGTTGGAATGTGTGTGTTTGTATCCAGAGAAAACCACGCGTGGTACCTAATCCAGTCCCCACGTCTCCCACCAGCAGCACCCCAGAGCCCGACACCAGCACTGTGCCCCTGGACAACGCCACCATCCCCAACTCTGCACTACAGGCTCCCACAGGTACATTCACAGGCCTCAGCAGACTGCGCATTATTATTGATGAGGACAAGCAGTGCATGTGTGAGACTATCTGTTGCAAACAAACACACACCTGATGCCTGTTGTTGGTTACAGAATCTTAAAGTTGCCAAAAGGTTCAAATTAAGCACAATTAGCCTTTTATTTAATTTCATTTTGATGAATTAAAGAATTCAAATTTACTCATTTTCTGGTTGTTTTTGCCCACCAGTTTGTGTTTACTTAAACAAGTACGGCAAGGTGGGACCCCATTTGGACCAGCGGCGTATCCAGCAGCTCCCGGACCACTTCGGGCCGGGCCGGGCCTCTTCGGTACTTCAGCAGTGTGTTCAGGCTTGTGTGGACTCTGCCCACAATCAAGGCACTGTTTTCTCCTGCCTCAAATCTGGACAAGGAGGGGAAGTCATTTCAGGTGGGAATTTCCTCTTTATTTCTGTCCGACAATCAAGGCCTAATGAGGGGTTTTTAAGGGGGTTTTGCTTTATTGCTAACTTGTTTTTTTTTTTTTTTTGGTCATGATTTTAGATCTGTGTTCAGTTTTTATTCATTAAAGCAGAATTTAATGCTGCTGTCGAAGGATTTTGCCTCTTATTATGTAAATTCTGATGTAATGTTTTTTTCCCTCCAGCCTACTTTGACCAGCAGCAGCACACCCTGACCCTGCCCACGGTCAGCAGCGTCACCTACGTCCTCCGCTTCCTGGAAAAACTCTGTCACAACCTTCACTGCGATCCTCTGTTTGGTAGCCAGCCTGTAGCCAGAGGAGGCCTGCACTACGACAGTCACACGTACACTGCAGGTCAGCGCAGCAGTCGGCTCACACACACACACACACACATCTACATGGTGATTAAATGTGGTGAATGTAAATGCCATATTTAATAATACAAGATGGGAGTTGTTTTGAAGCATGTTTTATTCTGCTGGAAACCAACACTTGACCAAATTACACTTATTGTTCAAACTGTGGTACATGACACCTTTTATATGTAGTGGATTTTACATAAAATGTGTCATTGAATCAGCCTTTAGGACGCTCAATTTGGCCTCTTTATTGAGTGTTTGTTCTTTAAAGAGAGAGGAAATAAAAATGATCTACCTTTCTCATGAGGAGATGTTGTTAGTGACCAAGAAACAAATCCTGTTATTACTCAAGGAAGGAGCTCCACGTGTTTCCACACAGTATCTGGAGAAAAAGCAAAGAACTTTTTAACAAGAACCTTTTAACTTTTATAATTCCATGTCTAATGTTTAGATTTCATCGGAGTTGATAAGTCAGACACAAAATACACAATTACCTGTGCAGCCATTTAAAAGAAAAGCCAAACTCATTGCATTTAAATGTTTACCTACTTCGACAGGGTCAAACTTGAGATAAACAAATGACATCTGGTCCAGTTATCTTTCCCTCCGTCACCTCTGACTGCTTCAGCTGTTTCCCTCATGTGTGTTGTTTATAGAGAGAAGAGGTTTTGGAGACAGTCTGACAACTGGCCCGGGTCGAGGCGCTAAGCGGTTCCTCCAAGATTACAACAGCTCCCTCCCTCAGAAACTTGCCAAAATCCCTCGACTCTCCACTGAAGGTATATTAACTTTTCTGATAGCACATCTTGTTTATCTACCCTGGGCCCCTCTTTGAAAAAAACTTTCCTCAAAATAAAAATTAGCTTGTGAAAACAGTTTTTTCTTGACCTTACTTAAATAGAAAAGTAATAACTAAATTCTCCTTCATAATAAATGATAACATGTCAGCTGTTTATCACCTCTATATTTACTATTCCCATTCTGTGCATTGCTTGATCCATGTAATGTATTTTTCTGTTTTTTATCCTGTTACTTAAATGACAGAATTGAACTGAATAACAAGTCTTTCACTCATCTGTCCCATATTTTTAATAAAAAACAGCGACTCTCAGCTGCTGCAGGACAATTTTATGATGGTCATTTCTAATAATTGCCTGCTCCGAGTTGCCCACTAAATCCTTATGGAATCTTAGAAAGGGTGATAGTAAAACAGAAGAAGCTCTTGGCTCAGAAGTGAGTGTTATTAAGTTCTGGGGCAGGAGGTTAATCATTTAATCATTTTTCAATTTCCTTAGATTTTAATAAAGTTAATGGAATATTCTAAGAGATTTACGTAAAAGGGTAATTTCCCCTTAAAAGGGCCTTCAACTTTTACAGAAGGCCAGAACACACCATCAATTTTTCTAACACTTTGTGAGGTTACAGGTAATATCACTGTGAAATGTATCATGGGAATAACTCTGTCACTTACTTCCTCTATTGAGGCTTTTTATTAATGAAATATTAATTATTTGTTGCATTTCATTGAGCATTTATTGATTTGCTTTTATTTTTGAAGTGTTTTAGCATTTATGTGTTTCTTTAACCCCACTCTGTTTGAACATCTCTCAGGTGAGTCATTCATGGAGAACAGTGTTGCCACATCAGAGCACTTAAAGAAGAGTCCTCTGTCTACAAACTCTACGGTTCAGCCTGCTGGCCTGAGGTCTCCCTCCAAGCTGCTGCATCATAACAACTCTACAGGTAGCAAGAGACACTGATACAGGAAACGTCATGTCTAAATTTGCACTTTTCGGTGCAGCATTTGTCACACTCTGAAGTGGTAGATCAGACCAAAAACAGCCATGTGCTTAAAAAGATGCAGCGACTGCATTGCTGTGTGGTTTTTCATACTTTTTTATGACTCTGTAAAGTTGTCATTGATGCAGTTACTTTGTTTCTGTCAAACAGTGGAAATACTGAGTTGCTGTGTTGACATTACAAAAGTAATCTGCTGGCAGTGTGCATTTTTTTACATATTGTATTGGCAAATGTCGCACATTGGCTGATGACGATCCTGCATGTTTTTGTTGGAGTCATCTGCATTTTTACCCCTTCTTCTTCTTCTTCTTCTTCTTCTTCTTCTTCCTCTTCATATGCTATTGTTTGTTTAAACACCTTAGATTTAGAACATGCTTATTGAACGAATTTTAAGTACAGTTTTTATGGCGGGTGAAGATTCATTTAAACATTTATGCCAGCTGTTGTTGTAGCAAAGTAATAAGACTTAAAACATTCAAGTTTGCTGCAAGAGTTGTGTATTTACAACATAAATAACCTACACGACCTACCAGACAGTTTGAATTACTTAAAGGAGTGTAAATGTGGAGATAAAGGTACATCAATAGTGGACTGTTCTGTTTATACAACACTCTGTGTCATGGAAAACATGTTAGTCAGCATTTACTGTCTGCGCAGTCCTAAAGTTTAAGCTCCAGCCGGGCGCCTGGAGACATTAGCAGGGAAATTTATATTAAACAGACTCTCGTGTGCTTTCATATGCAAGGAATATCATCTGAGCTTTATTTGTTTTGACAAAAAGGATGAAGCAAGTTTTACGAAGATGCACTTACTGAGAGATATCTGATTTTATTTGGCAGGCTGATTTTGAAGGACAGCTCCAACAGCTTTGATTTAATCAAGATGTAGTATTTCTCTGGATACTGTTTTGATTTTGCAAGCTAAATTTTATCATGGGGCTTGGTCATAGAGTGGATCAAATCTGAAGACTCACTTTTTTAGATTGGTGTTCAATTATGACTAGGGCAGTCTTGTTTTATTAGGTGCAGTTATTTTGTCTGTTCTATTTTATGTACCTCTGGAAGGCTTTTAATAACCTGCAGCACTGTGGCACCTTCCACAGTCAAAAACCTGTGTTTTATGTATTGTTTTTCTGTACTGTGTAATGGTTTTGTTGTAAAGCACTTTGGGTACCTTTTGGTTATTGTAAAGGGCTGCACAAATAAAATTTGATTGATTTGATTGGTTGATCGCAGAAAAAAATGAAGTAAAACAACAGTATGTGCAGCTGAAATAAAAAATGAATAACTGTCATTGAGGATTTAGGTTCATGTTTTTATTTTGCACTTCCAGGTTCAGGCAGCTTTCGGGAGAGCCCAAGACCGAGCGGTCAGGACCCCAACCTATGGACAGTGGAGGACGTCATGCAGTACATCAGAGATATCGACCCTGTGCTTGCCCCACATGCAGACCTTTTCAGAAAACACGTACGTAAAAATGCAGAAGTTATGAGATTATATCAGACAAGTGAGATGAGTGCCTTTATAATTCAGAGATTTACTTACAAGCGTTAATTCCCTCCCTCTCTGTTCTCCAGGAGATTGATGGCAAAGCGCTCTTGTTGCTGCGTAGCGACATGATGATGAAATACATGGGCTTAAAGCTTGGACCCGCCCTCAAACTCACCTTTCACATCGATAAGCTCAGACGGGCTTGAGGATGTCAGCCGACCAGCCATGGCCTTCCAAAGGACTAAACAACTAGCCCCATATTCCTGTTCTAGGATCAGTTTATCGTGCACTGTTTATTGGACATATTCTGACCATTTACATGTAGCAGCTTCAATCAGACCGACATATCTGGTATTATATACCCCTGTCCTGACCTCATCCAATGAGGAATGTTTATTTTGTGTAGCACAATCCAGCCCTAAGGCAGCATGGGATATGTAGGATTACCCACTCATCTGTTTATCTAAGGCATTTCAGTATAACTTGAAGAGTCATATGTGGCCATTTCAACTGTAAAAGGCTTTTTTGGCCTGCTTTTATTATGTTACATTTATTCTGTACATTTCATATTTTGTACTTCCTGGATATATGGACTTGTATTTTTGCCTTTTTCAACATTTTGTGGTGGATATGCTAAAAGAAAGAAAACCTGAAGGAAGAAAAGAAAACACTACATTCATCCCAATAGTTGGGAATACCTTTAATTAATGTCTCTGTTTGAGGCACAATTTTGCAACTACAACAATACTAATTATGGGGGGAAAAAAATGTGTTTTATGAAATTAAAAAAGACGCTTTATTCTGACAATACTGCCATGAGGAAATCTGTTTCTCTTCTCTTTTTCTGGATGTTGTTTACAATGCCTTGTTTTGTCTGTTATTTGTACTTTTTTAATTTTTATACTATATTATTAGAGTTCCTACATGGAGAGCCCTATCATACTTAACATTGTTCAATAAATATATAATAATTCGACTGTTGCTTTATTTTTTTTCTGTGTTTTTTTGCTCTGCAATGCTAATTTAATTTAATTCATTTCTAATTACACCTGCTTTTAACTCTTGGTTTTGTAGCTTTTTTGCTACAATTATGTTTTTTTAATTATTTTATTTGAAAGAAGATGGCATTTAGTCTCTTTAATTTCCCTTTGCAGTCAAACAATTACAATTACAGACATGCTAGTTTGACAAAATGTCACTTTTTTCTCACTACAATGAGTTAAAATTGGAAAGTCAGTTTAAAAAGATAAATGTATTTAATCAACTGATTCATTCATTCAGCATTTTATTTTGAAGGATACATTTGCCATTTACTGGTATAATTTTCCCATTTTCAGTAGATTACCAACAGAGGGCAGCACAACCCTGTGTACCTTTTTGCAGTCATGTCTCCTTGGTGTTTCTCCTTGGGACGCATGGACATGCTCTGCCATGGGTGGCCATATCTCCATCTGGTAGACACAGCATGATAATCTCACTGATATTTTTATGCCATGTAAAGATTACTTCATATGGTTTTCATCATCTTGTTGTTCCATTGTCAGTATTTTCTCCTGAGTTGCTGTGTGCCCATTAAAATTGTTTTCCATTTTTTTTTAAAGACCTCTCCTTTTATGATGATGTGAACCCATTGTTCGTGCTGTTTCTGGTAAATATTGCTGTCATTGTTTCTGCCAATACAATGAGTGGGCTATTAGGATTGTGGGCGAAAAAAAAAAAGATTACTTGTCTGTACTGAAGCTGCTCAGCACAAGACAGAAAACCTAACCACATCCTCCTAGTGAACACAGGAAAACATCTCACATAGGGGTTGAAAACGGTGACCAAACCCACTAATTCTAACTGACATGGATGAGTATGAATGCATGTCTCTGTGTGTGTGAGCATATGACACATGCACACAATCTGTGCTGTGTTTGTGTGTTGTGCTCAGGCACATGTGACAAGCACAGAGCTCGTGGCTGATGTCTGTGCTTGTTTATGTGTAATAGTAGCCAAAGTGTTGTGCATGAAGCCAGTGCTATTTATAGAAATAACAGCTCCTTGTGTTGCATATTGTGTTTGTGAAGGTTGTGAAAGGAGTTCTTACTTAAGCTCCCAACGCCACAGCAGGGTTTTTATTAGGTGCCATTCTTGTTCTCCTAATAGGCCAAGCAGGCTGAGATGTTTAAGTATAAAGATGAATACTAAGCATTGCTGTCTGTGTTCTGAAAACATACAGGCAAGAAATCTTATCTTTACTGGTATGACGTACAGTGGAATTAATACTTTGGGGAAGTCCTGCTCCTGATATTTACCAACAATGCTGTTCGTTGCTCCTGAGTCATCTGCTGTCTTTGCCCCAACTGTCTTACACCATCTAGGACAGCCAGACAGTTTCAGTATGTATGAAAGGAAGTTTTGCGGGCTTGCAGATCAGTCATAGCTGTGAGAAAAAAACAGCTATCTCAGGTCTTCGTTTCAGGTGTTATGACAGAAATGCAATATTCTCTGCAGAACTAGCCTGGCATGTTGCACTCTGCAGACAAGTGTGGGCACACTCAGGGAGAAACTTGAGAAATAAGGTGCCACCTTCTGTCCGGCTGATACTAGAACTCCCAGCATTCCTCTGGGCTGTCAGCTGAGGTGCTCTGAGTAGGGGGTGAGGGTCCTGCCGGCCTCGGATCCTGGCGTGCCTGCGAGAGCCCTGAGGCCTCAGTTATAAAAGAATGTACTTGAATTTCTTTGTAAGGTTGATTTTTGGATCATGTCTTAAGTGCAAACTCTTGGTTTGAGTGCATCATCTAAAAGCTTCAAGAATTGTAAATACACAGCATCACACTGCAATTACTCTGAATATGAACTGTCACAATAAAAAAATGTATTCTTTCATTTTACAATACAGTAAGTACAACACTACACTCTGCTGTATATAAAACTATGTTCTATTATTTATCAGTCATGGAACAAATATTGTAATGGTTTCTGTGACCAAATAATGAGAAATGAAAAAGAAAATGTGATTACACCTCAGAGGAACCATGATATCCTTTCTAAACCAAAAATTTATGTTTGGTATACGTGACGCTGACAGCCATTTCTAAAATCAAATCTGATTTCATCACCATCCATAATTGAGGCAGCAGACCTGCTCTGCTCGCTTGTCTACAGTGACTCCTGATTGGGAGATAATATCTGTTGACAGCCCTCACCCCAACACGCTCACCCTGTCAGCCCTGTGCCTACAGATGGTGTGGGCTGGCTCATGTCAGGATTCTCCTGGAAGGAAAATGTTGGTCACACAGTAGCTAGCGTGGGTATTATCTATCCATGAGTGCAAAAGAAAATTACACCAAAAAAAAAAAAAAAAACACAAAAAAAGGGCCTAGATACAATAAATGGCAC
Source organism: Acanthurus tractus (assembly GCA_029783725.1). NCBI lineage: Eukaryota > Metazoa > Chordata > Actinopteri > Acanthuriformes > Acanthuridae > Acanthurus > Acanthurus tractus. The sequence goes on from JAQNCA010000030.1 coordinate 7,484,236, forward strand.
TTGCACATGATTTTCTTTAGCATTAGCACATTATTAATACAGTATATGGAGATTTCACCAGCAGGATAATACTTCTAAAGCCTGACAAGAACTGCTCTCTTGTATTAATTCCACCCCCAGCCTATAGCCTGTTGCTCTGTCTTTGGTAGCATGTGCATGCCACTGTCACCAGATTAGCACGCAAGCTTAAAGCTTTGCTCACAAAGACACTGTGTACAGAACATAGCTTGTGCTAATACTGTTTCCTTCTATTCTAACCTTCCCAACCTGTTACTCTCCCTTGTGAGCCCAAATCATTTCCCTGCTCACATTAAATTCGCCTGAGCCAATAAACCTGCAGTGCACAAGGTGAACACAACAATACGCAGTAATGAAAAAAAGCCTCGCAACAAAATGCTGCCATTGTGAAGCCTGTAATATTACATCTTTGTTCGGACTGCCAGATTCACCTTTACATTGCATTGTGCAGTGTGGTTTAATAACAGGAACACCATGCTTGATTTAACACATCACCGACCCTGTCAACGAAACTTGAACATTGCTACAAAAGGGCAATAGCTACAGGGGTTTTGGATGGTATTACATCGTTGCTGTTACAATGTTAGCATTTCCTTGTACTCGCCAAAACAATAAAGTAGTTAGTGAGGTAGTCGAAGCTTATTTCTATGGCCGAATAAATTTGAATTACTCAATAAAAAACCCTTTCCCAGCTGGTACTCCATGTAGTTAAAAGTCTAATAAATGAAAAAACACACTAAAGAGGGATGTTACTGGTTCAGTTACACCGTATATGTGCTGACACCAAGGTTAACTTTCTACCTCTATTGTGAAACCGCAGCTCTGCTCAGTTTGGCTCCGCTGAGTAAATCACACAACCCTTAAATATTTACCACCTTTTAGACATTGTTGGGACACCTTGGTGTGTTTGAACCAGCTCGACGGAGAAGCATCAGCTGTGTGCAGGAAAATAAATTATTTACACCCCCCCTCCCTTGTACTTCAAAGAGCTGGCAAACCATTCAATCCCAGATTTGGGGAGGGGGGTCGAAGGAGGAGCTGCCAGTCACTAGGCAACCTCTGGGTCACCTGCCCCAACATGCCAAAATCAGCCACCTACCTCTGGAGGCTGCATTCACGGAGCGCACAGCAGCATTTTGAAAGCGTCCTCGGCTGGATTTATATGGAAAACAAAATAAGCACTGAGAAAACTGCGAAATTATGTGACTGTGTCAAGGAAAGTTTGATAATGATTATGTTGCATTTCCCCTCGTGGGAGGGAAAGAGAAAGAGGAAGAGTTTCAATGTAAAGAGGACGCTGAGGGGTTTCCTCTAAAGGCTGTGTGGGAGTCCAACCTTGCGACATCTGATGTCATCCAGAGAAAGGCCTGTTTCTTTTGGATTATGTATGATATGTGGCCTTTTTTATGATGAGGGGAGGGAAGAGCAGTGTTTACTAAGACTGTATGTCAAGTGTTGATAGTGACTGATCAGCTAGAAAATCAGGAAGTTCGGCTTGAGCAACATGTCCACCGGATGAACCCTGCCCTGAGGGATCTGCTGTTTATTTACCCACATAGAGAGGAGCATGCACACACACACTCACACACACACTAACAAAGGAACTTGGGTTAATTTCTGGGAAATTACATGGATTTATATTAATTTCTGGGAGATCCAGATTAACCAGTCTTTGAAAAGTGACCCTGAAGCAGCCAAAGTTTTACAGTCAAACTAACATAATTTTTGCTGACATTACAAAGACCCATAAGGGTTGATGAGTTTATGGCCTAAGGGATAAGGACATGAACTATACAGCTTATTTATTTACGTATGCAGGTAGTTCAGCTCTTCAAGTGATTATGCAAAGGGTTCAAAGTTTGTAATTTAACGTGGTATTTCTGTTTTGGGTAACAAAGAAGTGCAGGTCAGCATTGTCTGACATTAACCTCTCCAAACACCAGCCCTGTTCACCTGACTGTGCAACTTTGGGGTGTTACTTCATCCTCAAGATGAAGAAGGAGCTCGATGGTCACAATTTGAATAGTGATGATGCCTTCAGCACTGCTGTTGACTGCACTGTTGATGTCAAGGATACGCACATCTACAAAAAGTGATCTGAACATTTGACATCGCTGCAGTTGCGTGTGTGTGTGTAAATGTACATGTGGCTATATTAGGGAGAAAAAATTGACTCCTTCCACCATTGGCTATGAACTTATCAATCATCCCTCACATATTTGTATCCTGGAGATTTACACGTACCAAATCATAACCATGACTTTGCCGAACCCTAACCCTTAATTCAACTTTTAACTATGTTTTCACTGTAAAAATGACTGATTTACAACACTGGAACTTGCATTTTGTCCCAGTGAGGAAGGTGAATCTGTGTGAACAAATTTTTGTCCCCACAGCGTCAGTAATACCCATCCACACACACATGCACACACACAAGGTTAAGACAAAACTCCAAGCTCTCTTGTTCAAGCGGACAAGTTTAAACTTGTGCCTTCTTCATACAATATTCACACACACAGAAACATGCCCCTTGTTGTCAATAAATAACTCATCCACTCATCTGGGAAACCCAGTTTAAGCAATTACTTGGTTTCTCACTTTCAATGTGTATTTCATGCTTTGCCTTACACTCATTTGCATTTGGGGATTCTTGACATGACTGCATTTTTCATGGCAACTTCAGCGCCTTAATGTGAGATAAGGCTTTGTCTAGTCATACCGCTTTGACTCTAAAGATCTCAAGTACCATCCTCTGGATGTTCTTTTACTAATGAGATTTTCTCATTGAAACCATTAATGGATCCAACCATAATCTACCAACATACTGTAGGTGTAGGTGAAAGGATCACAGTGACCACAGATGAGACATAAATCCTTTATCTTCCCCTGGCTCCAAACTGATACTGGGGTATCCCTGTTAGTCTGTTTGATCAGGTTGTGTGCTGATGCTGTGAATGTGTGTGCGTGCATGTGAACACCTGGCCATGCGTGACAACAGCAAATGACCACCTATCCATCACTGGTGTTATGGCCTGAGATTAGCATGAGCCCAGGCTTGGCACCAGCTGCACAAAAGCCTGCAGAGAGAAATCTAACCAGTACTCAATGCACAGACACACAGATAGACAACGATAGGCACACGCATTCTTCTGGTGCAGAAGAAAGGATTGTAATCTGGATTTGCATTTAGTTTGCCCCTGTGTGATGTTTATTGGAGGGTTTTCCATGGGATCATAAAAGTGTTGTGGGAAAACCCGGCGAAGAATTCCCCGAAAATTAGACCAAAAAAAAAAAAAAACCCTCCACCTCATATCTAATTCTAAAATTGCAAGATCCTTACAATTTCCTTTCACCTCTCCTTATGTGTTGACTCTTTCACTTTGCCTCGCTGTGTCTCTATCAGAATGTGGCTTTTGGTGTCTGACTTATACCGAGAAAACAGCAAGCCGCCACAGGAAGACACTGTGTTGTATTGAGCAGTTGCTGTGGGTGGGCTGAAAACAAGAGAGTAAGAAAAACAGAAGTAACTGTAAACGTCTGAGCGTCCCACCCTGCTTAGCTTGCGTCTAGACTGGCCTCTGTGAGGCGGGCAGCAGTCATAACAAGGGATTGGAAGAGCAAACAGGGCTGTTTGGCGTCATTAGCCGTTTGTCTGCAGAGTCACAATCAAGGAACAAAACCTCTGCATTTAATTGGTGCTAAACAAGGAGCTCACACTGCAGCATACAATTATGAGATATATGAGGAGACAGAGTTCTGACAGAAAGCCAGCACGCCCCATGTGCCACACACCAGAAGACCATCTCACCAGATTGGCACTGAGCAAGGACCCTGCAACCGTTACGAAGCACCGTGCCAAGGCTGTTGGCCTACTTACGGGCCATTCTCTTGATACACACACACACATTACACACACATACCCCTAAGTGAATCTCTGTCACTTGATAGAGGCCCACATTCAGGCCAAGATATTTTAGTTTGGATCATCCATGATAGCATGTTTTAATTTGAACACATCCCTTTTTAAACACCATTTTTTCTTCTGGAGACAGAAAAGGTTGGTTTAAGAGCAGTTGACTCAAATATTGAGCAATCAGCAAACACTATTCCTGGTTTTGTGAACAACAACAGTGTTCTCATTTTCCCCCTCACAACGCTTAAGATGCCTTTGTTGACAATGTGAAAAGCTAAATGTGGTGATGCCATTCCCGACGTGACCTCAATCAAGAGTTTTCGTGGCCCGGAGGCAGCAAACAATCCAACAAACTTAGCCACTGCAGAGAATCTTTACCCTCATTTCATAATAGACCCAATTATATAAAGGAAAATTGTTTTGCTCCTCTAGCCGGCTTGCGGCTTAAAACTGGAAAAAGGGGTTGTTTTGAATGTCGTTTGTTCAGAGTTATTGTTTTGAGTCAATAGTAAGTTTCTCTGACCATCCGCTGGAAGAGCTGGGAAAAAAGCAGCCCTGTCTTTGAGTCAGGGCTTACAAGCTTTAAGTCAGTTAAACCCCCACCAAGGTAAGCATTCTTTGGTCATTCTCTCCTCCCCCAACCTTCTCCACAAGCACACACACACACAAGCACACACATTCACTTGAATTACTCTTTACACACAGCAAAGAAACACATTCAGGAGCTGCAGAGAAAGCAGTTGTTTTGAAGCTGACTTTGCAAGCCTGATAACCTTTGAAGGACATTTTGCCACTGCTGTAAACATAATTTAAACAGTGTGTGGCATTTGTTTCCGAAAACCACCCAAACACATAATGTTGGATAGAAAATCCTGCATGGATAGCACTACTTAAGATGTCATATCAATTGTATCATCACACAATACAGCTCCTCTTTGGCTAACTGGCACAGAAACATGCAGCTGCTACCACACCTCAACAATATCCCTATTAGAACCACTTCCTTTTTTTTAGCAGTTCAAATTGCAAATTTTGAACAAGATACTGAAAACCCCCGAGAACTGCAGTTAAGAATATATATTTATCAAAAAGAATCTTGTATCCGTTAAAACGTTTCTGTCTCAGGATGAAAGAAAGCTGAGGTTTCCCTTAACCCACAGGGTAACTTAAGCACTTAGCTAACTCTCCGCTGCCCGAGGGGAAGAACTGTGCAATGAATGGAAAAGCAGGCCACACTTCTATCCAGGCCATCTTTATTGATCCTCAAAACCCTTTTTCACAAAGACCATCCCCCAGTCTTGACCACAAAAAAAAGGGGACAATATAAACAACCAATAAATAACAATCTGCGCGATTAAGGCGGTTCTACATCTCCAATAGAACACAACAGTGTGGACATGTTGGAGTTATACAGCTTCATACAGTACAAGCAGTACATTTTTTTGAGAACATCACATCTAAAAAGGCAGCACTTTACCAAAAGTGAACCATTTTTAAGATCTGGATGAGACCCCCATTCAATTGAAATGATATTGTTCTTCTGTCTGACTTTTGTGATGGAAAGTCAAGGCTCTTTTTCGATGACCTTGTCATCTGAGCTTATCATTATACTAGGCCGAATAGAATGGGAAATAAATCATTACCAGAGAACTTAAAATTAAAATTTTCTCTCCCCCCCCATCCTATGCTCAGGAAAAACAAAAAAAAAAAATCATTAAAACCACTTGGTTCCCAAAATGAGATGGTGGTTGTTCTTTATATCAGTTTTCTCAGATAGGAATAAATAAATACACCTTTTTACTGGTAAACTGCCATAGAGTTCCAGGCTTGGAGGCTACACAGTGTCATAGCATTGTTCAGAGTGGTTTTTTAAGAATTTCAGAATTTCTTTATTACATTCATGTCCAGGAAATAGTAGAGGTGGAACTAGGCCTTAAAGCCAGTCACCCTCTGGCCACTTGCACATGTGAGACTTGAGCACTGTGTGTTCCTGTGGATATCCAGAGTCCTCTCCTGTGCACCCTGTGCCACAACTTGGCAGGGAGGTGGCCACAAAATAAAAATTGAAGAGATGAGCACCCTTCAGCCACCCTGGACAATTCTCACTCTTCTGTTCTCCATTTGTGCCCCTTTTGTGTTTTCAAATAAGGTCCTCTCAGCAACTAACGGTGCTTGGCTGCTGTTTGCTGACAAAGTCTGAGATGAAGTCAAACTCGTTCTGGCCCAGGAAGAGTTCTGGCAGCTCCTGAACCCGATCCAGGCCCAGTTCCATGACCAGTGAGGTCAGGACCTCCTCGTCAATCATGTCTGCGTCCATGCCGTTCAGAGCCAGGGCCGGCCCGGCCATGTGCTGCATGTTAGCCAGCTGGGCCGGGTTCATGCGGTACTGGGTGGTGGGTCCCATGTGGTTCCCACCCATTGGTCCCAGTGGGTGTCCATGGTACTGGGTGTTGAGTTTCTGCAACTGCATGCTGGCCATGAGCTGCTGGGACGTTAACCCTCCGTTCATGAACTGTTGCTGCTGCTGCGGGTGCTGGGCTTGTTGCTGGTGCTGTTGTGGGTGCATGTGATGCTGCTGCTGGGGGTGATGCTGCTGCTGCTGGGGCTGGCCATTGTATATCATGTTGCCAGAGGTCATCTGGTGGTGACCCATCTGGGCCCCGTTCAGCTGTCCGTTCATGGGTCCACCCACCATCCCCTGCCGCTGTCTCATGGCAGTCTCCATGTTGGCCTGGGCACCGCCGTAGTGCATCATCTGGCCATTGGGCAGCGCCCTCATGCCCTGCTGGTTGGCATGCTGCTGGGGACCTGCCTGCAGGCCGCCATTCATGCCCATCCTGTAACCGTGGAGACTGGCGCCCGCTGAGCTGTGATTCATGGGCATCATCAGATGGTCTGCCATGCCTCCTGTCTAAGAGCGGAGAGAAGACACTGTTAGGACAAAACAAGGGGCCAACGAGATGTTTGGAGGCAGTAAAAAAAAAACCCTGTGAGGGGAGGAGCAGCAAGGATGAAGACTGACATGGCATGAACCAATTTCGCCATCCATTTGAACCAGCATCAAACTAGACACACAACAAGACACACAACAATTGTGTTGCCATGTGTGGAATGTGCAGTGCAAAGGATTTGCGATGGTCCTAACCAGCTTCATAACCAGCCAATTGCATTCTCTTGTAGTGACCACACGCCTAATTTTTCATTGAGAAGAAAACAATGATACGATTTTCATCGTTCAGCCAAAATTCCACTTCCAAGTTAAACCACCAGAAAAAAAAAAAAAGATCTGCAAGGCTCTTTTGCCCATCGGCGAACACTGGAAAAACCTCACTCGTGTGTTTAGTCTTCCTCAAATGTCCCCTCTTTGTGCTAATGAATGAACGCCCAGGTTGAAATTACAGGTTAACATACATTGTTTGGGTACATTTTTTTTCCCCCAGCTGGTTAATTCATGCACGACGGGCACGACACAAAAGGAAGAAAAACGTGTGTATGGTCTAATGCATTGCTTAAATCCCCATCTATGTTGAATGTCAGCTGAAGCAGAAAAAAATCTGTTACATTTTACGCACGTAAGGTTGCAACAAAGAACACTGACATCATGCAACATCTCCCCAACAGCTGAATCACCACATTTCTAACAAGGCACACAACAAAAAAAAAAAAAAAAAATCCAACAAAGGCTTCAGTTTTCTCCGGTGACTTTTTTTTTTTTTTCCACGATTCGTTCAAACGTTTGCATTCAATAATCCTGCACGCTGTGGCCAAATAATGTCCGTTTTGTTCACCTCGAGTTTAAAACAAGGGGAATGCAAACAATGGAGCAGCAGCAGCAGCCCTACAACCCACCACAGACCCCCTCCAAAAAAAAAAGCTCAATTTCCCAAACAAATCCATCCGATTAAAAAAAAAAAAAAATCACTTACCCGTATCCTCTACGTTTTCTCAAAGTTGCGCGACTTTGCTTCGGCTCCGTCTTCTTTCAGAAAAAAAAAATAACACCGTTTTTCTCTGCAAGGAAGAAAAAAAAAAGCTCCTCTGAAATTACAGTGTGTATTCCACAGGGTTACGCTTCATGCTCAAGCGTGGACGGTGTGCACAAAGACTGCCGCATCAGATCTTGAAACGACTGCCTATTTTCTGGGTCAACTCAGGGATTATGTACATCTAAAAAGCTCAGAGGAAGGCAGTCGGGGAGAGGTGGAGCCTCGGTCCTGCCTCTTCTTTGTTCCTATTGGCCCTACTTAATATATTTGTGCACGGGCGTAGAAAAAAAAAGGCTGTTGGGGAGCTGTGACACAGTAGCAAATTTAAATACCCTCCTCCCCACTGTTTCTTTTTGAAAGAATATTTGGACATCTTGTTTGCCTTTATAAGTAACTGCTACTCTTGTGGTTGAATGGGGGAAATACAAGGGCTGTCATCAAGTTTTATTAATTCTTTTGATAGATAGATAGATAGATAGATAGATAGATAGATAGATAGATAGATAGATAGATAGATAGATAGATAGA
>JAQNCA010000030.1:7492780-7503008 GCA_029783725.1 Acanthurus tractus
AGATAGATAGATAGATAGATAGATAGATAGATAGATAGATAGATAGATAGATAGATAGATAGATAGATAGATAGGATAACCTTTGACGTGCATGCTTATGTTTGCAAAACATAATACTCAAACTGAATTTCATGTTTCCAACGTGTCTGCATGTACTTATCTATTTAGCCTATGTGTGTGTGTGTAGCAAGAGTGTTACTGGTGTGTGCATGTACACTTCATCTCCAAGATCAGTGAGATCACGATTGGTCCATGTGACCCACCAGTCTGCTGTGCATGCTTCGGTGAGGCAGTGGAGGGAGGGCAGAGGAATGTAGCCTGTGTACTATTCTAGGCCACACTGGCTGCAGTGGCAGTGTAACCACTGCTGTGCGTGGATGTGTGCTCGCCCCGTTTTTACGTGTATGGACTATGGATGCAGGCATGTGTGTGTGTGTGTGTGTTTGTGCGCGTACCTCCGCTCTGCAGATGCACACGTCCCTTGATTGCCCACTTCAGGACAACGACCTCTTGCCTGCAATTGCAAATGAATGGAACCACTTTGGGGAGAGCGAGCCAATCTATTGTCCAGGGAATTTGTCTATAAATGGGCAACCCCTGGCAAGCTTTTGTCATTGTTTGACATTGTCTGGCCACTTTTAAGCTCGTGTTAATAAGCCACTCCCAGGTTTGGGTACAATTTAAGAAAAAAAGAAAAAAACTCACCCAGCCAGTCAGGCCAACCAAAACACACAATCAACATAAGTTTCTGTTGGGCTGTGCTGAGAGCTCCTTTAGTAGAGCACGTGTCCTGTGCAAGGTTACTGCAGTTTGCAACAATATGACAAACAAGCGTTTTAAAAATGCATCAAAACAGCCATTATTTTTATCCCAGGGCTGAAACTCCTAATGGTGTCATTTGCATTAGAGAGTGCAGGCAATGTGTCCAAACCTTCTGGAGCTCAACAATTACAGCACTGCATGTATATTTGCATGAAATCCTAATCAACCATGATTATGGTGGAAAAATTGCATTTCATAATTATATATCCACCAAGCAGTCTTGGTAGTTGTAATTAGATGGATACACTGCAATCTTATCCCTTTAAAAGCTGCTTTTTTTCTGTATGTTGTGTATGTTTCACAAATCTCTCCACAGCTGGCTACGGTCTTTGGTTATAGGAGGAGCCTCCACACATCTTGCCTTGAGCCATCTATTGATTTCTATGCCTATGTATGAGTGTGCATCTGTGTTTTTATTTCAGGGAGAAAGTTTGTGTGACTGTGTTTATACGAGCAACAGACTGGACGCGTTCCAAGCTCTGACACACCCCTGTGCCACTTAGAATGACATGCAGTAAAAAATGCTGATGCTGCAGGATGTGTTGATATCACTGAGGTGTCCCCTATCTAACAAGATCTGAAGAATTAGTCATTTAGCTTCACATATATGTTTTCTCTGCAACTCAGCGTGAGTTCTTACAGCTTTGATGAGCTTTCCCCCGAAGAGGTTTCAGCCTTCTTTGTGTTCTCCTTTTTACAGTGACAGCAGAGAACAACGTAACCAGCAATGTTTTGTCAGAAGACTGTGTACGTCTCTGCTCCTCCCATGTGAGCTAGACCTGCCGAGGCAGTCTGCACAAAGTTCCCACTGTCTAAAACGAATGCACTAATTCCAACAACTTTATAACTTCCTTGCTGTTATGAAGTTTAGGAAGCATCTGACTTCGAGGGAGCCTACAGGCTGTCCATGAAGAGGCATGAAGAGGCCGATGTTCATGCCTCCCCTAGAGGTATGGAAGTGTGTGCTGAGTCACTTAAAGCCAATGCAAGAGTAGTGGAGTGGAAGATTGATGTTTTGCACAGAAGAATTAACCCCTGGATGATGGGTTGACTATCAACTCCATCTCTGTTTCTGAGGGTTGGTGGAGTAGAAGAAACCGAAGATGGTGGAACAAGATATCCATCTGGCAGGCAAGCAACATACCAGAGCTGTTTAGTGTGTCTCTGTTGGACATAAACTACTCTCTGAAACTTATTGAAGCAGTCCACCTACTATATCCCAAACTTATGTACAATATTATTACAGCAGGCTTTTTTGTTTAAATCCAGTGGCTGAATCGACTGACTGTGCAGCAATAGCGTTGTCTATAATCTGCAGGCATGTGCTGTGTCTGCAGAACTTAACAAGTAGATGGACAGCTACCCTTCACATTATTAGACACCATAATTATGTAACAATGAATCTAACTCATCGTTTATCCTTGTCACTATCAGATAATAGCACCGACTGAAGACTCAGCCTCAAGCCTGCCCACCTGACTGATATGACATCCAACATTCCAACCACAGTAATTGCATAGATGTGTGGGCTTAAAAAAGGTGGGGCCATATCACTAACTGTTTTCACATGCGAACATATGATACTGTGTCATTGCCTCTTCACGCATGCAACACATGGCTTGTGATCTTCCTCGTCAGACGTGTTCTTAAATACTAGAAATATTTTCTTGGGTTCGAGCTAAGGGGTGCGTTGGGGTAGAGTGTGCAGGAGTCGTGACATGTTTTGCTTACAACACACACACACACACAGAGAGTGGAAAGCAACATACAGGCAAGCAGAAATGAGCATGAAGCATCTGCACTCTGTGCTCTTAAATCCCATCAGATAAAGAAAGCTGCAGCGTTTTGGATCTGTGTCCAGCAGCAGCCTGAGAGCATCAACACGCCCACTTGACTTCGCTGGACAATGACCTGCTCTATTCACACATGGGCTCAATCACGCGTTACAACACGGACTTGAGACTGGGGAGCTGGTAGGTTAAAGTCTGGACCAAATGATTAAGACATTTCTGTCTTCACACGAAGAGCTTGTCTGCAAAATTTAAGGTTGGCAGTGCATTAATGAAAAGCACTACTGAGTGCACGGAAATGCTGCCACATCCTTAAAATGCATTTTCACTTGTGTCATTGGAATGCTGGTATTTCCATTCCTGATATGCTCGCTCATCATGATAAGGCAAGAGCTCACTGTGCGTGCTTTATTACTTGGAAAATTAGCTGACAGCAGGATTTAGGATAATGTACACATGGTTCTCAGCAGGCCATGGAAATAAAAATACGTTAATGTACTTATTTCTGCTGTGATGATGGATGATTTTAAGAGTTTTCACTTGTGGCACTCACAGAAGTCCACCAAATTTATACAGTTAAATTATTGCTTAAAACATAAAAAGTACATGAATAATACATTATTAAAAGTATCCCTAGAGGTTGTCTCGATATATCTTAATTCAAGACTATGAACTGTATAAACTCTGAGTCAGTTTTGCTAGTTGTATTAATTATCATCACTCCAAACCATCAACATGATCAGAGAGTCACCTTATTGAACAGTGTGTCCTAGAACAAAGTTTTTTTTTTTCTTGTGATGTGAAACCAAAAGTCAGCTTCTCTTTCTCTCTCTCTCACTGTGGGGGAGGGTTGTTATTGTTCTGGTAAATGAGAGACTCTATAAATACTCCCAAGGCTTCCTTCTCCATCTCAACCACCAATCAACAGTCACTGTTCAGCCCAGCAGCTGAGCGAGAGCAATAAGCCTGAGTCAAGGCTAACGGGGGAGGGAGGTGGGGGGAGGGTCTGAGTCAAACACACTGTGGTGGACAAGTGGGTGAGGGACTTTGGATGAGAGGGAGGAGGGGGAAAACCTAGTAACTACCACTCACAGACCTGAGGCCACGAGTGGGGGTGAGGGTTAGGAGAAAGTAGTGATTTGGTGGGGTGGGGGTGTGGGGGTGATTAGAATGTAGCACTTGAAAGCAGCTTTACAACAGCGTCTGCGACTGTTTCATGAGAAGTTAAATGAAACTTTCCTCCTTCAAAACAGTTTTGAAAATCAAGTGTTACACCAAAGAGGTTTCACACACTGATTAAGCTAATTGTATGCTAATGCTAATGGTAAAAAAAAGTCATTTTAGGCCTTGTCGATGACTTCTAACAAACTACAAATGAGTTTCAGATTGTAGTTCAGACCATGAAATTATGTTCTAGTAAACATATTTATAACAGAAGAACATGTTCCTCTTTTATTTACATATTATACAAAACAACATGGCTGCCATCCTTCTCCTTAATATAAAACTGTTGAAACAAGTGCGATCCATTCAGAGCCAGCTGTTGTCCAGATGACTCACTTCTTGTCACAGGCGATGGCAAGATCTTCTTTATCATCAGCTGACAAGAACAATTCCCCCACCCTCCATCTGCTGTGACTTTGGAGGTGATGTCCATGATGACGAAGCAAGTGGGGCTTCCCTTGCCACCTACGCTGATGGTTTTGCTGGTAAGGCCCCTTCCATGAAACACCTCACAGAAAGACTCTGCTGGTGTATTTCCCCAGAAGCAAAATAGAGGTTTTGCATGTTCAAACTAAAAGATGGCATGAATGTACTGCAGTTTTCATTTTACACCATGACTGTCCAAATGAGATGGTGTCAGCACAGGAGGGTTAGAAGGTTTTTCTTAAGCTTTATTTTTTATTCCTTATTTAACTATTTCTATTTTATTAGGCACAACACCATAACAGCCTCCCAGGACTAACCAAAACTGCTTTTGCTTTTGTCTCATTTACCCATACTTCTACCTCTGTCCTCTCTGTAATCGCTGACTTTTTACTTTCAGCTCTAATAGTGGTGATTTGGAATAGCTACAAATACAATTTGCCTCAAGAAATAATGCCACAGATGACTCGCTGTAAGACTTTGTTGAAGCATACTGAAACGTTGAGCGCGAGGCAAAAAAAATATTCAAAGAATTCACAGTTCCTGTTAACCAAGAATGTTGAGACCATGAAGGGATGTCTGAGGCATCAGATAGCCACAGAAACAACTTCCCCACTACAGCTGAGAATTCCCAGCATACTTATAGTGATAGCAATGAAATGATAAGCAGCATTAGTGCCTGTAGGTGTTCACACACTCCATCTCTGACCTATAATAACAAGCTATATAAATACAACCCAAGCTCTCTCTGGTTTCATGTATGCGATCTTGGCTCATCACCAAGCAATGTCAGTTATTTACAGTCAGCACCCGTAAGCCCACTGCCTGCATATCCAAGCAACACAAGTCCTCAGCATTTACAAGCCTGGGGGATCATTGTCTTCACAAACAGTAATCATGTCCCCTTCACCGCACTTCCTGCCTTGCAGTCACCAATGACGCTTGCAGTTACCTTCAGGAACATATACACACACACAATGCAGGACTGAGGGGGTACTGGATGAACGACAAGAGCCAGAACAACCTGTCAAACAAGTAGCTACTCTGGAAGGAGAGAGTGGGAAGGAGTGGGAGAAACACAGTGACTATGTGAAGAATGACCTATTAATCATTCATTATCTCCCAGCACTGTTAATGAGGTGACGACTCTTAAATAATTAGCAATGTGACTGAAGCATATTTCCATAGCAGTAGCCTGAGGACGTGGAGGGCATTGGGGACGAGTGGGGAAGGGAATATGGGATGCACTAGGCGCAAAAAAAGAACAGCCCCCACACCAGCTTAGCAAACAATAACTATCCTGATAGGCGGCACGGAGAGATAGAGATAGACAGAAGAGAAGAGAGAGAGATAATGAAGCTTTACGCAATATTGAGACAAGTATGAGCCATGGAGGAAATAACACTTTGAAATAGCCATGTCTATATGTAGTGGGTGTTTAAGTTGTTCATCCAGCAGCCTTCATTATCCGTCCATCTCATTTCAAGAGGGGCAGGCCGGGGCCTTCAGGCTTTTCTAACACACAAGTCAACAGGGAACTGTGGCCGGCTAGCACCCCAGCCTGCCATGGGCCTATTCATCTTGCACAAAACACACAAAAGAGCAGACCATGAGCCACATTCTTGACATCCAACCTCATCACCCCCACTACCCTCCCACCCCCCAGCCCTGACTCGCGCCCCTCCCCCCTCTAGTGCCTCACACCAGCCAGGGCAGACAGGAGCTGCTATGCTACACTACCTAAATAGCTGGCTGGCTGGCTGGCTGGCTGGCTGGTTGGAGTTGTTTGGTGGAGGAAGGGATACATGGAGGAGAAGGGAGGGTGTGGGAGAGAAGGGGGCAGGGATGTTTTCTCTTCAGTCAGCTAATTGACTCACAGATGTCAGGAGGAGTCGGGTTTTGTGACGGGGCTTTAGCACCCAGGGACACTTTTTCTACTCCGCAAACAAACAAACATAACACCTATGCAAACGCACGCGAGGCAAAGATTGTGCGTGCGCGCCCGCACACATGCACGCACATGTACCTGTGGCCTTACCATCTGTTTCTCTCTCACACACACACACACACACACACACCTCTTCAGTAAACAGCTATGTGTCTGTGGTAGGTGGGGGGGGGGCGGAGGGTTGGGGATGGGCTTTTTTTTTTTTTGCACTTAACTGAAATAAATCTCAAGGTGTAAATATGACAGTGAGCTGCAAGGTGGCTCTGACTGCAGCTCAGCACCGCAGAAACACGAGCAACTAACAGCCTTTTGTGGACAATAAGACTCTGGATTGTTCTGGGCATAATTTCATTTATCTGTTTGCCATCTGGGGAGCCTGTGTGGCTGTCAAACTAAAAGCAGGTCTCATCTGCTGATACATTGGTTCAATAACACCTGAGGCGCTTCAAAGGCCGTGCAATCTAGGATATGACCCATTTTCCAGCCAAGGTTTCATGTCGTGCCATGCTTGCACACTGCAAATTCATCTCCTACATGTATGCACTGCAGAATTCAAATGTCTTCTCTGAACACCCAAACCACTGACAGCTGTGTATGTGCGCGTATGTGTGTGTGTGCATCTGTCATCGCGTTCATGTGTTTGTGTGTTTCAACTAGACTGCTAAACAGCTGAGCCCAAATTGAAAGTCAGCGCTGTCATTCCCTATATTTACCAAATGACTCACTTGCAGCAGAAATCTGTTTGGACACACAGTTAGTATTCAAGCAGTTGGTTACAAACTCTTTGACAGCAACAAAATAATAAGAAGGGAAAAAAAGGTGGGTCAAAAAGGGAAACTATTGCAGAATTACAGTGTTATGTTGCTCACACCTCTGAAAAACAAATTACAATGGGTTATCTTCTGTCTCTGGGGTGGTGATAAAGGTGCATCCAAGTTCGAGAAGGCACGATAATGCATCTTTTAGAGTGTATTTAATAACAGTTGAGGGGTCTGTACATTTTCAGAGATATTTATCCTCCAGAGGGACGTTCGAGAGAGCAATCATGCTGTACTACCAAGAAACACAAATCATGCATTATTGAGTTCCCCAAAAAGCTCTGTGCCTAGATGAAGCTCCCTCTGTGGCCTTCGTCCATTGGTCCTCCCCATCGTGAGGTTAATGCTTGAGCCATATCCCCGCTCCTACACGGGCGCTGACAGCTAAACGTCCCCACCAGGAAACAGCTAGTTCTCCTTCCTGACCGAGCAGCATGTCTGTGTTACACCACACCATCACATCTCAATGTTGAGCAATGTCCTTGTGAGCACATGTCTTAGCAGGTTAACACATATGCTGTATACACACACGGGCATGCTTGAGTGCGGACACACAAACACAGACACACACACACACACACACACACAGGGGCCAATCCACTGCCCACTAGAGCTGCCTATAGTCCGCCTGTCTTCTTCCTGTTTTTCCACTCACCCACACTGTTGTCACTCTGGCCAGGAAGCTGTGGGAGAGATACGCATGACAAAGTCTCTCTTTATTAAATTGGCAGTGTCTGTAGTGCTTTTTGAGTCCCTGTGTGTGCCTGTGTGTTTGTTTGAGAGAGGGAGAAGGAGGGAAAGGGAGAGAGACAGGGGGAGAAAGAGAAGGAGAGAGAGGAAAAGAAGGAGAGCAAGCACTAGAGAGATGGGGGTGGGGACCTAAGCCAAGGGCTAGAGGCTTATCCAAGATCCACTCTGGGCTCATCCTTGGATATTGCTGGTTAAAACCATGAATCAAGAACAGAGGATAAAACAGAGTACGAACCAAAAGGCCACTGTCATATATCCATAACAATATCCATCCACTGCAAGAAACTGGCAGATACTGAATCAATAAAAAAAACTGAACTGCATGTTTGAGTAATGATTTGAATAAATGAACTATTATTTATACATTCAAACAGACACTGGCAGTGAGAAGCAGAGAAGAGTACAGTTAATTTCAATGTAATTACAGAGACAAACTAAACAGGTGCTGGGCTTCTCTGCAGAGACAACTCAAGTGGACTAGTATTTGTGCTACAGACCAATTTCAAGACATTTTAAGAGTGCTAACCTTTGGGAAAACAGAGACCAGAGTGGAGCTACAATATTAGCTTTTTCCAATTTTATATAACCCTGTTTTATCTGCTCCTAAGAAGAGCTGACAGGCTGTCACAAGTGAGTGGATCAAACACATTTCCCTGAATAGACTGTTTGCTAAATCCTCACCCCCAAACAGCAAATGTCCAGTCATAGCTTAGCTACCATTGCTAGGGACAAAAGGCCTGTCAAGTTCTGGTTTTCTTCACATGCCACAGAGTTCACAAGGTTTTAACTGGAGCAATAGTCACATTTTTTAAACCAAAAGCAACGTGCTCTAATGCAATCTGCAAACATTGACACTCCCAGCTAACTAGCTTATCACCTAATAACTTTTCTTAGGCTTTAAATACTTTTCTTTATTGATACAAGTGGTTACTGCTCCTAAAACTTTTTATTTCACTAAATATTTACCTCCATTTTGGCAGAAAAGCCTTTATTAGACTGAGCAAAATTTCTCTCCGCAATTAGATGAGGATTTTAAAATAAAACATAAGCCAACTCTGGACAATGTTTGCAGAATTAAGTCTGGGCATTGCATGACACTGCCAATTCACACATCTGGTACACAATCAGGGGCTACCTATGTCGGATGTTATCTCGCATGGAAAAACTCTGTTGGGTTGAGGTGAGGGGTCACTGGAGCAGAGCGTGCAGAAGTCATGATGTGTTTTGTTTACAGCACATCCACAATGGCTAATGAGGCTGACCAACTCATCCATAATGATGATGCAATGATGCAATTTCAACAAAACAAAAAGTTGGAAGGCAATATAGAAGCAAACAGAAAAACATAATAAAGCAGCTGCAACCCGTGCACTTTGGATCCAACCCCAGAAAGCTGCAGCATAACGGGTCAGCATCCAGCAGCAACATAAGAACATCAGCATCCCTACAAATGGTTCAGTCACTTGTAATGTGGACTCAGGAGCTGGCTGATTTGGACATATGTGTTCAAAAACACGGATCCCTTGGACGATGTCCACAAAATTTAAAGGTTGCAGTGCATGTGTGAAAGGAGAATATGGAAAATGGCCGCTGTGACATCTTGATTTCTGCTTAAGTGCAACTGCGGGCTCAACCATTTGTTTCCCATGTGTAGTTTTAACCTTTGTATAACCTTTTTAACCTCTATGAATTTTCTTAACCACATCTGGCTGTTTGAATATGACCTATACAACACTTTCATTTGTATAAAAAATTACGTATTTCCATTTCTGCAAGTGGCAAACAGCCATGCACAGTCTCCACGTCCATGTGCAGGAGATAACGACAGGGAGGACAGAGGACAAGATAAGACATTGTGCGCAGCGGTCAGGGAGTACGCCCTCCTCTCCCTCCTCCTTTCTCCCTCCTCTCCTGTGTCCCTCTTATCTGCTGCCTCTGTTTTGACCTCCACCCTGCTGCATGGTGTTTAGTCAGGGGAGAGAACAGCATGGGACTGGAGCAAGTAAAAGTGAACATTCTCCAGAGCTTTCCTCTTATAGAAAAATAAAGTTCCTAATGTTTTTTCTTTTTCATTCTGTGTTTGTTCAGAAAGGGCAATCAAATTGTTGCATAATAGACAAGTTTCAGTTTTGCAATGCTTCAGCTGGTGGAGGAAAGGCCGTTTGAGCTGCATTCTGTGGATTTATGTTGGAGATTTACCCATGAAAGATATGGACGGACATTTCTTGGACATGTTCTTTTTAAAAAATGTAATAGTGCGTTATACATTATAAACTATCTGCAGTGTTTGCACAAGAATGGTTTATGACTAAAATAATATTTCACAGCATGCTTTATGGTTGGTTACATCTTTTGTTACAGCTTTCTCTACTCCTCGGCACAGCACATTGCACTTCAGCCATTACATTCTAAATTGTCTAGTTCTACGCCAGAGAGCATAATCACTTTGTTCT
>JAQNCA010000030.1:7513020-7534149 GCA_029783725.1 Acanthurus tractus
AATGCTAATGCATGTCTCTCCAGTGAAGCTGATGTACTTGCATGATTGTCGCAGTTTTTGGGTTGTATCCTTCTGGCCGAATGCATGAATTTTAAATCACTTTAGATAAAAGCTTCATTTAAGTATATAAAAAATTAAATGTTTCCAGGTTTAGTCACCAATAATAAATTTGTGGCCTGTGGACTATATTTGTCCCATAATAGGTTGTCAAGGCAGCACACCAAACCTGACACAGTTAAAATAAATTGATTTACACTTAATTCTATTAATTCAACTAATAATAAATGCTCATTAATATGTCTTGGCTGTAAGTTGTGAAGTCCTATATTAGCGTATCAGCTATCTGGCGTGTAGAGTAGCATTGATGCTTGATTTCTGTGAAAGTTCCCTTACACCTAATCTGCTCTGGGCTGCTGCGACTGACGCTGCCTCTTTGCAAAGATCGTTGAGGACAATACACTTTGGTGTACTGACAATGAAAACTGGCAATTCAAATGAAAAAAACACAAATTCATCTGCCTTTATTTGTAACCCCCTTCCATTCCTTCAACAACAACAGTGTTTACAATTGCCGCAGACTCGTTAACTCAAAACTATATTTATCTGAAGCCACATATGGCCAAGAAGAAGTGGCTGCCACCTTTGCACACTGCTGAACTGAGAGCAGCAGCACTCTCCATACAGTGTAGATAATGGAGGCACAAGAAGCAGAGACACAAGCAGGTAGCTTGCTCCTCTCGCTCAGCCACTTCACATAAGTGGCAGCAGTGACAGGTTTACTGTGGGAGCTTATTACATACACAGTCCCAAGCTGCTAAATAAAAAGCCCTTTAAAAGCAGTTAACTGTTAATTTATTTCTATTTATTTTTTGGAAAATACAAGTCATCATAAACGACTGAAGCTGTTTGATCAGTAGCTACTGTCATCTCATCTCTTTTAAGGCCAAGCAGTCGGTGCACTATCACAGCAGGCTTGTATCCAAGGCACTAAAACCAAACTCAGTTATTGCGTTGTGTGTTGTATTAATTAAGCTGGCTAGCTTTTTTCCTATTTTCTCTCTATGGGGAGACATTGAACTGAAGGATGATGTGCAGTCAAACTCAATGACATTGCATGACAATAGTTTGTGAAAAGCATGTTTTCATGATTTAGTCTTGTGGTGTTTAAATATTATAACCATACAATCATTGATTGTGATCTTTAAAGGTGGAGGACATACATAGAGGTCAATGTGAGAGGCAAAATTTTGTTTGACAAGGAAAACTGGAAAACTTTCCTGAAAAAACTTAA
This sequence comes from Acanthurus tractus, assembly GCA_029783725.1. Taxonomy (NCBI): domain Eukaryota; kingdom Metazoa; phylum Chordata; class Actinopteri; order Acanthuriformes; family Acanthuridae; genus Acanthurus; species Acanthurus tractus. Next base: position 7,514,312 of record JAQNCA010000030.1, read on the forward strand.
ATTTTTTTTTTTCCTACCATGATTCATACCCCAAAACTGTCCTTGGAAGACTGCAGTGAGCCTGGATGACAATAACAAAGTAATGTGTGCTGATAAGGAGCGGCAAAGAAGTGAAAGCCTGAAGGTCAGTTCTGGTTGTGCTGGGAGCTCCCAGAGCGCTGAGGATTCTGCTGACATCCGCCGTCTTTGTTCTGCGTAATTGGCTAAAAGACTGAGCAACTATATTTACACATCCCCCGAAGAACATTAATTACAGACTGAGAGAGAGAAAGAAGTATCATCACTTTGCTGGTTGCTGCACTTATGAATGCCTGTTAAGGATGGTGGAAAATATACTTGCTCTGCTACCATTTCAGACGATCTATAGGATTCAGATGGCTTAAGTAAGCTCAATAAGCATCAACGCTGACTTGTATGTTTGCGTTTGAGAGGAATTCTGAACTAAATCCTCAAATTGGAATCATAGAAGACCTACATGTCCAAAGATACAACAAGCAATATTACATATGTAAGGCAACAGATAAGGTTTTAGTCTTTAAGTCTTTATTTACTTCAGCTGCCATTGGAGATTTCCTTTATTTCCACGCCTGCATCTTCACAGACTATAAAAAGAAAAGGGATAAAGCTGTTGCATTCACCTGTGGAATATACACAAGAGATTCAATGAGTAAAACAAACAGCAGTAGGCAAGAAAGAGCAATCAAGAAAGTCTTGCTCCCATTCTAACACAACATGTCCCTTGGCGACACTGCATCATTGAGGCCACTGCACATGAAAAAGTTGCTGCCTCTGCCTCCTTTACAATGGATTTTCTCTCCTAGGCAACTCTGTCTCCCAAAAAGCATAATTATGTGGTACCACTACAATTTATTTTGTGCAGTGAATAGTTTTTGGGGAAAAATAGATGCATTTTAATAAATGTTTCTGCCAGTGAGCAAAAATGTTGACACACAAAACAAATGCGCTGAAATTATTCTTGACTGTATATTTGGTTAGTTTTCTCCCTATATCTGCTCTTGCAGTTCATTGCTTAAAGCAAATAAAAAACTGTGATCATCATGTTTTATAGAAAGGTTTAAAAAACATCTGTGTCTAATCAGGGCAGGCAAACTCACAAGAGACACTTTTGTCAATTAAAACAATATAAAAATACTTAAATAATAAATAACAGTTTGTTATTTATTTAATACTTTGATTCATGACCAAATATCTGAAAAATGAATGTCATGCAGATCAACCTCTGATATAGACTGCTATGCATTACATGCTAATTTGCAAGCATTAGCACGCTAAAACACTAAACTTTACTGCTACTACAACTAACATCTAAATGTTGGCTTTGCGTGTTAAAATACTGATTTTATGCTGCATTCCATTTACCTAGAGATTGGAGCTTGAGCTCAGAAAGATGTCACATCCAACTTGACTTTGCTCTCGTACAAAAACCAGAAAACCAAATTTCACAGGATTGCAGAATTACAGAGATAAAAGAGATAAATAGATGTTAAGGTTTCAGCTTTTATAAATTTGACAGTAAGTTAAACAGACAAAAACACCATTATGTATTTAATGGATTAATCAAAAATGACAGCAATTTTTTCCTACTGTTTTGATACTGTATCCTGTTTTTTCGTATACTAATTAAATTGTATACGGCTCTCCTGTTATGGTGATTCTATTTTTCTGTGGCTTTCAGTTTGAAACAGACATGTTGTTGTGGAAGGAATTGCATGCGTTTCCACTACTGGGGATGCCTGCTGAGGACCTTGTTAACCACTTCCTGTTATTGTCTTTCACAGGAAGTGGATGGCCACTACATTGCAGAAGTTCAATGGCAGACTTTCAATTTTCCTCTGTGTGCGTGCATGTGTGAGTTCACATTCTGTAACGGATAGGCACGGATTACACAACACACTCAGGAAGCAAGAGAAAAAAACAAGTGAGCAGACCCAGAGCAAACAAACAACATGACTACTGTCATTGTAAACGATAACTGCAACTATTTATTATGTGCAATCAGAGCAAATTTGTCAAAACACCCCTATCAGCAAGCAAAAGACTAATCTTTTGTGCATCAAAGGGAGCGCCGAGGGGTAATACACTTCACAGCACACAGCAGCTTTTATCATTATCACACTTAATTTTCACTACAATACATAAATAAAAGCTCCTTTAGAGGATACTTTCAAAAAGCAGCTGATTAAGTATAGTGCTCTGCAGTAAAAATGATGGGACTACTTGACCGGAGAACAAGGGAAGTAACAGGGGAATTGTAATAAAAGGCAGCTGGAATGCTAACAATCTTGATCATGAAATGTGACTCTGAAATTGTGATGAAATACTACACAGAAGGGTTTCAATAAAACGGTTTGGATGACGTGACAACATTGTTTGCAACAGAAAGACACATTTGACTTAAATAAACGTGCCTGGAATGAACAATGTCAAGGATAAACGCTTCGCTGCTATGGGGGAACTTTACAACGAAATCTGTGAAAATGATTCATGACACACTAAGACCTTAATCCTTCATTTTATAGCCGTGCTGCCACAGACAATGACATACCTTAGCAGGTGAGGAATATCTCAGATTTTTTTAGCCCTTAGAAATGATTTGTAAAGCTGAGGAAAAAAATAGGGAAACATGTAATTACATAAGCACATAACTACGCACAAAAGAGCACAAGTGATAAATCATATTTCACAGGCATTGTTGCATGTTGTCTGATGTTTGTCAAATTACATCATGCCATGCCTTGCAAATTTTAGAGTTCATAATGTGTGACCAGTATGGCTTATTATTAGGAGTAACCAAGAGCGGTGATGCAACTGAATGCAACCGCCCAATCTTTTCCCATGGAGCATGTTTTTTGCACTCTTCTCTTCATCTTTAATCCGCATTGTTTTATTGTTTGGATATTGAACCATTAAAATAATGCCTGCAACCCATTGACACAGCTGCCAATCATAGTGTAGATATATATATATATTTTATTTTGTATTCATCTTGACATGTAGCATTTTATTTTATAATTACAAATACTGGTGAGAAAAAAACTGATGGGAGGTACAAGTGCAAGTTTAAGGGAAGAAGAAAAACAGCTCATGCTGAGGAGGATAGGGAGTTAGCTGATGTAATTGAGATAGAATGAGATGGTATCAGCACTAGGGTTGCCATGAATAAACAGAGGGAGGGCACTGAGGACAATTGAGCGTGTGAAGGAGAAAGAGGCAGATCTTTTGCATGTGTGTGTGTGTGTGTGGAAGCATTCTCCTATATGCCTTTGAGCATATGTGTAGCTCACATGCATGCCCATGTCCATGCGTGTGTGTGTGTGTGTGTGTGAGGATCATCGTTGTGATGGGGGGAGGGGAAGCCTTCGTTTTAAGCTGTGGAACTGACTGACTGGTGCTTTCCCCCCGTGGAGTGCTGGCTGTGTTTGTGCTGCATGGAATAAAGAGCTCGCTCCAGGGGACCCTCACCTACACAAAACACCATTGCATACAATGTCGTCCTTCCTTTGTCTCGCCCACACATATGTCCCCCTATTCTATTAACCCAAACTCCACGCACTCAGGCGGACACTTATTACTGAATGATCATCCACATCAACAGTCAACATCTTGAACATGAAACAAACTGACGGCTAAAGGTTGCAATCATGAGAGTAACACTTCATGAAAATGGACGGCAGATGCTGATCATCAAGTATTTGCAAAAAACATTTCTATCAACATGCCTGCGCTACAGGATGAGTTGGCTTCATGCTAACAGGTAATTGTCTTAAAAACTTGAGCTAACTAAAATGACTTTCACATGCTTTTTACACTGGATAAAGAGATCCACTGATACAAACAAACATCTGGAGTTTCTCTGCAATGGGTAAAATAATCAAAAGACTTTGCAGCAGTCACAGATTTTCGTCAGCTACAGCTCAGACCTGCAGTGACGTAAACATGACACCCGGATTAACGCGTCAACTTTTGCCCCTTTTACATTGCAATGCTATGACGCAGATTTGATCAGTATTTATTGCTTTTACAGTCTTAGACAACATGCAATGGCATTGTTGCTCTTTGCACTGTGCACAATGCAACACTAGCAACAAAGGGAGGTGAGTTTCTTCTGGATATAAAGACAGTTTACTGGCTCTGTTAGAGACACTGTGATATATATTAACAAATAACGCAGCTGCCTCATACTCTTTTCTGCTTGCCTGTATTTCTTCACCCTTTTGTTAATTTTGCATATACATTTAAATACATGTATCATTGATATCAACACAAATGCAGTCATTATTACAAATGAGTACTCTTCCTCATCCTCCTGTTCACTCTGCTAAGACACCACCACTCGCTTAAATTAACCAGAGTATTTCTAGTAGGTGAGAACACATCTGACACAGACGATCTCCTGTGTGCTGCATGTGTAAAAACAGCTTTCAACAACACTTTCGAGTCTCAAACACCCCCTGTAGGCTTCGAAGCTGGCTGTAAAATGCTTCAACACAAGTTCTCTTTCAATAAAATCAAGTATTTTAGCAGAATTTTTCCTGTTTAAGATCTGTTGTGAATATGTCTCAAATGATTGCTTTTGCAGAATGAGAACAGAAATTCACAACCACACAACAAGAAGGATTGAGTATCATAGTACGCACCATTTTATTTGTAAGCGTTAGTTTGTTTTTGGTGACTAACACCAACAATATACTTGAGCATATATATCCCTGCAGACATGTGCAGACACAAAAAGCTTGTCCTAAACAGAGACAGACATGTCTGCTGTGAACGTAAGCATGTCCTGGCTAGTGTCCTGGAAGCAGCCTGAGGAGAGCCAGGGGACTGAATGAGATCTTTTGAGTCCTGGCTAGTGAAGGGCAGGTCCATTGTTAAGGACAGCTGGGCCTCTTGTTTCTTGCTTTCTCTCTGGGGGCAATGGGCACCAATATGAGGAGATTGGGTTTCTACCCAACATTCCCTCCCAGCCCCCCACGCATCTGTAGCAGCAGTGACTGTGGCTGTCTGGCCTTCTCTCTCAGACCACTTCTGTTGCTCTTAAGTCTGGGAATGAGAGGAATGCATGTGGCCAGCATCTTTATTTTACGAGCAAATTTATAATATATTTGGTACAAATACAAAAATTTCTGAAGTATAGGATTTGCAATAAACAAGTTTGCACTTTTAGCCATAAATTAGGCTAATTCTATTGCATTTAATTTTTTTTTTGCAGGAATATAGCCCCTGTGTATATAACACTAAGGAACGACTGTTAAATATTCCTGGGAGTTAAGCTACTCAGCTCTTTTGTGGCATCATTCCTAAATGGCTTCTCAAACAACACCCACAGCTCTGAGCTCATTCTTGTCGCCACATCTCTTCCTTCTGGATCTCCATCCCCCATTCCTCCACCCCTCTCCTTTTTCCCACACTCTCCTCCTTCCTTCCCTGCCCGAGGGAGCGCTGTGATTGGGTGAATAGAGCTTCTCTCTGTGGAGTGTACTACTTCTGTCACTATCCTTGTGGCAGGAGAGTGGAATGAAATAAAGTCCCAAACTGGGCTATTAGAGGCTATTTTCATCCCTGCACGTCTGTTTCTGTGGGCTCATGCTCCAAATATAGATCTGGCACCAGTGACGCTAATGAAACACGTCCCCCTTTTCGCTGGTTTAAATCTACTTATGTAATCTCTCCCTCGCATCAACAGAAGCTGGCCATACCTTACCATCTGGGCCTGATCCTGCAGTTATCTCCTCCTCTCATAACCATCTTAAGTCATGCCTGTCCCTCTTTTTTTTTTTTTTCCTGGAGGTCAGGTGCATTAAGCAGAAAAGTGGGAACACAGGAGTAGTAACAACATGTTTCCATTTGAATGCGGAGCAAAAATTCAAAAAAAAAAGCATGCTGGGTGTGACCTACAAGTCCCAGCCAGTATCCTGTCATTCCAGTGCACAATGCAAGGGAGGGAGGTGACAAATCCCTAAGCCACTTTGTGTCAGAGGCAGACACAAATAGAGTGGCATTCCATGTGACAGATGCTGCACACACAGGGCCGTGTTAAAAATCAGTGACAGTTCAGTTCACCTGGTGTTCTCCGCTTTGTTTCCCTAAAAAATAAATAAGTCAAATAAATAAATAAATAAATAAATAAAAATGTCGGGAAACCAAAAGTTTGCATGCAGTGGGATTCGTCAGTAAGCAGCGTTTGTCTCCGACACCCTGAAGACACAACCATGCAGGATTTGTTTGTGTGACCTGTTTTAAAAGCACTTTGGTATTTGATGAAAAAATAAATTCAGTGAGCATTCTCAATGGGTGAGCAGGGTTTCTGGAGTAAAAGATTTAAGGAAAAGCAACATTCTTTCCACATGGGGGGGGCATTTATGTTTCTAATACATGCTGAGATGTTTCATTTTTGGGCTGAATCACAACTACAGTGTTTAAGCGACATGTCTCAGTAATGGTGCAAGAATTTATAACAAATATTGGGTGATTTATTTAGAGCAGCTCTAGTCTTTTTACAGCTACATGTGAGTGCGCGTGGCAGCATTCCCCTCTCTCTCCTGTGCATGTTTGCTGAATAGAGGTACTATGCGTCAGTGGAGCAGCTGGTGACTGGGAGGAAGAACTTAACCAGGCCTCCTTTGTGGATCAGCTGTCTCTGGCTGAGCTTTGTCATTCCAAATTGGGTCCCTTACATCCAGAGCCTGGGGAGGTTTTGACATGTAAATGGAGGACTGAGAGCTCCAAAGCCCCACGATTATTCACTAAAATGCTACAGGGGCCAAAAAAAATGTTCTCTGAGATGCACTGCTGGGGGGAGGACACACACACACATACACACACACAGCATCACTGCAGACTGAAGTGTGCCTCCAAGTCTGGAATTATGTTAATGACCGAGCTTCCGTCTGGACACCGAACAGTCTCCACCCTAATAGAATTATTTATGGATGATCAGGGCTGACGTCATGTGGGCACTTTAGGACGCATGTAAACATTGTTCAACCCTTTTTGGACACTGTGTGCAATAATGGGTTACACACATGCTCAAATTCATAAAAAAAAAAAAAAAAAAATTAAAAACTGGAGAAAAAATATTTTATTTATCTGTTTAAAAAAAGTGAAACATGGAGAATGTGAGGTTTCAGTTATGCCTCGCCTTTTTTTTATGCGAATGTGTAACTTTTAACATGTATTTTCCATCACCTAGCATTTAGTTTTCTGTGTGTCATGTCACTGTTTTGACCAATGCCCAACTGCTCACTCGTGCACTAAAAGCGGACTGCTAATCATTTCATAACCACTAGTTTCACTAGTATGAACAATTTTCTGGAAATAACAGAGAGAATCTGTAATTTAATTGGGCAAAGTCAGTGACAAAAATGTCAGTGTATGTTTGGATTATATATTTTTAGGTGTATGTCTGCTACTGATGGAAATTATGCAACGTACAGATCTCTACTGCGTGACTGATAAACTTATGTGATCAGTGGATCCATCCTATCCTACTTCCCTGTTTATATTCTTGTTGTTGTTTAAGAAATTATTTCTATGACTGTTTAAAAGATAATTCTGTACATGCACTATATGTCGTGTTATTAATCATCTTGATATGTAAAAAGTATTATGGTGTCACTCAGTGTTTTCACAGTGAAAATGGCATACTGAATACCAATCAACCAACCAAAAATTACAGATGTCAACTTCAACTTTTCCTGTATATATATGACACCATTTAACAAACATGACATGGGGACCTGTTGCCATGAAAATAAATGGTGAATATATGGAAATATGGAAAGCCGTTTTAAACAAGCCCAACCTTTGATCATTTCAGTAGCCCTTTAAAATGAAGCTTATGGCCAAGCAGCAACGCCCCAGTGAGCTGGTGTTCGTCACGTCTGTGTGCCACATGTGTGCTTTGCTATAAAACACTTCCAACTCCCTCACTCGCAGGAGAAATTGCCCATATGTGGTTAAATAGTTACAATGAGAGCAAACAAACAAGAATAACTTGGCACATTTGGACAGGCTCCAAAGCTGCAAACATCATTGCACTAACACAAACAAAATACTCCATGGCCTCAATAATGCACAGCATCACACATCTGGAGTGTGTGCCTTTCTCGTATTTGTAAGAGAGGAGAAAACCAACAGCAGAGAGCTGCTGAGCAGCAGTAGCAGTAGGCACACAGGAAGTGAAATTTGCTCAACATACTGTAGCCTGCAGCAGTTTGAGGGATAATTGCTGACACTCCTAGCTTTGCCAGATAGCCATTCCATGCTGCAGTGGTCAGGAAAACCCTATGTTACTGACAGCTGTCTGAAGCACGACACACGGAAAGGACATGACACAAAGCATGTAAACATAAATCTACCAATGTCCCCCTTACTGCCCACACAGCTTATTATAGGAGGATGCTGGCAGCATAATAAACCAGGAATTGCTGCCTGCTGTGGCAGAGTGCTTCTTTCCAGGCTGCCCTACTTTTTGCTTGTAGTTGTTGACTTGGTTTATTTGTTCTGAATGGCCAGTTATTGCTTTTTTTTTTCTTTGCTTTTGCTGTTTATGAGGAAATTGAGTGGCTCCAAAATTGGGGGCAGAGGGTACGCATCTCTGAATAGTTTCCATCAATGGTATCAGGGTTGTGATGTCAGGGCCTCTGTAAACCAGTTAACATTTATTACACCCACAGAGAAACACTGTGATAATGAGCATTAATTAAAAGAAAAGAACAAACAGGGTTAGTTGTCTAATGTGTTTGCATGGCGTAAAGCGCTGTGTACATTTATGACAAACACACAGTGGCTGATCTGATGTGTCTTTGCAGTACAGTGACGCAGTCAGAGAGAGAGAGGGAGAGAGAGGGAAGGCAGTGGAGTGGTGGAGTAGGGGGGTAAGGAGATGAACAGAGCAGCAGATAATGACCTCAGCTTCCATCTGCTGGGCACCACGGGGCGGAGACACCTTCAACCTGCCACCACTCGGTCGCCACGGCAATCTGCCGCTCCCCATCGTCCTGGTGACATCTGCTTTTGGGTGACTGAAAGATGAATGCAGCACCAGCCGCATGGGCACAAAACAGACGTCATATAGACCACTAGACACACACACACACACACACACCCACACACACACACACACACAGAGTAACACTGCAGCACAGATGGCCAGAGACACACTACTGTAGAGATTACAATCCACACATTCTCCACTGCCTCTAACCTCTTAGCAGAGTGGATCTAATGTAATGACAGGTTTGTGTTAGTGCATTGCAGTTTTGGGTCCTTTCCTAAAGAGTTGGCATTGGCAGCCACAGGCTTGCACTCTATAAGCCTTGTCATAGTGCAGTTTGTTTAAGCTATGTAATTCCCCATAATCTCTTTTTACACCTGTTCACACACATGACACAAGCTCTCACCTGTTTAAGAAATGAGACTTGTGTTTATGCCTGTTTGAGTTCATAATACCAATTTGTTTGTTTTTTCAGAGCATGGGGAATAAATGTTGTTGTTGACTAGTACTCTGTATCTATGGCGATATCGTTTTGCTTGACTAGAGTCCCCAGCCACAGCTGTCACGGTTATTTAGTGCCTCTGCGGTAACCTTGGAAACACCCATCTTCCATACAAGTATTTGCGCAAAGTGAGATCTTGATAAACAGGTGAAGAGCTGGGAATATAATGATTACACACAAGGCAGAGGGGAACAAAGTAACACAACCACCTTATGCGCTGGGTTCACTTTGAGGAGAAGGGCAGCTGGAGGGAGGACAGAAAGAGGGACAGCGAGAGAGGAAATTAAGGGGTGGGGCGGCAGGGACAGAGGAACAGCGAAGCAGAGGAGGCAAAGGAAAAAGAGGGGAATTCAGGTCAGTGATGTGGATCATGCGTGCTGGATCGAGCATGTCGAGCCACCTCTGGTTAGGAAAGAGGAAGAAATGGTGGGTGACTAAGGGCAGTTGAGTGATAGATGAACACGACGGAGGAGAAGCAGACTGAATTTATGATCAATTCTAATTAGCTTACATAATTTCTAAAGGGCATGATTAAAACTTGGTGGCTTCATATCTTGAGATAAATAGTTCAATTTGAAGGAAATGCTTAAAGGTTATGCCAGGCCAGAAAATATTTAACTATGCACAGCTGGATGTATGTGATCCAAAACATCAAGGGGGCTTTTTGAAATCAAGAAAGTAAAGCTGTGAAGTGGCATTTGCAGCACAGCAAAGTTAAATCCTATTGGAGATGTAGAAAAGCTCTAATTGTTAGCTAAAACAGGCCCAAGTTTTTGGGTTGATTTTCAGTTTTTTTTTTTTTAAAATACCAGCCAAGCATGAATTATAATTCCCAGAAGGACTCTATGTTTCCTGTAGCTCAGCACAGTAAAGAGTCCAGAATAGCCTTTTTATAGTTGTTAGAACAATGGAACATCTCCCAGGCCAGTGTCAGAGGCGTCAACGTGCGAAAGTGTGTCGGCCCTTAGTGTTTACTGGGTCAAAAACTATTTGGGTCAACCTGGGCATGTTGATTTATGTTTTCGTCTGATCTAACTTGAAGAGTCAGAGTTTGCAACAACAACAACAACAAAAAAACAATGAGTTAGCATTTGGTAAATAGGAAGTTATTAAGTAATAACATATTACACAAAATTATACTAAATTAAGTTTCAACCCACATTTGACGAATCCCACCCACCTGTTATTTGAAGGGCCATTTCATCACTTTTCAACCTGAATTTTGTTTTGAATAAGAGAGTGGATTTGTTAAAAACTTGTTATATAAATTTCACCAGAGGTCTTTTCTTCTTCTCTGTGCCGTAAACTCTGCTGTTCCTGCAGTTTTGACAGGCCTTGCAGGCAGGTGGTTTGAACTGGGCTTTTTATTCCTCCTCTGAGAAAAGCTTTAAGGCTTTTTTGTCAGAAAAACTGAGGAGTCTCTATTCAGCCAGGCTTATCAACCCATCTACTACTACGACAAACAACAAATTGTTACGTAACTTGTCATAAATAAACAGTTTTAGGTTTTGTAAACACGTAGTCTACTCAGAAGTCAACTGCTCTATTTTCTTAGTAGTATCTTTCAGTTTATCTTTGGACCAGCTGGTGTCTGGCTTTACACACAGTAAAGATCTGTGTGAGTACAGATCTGTATGAGCCAGTGGGGATCTTGAAATCTTCTCTCAGCTGACAGAAACCACAACTCGCAGCCCTACAAGATCAATTGTCCTGGCCAATAAGTGTTTCTGAAATTCTGTCTGGTTGTGAAAGGCAATGCAAAATGTAGCGTCCATTATCTTAGCTATTTTTCATAGCTGCTTGTAGCTAGTGGGATAGATGCAATTAGCATTTTTAGCTGCGCAGAAACATATCCACAGTTTTAGAGAATCCATATATTAACGTAGACGGAAACAACAAAAGCAGCAAACAATAAATCAAGAGGAGCAAAAGAAACGAAAGAAAACAGGGTAACAGAAAGAGGGAACCAAGAAAACAAGGAAACCAAACAATGAAACAAAGACGGTAAACAGAAGAAATACAATAAATGACGTCAACAAGGACACAGAGAAACAAAAGAAGGAAACAAGGTAGTAAAAGAAGGAACAAAAGAAAGAAAAAAAGGACACCAAGATACAAAGAGAGGAAGTGAGAAAAAAAAAAGATGTAGACAGGTAAAAGAAAGCAGCAAACAACAGAATAAAAAAGAAAGAAAAGAGGGAAAAAAGGGAAAAAAAGAAATAAAACAAGACGATTGTCCCGTACGGGAAAAAAAATGATACTCTTACTTCCAGAAACTGTCAGCTCTACTGACCATGACTGTGTTGTTCTATATTATTAAAAGTTTACTATGTATTTAGGAAAATGTTTTGGCAGAAATGGAGTATAGTTTCCATAATAATATATTTATAAGTGTGTCATCTGGAAACGAGAGTTTTGGTGTTTTCATAGCTTATGTTGAGTCCTCCACATCTACAAAGGGAGCAGGTCCTCTTCATCCGAGTCCACAAAGTTGCACTGCCATGTTTCTACAGTTAACCTGACGCACCAGATGGTCTGTCACACAGAACCATCTGGGAAGTTGTCCTTGGAAACTGTTTGGAAAAGGGCAGGCACTTTCAAAAAACACTGGGCAGGTGATTGGACAAATTGTTTGTCTATCACAGGGTGACATCAGCCAATCAGATCAATGAACTATAATACATTGTAGGAGAGCCCTTCCAGTAGAGTCAGTTAGTGAAAAAAACTGCCAAAGCCAGTCAGAAGAAAAGTGAAAACATCTTTACTAGCAAGAAAAAAGTCTTCAGTGCTGTTCTTTACCCTTCCTTTAATGACAGCATACCTTCCACTTCTCATGTAAGTGATGCTATAGCAGTGTCTGTGCTACACTCAAGGAGTTTGTCATACCTACATCACGCCCAGTGGTTCAAACCACTGGGTTTCTGACACAGGTGCATAGTTTAAAGCCTGAGTAGCTGGATTTGCAAGATCACATGATCACGTGATCTTGCAAATCCAGCTGCTTTGCGAGATAATTCCACAGGAGCCTGGAGTGGACACACCAAACACTGATTCCTGAGAGGGTTTTTCAGTGGTCATCTTAGGTTCTCCTTTAGCTAGGGGTACTCAGTTCAACTACACAATGAGACCTGGACGTTGTTGTCATCTATCATTATATCTCTGTTTAAATTAAAATGGAAGGTGGCCTTTTCCTTGGCGGCCATTGGCTTTTATGGCTTTATGTGACACTGCACTGAGTATCACAGCGGCAACTTGGCGAGGAATGCCATCCACTGGGCCCTGTTGAACTTCAGAGAGGGGAGATTCAATTCAATTTCAGAAAATGAAAAAGTCAATTACTGAAGATTTAAAAGGTAATTAAATAACAAATGTACTAATTTACCTTCCTGGATGGCTTGTTTTTGTTTGTACCAACGGAAATGTTGAACTGCAACTGGCTTGCAGATAATTTACCAGTCTGTTTGTGGCTCCACAGACTCTGCAAATTTAACATCATACTATGAAGATTCCACTCGCTACCCCCAGCCAAGTGTAGAGGCTCAGTGCACACACACACACACACACACACACACACCTACAAACACACACACACACAAACACACATACACCTCATTTAAACAAATGTAGCCACAAAAAAAATCACATGTTCCCCTCTACACATGTGAGCACATACTCACACATGTATCCATTCTGACTTACATGTGCGCACACACACACACACACACATAAACATGCACACAATCCCTGCTGTGCCTGTAAAATCAACGTAGTTCTCAAAAATTCCACTAACACCTCCCACCCCATGTGGACACACATATACACACACACACATACTCCTGTGAACCCACACAATTAATGTGAAATCACATCCATCCTCCACCCCTCTGCCCCTCCCCTGTTCTCCATTACAAATAGCTGAGGATTGCATTCTCTCCCTCTGGCCTTGCCTGATGTTGTTTTTACATGTCTTGTTGTGTGCAATACTCTCCCTTATGTAAGACAAAATTACCCAACATGAGTGCTATTCTCAGCGGGAGTGATTGCACTGGTGCATTCCAAACTCAATGAGAGATGGAGGGAAATTGAGAGAGAGGTGAAAGAGAGATAATCTTTCCTTAATGATTATTTTTATGGCAGCCATGCTTCACTAGATTGTCTGCATTGAAGATGGAGGGAAAGAAGGGGAGAGGAAAGTATTCTGCAAAAGTCATGAGTCAGATTCAAACTCATAAGCACCTGCTGAGCTACCACAATGCCTCCGAGTCAACAATCTTAAGTGGATTATCTTTTTGCAGAGTTAACCCCCACCTCAGCATGAGTGCTGAGGATGCCTTGATAAACATTGACCAAGAGATAAAGAAGTAGTGTGTATAGTTAAGATCTTGTTTACCCTGTGAGGAGTCACAGGAGGCTGGAATCAAGTCCAGCTTAAATTGGATGGAAGAGAATAAAATATTGTGAACAGCTACTCTTACTAGTGCACACTGTAAAAAAAAAAAAAGCACACCCAACATATATAGTGCATGGAAAAGGATTTTCCACAGAGACACAAAGGAACTAGAAATTTTAGTCAATCGCTTTTTGTCCCTGATGCTTCATGCACTGCGAACAAAAACGGACACATTCAGTCTTTGCGCCTGGAATGCACCCATACAAGTCTCATGGTGGGCCTTGATGAACCTTTCAGTCTCTGCAGCAAGTCGGCATTACATCACAAGGCTTGTTACTGAACAGTTCACAATCCACAAGGACTAAACAACATTGGTTCTGGCTGGGTCATGTTCCTGCATTTTTTCCTACATGTGATCCAAAGTGATATGTCCTCCAATCAAGTCACCCATTGTCCCTTGCCCTTCGACACAAAGACTTTTCACAGATGAAGCAGAGGGCTGAGATGCGGACAAATCCTCTTTTGATAAGGAAACCAAAGTAGGACGCTTCTTTGTATAATTCTGTAGCTTGTTTGTGGACATAATGCAGTGGCGAATGCACATGAGGTATGAGACAGGAACAGAGACAGAGTCATCTTGCTAATGACAGGTTCCTGTTGGAAAAATACCACATATGTGAAATTGGCAATAATGCATGTTTATAGGATACCCACTAGCAGGGTAAACATGAAAGCAATGAGAGAGTACTTGTGAAAATAAAAAAGTTGACTGACAACTACATTTAACCATACTGACAAATCAATAATCGAATATGGGGAATTCTAGAATTGATTAAAACAAAATTTAAAAATGCACAATGGGTCTAACAACTTTGTGAAATGTAAATGTAACAGCTACAGTCCAATATTTCCTGTTGGAGTTGTTGTAGATCCCGTAAAGGGTAAGTAAATATAGGAATAAAAGTCTGTAGGTTGCTGGAAGCACAACTTGAAATTAATTTCATTTTCGTTTATCGTTTGTTTGATGTAAAAAAAACCCCCAAAAAACAGGCAGTTTTCTAACACTGCGACAACTGTTTTAGCTGATAATATGTTTGCCTTGTCTAATCAGCTTGTGCCACAGCCCTCAAGTGGCAAGAATACAATTGATGTAGGTTTGAATAAAAAAGTGTAATTTTACATTTGCATGTTTGAGGGACAAATGAAGAAGGGAATGATCTAAAAAAACAGTGATATATCTGAGATATCTGAGGTATCAGCAGCCATCTTGCTCATGTCCCATGCCTATAAAGGACGCTGCCACTGGTTTAAGCAAGGAGAACAGTCCTCAATGTATGAAGCATTTGAAATAATTGAATAACTGATGTGGTGATAAAAGGGCTACTTGTTCACCCTGGCCTAGCATCTGACTGGAGAATGACATGTGGTTCAGACGTGCTATTTCACATGGTCACAAGGCATCAGGGTGCATCTCTTCCCTATCTTTGGTGTGATTTGTTTTCAGACTGGGTACTCATTGCCCGGAGTCCTCTGAATACATTTATTTTGAGGAAAAACAATGAATTGATCACTATTTAAAGATATAAATGAGGGAAAAAAATCTCTCCCTGTGTTTTCTTTATTCTGAAACTTTGAATACACTCTTGAATCAAATCATGTTCTTTTGCACTATGAGTGAAGGAAGGGTCACGCTGTTGTGAACAGTTCGGTATTCAAATGTAGCCTTCAAAAGAAGCAGACCCTGAACTGAGACATGACTGTGTGTGTCATCTTTGCATGACTTCCTGTTTTCATTTCAAACCTTCTTTGTGCCTTTTTTGGTCTGAACAGAAAATCAAGCAGTGTTTTAATTACAAAAACAGCAGAAATTCTCTCTGTTGGTCCACATTTTGGCGTGTCGACCTCAATATTTCACCATCAAAAACTCTTTCCACAAAATATAAAGCAGCCCAGGTCAAAGGCCACAACCCCGAGTACTCAGCTCGTTTGCACATATTTATAATGGAATATACAGCTTGATGAAAGAGCACCTATGATCTTTCCCTCAATCTCTTATTGAGCAGACATGTCCTCTTGACAGGGTGCTCAGTGTAGAGAAAAAGAGGAGTGCATGCTATTAAATTAATCAATCCTTCTCCATTCCCCCCTCTCCTCTTAAGCAGACAAGATCTCTCTTGAAGGGGGAGTCTGCAGCAGTGGGGCAGAAATAAAACCCCCAAAACACTGTCATCTGTTTTCATGGAGGTGGCAGAGGCCCAGCCCCTTGCTGTGCTTTGGCTAGGTACAAGAAGACAGACATAGTGTGAGATGAGGGTTAGGAGGAGAAGGGGGTTGTTAGTTAGAGGAGAGAGGAAGGATAGAATAAATAGAGGCAAAGGTGAAGGAGGTTGGATGTCAAGGGGAGCAAGAAGAGAAGAAATAGACATGAGAGAGCAGGAGGCCACATGCTAAGAGTTGGGTTGGGATAATAGCCGAGGATCATGGGATATGCTGGCCTCCATACGTGCACAAAGGCAGTGCACAGATGACAGTGCAGTGGCATACCGGGCGCTGATCCAGAGTCTCTTCCCCCATGGGAAGAGGCTCTCTTTCACTCTATCCGAGTGTCTCTCTACTCCTCTCTCTCACAAAATCACTCAATTTCTATTTCTCTCCATTCCTCTCCCTCTCATCTCTCCATTGTCATCCTTGGTCTCATGTTATCCAATAAACTCTTTCCCTCAATGCCTGTCCTCACTGGTGCTCATAATCAAATTAGATTTGCTTCAAGTAGCAGGAGGAAAGACTAACTCCCAGTGCAGACACCAAACAGACAACGCCCTTCAACTGACATTTGTTTTCTCAATAACTCGTGGCTTAGGCAATGAGAGGAGAATAGTACATGTCACACTTAGGCTCCCACGCAGGCACAAGCAGAGGCACACACAAACACACAAAGTGTAAACAGTCTTAACTAGGTTTAAGGCAATGACAACAAACTCCAAAGTGTGGGTTTCCCCAGTGGTCTATGAGTTGGGTTTCTCAGCAGAACTATTGTCTCACTTCTGTTTACAGCCACACCTGACCTTGTTATCACATGTGTGTCACTGTAACTGTCAGTGAATATGTATGGGAGCGTGTGTGTGTGTGTGTGTGTGTGTGTGTGTGTGTGTGAAAGGGGGGAACTGAAATATCTGTGAAAAGTCATTGGTTGAAGTGATGGCTCATAAAAAACAATTGAAGTACATCATCATGATGAGTAAAAGTGGCTTCCTTGTAGGAACTGAATAAGTAATTTTTTAATCTGTTGATCAGCAAAAATGAACTGAAAACAACTTTAATAACCAGTGAATTCTTAAATAACGGCTTATTTTTTTGTTTTTTTAAAAAAAGGTAAGGATTACTCGCTTTCATTTGTTATATTTTATATAATTTAAATTTGATGTCTTAGGGCTTTAGATTGTTGGTTGAACCAAAATGGGAATTCTGGGAATCTGTGCTGGTCATTTAACTATTTCCTGACATATCATAGGCTAAACATTCATGTGATCAGATAAACTAACAGATTAGTTTAAAATTTTGACGATGATTGCCTGTAGCTCTGAACACCACTTAGCAAACTGCCTCTTATGACTTGATCAAGAGAAAGCCTTTGTATTCTCTCAGTCACCTGGTTAAAATGGTTAAGTACGTCTTTTAGCTCTGCAACAGTACTGCTCTGATCCTCATTATCCATGCTACCCACATGCCACCACAGCCACTGTTGATCCAGCCCACCAAGCACATGAGCAGCCATAATGGCACTAATTGCCCAGGAGCTCCCTTTTTCTCTGAGTGGTTGTGTACTGCATTGAAGCTTAAGAGCCGTCTGTGAGTTCCTCTTATATTGATCCATCTTTCACATTCCAAAACTACAAAAGGACGAGGAAAAACACCACTCCCATTCATAAATAATGTGTTGCAGGGGATATGGGCTACTGTTTCTTTGTGTGTCTGTTTGAGAAGGGAGTTGGACATCTCTCCCCCACTGGAGGTCTGGGAGAGTAAAGAAGCCCGTGACATCTGACCCTAGTGCAGTTTAAATTCCCAGGGAGTAGGTGAAGACAACGCTGCCAATACAAACTGATATTTTAATTTGATCTAATGTTTCAATTCTTTTTTAGCTCGTGGAAATTTCAGTTTGCAATCAATCATTTTTATGAACTATTTAGTTTCATCTTATACCATCACAGTATATACAGTGATTTCATTTAACAGACAATGGTACAGGCTTCAAGATACTGTTTCCAAAACGTCATATAAAGAGTACGGGTGAAATCTAAGTCAGAAGGCCAAGATGTTATTTTTATTTGAGTTATTTACGAGAACTCATTCACATTCGCTCCAGGAAACATTAGTCAGCAGTCTTTTTTTCTGCTTGTGCTGCTGGTTATCAGCATCAGTTACTATAGACTGAACAAGATAATAAGCCTTCTCAGCTTTTGTTTGTTAAAGGAAACAAATGAGGTAATGGGGTCATGACAAAGTTATTGAATCGTTCTACATTTTGTAAAAACAATGCTTATTTCGTTAGGGTAAGATAAGTAGATCAATACTACTCTCCCAAGACGCAAAAAAAGTTTAATTCTCTAAATGTCAAACTATCTATTCATTAGTGAGAATTCCAAACCAAATTGAAATAAGCTTTAATAAACATGTCACTTTGTGTTTTCACCTTGCTGTCACTGGCACAACTGTCAGTGTGACAAACCTGCAATTCTGCTATTTTAATGCTTATATCCCCTTTAATAGTAGCAAACTCAATCAGTTTTGAATGAGCTTCAGTTGATTTAAGGGGACAGATGAGGTCAGGTCTGTTTTTCCATTTGAAAGACTCATGGGCTTAAGGTAATTTGAGTTAAGTTCCATTCAATCTCTCCAGACTCAGTTGCTTTAATGATCTTTGGAGAGGGTAAAAAAAGTGTTTTGTAGGCAGTCATTAACAAACAAGGATTAGTTGTCACAGCTGACTTTGGCAGCAGACAAACATATGACCAAAACACATTGCAGAACATGGCATTGCATGAGACTATCACATAATCTGCATCAAAAACAAGAACATATGCTCAGTGGGCAATGTGCACAACCATCCACAGATGTGTTTTCCAAAAAAGTGTATTCAGGGATGTGGAATTACCTTTGAATTGCCCTCTCTGTTATTTTAAGATTGCAGAGAGATAAAGGAAGCACAGTACCTCTTCATGCAGGAGGTTAATGTGTGTCTGTGCTCACTTGTCAGATGTAATTGAAGGGAACAGCTTATGAAAATGAGGTGGCAGGGATGAGGTCTTTAATTAGATCAAGATCATGGATGGAAATGAATTAGAATCACCACTCTCATTACCCACAGCAAAACTGGATCAGCATGACAGTGAATACATGAAGAAAAACTTTAATATCTTTGAGACAGTGGCTGTATAAATTGGTTTTAAGGGAGGAAAGTTGTAATTGTAGTGCCTCACTTCACCAAAACCAGAATCTGCAAAGAAAAATTTACTTACTAGTCTTGATCTCTTGGTTACTATATCCAATACCTTATTTACTTCCATAAATAACTGGGTTCATATATGTGAATAACCTTGTGCATGGATTAAGCTCATTATAGACTAAATAATGCAATATAGAACTCAGATGCCATCTAGTGGTGAAACTACTGTTTGGAAAAAATGTGGAGAAGATCACTGCAGGTGACTGGTTTATAATTAAAAACTTAAATAATATATTTTTAAATAATCCATACGTAAATATTTAGGTTTACATTTAAATTCATAACTGAATTTGCAATGACCTTGGCATACATCACCCACTCCAATACATGTGACGTTATACAATGAAAATAGAAGTATTTAGAATTTTTTAGCCCAGAGTTATGCTCGTCAGGACGGTGTCTCATGCACCGAATCCTGAATTCT
>JAQNCA010000030.1:7534249-7545056 GCA_029783725.1 Acanthurus tractus
AATAGAAGTATTTAGAATTTTTTAGCCCAGAGTTATGCTCGTCAGGACGGTGTCTCATGCACCGAATCCTGAATTCTTCCACGTGATTGGTGGATGAACGGGGGCGGTCGACATTGATTTGCCTGACAGACCTAGAGGAGGGCTTACTGTTCCGGGCGCGCACTGTAACTGGAGGAAACAAACTGTTCCAAGAAGGAATGGATAGTCGTCCGCACGTGCTCTCAGCGGCGGTCCAAACGTTGAGCCTGATGCTGCAGAAAGACAAGTAACTTTTAGTAAGTTAATTAGTTAGTTAGTTAGCTAGTTAGTTAGTGAATTTACAAGAGTTATTTAGATTCAACAGTACTCGCTAACACTGCCGCTGTCATAAGGTAAGTTCGAGGGATTTTAATACAATCAATATGTGCTGGAGAGATTACTAATATTGTCTTTGATGACTGACAACATTACGCTATTGCGGTTGAGTTAGCTAATTAAAGCTAATTGTTTGTCATTCCGTGACTTAGCCGTGTAAGCCATTGTGTAAGTGCATGCACTCGTTGACACTGTCAGTTTTAAAAACAACGATAAGTTGATATCCGGCATCCAAAACTGGTTGTGGTAAAACAGTTTGAGGAACGATATGCCCTGCTGGGTCATACTTCCTAACCGCTCCTCTATGACAGCTTTGTATGATAATGCATTCATTGCTCCATAACTGACAGTCAAGTAATTATGTCACGGTAGTTGACTTAAGTTAGTTAAGGCAGAAAGCTCACAGAGCTCCTCCTTTATATTTGCGCGCTTATTCTGTTTTTGGAATTTCCCGCCTATGATTTTATTACTTAAGGTGTGTAACTAGGTTAATCCTCCACTGATGGTCAGTATGAGCAGTTTATGTTGTTTAATGTGGCATACAGCTCATTTTGTTGGATTTCTTTGTGAAAGTCGTCCTGCATTAACTGTATGGACAGAACTTCAGATGTAAATAAACGGGTAGCCCCATGTCTAGCTTTCAAAACAAACAGTTTACCAGCGCCAAAAAACTTTTGAATGGTTTCCAATGCTTATACACACGAGCAACGTAATAGTACGTATTAAGTATTACGCATTACCCTCCCGTCCAAAAGATCCATTATTTATCGGGCTCTACGCACATCTATGCATTGCATCAGCTCTTCATCTCACATCTGGTTGAACAGGCTGGGTGGAGCCATCCTGTAAAGTGTGATTTTTTTTTGTGTGTTTTTCTTTTTTGTTTGACTGTATGCCTATGTACTTGTTTTTCATTTAGTCTGCACCTGCCATTATGAAGTACATCCTGGTTACTGGTGGTGTCATATCTGGTATTGGTAAGGGCATCATTGCCAGCAGTGTGGGAACACTCCTCAAGTCCTGCGGCCTACACGTCACAGCTATCAAAATCGATCCATATATTAATATTGATGCTGGTACCTTTTCACCTTATGAACATGGTGAGTAATGGAGTGCACCAATCAGGTTTAGTTTTATTGCATTTGATGTATCACCTGCTGTTTTATTTATGGTTGGGTGGTTGTGTGGTTGGGTCCTCTTATTATTTAATAAGATGTTATGTGGCAGCAAGTGGCTTTTTAGTTGGACAGACTACCCCTGAGTGTATGATACTGTAATAAATTTTTCTATACAATAGATGTTGTTGTGTCAGTAAGCAAAGAGCTAAAAATCTGCCGCATTTGGATTTGTTGCTTCCCTCACCCTATGATAAATGAATGCAATGTCTGCTGTGTAGGTGAAGTGTTTGTACTCGACGATGGTGGTGAGGTGGATTTGGACTTGGGGAACTATGAGAGATTCCTGGACATCCGTCTTACCAAAGATAACAACCTCACCACTGGAAAGATCTACCAGTCAGTTATCAACAAGGAGAGAATGGGAGACTATCTGGGCAAGACTGTACAGGGTCAGTAAGTGCAGCTGCTTCAAAACATGGAAGTCCCCATCCAACTTTCACTTTGACGGGTACATGTTGTTTTGGTTGGTTTTATGATGCGTTTCCTCTGTAAATCTGCTTCCAGTGGTACCCCACATTACAGATGCCATTCAAGAGTGGGTGATGAAGCAGGCCAGAATCTCAGTAGATGATGATGGTGTGGAGCCTCAAGTTTGTGTCATAGAGGTAAGTCAGTCTTTTGTACTTGTCTCTGTTGTCATCTAGTTTGAATTTGTGTACACAACCAAAGGCATTCAATGCTCCCACCCATAATTTATGAATAAATCTGTCATACTTGTTAAACATCAAACTGCTCCAGGTACACAATGACACCTTGTTACATTTTAATGTTACTTTGACTTTGTGTATGAGGTTTCCATGCAAAGCAAATTAGTGAATTATCTGAACCAATGCTATGCCACTATCATCTGGGTGTTGTCCGCATACCAAACCAGAAATCTTGGTGTAGTTGTTGATAACTGCAAGGACATATAAAGAACAACGGACATGTCTAAGCAGGGTTAAGAAAAACCTGTTTGCTTACTTATTATGTATGTATCTGTATAGTAGGCTTGACTGTTGTAGTCAATACAAGTCACAGTAACAAAAAGACAGCTACATTTAATCAGACGTTACTGCTAGTCCTCTCTTACACCAGCATAATGGATCATATCACAACAGTTGTCAGCTTTACACTGGCTTCTGGTGTGACATTGATTTTAAAATACTACTGTTTGTCCATAAAAGCACTGAAGGGCTGAGTGCCATAATAGATTTCTGATATGCCACTGTGCTGGAACTTCAGAAAGAGGCAGCATTTAGTTTTTAAGCACCACATATCCTGAACAAACTAGCAGAACACTTGGACACGTGGACTGCTCCAAGTTTTAAATGTTACATTTTTTTCTAAATTTCATTACACGTTATTAAATTCAGCCTTGGACAGTTTTTTTCCTATCTCGTTATGCACTGTGTTTTTTTTTTCTCCCCCTCTTTTGAAAAAATCTTTGTCTTTTTACATGGACTTTTATGTTTCTTGTACATTTTTTCCAAATGTCTTTCTGTCTTACATAAAGCTCTTTAACTGCTTTGTTATTGAAAGCAGCTACACAAATTGCCCTGTCTTGCCTCAAGCAGTCAATGTGGCATACATAAAAAACATTTTCCACAGTGTTATACAGAGCCTGACTGATGTGGACGTGTGTGGCCGATAACTATGTTGAGGGGGAAAAAATTCCAAAAGTGCCACATCGACTGACACTCCTCATTTTTTTTTCTTTTGTATTTACATAAGATGTTGTCAAAACAGGCATTAAAACTTATGTCTGAACTGATGTTGTGTGTAAACAGCTGGGTGGCACAGTGGGTGACATTGAGAGCATGCCTTTCATCGAGGCCTTCAGACAATTTCAGTTCAAAGTAAAGAGGGAGAACTTCTGCAACATCCATGTCAGCCTAATTCCACAGGTACGACACACCCATAAACACATGTCACTTGCTCATTGCCAGGTATCACCAAAAGTGAGGTCATGAATTTGCATGTTAAGCTTTAATTATTTTGATGTGATTTGTTTAATATAAAAAAGAAAAGGCTTTGTTTTATTTTTTATTCTAAATGTGAAAAAGAGGCTGTAGCACAGTTAAAATCTTCACTTGTTTATATTTTTTACTTAATTTAAGGCAAATTTGCTTTTTTGTCTTCAGCCCAACACCACAGGAGAGCAGAAAACCAAGCCGACCCAAAACAGTGTGCGAGAGCTCAGAGGGATGGGTTTGTCTCCAGATTTGGTGAGTTTAAAGATTAAATACAGACTAAATAAAAACAGGCAAGGCAAATAAATCAAGGTTATCCATTTATTAGTCTCATGGTGTACACAAACAGAATAAAATGTGAAATACAATCTAAAATATGATCTAAAGATAGAAATCTTTGAGATTATACGCTGGTCCTGATGAATATTGTGATTAATAAAAAAAAAAAGAAGAATTAACACTTTGCTTTTTTCAGATTATGTGCCGCTGTGTGAAACCTCTAGAAAGGGCTGTCAAGGAGAAGATCTCCATGTTTTGTCATGTGGAGCCCACACAGGTAAAAAAGTTTTTTATTTGTCAACAAAAACAATTTATGTTTTCACCCCTTCATCTTACTCACTATTTTTTCACTGTATGCTAGTGTTAATGAGTGTTAAGTGATATTTGATGTAATCATTATTTGTGTGACTGTGGCTGGTATGTAAATGATGCATCTGTGTGAGCTGCTACATTTAATGTTTAATGTTAACACTGCTCTGCCACTTTATCTGTTTCAAGACCTTAAGCTGAAAGGACATGTTTTATAATATTTCCAGGTCATCTGTGTTCAAGATGTCTCCTCAGTCTACAGAGTGCCCCTGCTGCTGGAGGACCAGGGTGTTGTCAGCTACTTCTGTCAACGGCTAAACCTGCCTCTGGAAATGAGGCCCAGGAAGATGCTCACAAAGTGGAAGGAGATGGCTGACCGGTAAGGATATTACGCTCAGCTGCTAACTTTGCTCAAGTGTTGCAAAGAAATGGATACAAACAGTTTACCTCACAGCTATAGAACTCACATATGCTCACATGAGCACATTTACTCATGCTCTTTTCGTTTTGGGAATTGCGTTCGGTGAAGATTATGTAAAACAAAAGTTCCTCAATTATTGCAGCGTTGTATGGTGGTTAAATTGCTAAAAATGTAATTTTTCTTTGAGGGGCTTTTAAGTTAGGTTTAAATAATGCACAAGGCCAGTATTGTAAATGATCTCCCTCTTGTTTTAGATCTGACCGTCTCCTGGAGCACGTTTCAATAGCCCTTGTGGGGAAATACACAAAGCTAGCCGACTCCTACACCTCCGTTATCAAGGCCTTAGAGCACTCTGCCCTCGCCATTAATCACAAACTGGAGGTCAAGGTATGGAAATATTTTGCAGTTCATGTTCTGTATATTGATTTCTGGATTTAGCATCACTGCTTTGCAGTCTATGACTGATCTTATCCCAAATGATGCAGTTTGTTATTACTACAGTACATAGACTCTGCAGAGCTGGAACCTAGCACTCTTCGAAATGAGCCAGTGAAATATCATCAGGCTTGGCATAAACTCTGCAGTTCCCAGTGAGTATACTAAATCTAGAAAAACAACCTCTCCGCTTAGATAATGTTTGAAATTTACAACTGTGTGTAAAGCTTTACTGCATGGTGGTGCTTTGTTACCATGTATACCACATGATGGCAGTAGAGTGCTGTCGTGCCAAGTTGTTTATGCAACTTTTGAAGTCAATGCACTTGCGTGCTCTGTGGAAATTAACATTGTTATATTGCATGTTTAAGCAAAAGATCATGTCTTTAATGTGCTGTAAAATTTGAGAGTGCTGTAGCTATTTTTATACAGGAAATATACAGGAAATACAATTGGGCTGAGATGAAAAGACAACAAATGCAAAAGAGCAAACATAAATGTATGTTAGATAGTAAACCTAGTTTAGTACTTAGTTTTATGTAATTGAACTCATTTAAATTGATGGCTGTAACAACAGCTGTCTAGCATTTAGGTACAAGCTTTATATCTCCATTATCCTCTTAATTTGAAGACATATAAACGTACTAAAGAATTAATATTAGTATCTCTTGATGCAGAACATAACAAAAAGAAGTATGAGCAGTAGTCCTTGAAGAATTTACCTCTCTGACTGCCACATGAAACATTTTTTTCACAGTGGTTGTCAGAAATGTGGCTGTGTACACAAATGTTCATATTTGCAATGTTTGTGTCAAAATTAATCTGTTGTAAACTGAGGCTGTTTTTTTCCCTCCCTGCCCACAGGGGTGTGTTAGTGCCAGGAGGTTTTGGTGTGAGAGGAACAGAAGGCAAGATACTAGCTATTAACTGGGCCAGGAAACAGAATAAACCATTTCTGGGTGAGGGATTGAAAACTTTTTTGTCTCATATGATCTTTCTTCCCTCTCATATCATGTTGTGAAATTTCATTCTTTTAAGCAAATTTGATGAAGTCTAGACACAAAACATGATCCCTCTCATTTAAAATTCTTGGTGTGCTGCTTCCAACTACCTGACTGTAGATAAAACAACTAAATTAATTTCCACCGTTTCTTCAGGATGTCATTTGCTTCTGATTTTTTTTGTCCTAAAAAAATTTCAGACTTGCACAAAATGTTATATGATTGTAACTCTAAAATTAAAATTAAAATTAATTGCATAAGTCTTCCCATCACTTTACATCGAGTCACTCAGTCATCACTAGTGCAGCTCAGAGTATTTAGAAGTTGCTTATTAAGTTAAATGACCATCCATGCTGTGGGGAACAAGCAGCAAGCACTGGACGGTTTGTCAAGGGTAATTCATTAAAATACAGATAAATCTTGGAGGCAAAAGTTCCAAAGCTCTGCCAGAGAACTGTAACTTAAGATAAAATTTATTTTTCTGCAAAGCACCAACCTGAAATACAAAGCCAGAGCTGCAAAAAAATGAAAAAAAAATGTTAATGCATTTCATAACCACGTAAGAGTGCAGAACTCAAACTAAAGGAGAAAGTTTGGCAGGACTTTCTTTAACAATCTCCATGTAACTTTACATAGTTTGAGCAATTATGTAAAGGCGAATCAGAAAAAAAATATTGTTTTCAACTGTAAAAGTGTGTTACAGACCCACTCCATCCATAAATTCATAGGCGGCTCTCCAAAGTTCAGACCTGAAGGGCATGAATACTTGTGCAATCACTTGCAGAGGGGATCTTGTTAAGGCTTATTTTATTTATGTTACATGGCTCTCATTATGCAAAAATCTTGCTGGTCCTGTTTGTTGCAGGGGTGTGTTTGGGCATGCAGCTGGCAGTGTGCGAGTTTGCCCGCAATGTTCTCGGATGGGAAGGTGAGTATTTGCTCTGTTCAGCTTAGGAAACACTGCTAAGGGAAATTTTATTCCTTTGGTTTCTAATTTAATGATGGAAAAACTTCAACATGTTGGGAGGTTGATTTAAGCTAAGATTAGTTTCTCTTAACTTTTTTAGATGCCAACTCCACAGAATTTAATCCAGAATCCAAACACCCTGTGGTCAGTTATCTTTCTCTGACACATTCATATCACATCATATCAGCAGGGACTTCACTGGAATGGCTTTAACGGTATGTTCTTTTTCAACAGGTGATTGACATGCCAGAGCACAACCCAGGACAGATGGGTGGGACGATGAGATTGGGGAGGAGGCGAACCATTTTCCAATCCAGTCCCAGTATACTGAGTATGTTTCCCCCTTAAAATGATGTTGTACTGATGTAGGTTTGGCTCTGTTTATAGTTTTACCAGTCTGGTGTGATGAGTGCCAGCTTAAACTTGTTTAGATTTTATGCAAATAAGCTGACTAGGCATTTGTCATTATAAGATATTGTTGCAAATTAAAATGAGGTCTACATCAGCAACCTGAGAGCACATCAGACCTATATTGCAACAGTAATAAACAATATGAGAATGTGATTACAAGGTGTGATCGCAAGTTTTATAGACTGTTCTTTTTGCACAAATGGATTACTGTGCAGTAATATGCACGTATCAGGTGCCTCGTCAGCTCTTCAGTTACACATGCTTATGCAGCCAGAAGTACATGTTCATTTTTATACTGTTTCTTAAAATGAAGTTTGTACTCTGACCTTACTGAAGACTGTGGGCTTAATGATCTTTTTCAGCTGTGTTGTGTTTCTCATGACTAATATTTCATTGTTTCAGGAAAACTGTATGGAAATGTGGGACATGTGGATGAGAGGCACAGACACAGATTTGAGGTACATGTTTTTAATCTTTCAGTTTTTGAGCTTTATGTCAAGATTTAATGCTTAAGTAAGTAAGTACAAAAACTTCAAAACCTTGATAAATCATTAATTTTTTTGCTCATTCTAGGTGAACCCTGAGCTTAAGGACCACTTTAATAAAAATGGTCTTCAGTTTGTCGGCCAGGATGTGGAAGGGGAGAGAATGGAGGTTATTGAATTGGAAGGTGAGAGGAAAAAGTTGTCAAATAACAAGATTTTGTGGGCTATTGACTAATAAATGTGCTGTATATCATTTGGCTGTCTTTGAAGTTTATTCTGACCATCTCCTTTTCTTAATCATACTGGTCTGAGTCACCCAAAGTTGTCCTTTGCTTTAATTTGTACAAATGCCACATGTTTTGTACAAGTCACATGCTACCTTTGGTATAAGTAGCTTGCAGTAGAGATCAATATGTTCATACTAAAACAACCTGTCGTTGTTGATCCAGATCATTGTTACTTTGTTGGAGTGCAATACCATCCAGAGTTCACCTCGAGGCCCATCAAACCCTCTCCTCCATACTTTGGTCTCCTGCTGGCTGCTGCAGGAAAACTGCAGGGCTACTTGGCCAAGGGCTGTCGCTTGTCTCCACGGTAAACTGTCACAGCAATGTCTTATTCAAATGTTAACATGAAATTGTTACATTACTTTATAATACTTCTGCAGCACTTTAAGATTCAGTTCTCTCTTTTTTCAGTTTTGCAATAATTAATCAGTAAATTGAAGTTTTATTTTAGTGCTTTATTTTTGATTTACTGGCTAATGCATTATTTGGTTTCAATTTAGAAGAGCTTTTGGAGTGACATCAATTCACAATGAAACACTCAGAATATATTTTTATAAATTTAATCTATTATCTGAAGTTTGATTGGTTGAAATTTAAAATCTACCCTACCTTTCATTGGGAATTCAGGGCGCACTTTGTAAGTAAGTAATGTTTACCATATTGTGTTAGAATGAATTTCGCATTGACTCTTAAACATGAATTAAAATTTACGAGCACATTTTTATTGCCGTCACAATCTACACTCTTTTATTATTAGGCAGTGGAATTACATAAAAAGCCCCAGGAGTATTACAGCTGCATTTTACAGTGACACTATGTCTGTATTGCACCTGCAGTCCCTGTCAGACATTATGGCTGTAATACTGATTTTATGTCTTTATTTCATTGTAGGGACACTTACGATTGCAGCAGCGGCAGCAGCTCTCCAGACTTCGACATCACCGATCTCAAGTTCCCCTCTTTGTCCTTAGATGAATGAATGTGCAGTTGTCGTGTGGTTGTGTCACTCATGCAGGTAAAGGAAAGGAGGCCCAAAGAAAAAAAGGTGGCTTCAACTTAACTGGCTCTGGAAAACCAAAAGTTTTGTCAACTGTTTTATATTATGGTCGGTAAAATAAGTTAATAATTAAGCCTTTAAAGGTAAAATGACGTCTTTCACTTAAAACTGTAGGGTTTAAGAGTTGCTGCAGTAAGTCAAGTGTTTATTGAGTGGGCTTGTTAAAAGAAAGAAGAAAACTAGGACACTATTAACATGAATATGATCAGAGGACACTTTCCAGTCTATATAGAGGTTGTGCGATGCCTCACAACTTTGAAGCCATGACACCTTGACAAAATTGTGAAAAGAGAGATATTTTAGATTGAAGTTAGGTACAGAGGCCACCAGTGACTGGCTCAGAATAAGCAAATCAGTCCTCAGGAACAAAAAAGGTTCGACTAAGAGTCAGGGTCTGTGCAATCAGGTTCTTCATTGGGGTAGTCTTCCAGCAAAACACTCCAATCCATTGGTTGGGAGCTTTTACAAGAAATGTATGACTTTGTAAAACTGTTGACTATTTCCTGTGTATCATTACAAGAAACATCCTTTATAGATTTTATTCTCCGTTAATGTATGTTATTGTCTTACATTATTACGTAATGTAAAATTTGATTTATGATTTTAGGTTGGATATCTCAACGAAAATGCTCATTGAGGGATATTTCAAAGTAAAGTACAAGCTTTTGTGGTTTCAAGTCATGCACACTGTTTTACATGAGGTGTGCATGTGAATCCCATGCGTGAGATTAAACTGGACCGCAAACTGTGCTCTTAAGTAAAGGGTTTATATGTTTTTGTGTCTGTTTTTGTTCTTTATGTTGTGATAATGTAAATGTTCAGTAAATAAGACGGTGGGTTTATTGCTGCCTGAGTTCTAAAAGGTCAACTTCTGCACTTTGGGTTGTTTTATGTTTACGCCTTAAACCTGAACACAGCAGTTCAGGTTGCATGACTTTCATAAAAACCTTTTGCCTACTGACATCAACAAGCATGGTTTTGAACTCCTTTGACTTTTACTGCCATATCTGACCCATAACTCCCAAAATGATTTACACTCCTCCACAATCATCTGACAAACAGCCGAATTAAAATGAGTCAGCAGTATTAACTGATAATGAAAGCTTTGCAAATAAAAAGTGATGTCTTTAAGACTAAAACAAAAACTTGGATTTGATCTCAAAACATCGGTAGCAATCAACCTTGGATTGTAAGCATCAAGCGTCTAAATAACATTTTCACTTGCATCTTTGTCAAGCTGAGTGGTATTTAATTATAGCTGGAAATGTATATGTAAGGCTTTGATGCTAACGCTTTCATTTTCCTGTCTGTGACCTAAATGTGTGAAAAAGATGCCATATTTTTATATTTATGAAGTTCAAATGCATGTGTAAAGTGAGTTTGTTTTTTTTTATGAATAAACATATTTGTATTACTCTTAACAATCTGGCCTCATTTGGGTGCTCCTGACAGTCATCTAAAGTTCTGCTTTTTATCAGTGAGTCAGACATTTAAGGTCTGAAGCAAAACTTAAAAAAGACGTGCACTGATACTCTCACCCAATTCCACAGAAAAGGTTTGTTTTTTCATTGATGACACTATTTTCAGGGTCGTCTTTGACATTTCGAGTTTTTGAAACACTGTCGTCCACTTTATTTGCTTTTAAACAAAATTAAAAGTCTAAAGCCTCTC
>JAQNCA010000030.1:7545156-7570757 GCA_029783725.1 Acanthurus tractus
TTTGACATTTCGAGTTTTTGAAACACTGTCGTCCACTTTATTTGCTTTTAAACAAAATTAAAAGTCTAAAGCCTCTCTAGCACTCCCTAGAGGCTGTCCTCCTCATTACACCTGATAACATGAAGAAGTATCAGCTGAAGTTTACTGAAATTATGTAAACAAGCCTTTGACAAAACACAATTACCTGGATTAAGTTGTTGTCATGTTTTCTCTCTAGTGAAAGCTCAATCAGTTTGGGAGTGATTTCTGTGTTGCATTGTGTGTTTACAATGCTGATGTACTTATATTTGGACAACAGATCATGTTTATAAAGACAAGCACATGTGTTTAATGCTAAAATAACCACAATGGCTAAATTAGAGTAGAAATGTAGTCATCTCATAAGTATTGTATTGTAGACAAAAGAAATACATGTCATGCCAGTCCCGGTGTTTCCCAGGGAATGTAAAGCTTTATTGTAATTAACTTCCCTTTTTAAGTTGCAATGCTCACTCTGCAGACAAGACCATAAAGTGACAGGAATTGCTGCAGATTGTTTGAGCAAACAGTTGCTGTCAGTCAGATTATGAATGTTAATGATGATATGCGTTTATGAGCTGGTGAGAGCAGGAAGCTCCACAGTTGGCCTGATATGGCACTAAATAAAACTACTAGCTCACATATAACCCGCACTCCCTCCTTCTTCTCCCACATCTGGCCCTCCCTTTTCCTCCCTGTGTCCTTGTGCACTCGCCCCACCTTTATCAAGTAACAACAAGCAAACTTTAGAAGTCCACACCCCTGCAAAGCACACTCGGGCACATGCTTCCTGTCAGCAGTTGGGATCAGCAACTCAAATAAGAACTGCAGCGAAACTGGGCTCTACTTGGTGGGACGGATCACTCCACATACCTGCATTGTAGGATTTGACAAATAACCATGGGAATGAGACTGAGAAATGTGTACTACAGCCATCAATGGAAATAGAAGTCTGAGATGACTGTGATCACAGACTGTGCTACAGATTGTGACATTTATAAGGAGCGGCTGCTGAAGTTGTTTCTCAACATTTGGGTCACCTGAGATTGGTGGAGAGCTGGTGTGGGATTGCTAGTCTCTTGCAGGTTTCATCTATTTTTCTTTTTCTCCAAACATCTATGGTGCCATCTAGGTTGTTGAATATATTCCTTCTTCCTTTTGAACCCTCCTAACCCTTTTAAAATTCCTGCAGTGTATGTCTTTACTTTTTCTTTCTCTTTCCCACAACTTCATCTACACACCTTTTGTGTCCTCACTAGTTGTCTTTACTCCTCTTTTGCCTCCACCAGCAAAGATGGATCTGACGCTGTGGCAGTACCAGTTCAGGATCATCATGCTGGGGGACTCCACAGTGGGCAAATCCTCTATGCTGAAGCGTTACACTGAGGACTTGTTCCTGGAATCCATAAACCAGACGGTGGGTGTAGACTTCTATGTTCACTTCCTGGAGGTGGAGCCAGGGGTCCGTGTCAAGCTGCAGTTCTGGGACACAGCTGGACAGGAGAGGTTTAGGTGAGAATGAACCCATCAAGTGAAAGTGTCAGTGGGAGTCATGGGGTCTTTTTCGATGAGGTCAGCAGCAATTCAAGATAGTTCAAAATATAGACATTTAATTCTTAGATTCTTTACACTATTTGAAGTCTCAATATATCAAAAAATGGGCTTAGTGTCATTGTTCTGTGCCTCTTTGTAAAACAAAGAGCACCTTTCTTGTGATGAATATAAAAGAGGTGACTTACATGCATGCAAATATACTTTCCAAATAGACTTGCACTGGTTATTCTTTTCACACCACCAGAGGTGTTCGTCAGTGTTTGCCTTTAGCTAAGACTGTGAATCCACCCTGTCACCAAGATCAGTGTGCAGTGTGTACAGAGATGCAGTAAGCCTAATACTTAAAGTGGAAAAAGGCATTATTCTTCATGCTTTGAATATTAAATGAAGACACTGGGAGTAACATGCTTCATTCTGCCTCTAAATTCATTATTTCAGTTCTCCAGTTGAATGAACCATAGCAAATTGCAAACTGAGCCTGTTTTTGTTTACTCCTGTGTCTCCTCTCTGCGTGGTATCTATAGTCAGCTAATCCCATGAGTCAGCTAAAAAGCTCAGACAAATCAAGTTTGGTTTTTTTCGTACAGGAGTCTTCCAATGAAGAAGTTTTCGGCTTACTGGCTGCCTGGAGGACCCGTCTCTGAGCCTTTCCTTTGGGTTAAACGTTCAGTGACTCATGGGGAAACCACGAGCCTCTTGACAGTTACATGATAAGAGTGAAAGAAAACAGTGGTTATCAATTCCTCACAAAGAAACAAAGTCTTTGTCAATCAGCTTATCTAAAATCACTCAACTCAAACAGTGAACAGAATTAACCTACTTATTTGGTCAGTGGATCAGGACTTAAGTTGGCAGCGAAGTCTGAACTCCGGCCTACCTAGTGGGGGTGTTGGGAGGTTTTTTAATGTGTTGAAATTCCGACCTCCTCCCTCTTCTTTTTTCCCCTTTGTCTCTCTTCTCACCTCAGGTCCGTGACCCGCTCTTATTATCGCAACTCGGTCGGAGGCCTGCTTGTGTTTGACATGACCAACCGAACCTCCTTCGACCACATAGAGGAGTGGCATGCTGAGGTGTGTGAGCGAGTGCAGCCTCATAAGGTCGTATTCATCCTGGTGGGCCAAAAGAGCGACCGAGATGCTGTGGGGGAGAGAGCGGTGAGTCGAGAGGAAGCTGAGAAACTGGCCGGAAAGCTGGGAATGGTCTACACGGAGGTCTCTGCCAAGACGGGCCAGAACGTGAAAGAAGCCTTTGAGCTGCTCACTCGGCGGGTCTACCAGGGTCTGCTGAGCGGAGAGGTAGAGCTACAAGAGGGCTGGGACGGAGTCAAGTGTGCAGCACCACAGGCGCTGCAGTTACGTCGAGCCAGCATGGTACAGCCCGGCACAGCCCCGAAGAACAGGAAGTGCTGCGGTTAAACCGTGGACTGGTGGTGTCAGACCACATTCACTCATGTTACCGTGGAACCAAAAACCAACCCTCAGGAGGTCGGATTAGTGGTGGAGTTTTGCCGTAATAACACGACCAACAGGAAACACACTGACCAGAGGTGAATATTTGCACTGTCGTTGAAAGTACAACTTTATCAGAGACTGATTGAGGAAACATTCCTGTTAGTTTTGACATTCCTGAAATAGGTGAATATTTAACTTTAGAGTTTCGTGTGTTGCTGTTTTTTGGCCATACTCGCAGGGTAGAAAAGTGGGTCGGTCCGTACACCACTTCAGCTCACAAATAAAGTCTATTGGAATGATTTCCACAATATTTCACACAGACATCCCTGGAATTAAGAGGATTATTTCCTACTGACTCTGATGATTCCCTGACTTTTCACTAAGCACCACCCTCTGGCTGACATTTGGTTTTTGGATGAAATGTCCCGATAACTGTTGGATGAATTGCTGTGACATTTGCATTCAGGGTCCTTAAACTTTTGATTTAGTGCCATCATATGGTCAAAATTTCAATTTACCAAAAACATTTTGTTACTGAATAGCTGCAAAACTAATGACAATTCCATCGGCTACATTTTTATGATTTAAATGGAAAACGCTAGCTTGCTAACAGGCTGGACTGAGATGTTGAACCTGGTAAATGTAACCTCCTACACATAAGTTTGTTTATACTGTCAGTGT
Organism: Acanthurus tractus; assembly: GCA_029783725.1. Taxonomy (NCBI): domain Eukaryota; kingdom Metazoa; phylum Chordata; class Actinopteri; order Acanthuriformes; family Acanthuridae; genus Acanthurus; species Acanthurus tractus. Next base: position 7,548,861 of record JAQNCA010000030.1, read on the forward strand.
AGGCATGTTAGCATGCTTGTGTCAGCATTTATGGGCTCCTGCGCATAAAGATCTTTACAGAGCAAAGGAGCAATGCTTGAATGTAACCTAAGAACATATACTAAAGAACTTTACATCACTAAAAAAATTGGGTCACTTTCACCCAAATCATGAGACATCTGATCAATGAGTCAAAAAATAAATTTAAGAGTTTATAAGGAGAATGGATCAGCAAGTTTGGTCTTTTTACTTTCAACACTTTGGGTTTTGCTGATAACACTTAATTTTTACATAAGTAAAGTTTGAGTGCAGGACTTGTTGAGTGTTTTTTTCCAGTGTGGTGTTTGTACTCTTACTTCTATAAAAAATCTTTACTTCTTCCACCACTGTGAAGGTGGTTGTCAAACTCTGGAGGTCTTAATAGTCTTAGGATCTTAAACTGAATCAGAGAAAATCAGATTTTTTTTATAATCACGTCTTTAACATTTTTTCCTGTTGAATTCTCGATATTTTTAGATCTTTTAAAGAGCCTTAAAAAATAGCCTGTGGTCAATCTGCTCACATCTCATGTCCACTTTAAAAAGGCAAAAGGTTCAGGATGACCACACAACAAAGACATTCTGCCTCGGTGTCTGGTCTGCTGGTTGAGATTCAAAACACCATCCACACCTCAATGAGAAATAATCTTTTAAGCCCAAGACTGTGGAAAATGCTTTGTTGCATCACCAATAATTACACAGCATTCTATGAGTGATTGATTATTTTCAGGTGCTGTTGTTAAAATTAATTAAATAAAAACTCACGGATGCCTGTGGATATTGTTCTTTTGAAATGTTGTGACAGGTTTCCATGGAAATTACAATTTATCTGACTGATGAGCAGCCTCCTGTGTTCCTGCAACTAAATACAGACAATTTATTTTGCTACTAAAACACTCAGATTAAAGCCTTACTGACATGTTGCTGTTGTTTGTGCACTGCTTTGTGTCCTTGGTTGTCTGCAAATAAACAACTAGTTGTTAATTGATGATATTTCATGATAAGAAAACAACCAGAAATTTCAGCCATAGAGGTCTGAGAAGCTCTTGAATAAATAGCAATATGTGAATTGTGCTTTAATCCAAGGACTATGTTTGTTGTTTCCATGGCTAACTTTTTTTTTTAGCTCAGTCTAGCATAACACACTACACCTAACAACATTTCCTTGCTCTATTTCATTTATTTTTTTTAATGACATTCTGAAAAGTCAACATCTGGGGACCATTTCTTATAACATTGTTTTGATGCAATTTGCTGAAATAAACAAAGTAAAAATGACATTTACAAGGACAGTTGAAATAAATGTGGTAATGACGTAAAACCTACCACATTAAGTAACAATACACACAACAGCACATACATGTCTAACAATAGAGACAAAAATACTGTATTAGTGACCACCATTTGAAATAGGAATTTGGTATTACAGACCCTCTATTTAACCCATAATCAACAGAGTTGTAGGAATAGAACATTTAAACATGGGAGCCCTAATCTCTTCTAAACTCAAAAGCAATGATTATTGATTATTATTGGGAAGAGAACAACAAATATTAGTTTTAAAAAGACAGATGATTTGTTAACATTTTACATCCAAATGCACTAGTATCAAAAGGTAACCCGGATACAGCAGTGGTCATATTCCAAAAGAAGTATTCCAGTAAAAGTTTATTGACAAAAAATGCAAAAAATGGAGTTCTGCCAGGCTTAGCTAAATGGCAACAAAGCAGAATCAGAGACAAGAATTAGGGAGCCATGAAACGCTAATGTAAAAAACAAACAAACAAAAAAACCCAACCACCCAAGCCATCTCTTTCATCCTTACTAGTCAAAAAAAGAAGAAAAAATAAAACAAAAAACACAGAGTTGGTACAACATATTAGTGTACAGTCATGCTACTTTTTGGTTGTCTTGCGGATCAGCGCCATTCTCTGAAAAGCAAAACAAAGAAATCGAGAAGTTAGGCCCGCTGTGCGTTTATTGCAATGTAAAACAAACCAATATCATTTGACAAATATGGATATTTATTTTGTCAATGATTGTCATGTTTTTCTAGCTCTGCACACTTGCTATCAATAGTAATACGCTGACAGAAAGAAAGTCCTCCATGCTCACCTGTTTGTGGGCCTCTGTGGTGCAAGCCTTCTTGAAGGGCCGGATTTCATCAGAACCATATCCAGGAATCCACATGTTCCACTGGCGCTCTGAGCAAAGTGAAACACGGTGTCAGCTTTACAAAGACTGCTTAAAGCCACTTCATACACAGCACATTAGACAAGCTAATTTACTCTTAATGCTTTGTTTTTCTTGTTGGTTAAAGCTCTACCAGACCATTGTCATGTGCTCTCGATGCAGCAGCGGTCTCACTTCAGAAACAGCTAATAATGGTCAGAGCTTAAAAACCCATAATATTAAATTCCAAGACTGTTTTAATGATTTTGTGTGTGCTTTAAATGGATTAAAACCAAGCAGCGGAGATAACAAAGCACATGCTTGTGATTTGGTTGCCATGTAACTCTAAAACTTATTTCTCAGAAAGCTCTCCCATTTCCTGACTCTGAATGTTTGCAGTCACTCACGGAGATAAGCAAAAATTACATTAACTCAAGGGTGGAAAACAGGCAGCGTTTTTGCAGCAACTTCTTAAAATCTTTTTTTTAAATTTTATTTTCAGTACATGGATCAATGAAGGCCCCTTAGAGGCGAAAACTGTCAGAAGTTTTGTAAAAGTCAAATGGAATAAATCTTCACTTTACTTTTACAAATGATTTTTTAAAATTTATTTTATAAATATATTCGTTTCTATTTAGAATAACTAAACATAATAAACATTGTGGATTTAATAATGAGATCACTAGGGGGTAAAGAAGGAATGAATAAAATATGCATAAAATCTACGTTATGGTTCTGTTACTTTAATTTTAAAAGGAAACTATCTCCATGTAAATGTAGAGCTTCATTGCATGTGCCTTTGATTTTTTTAGAGACACAATCAACCGACTCTTGTAAAGTATTGGGTGTTAACAAGTTTGAAAAAGCCTCCTGCAACTTACCAAGATGTAATTGAACATCCTTCACTTCCAAGGTGTTGGATTTGCGATGGCGTGCCAATTGACAGGCTGCTGTCACTACACTCTCTATAAAGTCGTCTGCAATTTGTAGCAGCATCTGAGAAGAGATTGGCATTTCAAAAACCCTTAATCAAGTGGAGTTAAGGAAAACAACAATGCAGACAGGCAGAAAATCCCTCATATTTCATGCTGCTTACATAATTTACAATACAGCCAGAAAGATTTCTCAATGATAATGTGGAAGAAGGTTAGGTCAGATTTCGGAAAAATTGGAAGAAAAAAAAGAAAGGTGTGAGTGGTATTCAAAAAATACAGAGTATATTTGAAATAGCAATTAAACCACTGACAGACCTCCTCTACATCCTCATCCAGCTGCTCATTTGGATCGATTTCTCTCACCAGGTCTTGTAGTTTCTTCTTACTGAGCACCTAAAAAGAAAAAAAAATGTGTCCATTCTTCATTCTTTGTCTGCATGTGCGCAGGTACTTAACAGAAAGTACCTTTATCTTTTTCTTAAAATTCTTGTCATGCAATAGATATTTAGAAACTCTGTTTGCGGTGATAGAATGAAGACAGGTTAGTTTTTGGCCTGTGACATCAGACTGTGCCCCATTATCTTTGTTTATATGGACGTGGTGCAGACCTTGCTCTCTGGAATTTTTATTTGTTTACACACAAATATACGGCTACTCTCCACTAAACAGTGGTGTCAGAATGCTACACAGAAGTCACTACATAATATAATACTCCCTCAATACAGTCAACTAACACTACATTTAAGACAAGAATCAGCCAACCTATAAAATATAGTTAACGAAAGCCTCCTGGGGGTTTGGGGAATTTAAAGAAAAACATATGAGTAAGCTAGATTTTACAACGATTTCCTGCTATTTTATGCAGATCTAATGATAAGAATTTTTTTTTCTTGAACAAATTATGAATTTGTGTTGCAGTTCCTGATTTCATGCTAAGAAACATTGGAAGTGGAAGCAGTTGGGCAATATTACTAGACAGATTTTCTTGTAGAAAACTGCACATAGGAGACTTTGGACAAATGATAAAATAACTCTGCATGCACATTAAGACCATTAGACTATAATAGAGTAGTTACTGTCTTTTACCAAGCCCAGCAGCATCTTTGGGTCTTTCAGATGCATTAATTAATTAACTAATTAATTACTTAATAAAAACAAATAAAAGAACTCACCTGAGATCCTTCTGGACTACTTCTGCCAGCAGGGCCAGGGGTAAGAACTTTCACTGCTGTTGCGGTGCTGTTAGCCATGGTTGTGTCAACAGGAAAATTAGATGGGTACTGGAGTTCCACAAAAGACAAAACTGCAGGTTTTTCTGTATCTGTACGTGTCAGAGTCCCAGGGACAGTCAAAGGTGGGCACAGGTGAGATGAGATCTTTTACCAGGACCACGTCCTTAAGTCTGGACAGAAAAAGGATTTACACACAAGTAAGCATCACGGAGGGAGTAGATTGATTAACCAAAATCCTCTTAAAAGAGCCAATTATTGGTTTTAGTATTTCTTCTTAAATCCTTATATTCATTATCTTTACGATTACTCTGCTTTATAGATGTAAAATTCGCTTTACTATATTATTTCTCATTTTTGTCTTCCGAGGCTATAAGATACTGGCAGAAACTTAGCCGCAACAAAGCTCTAAGGTATCGACCCGTTAATATCCAAACTTGGTAAAATTACATCACTTTCATTACAAAAAAAGATCACACAAGTGTCAGATGGGGTTTTCAGCCAGAATAAACAAGGCAAGCCAGCAAAATTTAAACGCTAATCCCACTTTACGTGCTAAAAACAATAGCAGTTACCAAGCTTTGAATTTAGCCAGGCAGGCTAACATTAGCAGCTAACTCCGCGGCGCGGCTTTGTACACTCTGCATCCTAAAATTAAGCAATAAATTTCCAACTTACCAAATCAAACAAACACTATCTGTCCATGTTTCAGCGTCGCTGCGACGACAATAAGCGTATTTGAGACAAAACAACTCCTTGAATCGGCTCCGCACAGCTTGAAAAATAACCGAGGGTTTGTTGTGCTACTTCCGCTTTCCATATGCCTGTTTCCGGTGGGAACATATTGCCCAGTTTCTGCCACCTGCTGGATATTTTGTAAAACTACGCGAGGATTTAACTAAAACCTCAGGTGGCACTAGGTCAAGTGTGTGAATTCGCAAACACGTTAATTAAACGCACAGGGACTGGCATTGTAAATGTGTATCTTTAAATATCCTGTATATTAAAACAAAGACGCAACTACAATATAAAAACTATACCGGCATAATGTAAATAAAACGTGTTTTTCTGTCAAGTAATATTCATGTCACAAAACCTTAAACCCACCACCAGTTTATGAAAATATTCTTTGCGTTGACACGTAACAAGAAATCACGTCCAGTAAGACATATAACAGATGTACACAGGTATACCTCATGAGCTCTTGTTATTATAATAGTCTCTCAGCAACCATCAGAGCCCTTGTTAAATTTTGTTAAATGTGTTAAATTTTATGAAATACACAAAGAAAGTTTTTAGCATCCGTACGTTTTTATTTTACAAGGATAATGCAGACTACTGTCAAAGTAAGGAGGATATTAAGATAGAAAAGAGTTTTCTAAGTGGAGACCCTTCGTTTGCAGCCAATTATGTATCTTTTTTTCTCAGATACATAACTACCTAAATATTTTACAAATTGTTTTTGAGACATTCGCTCAATTTTAAATGAAGATGTTTTTCGGACATAACTGTTAATGAAGCAAACCTCTAACTGAAAGTGAAAAAACTAATGATTTGGAGTGAATGACCCTTAAAACCTCGCCAAAGTCTTGAGCTGACTCTGTAAGTATTTTAAGTCAGCGTGCAGAAAACGATCTCTGACAAGCTGAACTTCATTCGATCCTTCTGTTCAGCTCCGGTTAACAGCCAATCAATCAAAGGTCAGTGCATATGAAGCGCGAAGTGTTTGCTTGTTCCGCATTACACCAGACGCCGGGATATTCCGAAAGTGCGTGAGAACATGTCAACACTTCAAATTCTGACTAACTTCAAAGGAAACATACACTAACCTCAACAACAAGTTCAGTGTGAAAACCTGATTGGCCCGCCCACTCATGGAGACAAGTGACGCGCTAGGAGTTAATTTTGATGGCCGCAGCCGCACATTTCCTTCATTTGTGTCTCAACAAAACAAAAGACAGAAGCCTATGATCTTTTGACCTATAAACAATATTGATTGTGTTATAAAGTATCCTTATGGAGTAATTTAATTTCCGCTTCATAATGACTGAACAGACTTACTGTTTCTTTTGTAGTTGGACCTTATTTCCTGAATAACAAGGGTAATAAGCCACACCTACACCTCGTTATGCATAAATACTGAACAAACTTTCACTTCAGATAAGAACTGCGCAGTACTTCTCACCATCGTCTTGAAAGTCAAAAGGTTTTTCTGCAGCCATGAAAATGCTTGTTATTGTTGCGTTGGTGGCCCTGGTTCATGGCAGTTATGGTAAATATCATGTTTTTTTTCCTCCTTTTACATAACAAAAAATATTCTCAAGACATTTAAAGTTATTAATCTCCTATAATAAACTGTGACTTTATTATTTGGTGTTTATTTCAGCTTTTCTTTCACAAATATATTCACACATTTGCTGTCCTTGGGGTTGTGTGTGTTGGTTTATCGTGTGTGTGTGTGTGTGTGTGTGTCTCCTTGCCTGACTGTGTTTTGTGAGTTGTTTTTTTTTTTTTCTCTTGAGAAAACGCACTGCTCTCTCTTTTGTCACTAGATTGTTTTCCCCTGGTTGTTTACACGACGCAGACTAAGACAGGAAATGTATTATCAAGAGACTGAGAAGAGGAACAATGAAACAATGTTTTTTATGTACGGTATAGCCTACATACTGTACGCCGAGACTTGTTTGCATAAAACTCACATCTTAACCGTGAAGAAGTAAAGTAACTCTTTGTGTTGTGAGTAGTAATTGACAGACAAAATTCCTTTCGTTTGTCGCCGGTGTAAATAAAGTGGAAGAACCTGTTTTGGATCATGTGGCTGTGGTGACTGAGATTGTTGTCACTTCCAAGCAGGAGTCTGAATCAAATGGCAGGAAGAGGGAGGGAGGGGTTGTTTTGAGAGTGTTAGATCCACAGCGCGGGGTCAGCACTCCTGAGCCCCCCTGCCTATTCATGTTGTGATCAATAACCAGCATCTGTAATCTCTGTCCACATGCAGCCACTTTGCTCATTAAAGGGCCAAGCGAGCCACTTCTGGAGGGAGACAGCATCACATTGGAGTGTCGCTACTCAGACTCTGAACTCAACATCAGCCAGGTCCGCTTTGAGATCTTCGCCAAGGTGAGCTGTGGAAACAAACAGGGCAGGGATTGTGAGGAAAAACACAGGAAACACCCTCCTCTGACCTTGATGTTTCGCTTTAATCTCTGCGGTGTCGGTCACAGAGATTTGAGGCTCAAGAAAGGCTCAAGTGTTTCCTTTTTGTTTCTGTTTGAGATGCTGCAAGATAGTCTCAGTGACCTAAAAAAGTTTTAATCGCGGTGAAGAACACATAATAACGTCACATGTCACGGCATTCATGACCCAAACTAATTTGAAAGGCTTGTCTCTAAATGGGCAGCTCAGTGCTCTATGTAAATGTCACAGCAGCTGACTGTTGTGTGATTCAACACAGTCAAGGACCGTTTAAAAGCATGAAATGTCCATCAGAGTGATCCTCAGAGCAGTGTCATGAGTTTGTGTTACGTTTGGGTTGTTATTTTTGACTCTGATATTTAGCCCCAGTATTTTTAGAAATATGCATTTAAATGGACGTCTGCCACCACCATTGTAATGCTCTTTCTCTCTTCCTTTTTTAACAGTACATGCAGTCCTGGCGTCCTGTTTGGGAGCGATCTTGGTGCTACTACTCAATGAGAATCCAGCAGATTGAAGACAGTCTCATCCTGTCTATCCCGCATGCAGGGAGCTACTATGAGGGGCCCTATCGCTGTGTGTCCGATGGCGAAAATGTGACTGCTGAAGACAAGTTCTCGCAGGCGTTGGCCCTCAAAGTGCATTGTGAGTACCTGGGTTGATACGGGTAGGAGATGTATAGGGGCTGTCAGCTGAATGACTCTGTTACACTTATTCACCACATAAAAAAAAAAAAAAAAAGAGTTTTATGTCGTGTGTGTCCTGCAGAGGACAAAAATAATTATTTTTTTTCTGACAATAAGTTACGTGAAAATGTGAATAAGATACACAGCCTTGGAGTTTCACTTTCTTTGTAAGCAAATGTACAGAATAGTTGAGAAAGCTAACATGTTTAACAAAGGAGGACGGAAAAAAAAAAAAAACACCTGAATGTACACTGGTAAACAGTGTAGGTGAAGAGAGGGAACAAAGGGACTCTGGAACCTCACAATTTTTCCTCATATTTCCAGCCAGCAGGAAGTAAAGACAATCTTTCAGACACTGTGGACACAGCTCTCTTCACAGTGAGGGATAGACAAACACATGAATAGTTAATAACCCAAGACATATCTACGCAGTGCAGCTGCAGAGGATGAACAACAAAACAATAGTAAAAAAGTACAGATCCATTGCAAACTCCGTGTTGCCCATCATACGTTGGCTATAGTCTCTTTTTTTTTTCCAAGTAAACAAAAGTGCATTTTTCTGCTGGAGCTCAAGTTTGAAATTATCGATGTCGAATACGCAGTTGCACGAAACGACATCCGTGGCGTGGCCCTGGTCGGATTATCAGTGTCCTCTATCTTCTTGGTGGCCATCAAATCGACCGTGATGCTGTTTGATAGGCTCCTCAGCCTCATGGGGGTTGATCAATAAGAGACAAAGATTAGAATAGACGAAAGGGACTGAAGGAGACAGAGAGCAAGAGAATCCGGGCGGCTGGATGGACGTGGGCCCTCTACTGAGATGGAAGAGAAAATGAGCCATTATTCACAACACTGCCGCTCTAAAGACTCCGATAAGATGAAGCCCACTATCATTATTATTGATTGCTTGGTACAGTCTGCACCACTGGGGGGGGGGGGGGGGGATTTATACTTGAGTCTATATACTAAACCATACTTATAAAGATCTGTGTGTTTACCAGCTGCTGCCGCCGCAAACATATGTTCAGTCACGTCCCAAACTATCAGAGTGGTGGCTTCGGTGTACATTACGTTTCCTGCATCATTAATGCTCAATCATGCTTCCTCATTCTTGCCTGCTTTCAGACATGGGGGAGCTGTCACTGACCAGGGAAGGCTACAGCAGCTATTTGGGCGTCCCGCAGGAGCTGAAGGTGCGAGAGGGGGAGGAAGTGGTGCTGAAGTGCTCTGCAAGCTCATCAGAGGAGCCTGACTACACCTGGAACAAGGACGTAAGAAAGCATCGGGAATGTGCACAGAAGCAGTGTCCTCATTATGCTTTGGGAAACTTGTCATTCTCTCTCTCTCTCCCTCTTTCTCTCTCTCGCCTCCTCCTTTCGGTTGTGTGATGTGACCTCTTTATTGTTTCCCTGCCTTGTTCCAGTCTCTCCAGCTCCCTTTTTTTTTTGTTTTTATCTCTCTCGGCTTTGCTCAAGCATTCTCTTAATTTTCCCTTCCTCCTATAACACGTCTCCGTCCCTCTCTCCCTGACTTCCTCAAGCCACTCGTTTCCCTCCCTCCCCTTGTCGCCTGTCGTCTTTTCATCCCCTCCTCTGAAGAAGTGCTCCGCATTAAGTGACCGGTTGGCTCAGGCCCACTGCTCGCTTGGGATTGCAGCTTGCCCACTTACAAAGGAATAATAGTTTAATGAGGTCTAGACAAGAGCCAGTCAACCTGAAAACAATTACATGGATACATTTCTAATGATTTTAGTGTTTGGTTAACCAGTATTGAATTATTCAACTAGGCTCTTCGCTGAGCTGAGGAACCCTCGCCCGAGGGAAATTAAGACATCTCAGTGTAAAATGCCATAGCGACAATATGCATGCAGAACAAGAGGAAGTTGGTGTGTCGAGGGAGGATGCACCGTGCTCCCTGTGGTGAAGAGATGGCATTACACTTTCAAGGTGTCATCAAACTCACTGTCACCACAGACGGCAAACATTAGGTGTGATGCAGCTATGCAGCTATGAAGATATCTTTGGGGCCAGCAGACATAATTGCCAAGTTTCCCCTTTTGTTATTCTTTTTTTTTGATAAGTCGGATCGGGGTTAATTCGCTTGTTAAAGGGTCACTCTTAATCCGGGTTTTAAATGGGCTTACAAGACCAAATCCAATTCAGTTGACATTTCAACCGCTGCTCTGTTTATCCTCCTCTTTAGGTTTTTGTCATTATTCGTTGAATATGCAGCACTGTCCCTTTGATGACGAATAATAATTATTGCCTGCATGACTGGCAGGTCCGTCACTCTACGGAGCTGGAATCATCAGCACACAGACATTCATGATTCACCTGTCGAACTGTTTGCGCTGCATTTACATAAATCGCAAGACCTCTGAAAGGCATGTTGACGGAAATGATGAGACGGGATGAAATGTTGGTGGGGGTGCGTCTATTGTATGTATAAGCCCACTTTACGTATGACAGGAATAGATATGGGGCCGAAAGTGGAATCAGAATGGGCCACTTTGACAGACAGCTGCCGTGGGCACATTGGCCCCCGGTAATGACAGCAGGACTGAGGCAGAAACGGGCCACTGCTTTGGGAGCCAGTGGATTTGCATACAAAATGCTGCTTTGGCCAGACCTGGCCTTTATGGGAAATCCTCTTAATTCAGAACCAATCAAATTGAAATGGACTTTCTTTGCCGGAGCTACAGCTCCCAAGAGCCAAATCATTTGCATGTTGTAATGTCTTTTTTTTTTCCTTTTTTTTTTTTTTTTTTTTTACCCCCTCCTCCACATTCGTTTGTTTTCCAATCCTTGTGTTTGGCCTATTATTTGTTTCCTCCCGTGTCGAAGCTCTATCTCATAATAGTGCTGCTATTTTTGTGTCAACAATTCATCCCGCTCCCTTGCCATCTCATCATGCGTCGTGTTAACAGTATGTTGTCGCAGCATAATTCTTTGCGGATGATGGTGTTATCTGGGTTATTGACTTGAGTCGACGCGTGTTCATTCATTTGGATTACTGTGCAGGTAGATACACTTCATTTGGGACTTTGGGGACTGTTTTTTTGAGGGCCACACACAGGCAGATTTTTTTCTGTTTTTGTCCTGCTGTTGCCAGGCTCTCTGTTTCTGCCCATCTTGTGTTCTAGTTTGTTCTGTCTATGTCCCTCTTTTTTCCTTTACTCATACCTAATGTGGCCAAAACAAGACTATTTTGCCCCTTTCTCTTTCTCTTTCTCTGTTTTACACTCTTGATCTCCGTCTTTGTGTTTTCTCTCCCTTTTCCCAGCCTGCATTGTCTACTCCACTCTCCTCTCTCCCGTGCTCTTTGCTCAGCACAATTTTAATTTGAAGGACTTTGTGGATGCTCTCAGGGCAGCAATCAATCCAGCCAATAATTTTTTTTTTTTTTTTCTACTTCTGCTCCTCTTTGTGTCTGTCTGACTCCTTCACTCTCTTGCATGACATCCTGTCTCTCAGGGTGACGACTGGATCCTGCCTTCCTCCGTGATGACGCTGAAGAAGGTGAGCGTGAATGATGAAGGACAGTACACTTGCCTGGCCAAACATCCCTCTGTGGAGTCACTCAGCAAGAAGCGAACCATCAGCCTCACCGTGCTGCCCGGTAAGACGAAGGCCTGGATCCACTCGGAGAAAAACAATCGTCCTTTATGCTGGCCAAAACTGATTGGTCATTTCCTGTTTCTCATTTCTATAAACCAGTTTTGAACTTTCCAAGTAACTGTTGGGAAATTTAGTGGTTCAACATAAAACAAAACAAAACAATGTTCCACATCCTCTTCATAAGCCACTTAAAGGTTAGCAGGAAAGTGAGTGGGAACAGTTAGGTCATTATGAAATGAAGTTCTTTTTCGAAAGTGTGAAACCTTTCAGGTGCTGATTTTTGAGGATGAAGTACAGTACAGAGGAAAAAAAAAATTCTAAAAAGAAGTGAGGAGAGTCATAAAAGCCCCTCACATAAAAATGTGACAAAGAAGTCCTGACTGAAATCAACTTGAAAATGTCAAATTGAAATAGGTGAGATGATACCAGGGGACATTGCATATTTTTAAAAAATGAGTGGCAATGAGAGAAATGTACTAACTTTAAAGGATAAGAGGAAAATAACTATGAAAGGAGCAATGATTTAACCTAACCTTTTTGATTTTTTTTCTCTTTTTAGACAAAAATATCAAGTGAACTCATGAGAATGGAGCAAATACTCATAAACCCTTAGAAACTGAAGCTGCAAACTGATTAATTGCAGTGCTTTTGTTATTTTATTTTGTTTTTTTAGATCAAAATGTTCTCATAGGACACTCTTACTCCCACTCTCATCAAAAAGCATACAGCACATTATCTTACATGACGGTAATAAGTGAAAATCGACACACACTTGACTACATGTCTGGTTGTCTGTCAGCTCCTGCAGATGAACTCTGTCTGAATCTGACTGACAAACGGTCTCATTTCCACAAGAAAACGTGAAGAGTGTGTTCAAGTGGAGAGCTAATTTCATTACAACATTATAGCTAATCCAATTTATAGCACTTCATCCGTCTTCATCAACTTTATCAGTGACCTGTGAGATGACTGCAATGTGTTAATGCACTGCAGTTTTGAAACACCGGCCCTCTAACACAGTAAGATTCATAAGCCTTGTGATTTCAATCATTGGAATTATGCAACCCCTAAAAATGCAATTAAGCCAATGCGTGTTATTTATTATGGTAGGGTTATCTTATTACTGCTGCAATTGACTCATTGGTCACTGCGCTCCATAGTGTCTCCACTACTTTCTCGTAAGCACATGTACTAATTAAAACGGTAATAATTTCTAGATGCTGAAATAATGTTTGCTCATCCTCGTGGAATTTGGTGAGCAAATCTTGCGACGCGCATGTCACCGCCGCTGCTTTGAAGTCGAATAAGAGCACCGGTGTGACTCCAAGAAATCCTCTTAACATATGGAATTACTGTGTATTTATACGGATGAAGCATGTGTTTGTTGCTGCCCGGAGTCTTAATTTTTCAATCTTTGCGTGTTCACTTGTCCTGATACTCCAAAGATTGACCGTAACATCCACAAAATCCACCAATAACTGCATATATTTGAAAATGCATCCACACGAACAGGAATATCAGACAGATTTTGAAACTGTAGAAGGCAGATGTATCGACGAACAGCACTGGGAGTGACAGCATCAGCATGAACTCCAGACAATCTTTTCTTTCGCAAACAAGCAGGACGTTGCCTTTAGAAGCTTTGCCCCGAGGCAGGAAGCTTATAGTTCTGCTGATTTCAGATTCTGTGTGATGCATGCTCCCCCTCATGACTGACTGATCTGTCCCGCAGAGGATGCCCCCTGGTACGAGTCCAGTAATGGCCGTCTCATGTTGATGACTTCAGCGGCGGCTGCGTCTCTCCTGATTCTCATCCTCTCCATGAGTGTGTTCCTGTGCCGCAGGGCCAAGCAGGCCAAGACCAGCAAGGGACCGATGTAAGTTACTGTGACGTGTGTCTGCTCCTCTTTTGTAATAGACAATAACTTTGCTACTTTATTTGTGATCTTGAGTTCAGAATCTGATGGATAAGATGCCTCTGAATGTGAGAGAACGTGTGTGTGTGTGCCTGTGTGATTCTTCGATTTCTTCACACACACACACTCACCTTCCTATTTTCCTCAACTCAACTCCGGTCTCTCCTCCAGCAGTTTGACTTATATTACAGATATGGTTATTGCTGCAATATTTCATTCTGTCTCGTGATAGAAACCAAGGCCATTCCAGTTACAGTCTGTGTATTTTTCGGTGCGTGTGCCGAGGTTGCACTTTTGTGTGCACACACACACACACACACTTCACCTTGTGTGTATTATGCGTGCGCCAAGTGTTCTTGTGCAGAAAACCCTTCCACAGATGTGCAAAATAGTGCCTGCGAGCTTTTGTGCATTTTAAAAGGCGTATTAAAGTCTGTTTCAGCAGATTTGTCCTACTTGACCTTATCCTTGATCTCTTTCATGCTCCCTCCTCTCCCATGTGTTTGCGCACACTTTCTGCTCGTGAAAAGCGCCCGGCTAATAGCGGCAGGTTTAATTCCCTGATACTATGCGAAGTACAAAAAGGATACAGCAATCATAAGAGCATTAGCCAAAGTCCCATTAAGTCTGTTGCTGACAGTATGTTAATGTGCACCATGACCCCATGCAGCTCTGCTCATTAACTTCTTTCCATATGGGCATTAAAAAAATAATGAATTTCCAGCTTCCTGCTCTCACACATGATTTCTACGTCTTTGTGGTGCCATTGAAGAAAGTTTAATCCCGACAAGTGTGGCTGGGAATGTGTGTGTGAGCATGTGTGCATAAAAAGGGAAGCCAGGGAGCGATAGAGAGGAAAAATGGACTTTCACATCAACAGCCAGGTGTGGTTCCATTGCTCGGTTCTAGTCTGTAATTTCCCCACTTATACTTTTCTAGTGCCTACCGGGAGGTCGATATACTGATAATCATGCTCTTCTGTCTTTCCTTTTCCCGCTCTCTCCAGTGATGACCGGTCTCAGAAAAAGCCCATCTACAGAAACAGTGTGGAGTCCCTACCCTCCACCTGCGGAGACAAACAGCCTCTGGTGTGACTTGCACAGGCAGGTGGAAGGACGAGGAGGGGAGGGGGAGAAGATGGAACGGGAGACGAGGAAGATGGAGTGGCTGGCCAGAAAATGAGCGATACTTAAAGAGGGAGGAGATGGTATAGGGTTATGGATGGTCACATTGGGGGAAGACATAGACAGAGAGAGAGAGAGAGAGAGAGAGAGAGAAAAGGAGGGAGACAAAGAGGGATATTTGGAGCCTGTGGGGAGAGAAAACTCAAAATCAGTAACAAGCTGGGTGTGAATAAAAAAAAAAAAAAAAAAAAAAAAAAACCTGAAGGGCGAATGATTGCTTTAGAGACACAAAAGCTGTTTTGCTTGTGGGTGTATGCTGTAGTTATGCATCCTGGACAAAAAGATGGGCAATTTCTCTTCATTTATTCTACAGTGTGGGGGAAAAAAAAAAAAAAAGAAAAAAAAGTGGGCGATATTCTTAGCAGAAGAATGCAGGATGAGTCTTTTTTTGCGCCGCAATAGCTCTAAAGACTTCATATACAATTCTCTCCTTTCTGTACGCACATAATTGCTCAGCTGTGTATTATGAATAAGTCATTTGGGTGATTGGATGTGTTTTTTTTATTTGTTGGTTTGTTTTTCTTTTAAATATTTTTCAAAAGCGGAATCAGCTCAAAGCATCTCTGAGAAGGTGATTATCGTCTCTCCATTGACAGCTCTCAAGCACGTTGCACTCTTACTTAATTTACTGTACTTTGGATCTCTTTGATATTAAATGGCTTTAAGAAAAAACACACTATTTACTGTCCTTATGTTTGGCCATTGATTTTGTTCCACTTTGGAGATACAAAAGAGGTTGGGGCGTATTGACGACGTGGTGAAAGGGAGCCGTGCGTGTATGCTCGCTTGGCCGCGCATCTTCTCGATCCAATGCCAGCTCAGGCTTGCATCAGCTTGTTTACCAACCTTTCCCTTCAGTCTGTAAGACCTTGCTCTGAAGCAATGACCTTTACTCAAAGTACTGTGCCTGCGCATACTAGTGTTTTTTCCCCCCCATCTGGCTGTAACCACAAAACCCATTCTCAGTGAGCTCAGCTTCCAAACAAATACATGAACCAAAGGCTCACACTCAGAATAACAGCAAATTCAGGTAACCTTGAAACTTCGTCCGTCCATTATTGGAGCAGACAGGGTTAGTCGCTTCTAGTTCTTCTCTAATATCGACTAGTTTTAGTCTCCTGATTCACCCAAAAAAATATCCATCACTGACTACAACTTCATCTTTTTAATTTTCTCCTCTGTTACCTTGTAACCCTTAACGCCGTTCCGCAGCGGCGTGGCTTATTACCATAACCCGGCTCGTAATGCAGAGGATTTCATTACGCTTGTCTGTTGAAGTTATGTTGGGTTTTATGTGGTTTTATTATGGGTGTGTGGTTGACCGTAGGACGTCGTTAATAATGGGCGAAGCGGCAGTTTAACAATGACACTCCATTAACGGGTGCATGCGCCACAGAGCACAGCCAGGATAATTTTATTAAACTGATTATTCAAGCACCCCTGTACAGTTTGCCTCTGCTGCAGACATCCTTTGTTGGGCATTTTTACAGACTCCTTGTATTTCTATTCCAACTCCACAAACTTCTGCTTACATTATGTCTTCGGTCGAGCCCGGGAATAAAAAAAAAAAAAAAGACAGCAGACACAGGGACCGTAACCGAACGAAGAAAGACTTTTTAAAAATTGGTCACGCTCTGTAGGAAAACAAAAAACAAACAAAAAAAAATTGTTGCAAATTTAAAAATGCCCTCCTGCATTTGAAATGCCAGTGAGCACCATTTTGTTTTGGTGTTTAAGTCAGTCATGAGTGAAAAGCTGCGTGCTCCCCTGTGGGCCCTGGACTCGGGCCCTTCAACCGGTTAGCCAGAAAAAGACAAGATTATGTATTAGGAAATTTCACACAGTGGAGCTGTCCCCAAGGTACGTGGCTCTAGTTGGGGAGGGAGAGAAGTGTAGTTCACACTGACATTTTCACCTTGATAGTGCCTCATGGATAAACCACCGGACAACAGCTTAGGGCGATGCAGACTCTGTGCAGAGAATACAGAGCAGTCAGTGTTTTGTCTGGGGCAGGCACGGTCCAAACAGGACAAGGGTGTTAGATCTGTGGCATTTAAGTCTGGCAGCTCCTCACCAGTGTCAACAGTAATTTGGTGGCCCTCAGTACACTGGCCTTCATGTAAAAAGGTGAGTTATACCAAACATGACACCTCAATGACTAACGCCTCAAGGTGCCACGCATTTGTAACTGTACTGCCATCACCCACTGCTGTTCTCGTCACGGTCACTTGGTTTTTGTATGTGCTGCCTGCATATGTTGTGTCAAGTGGCTGAAAATGAAGGAGTGGAGCTCGCTGGAGAAGCAGGTGTTTTCCCCTCATTACTTCCTGACAATGCCCCATCTGGTGTGGGGAAGCTGCCGCCATCGACTCCCTGCCAACCATGGGGGAACAAACACTCGCAGAGAGGCTGACGGCGAAAAATGAGATGAGATGAGAAGGGGAAGATGAGCAGAGGGGCAGATATTTTACCCTCGCCAAAGCAACCGAGTTTAAGCTTATGTTGAGAGAAAGAAAAAAAAAAAAACACTGACTGAAGACAGCCTGAAGCTGAGACTTTAAGACTTCACACAGATCCAAAAGTCCAGGTCAGACATGAGGCGAGAGTTCAAAGCAACATCATGGAAGCAAAGGATAGAAGTATTAATATTAATGCTAATAGGCTGGTTTGATGTTTTACTGTGAACTTTTCAAACTGTTTGAGCCAAACTGACCAAAGTGTCCACTGCATTTGCAACAGATGAGAGAGAGAGAGAGGTCAAAGCAGATTTAAGACGCTTTTCGTGCTATACCAAATGTTACCTGAGGGAGGCGCCAAAGACACAGTTTCAAAAAACATACCTTCAAGTCTTTGAGGCTTCAAGCCCATGTTTTAACACTAGATTAGGACGGGAAAAAAGAAACGTGGTAAGAGAAGCAATTTTCATAATGGAGCAGCGCTCTTTGACTGGAAAACACAATTATGGGCAAACTGTGGCCACAGCATGAGGGTAAATTTAAAGAGCCCCTTTAGCGGGACCTAATAGGCCCTGACTACATGAGCAGAAAACACTGGCTCGTCCGGACCACAAGTTTTTGTTCCGGGCCATTACCGTCATTGTAAGTGGCGATTTTACTGAATCAGGCCTGCTCCCTGCTCTCCTTGATGAGTCCTCTGTGCGCACTTTGGATGAGAGGAAAAGCAACATCTGCAACAAAAATGTCCCCTGGTCTCAAAAAAACAGCTCCAGACTTCCACATGTATTCTGACTTAGCATCAAAATATAACCTTTCTCATGGTTTCTCAGCAAATAGTCATCAATACATGACAGGAACAGTTCTGTTTGCCACCATGTGTTAATATGTGGCAAAGGTGAGCGCACTTAATGACTGACAGGCAGATAATTCAGCACACGATTCACACAATCGTCACTTTTCCAATTACCTTAAGAAAATAATAAATAATTTCAAAACGACTGTGTCTTCAAACAATAACATCTGTTTCATTTCTTTATATTAATCATTGTGCCAAACATCCTTTTTCGCTCCGTGGAACTAAATTTGTAATAAATTGGCTATTTGCGTCGGAAAATTAATGTTGGTTATCCATCACATTTAGAACGAATTGATTTCAATTAATTGGAAGGTGCAGCCACTCTCCCCTCCCCTGCTCTCCTCTGTATAGCCTACCTATTTCTTTTTTTTTTTTTAAAGCCCAACCCCTTTCTCATCCGCACAACCCTCCACCTGCTCCTGCTCCGCTGTAATTGGTCAGAAAGCACACGGTCCCGCCCCTCATTGGCAAGCTTTTTTAAATATATTTACAATGTAAAGTAACCAAGACAAACCGGCCAAGCCATCATTTTCAGGCATCCAGAGGGGGAGAAAGTGGGTGTGTACCGGAGAGGGAGCATTACTATGTAAAGACTTTACGCACTGAGCGCTCATTAAAACACACACTCGTTCACGCACAGTCGCACGCGCGCGCACTTCCACACACATACAAAGGCGGCGAAGGCGCAGTCGGGAAATTGAACCTGCGGGTTCATGTCACTCTGATTTCTCCAAGGAAGAGGAATACTGAGGAAGAGATCAAGGGGGAATATCGGCGACAGCGATGGCTTTCGCGACGGTGTGGAACTACTGCTTCCCTCTCACCATTATCACAATCGCCTGCTTGGTGCGCACTGGTAAGGCTCGAACGACTCCTGAGTGAATGAGTGTGATGTGAATGAGAAGAGTGTGACGCTGTGTCGATGTGTTTGTGCCTTTCCGCGCAAGTTTGCCCAAGTGTTTGAAGAAGAATCTGAATAACACTTACGGACGCACGGGCTCTATTTTGACTTGTCAGGCTGGGAGAAAAAAGAAAAAAAAAAAAAAAAACGGGGGAGGAGGAGCTCACCGCGGGACAAAAACACGTGCAGATATTCCGATTTCCAATCACCCTGCGGAGTATTTGTTAGTATTTGCAGCTGGATGATTAGAATCGCAGCCGTCTGCGCCAAGTCTGGATTACATCCGTAATGGTACTTGGGTATGAGTCATTGTGTTGACCACTTAACGCAACTGTTAATGTGGGAAAAACCCCATAAAACCCTTCAGATAAAAGCAAAAGTGAAAGACGCATTCTCACTGTCACTTTTTTTTTTTTTTTTGCCCTCGTGGTAGAAATATATTCTGATATCATCCGTGCTCCGTTGACCCTCGTGCGTCACCGCATTTTGCTCATTCCCTTCGGACAGACTGTGATTGGGTTTTATTGTGTCATAGCTGGTGTGTGAGATGGGACGGGAGTCCCGCGAGACGCGTGTGCATACTGTCATGTATGTATGTATGTATGTGTGTATGTATGGAGCTCCGATTGAACATTCTGACAGCCACATGAGAGCTCATAACAAATGCCCGCATTGGAGCAGACTTGTGTCACACGCCGGGCTCAGCGGTGGTGTTTCTTCACCGCTTTTATATTCTGCAGCAGTGTGAGGGACTGAAGGGACCTTTGAGACCTCACTTTATCAGATACAATAACATCTAACAATCTATTACAAAGCCTCACGAGGGCACCTGCGTTGCCTTAGTTGCTATTTCTCTCCCCTCTTGAACATCTTAGTCTGGGATAGTCCTGTATTGCTCTCTTATAGCCACAATAGATTTCATGGTCACTGTAGCAAGTGCATCTGCTGCTGCTGCTGCTTCTGCTGCTGCTGCTGCTGAAAAGATTTGTATTAAGCTCAATTAGGACTGTGAGCAATACCAGCCTTGTACTATTATTTGCCATCTGCTTGCATGTGGTAAAATACAGACTCAATAACAAACCTTATTCAAATCCAGCCAAAGCTTCAGTGATTCGGACTGAGCAGGAACAGTGATCAGGAAGTGCAGACAGATGCTGCTTCGCTGCTCTGTGTCCTGTGGCGGTTTGGGCTCCATGTCTTTGTTTACGTTGTCCCGAGGCAGTGAAAGGGTTAAGTGCTAGCTCGGATATGGTCCCAGTCAGACCTGTGCTGGGCTGTGCTGTGCTGTGCTGTGCTGTGCTGTGGCGATGATGTCTCTTTTCTACAGGGAGCGCTACATTGCTCCATGGCCAGTCTCCTGCACTGATACCATCCTTAGCATGGCCTGTGTATTGATCCCTTCAGTGTCTTTGCGTGTGTGTGTGTCTCTTTGTGTGTATGCTCCTGAGTGGAGGGTTGATTTATATGCAAAAGTGTGTAGGTGTTTGTGTGTCATTCTAACTGGAGTGCTGTGATGGAGGTTTTGTGTGTGTGTGTGTGTGTGTGTGTGTCTGGACGCCCGTTTATGAATATGTTGTGCTGCATGTAAATGTGCTTACTGTCCATGTGCGTGCATGCGCGTGTGTGCTGCTGCTCACCACTCGGGGTTTCGCCTAAGCTGCAGGCAACCTCTGCTGGGGGCTGCTCACTGATCACTGTCATTAATCTAGCCACTGACAGGGGCCGGGAGAGACAGGAGGCCGGGGGGGGGGAGGTTGAGCAAAGAGGGAGAAAGAGAAGGAAGTGTAAGGATGCTTTGTTTCCTAACACCCCTGCGCATTTGCACTTACACTGTGCACGCAATTAAAAACTGTATACTGATAACAAATCAGCATGTCTTCGTCCTTCCACTAAAAAAAAAAAAAAAGAAAAATGAAAGGTCAAGCTGAACTAAAAATAAGGAAAAAGGAGGGGAGGGTTAGGGGCTGCTGTTTGTTGTTATGCAAAGACAGAGATGGACAGATTGATCGGACTGAGATGAATGACTGGAGATATAGATTGAGAGGGTGCTGTGAGGATGGCAAGGCTGGGAGACTTTGGCCCTCCCTTGGATGAAAGAGTGAGAGACAGAAGGATGGAAAGATGGAGAAAGTGAAAAAGGCAGAAAAAAGGGAGGGAGGGAGGAAGAGTGAGAGAGAAGAAAGGCAGAAAGACTTCACAGTGTGTCTGACGGGCAGGCCTGAGGGACACACGCACGCACACACACACTTCCACACATATATATACACACACATGCACTGACTCACACACACACACACACAGAGTCAGCGTTGTGAGTGCATGGCTTTGTGGGGGTGGCTGATCCACAGCAGCTGTAGGCCAAACTTACACCCCACCTACAGTAGCAAATGCTGTTAACTTCACCTCTGCCGCTTGCCCACCCGTAATCGCTTCCACGCACTCCTCCATCACTTCCATCCCTCCATCATTCCTCCCATTCCTCGCCTATGCCTCCATTACCACCTTCCTTATCGCTCTGTGCATTAAATCACCTCCATTTGTTTATTTGAATGTGTGCAATGAGAGCCATCCGTTTGAGCTTGTTCCCCCATCATGCTGTTTGGACCTTGGCTGGGACTCTGGCGGTTGAAAAATGGCAGCAGTTGGACGTACTTGTGGGAGGAGATTTGAATACCAATTATAGCTGGTATATGTGTGCTAACACACACACACACACACACACACACACACACA
>JAQNCA010000030.1:7570857-7584726 GCA_029783725.1 Acanthurus tractus
ACACACACACACACACACACACACACACACACAGACAGAGGCCATGCATAAATCACTGTCGCTGTGAGTCACAGAAGGGAGGCCTGGCGTGTAAACACAAACATCAAGGGAAATGCTGTACACACAAAAACAAAAAAATATGGATGCACATAAGCACACACATAGGTGCAGAAACACACGTGTGCATATACACATGCACCTCGTCTGCATATACACATGCACCTCGTCTGCAGACTGCTTATTAGAGTTTCTTTTGAACACAGGACCGGAATTGCTAATGCATGAGTTTGTGTGAGCCCAGTTGCAGTTTTTGATGCTTGTCAGACGCAGTTTGCATCACACCAAAGTCAAAACTGCCTCCTTACTGTCTTCCATATTGTGCGAGGTTTGCTGCTTCAGCGTGTTTCTTTTTTTTCTCTCACTCTCTCTCTCTCTCTAATGCGCAGAAAAAAGTCTTCACTGTGAGCCAAGGTTTATCCTTTGATCCATACCTTGGTGGATAATTCACCCCCCCAAAAATAAAATAAACTTGTCGACAATTTAATTAAAAAGGAGGGAGACCTTCCTCCCTACCCCCTCTGCCCTGCCATCTGCTGGTTCACGGTTTAAACTTGATCCCAGCGCACAATCAGATTTCAATGCTACATTTCATTTTTTTTCTTTTCTTCTTCTTCTTCTTCTTCTTTTTTTTTGTGATACCCTGTCTTTTGTAGGTCTAAGTAATTGGACAACCTGAACTTGGCAGACAGTGCTGGCATGCCCGGCAGCGCAAGAGAAGCTGAAATGAGCCTTTTTTTTTTTTTTTTAAAGAAACAAACCCCCCCCCCAAAAACGCTGCCTACTGCTGTCGTGCACGGCCCTGTTTGATCAACTGATGCGGTCTTAAAGGGTCCTGACAGGGGTGGCCCACTATCTCAGCTGAGCAACCGCCTCGGCATAAGCTCCATAAACAAATTGGACTGTGTCGTTTTTTTTTTTTTTGTGCGAGTCATGACTGAAAGAGTTATGGAGCTTAGTGTGGGGCTGCTTTTATTCTCCCCTGGGTTTTTATGGGTCCATTACTCAGAAGCAGAAGAACTTTCTGGGCTCACCGTTTAGTGCAGGTGATGTATTTTACAGTAATTATCTCCTAATCTGCCCCCCCCGGCCGTCAGTGTGATCCATAACTCCTTGTTTTGAACTTCTTTTGTTTCGCACAGTGATTGCATTTCAATGAACCCCTCCAGCATTATAGAACAGGTCCGGGGACAGTTTTATTTTTTTTGCATCAAATAATACATGATAAGCTCTTTTGTTTCCACTTGGCCATCAAATGGTCCCTTTTCACAACCCGTTTGCAGTACTGTTTTTTTTTCCTTTTTTTTCCCGGTCTGCTTTGTCCTCATGGAGAAACAGGATGCATGAGGCACAATGATTGAAAGGGCCACACAAAGACACCAATTGGTAATTGAAGCCTTATATCTCATTTGACCATTTGTTTAATTGTCCATTAGTGAAACTTTCTGTCAATCTAATCAGGCCAGCGCTAATGTAGAAACACTCTTTATGGCTGCCACCTCATCTCCTTCCCATTACTATTCCCCAGATAGTGCCGCTTGTGATTATCATAATGGTGATCTATGTCGTCCTTATGTGTCGCTCTGTGAGAACAACTGGCATTTCACCAACTTTTCCGCTCAAGTTTTTTTTTTTTTTTTTTAAATGCTGAGTAGGATGCCAAGGACGTCTCCTTCATTTGCTGGCATCCGAGGCCTGCCAATCAATCAATCTCCATCCAGTCTGATTGGCTGAGTGCGAAAGCGAAAAACGCCCCTCCTCGGGGTGCAGCTCACCATGCTGTGATGTCCCCTGAGCAAGCAGCTTTTCTCCAGCCGCTGACCCCCTCTCGCTGTATATTTGTCTTTGTCCACGGGAGGGCAAAATCAGTAAACAGCCATCCCCTTTTTTTTCTTTTTTTTTTTTTTTTGGTGTTGCAGGGCTTCTTGGCACAACGCACAAAGGCAGTTGCTATGTATTCATTCTTCTGGCGGTACGAGGTGTACTTTTAAGCCAGTCGAAGTTGAACTGTGGTCGGGGGGGAACAGGGATGGATGGAGAGAGAGAGAGAGAGAGAGGGGATCTGAAAACACATTAAAACACTAACGCCATGGGGTGAGCATTCCTCCCTATTGGTGACACAGTTTCCATGACTAAGAGTAAACGTCTCTACCTCCTGCTTGGCCCTGGGCTTGTTTAACACCCTCCCTTGCTGCTGTGACACCTGTCTCTGCAGCTCCCGCGGGGCGCAGCGCTAACTTGGCCAGACAGCGGCCTCCGGTAACGCTAGTAACCAAGGTGATTATCCCCACTCAGGCGCCCGCGACGGAGCCCTCACCAGCCGTGATTGGACGACAGAGGTTGATTGAGCTGAAAAGGGCAAGTGCCTAAAATTAAAGAGCTGGAAACTGTGTATTCTGCTAGCGTGGAGGCTAATGCACATCTCATCTGGGAAACGATTGTAGGAATAAGACGAGAGGAGGGTGGCTGGTAATAAGGTGCTCATCCCGGGGTAAGGAGGATAAGTAAAGGACTTAAACCCAGGTGACACTGTCAAGGCTGGGCACAGAGGTTGCCAACAAGACCCCATTTCCCTTAACCCTCGGGAGGTCCGTGTTTCCAGTCGAGACTAGCTGATGAAGAGTGACCAGGCTTAGCCAGCGCACCGAAGGGACTGATGGGGTCAGAGAGTGAAGAGAAAGGGAAAGAGAGGGAGAGACGGCTGGCTGCACAGTGTATAAAAGAGCGAAGGAAGGGAGCGAGCGGCGGGGGGAGGGAAAGCGCCGGGGGCATGCGTCACAGACCAGTGAAGCAGGGAGGAGCAGAGCGAAGGAGAAAGTCAGGCAGAGAGGAGTCTAACAAACAAGTGAATGATTGCAGGATTTCAGCTCTAAAATGGAAGGGTGTAAAAAAAAAAAAAACAATACGAGAAAGGGAGAGAGAGGGAGAGAGAGAGAGCAACCCCTGTTGCGCTGAATGACAGATTTAGAAGGCTGGAATAAAAAGAAAAGGTGAAGAAGGAGGGAAGGGTGAGATTAAGAAGGTGGGACCGGCGCAGAAAAGTAGAGGTTGCTGCTGTGGGGGAAAGAGGATGGAGGACGGAGGAGGAGGAGGAGGAGGAGGAGGAGGAGGGAAGACAGAGAGATGGATGGTGATACACAGTGATAAAGAGGGAGAGAGGGTAAGCACTGTGTAGGTGACCACACCAGAGAGACGAGGTGTCATGATCGATGAGGTCACAGCACGCACACAAACACACACACACACACACACACAAACACACACTCACACCTGGACGGAGACACAAGCAGACACGCATGGTAAAAAAGGTCCCAGTAGCTCAGGCCAGTCCTCCCACTTTCTGAGAAGCTCCACGATGCTTTGGCTCGGAGAAATTAAACACCCACGCACGCACAAGGCCATTCATCTGTCTGCCATTTAGAATCCTTCTTCGTATCATCGCCATTAATAGGTTGGCTTTGATGAAATTGTCAGATGGTGAAAATTGCCAGTCAAAGCACTGCTCTATCTACTGGGAAATCAGATGGAGATTTTCAGAAGGCGGACACAACAATACTGAAGAGGTCTCAGATGAGTTTTCTGTCTCAGAAAACTCCTGAAATGTGTCTCCCGCGAGTGGCAAATTCATTTGAGCCATGGCCATGTCTCTGCATAGATAACATGCAAGTGTGGCTCGTAGCGCTTTCAGAAGCTTCAATGAGGGCATTTTCTCTCTGTTTATAGTGTAATAAGACCTTACTGGGTCAATTTTTAAAAAAAATGCTTTCAAGTATTCTGTGAAACAAAGATCAGAAGCCGGACAAACAAAAAAAAAAAAAAAAAAAAAAGCGGATGTTTTATTGTAGTAGATTTAAATCCAATAAGCAAAAGATGACCACGAAAATTTAATCCAGATGTAACACAGAAATCCACACATTGTGGTTAACTGCATCCACTTCAGAAACCAAACGCTATCGCTCAGTGAAAGACAGGCGATAACAATGGATGCCAATAGATCAAACTCAGATTGCCTGGCTCCGTTCTGGTCAGATGCCAAGTGATTGTTGACACAGCTACTGAGGGGGAAAAAAAAAAGGGATCTACTGCGGCTTTCACGATACTTTCCTGACACACCCTCGCGCTCGCTCGCTCCGCCGCCTGTCCCTATCTGTCTGCTCTTCCCTTTATCTCTTTTTTCAGACAAGGGCTTCAACATCAGGAGCAGTAAGCTTTGATCCACTTCATTAGCAAACCGCAAACAACCATTAATTATAGGCAATTAATTAGCAGCACATGAAAACAATCCTGAAGAAGTTGGCCGCTTTCAAAGACCCCCAAGCGCTTGAAGGAAGAAAAGAAAGAAAGAAAGAGAGAGTGTGAGTGAGATTGACAAAGAAAGAAGAAAGAGAAAAGAGAAAAAAAAAAATGAGGGGGGGGAAAAAGCCTGCGGTCATGCTTAATGTGCTGGGGCGAGATTTACCGCAATGATTTGCTGGGCTCTTTTGAGATTCATAAGGTCATCAATTCATGCTCTGCTCTCAGCGGGGGCAAAAACAAAAAAGTGAGACTACACACACCGTCTGCACCGAGGTAAAGAGAAAGGGGGAAAAGAAGCCGGGGCCAAATTGGATTGGCGCTGCGATTGTTTCTGCAGAGATTGTTACAGTTGGCAAGGCCACTTAAAAAAAGTGGCCGAGCACCAACGACCTTGAGGAAAGCTCTGGCTGATTCCCTCCCCAGGATTCATTTTCTCCAGAGCGGCTGAAGGGGTGTTTAAGTGCATGACTGCTGATTCACCCTACGGTCGTTACAGGTGCCCCCTTCTCTCTCTCTCTCTCTCCCTCCCCCCCTCACCTCTCATTAAGTGCACCAGGCAGATTGGAGCGACGCTTTTACTCATGTCAGCTGACGTGTTCCCCGTCTCCGTGTCCATCTGCAGGGTGGAATAATGTTATCGTGTACGGCAGAAGAATTGTGTCTCGTCTTTTTTTTTTTTTCAATCTGAGTTTGCCAGGCCAGTAGAGGAGAGGAACAGCCAGTCTGTGATACTGAATGAGTTTGACATCAGCCTTGGGCATTGGACACAGTTGCGGAGAAACAGGGGTTCATAGCAACTGCCACCCGCTGGGCCATGCTGGTTAACTGAGCTGTGAAGCAGCTTCTGGAGACCAATGGGGGTCTGTGGTTGGTACCGGAGTCATTTTTAGCTTTTGTGGACTCTGTAGCCACGGACAGGAAGTGTTTTTCTGTCTGTAATATAGATCCTACAGCTTTGGAAAGCCTCAAAGTACACACAGCACGACACTCCCGCCTCTCGACTGCATATACACTAACATACTTTATTGCAAGAGAAACTAATAAAAGAAAGCTGTGGGGGGAAGTGCTTTCGTTCTTGATTATTTTTTTTTTTTCGCCTCTCCTCCCAAAGGCCAAGACGGCTGCCATCTGTCTCCCCCTTTATCAGACCAACACTGGCCACTGTTTTGGTCACCAAGATTCCAGTTTGTTCTATATCTGATCCAAAATGAACCACAATACATTTTACCTCAAAAAAATGTGCTTTTTCTATGAACAAAATGTAAAACATCAAAGTAAATATGCGTATATTGTTAAAGGTTTAGTTGTATCTTCGCTTTTTCAGCGTTAGAAAATAAAAAATAAAAAAAAAACGGACAGAAATTATGATTACAACTGCCAGGCATCACTTTGAGTCCTGCATAATATTAGTGAAAACTTCAATGGCTTGAGTCTGTTGTTGAGTCTCGTCGCTCTGAAGCAAATCTCTTTGATTTGTGCTTTGTAAGGCAGGATATTGAGGTCGCCAACAAAGATAAAGGCTGAACATTGTGGGGGAAGTAGGTATGAGCCTGCAAAAATGAACAGAAGACAAAGTTAATTTCTCAATGTCAGGATCAGATGAGATAAGAGAGGAGAAGTTGCCCATCAGGTTAACGTGTGTGTTGGTTAGACAATGTTGCTATATATGAAGTGTAGCGATGATGTGACATTTTTGGCAACTTTCGGTGGATAAAATTCACTCTGGACACTTGAAGGTTTCTTCAATTTAAATACAAGATTAGAAAAAATTAAATTAATATGAAAAATACCAAGTTTAACTGTAAAAAAAAAAAAAGTCAGCCTATTAAAAAACAACTCACACACTCCTTTAAGATAACACTGTTTATTTGTATGCAGGACGCAAATACTGAAATATCACAGTGGTACAAAGATTATACTTAATTATGCTGACTTTTCCTTTTATCTGTTTTTATTATTAATTTGAAAAAGCCACATTTACGAATGCAAGTATACGATAACGGAATATTGATATTCACAGATACATTTTAGTAAGTTATGCACCAGATGACGTTAATTTATTCTGTCACCCTTCTCCGGGGTTACAAAATATATCCTTAAGTGCTTTAAAAACAAACTCTCAATCATCTTTAAGTACAAAATCCAAATCTTGAATCATAATTAGATTAATACTGTAGAGTCATTACAGTTACATCAACATTATCATATATATATTCATAAGCTTCTTCAGCCTTTTAAAGCAATTCACTCAAAACCAGTTGGCATGGATGGTGGTTGGGGGGGGGGGGGGGGGGGTCAAATGTATTTTATTTTTATTTTTTTTTAAAGCACTTCTTTGTGCAATTATAACTGATGCTTATTTACCATGGCGATGGATTCAAGTTGTGCTGTGGGGGAAAGCGATTTATGAGCTTATGGGGGGAAAATTAAAAACAAACATAAACCATAGGTAATTAAAATGCAGGTTGATCCCAAATGATGACTGATGTACAAAATGTCTGGCTGTGTTACAGAAGTGTGCGCAAATCTGCAGAGAAGCAGACTGGCAACCATGGCAGTTTGGCTCATGCACACACACACACACACAAACACACAGTCACACACACACACATATATGCACAGATTTTGATATGCACGAATACAGATATTACACTGCACTCGGGAGACTGTGGAGACCTTTCCAAACTTATTTACTGCAGCGTGTTGTGTCCTGATGCTCTCTGATTTTTAAATGCCATGTTCCCTCACTGGCCTCCTTTTGATGAGCTTCCCCAGGATAGTGTATACAAATACACTTGGTGATTGTGTCGCACGGAGTACACAAACATATTCACTGGTGTACCTTAGACATGTGTTTGGATTTTTCATTATTGTAGCACCCTATTATCCTGCCTTTTGTTCTCAAACAGAACCTGTTTTCACTCTCGATCGCTGCACCGGTTCTCCTCTCCCAGCCTTTTTTTCTTTTTTTTAATGCCTTGTTCTTTTCTCTTTTCTCCCCTTCCTCCATCCCTCCCCCATCTGTCTTTCTCTCCCTCAACCCCTCCTTCCTCTCTGATCCCTTACTCCCAATTCTGCCGCAGTGTGAAGCCGGTTCAAGGGCCTCAGCGGTGACTTAGTGTCTTTTTGTCTGTACTCGCCATGATCACTCAAAAGAATTTTTTTTTTTTTTCATCCCTCCTACCCCTCCCTGTGTGCCTGTCTTTCCACGTCTAACCTTGTTGGTACTTAAATGCCAATGCCCATGCTCACGCACACCCTCCGCTTGTGTGCTCCAGGTGCATGTGTCCGCATGAATCTGCTCCAACTGTTAGCGAGAGTTTGCAATGAGAGGCCGACTCAGTGAGATTTGGAAAGACAGAATTTTGGTGAAGGGTAGGGGGGAGCTTTTTTCGTTGCCAGGAAATCGTTCGCTGATGGATCTTTTGGCTAACAGTCTCTCCTGCCTCCCTGCTGCTCGCACCCCCGTTCCCGCCTCCTCTTCCTATCTACCTCTTATACTCTAGCCGCGGGCTATAGGGTTGCCAGGGCCAGGTGTTGAGAGGTAGACAGTGAGAAGAAGAGAGAGGGAAAGAGGGAGGGATGGAGGACTGACAGGGCCCAGGTGGCCAGGCTGAACGCCTGTGCTTCTGCTTTCGCCTTCTCATTTGCATATACAAAATGTTTTTTTTTTTCCCTTTTGTCTGACTTTTCAGACAAAAATTTTTCTCACTCTCTTTTTCCATTTTGCAGCCGCTGCATTGATTCATTTCCAATATTATTTTTGTTTCCTGCTGCCTCCTCTCCTGCCGCTGCTCTTGTTTCTCAAAATAAGTTCCACTCTCACTTCCTTCCTTTTTCTTTTTCAACTTTCTGTTTTCTTTTTATAGTCAATTGACTTTTTTTCCCCCTTTTTTTTTTACCGTACCTCCAGATTTACCTTCTCTCCCCATCTCTTTTGCTCTGGGCTTGCTGAACTGTGCATTTTACTTATACGCCGCTCTGCAGTATTCTGGAGGTGGAAGCTTATTTTCATCCTGCACGCACTTCAGAGACTGTACAGTCCCCCAAACCATCTCCATTCATCTCCCACCCAACATTTCTTGCTCCCATGACTGTTTTTAACTAACCCTATATCTTCTCCCTCCCCTTCCAGAGCCCTCCCCACTTTACTCATTTTATTTCTCCTCGAGCCTGTGCATAACTTTTTGTTCCTATCATCTGCAGCAGAGTGGAGTTTAGCTCCTTCATATTTAATGCCCTCATTATCTCATATTCGGACCATCACCCACATGCCAACACACACACACACACATAAACACACACACTTCATCAATCTTCTACTTTTTCCCTCTTTCTTCCTTAACCTTTGTTTCTCTTTATCTGGCTTACGTATCGTACATTATAAATCATGATTGACCTCTGCTTGGTCTGTAAGTGGATTATTAGCTGGTTTACAGTTGTGTGTGCTGCTGTGTAGGTGTGTGTTTGAAAGGAGGCTGAGTAGCATTCTGCTCACACATTCAGGCACATACACATGCATCGTTGTGCTGGTGTTTTTGTCATGCCAAACACACTCCAGACCGGCTTAGCCTGAGTCTAAATTGTGCATAAGCAAGCGTGTGCTTAGGCGCAAATATGTTTTAAATAGTTTGGGTACTTTTTTTTTTGTTCGAACACACACCTTTCTTTTAGAGAGATGCCAGTTTTTCATCTGTAACTTTCCAGCCCACATACACTCACTCTCCCAGATATAAATATATATATATACAGTTGACAGTGTCTGTCAGATAGTCTCACACAGATTTGTGTACGCTCACACGTACACACAAACTGAGACACACACACGTAAACACACAAGAAAACAGCCATCAGGTTCCCTCAGAATTGCTGAATTGAGTTATGTAGCCTGTCAGTCAACTCCCACACATACACACACACACACACACACACACCACTGGCAGATCCTTCTCGTACACACACGTCAGCCCGTCTGACGGTGCATATTTCGCATGGGGAAGGGACTCAATTACGGCGAAGGTGAAAGAAGCAATAAACACGGCACAGATACAGTGAGGCTTCGCTCAGCAGCGCCGCAGTCAATCACAGAGCCAGGTAGGTAGCCGCTGCCGCTTTGCTCATCCAGTTGTGAAGTGCCGGGGAACGGCCAGGGGTAGCGGATGGAGAGAGGATGTGAGGGAGGGGGTGGGGTGGGGAGGGGGAGAGCGAAATGGTGCCATCCGACCCTCCCGAAAATTATGTGGCTGTAACCAACTTACATGGACCTGGCACTGAGAGGAGAGCGAGGTGGGATGGATGGATGGAGGGAGGGAGGTGGTGGGAGATGATAACAGCTCGCCTTCATTTCAGCCCTCAGCATACACACATAGATACTTATATCCTGTGTGTAATGACAAACACACACTCACAAACACACACACACACACACACACATTGCCTGACCATCACCGGCACTGTGGCGTAGCTAAATGATTCGGTCACCCACCCACACCAGAAGACCAACAGCACGATCACACAAAATAATGCATCATTTGCCCAGAATGCATCTGTTCTTTCTCTTTCCTCTCCTGTTTGTGTGTGTGTGTGTGTGTGTGGGTTAATGTGTGAGGCTGATATAACAAATCCCCCCCCCCATCCTTGATTTAACTGCTTCTACTGCAGCTGTGGCTCAGGAGGTAGAGCGGGTCTACTTATCGAACGGGGCGGTGGTTCGATTCCTCGCTCCTCCAGCTGACATGTCGAAGTGTCCTTTGGCAAAGTATTGAACCTCAAATTGCTCCCAACGGCTCCTCAGTTGGTGTGTGAATGTGTGTACGAGTTCCTTATGAGCTGGTTTGCTCTTTGTACAGAGAGCCTTTATCATTAGTGAATGAATGGATGAATGCTGACTTGTGCTGAAAGGAGCTTTGAGTGGTAGAAAAACTACAGAAGCGCCATATGAATGCAGCCCATTTACATTTATTAATGCAGAAGTGGCTAGAAAATAGCCTGGATACAATACACACGCACACACAACTACTTGCCTCCTTAAGATCGTCTTCAAGAGGTCAAGCCTGCACACAAAGACTATTAATTCACAACTGTGACGTTAGAGTTTTTATCTTTGAGACGGGTTGTGCTTTTGATCCAAACATGAAAGTTGCTTTTTCTGTTCAGGTGAATAGAGGATCACTCATGTTAATGCAACCCTGATCTTACTATAATAACAGTGTCTGTCATCTCTATAATGAAATTGTGCTTTCTAAGTTAACTGTTGATATCAGGAAAGCCTTACTAAAAGGCCTAAAGGGGCAAAAAACAAGAGCAGTCAGATGGTCGTACTGGTTTTCAATCAACCCTCAGGTAAGCTTAACTGGCAGACAGTCTCACCTATTTTTAATTGCAAATATCACAGTTTGCAGACCAGATTTCTGCTCCGACTATGACACATTTTACTTTTTAGTCGTTCCTGCACACAGCTGGTAATTGAGGAAATGTCACACTATAGATTTTGTCTCCTTAAATGAAGTTATTTAGATCTTCTAGCTAAAATGTTGGCATTGTCCGCAACTATCTGGCTTCTCATGCTCCCCCACTTTGGTGAATACAAATTATCATAACCAAATTAAAATGATAATCAAAGCTATGAAAACAAGAGCCAAGTTGTTGTAAACCGGAATTATCTGCCCCTGGTTGCAAATATCACTGAGCTGGGACACAAATGTGTTGCTGTTTCTGATATTGCAGCCCTGACACTGAGTGGGTTACACCTGGCAGGAAAGCTAACACACACACAAAAAAAAAAAAAAAGGGAAAAAGACTGGACAGCTGACAAAACTGCGCTCCATCTCAGCTGTAACAGGTAACCTGTCTGCGTAGCACAGGTGGCGTGTGTCAGAATGTACATAACCTCTGCGAAGGCTTAAACCCTGCAGTCATGGGGATTTATCTGAGGTGCATTCAAGTAAAGCGTTCAAAATGTGTTTGTATGATCCAGAGAAAACACAATCTGTAAATGGATCTAGCAGACTTTCAAATACTTTCAGTTGGTGAATGTTCTGCCATAATCCCTCCCACACGGACACACACACACACACACACATGCACACACATGCATACACACAGGTCTGAAAAGTTGCCTTCATGCTCTGCATTTCCTCTCGCATGTAAAGACTGACACCAACAGATGGACTTCTGTAAATGTATACCCTGCATACATCGCAGCAATGCACAAATGCCAGTGGGTGAACAAGGCCTCGCTTGAACCCACACAAACGCGTCATACTGTGACAGTTTAGTAGTTGCATTAACAGCATTGCACGAAGGCTGACTTGATAACTACAGCAGAGGCAGAGAGAGGAAGCGACTGCCTACTGAGAATCTAATAGCTCCAGCAGCTCTCTCACTCACCTCAGCTACCTTTTCGATCCTATCTGTCTCCCTCCATCTTTTATTCATTTCTGTTCCCCTCAGCACATCCGTATTTCTCTTTTGCCTCCTCCTCTGTCTCCCTCACTCTCCACCTTGTCCGCCTCTGAATTTACCACCAAGGCTCGCCTTTTGGCAGTTCCTTCCTCTTGTTTCTCCCGCTCTCCGTTCTCCTCTCTCCAACTCCGTGGCTTTTTCCTCTCAGCCTCGCTTGCTCTCCGTCATAGTCTCTTTTGCTCTGTCACGGTATCAAATCCCGTTCTTTTGTACTCGGCCCAAATCTTTGCTCCCCTCTTGCTGCCTCTCACTCGGCACCTTCTTTCAGAAGTTTGAGTTGGCAGAGAGCTACGGAGGGGAAAGCTTAGAAGGAGAAGGAGGGTGACCTAGCAAAAGGGAGGTCATGTGTACCCATCAGTGAAAGACCAGAACCGTGAAGACCATCACAAAAAAAAAAAAAAAAAAACACGTCCGCCATCTTTAGATCAATCTTGTTAATTGCTTGTGTGAAACTGGAGGAGGTTGTGACACCCTTGTTATTGCTTTGTGTTATTAATAAGAAGAGTTAGGGAACGAAAGGGTCCGGAATCAATAAGCGACCTTAAAGGGAAATTAAACGAGGAGAGAAAGGGACAGGGCTCGGTGACAAACTCGCAGCTCAAACATTGTTATTAGTTGCCGCTGCCCTTTAATGAGGCTTATTTAATGGGCCAGAAAACAGGCACCCACAGCGGCCAGCAAAGTGAATGCTGATTTGCATCTACAAGTACAAACCAAAGTCTGACAGAACTCCTTTTATTCTAACCTGAAAACAATGGGAATGAAATATGAAGGCACCGGGAAAAAAAAAAGCAAAGAAAGTTGGCCGAGCCCCTGCAGCCCGCTCGCCACTAAATCCCCCCTCATTCACTCTGGCTTGTGATTGTCGTTTGTTCCACTTTTATCCACATTTACCTCTCTCTCTGCTCTAGGTCTTTTTCTTTATCTCTTTCCCTCCTTCTCTTCCCTGTTCCCACAGCGGCTTTCCTTTATTTGAAAGGTATTCATTATAGGACAATAAAGGTCTGATTGGAAAGAGTGAGCGGGCTTTCAGAGCAGCATCTTTTTAAAAAGCGGGGGGGGGGAAAAAAAGAGGCAGAGGCAAGAGTGTGTGATGGCATTACACACACCTGATGTCTTCACTCAAAGGTCGGGCAGATTTTCTCTGCACCGCTGCTTACCTCTCAACATCGTATCAAGGCCCCTGTGATAGAACAATGCCTTTTATGCTATTAGAGTTAAACAGACTTCTGGGAAACGGCTGCACCCGACCTGCAGCTCAAACACAGACCCGCTCTTAAACAGGTGTGAACTTCGGCGATTGCCATATTTACATGTGACTATTGTCTGGATCCAAGTGTGACACCAGTTCAATTATGTCGCATCCCCCTCTGCGTAAACACAGCACAGCGGTGCGATGTAATTCACTGCAATAAAGACATCTCAAGGGTGGATGACAGAGATGGATAGAGCGAAGCAGTCCCATAAAAACTCATCTGCATGGTGTCGGTTCAGCGTGGGTTATCACTTCCAACTTTTTTTTCTTTGTGTCCTACTCTGCTCTTATTTTTTATTCTCTTCTTTCCCCAAACAACGGAGGAGGAAATACATTTATTTTCGAGTCAGAGTGATAAAATGATGGGAACAGTATGTTGGCAGATAGCTTACAGCGGATGTATCAGTATCAGTGAATATAATGAAAACGGTACAACAGAAATGTCAAAGATATATTCGAGGTCATTTAGAAAGAGTGTCACCATAACAGTGAAACACATTCACATACAACGTGTTTGTATTGCTTGTCAATGTAATGTGTTCATGTGAGAAATGACTGTAAGACAATTTATTCAGAGCCTTTAAAGAAATTAGGATGAATCAAAATACTGTTATTATCCATATTCATTAACAACGTAATTCTCGTAAGTAGCCTTTAGTCCCATTTGCGGCATCAAAGCTCTTGAAAAATGTAATTTGCATAAATTACAATGTAGTCACAGGTCAGTGACATGTACCTTTGTGACAATAACTGTGTGGGCCATTGTTAATCCTGCTGAACTACACGACTAATGTGGC
>JAQNCA010000030.1:7675394-7689720 GCA_029783725.1 Acanthurus tractus
TGTGTGTGTGTGTGTGTGTGGCAGCAAATATGTGTATTTTCCCGTAAGTGTTTGTGTGCAGCAGCGTTTGTGTGCGTGTGACGCACGTACATTCGTGCGCGGGTGTGCATGCACAAGCATGCGAGTGTGTCTGCTGGCATAAAAGGTTGTTATGTGCTTTAGGTGTTAATTGGCTGAGGAGCTTCGTTAATATTCTCCTTGCGAGCCTGCTCGTCAGGAACAGAGCCGGCAAACTGATGAGTGTGTGATTTTTCCTCCGGAGAGAGAAAGAAAGAGAGAGCGAGAGACACACAGAGAGAGAGAGAGAGAGAGAGAGAGAGAAAGGGAGAAAGGGAGAAATAGTAATAGTGACTTCAGTGCAAAGACCCTCTGTAAGGTCAGAGTAAGAGAGGAGTTGAGCAAGAAAAGGGTCGGGAAGAAAGGCAGAGAGGGCAAGCAGGGACAGAGTCAGATGATCAGGGAGGGGTTGGGAAAGCAACACAGAATGAGAAAGACAGAAAGAGATGGAGGGAAGGAGAGACGTGATAAAAAGCCATAAAGGCTTCCATTGAGACATTGGGTGAAAGGAAAGATTATATCATGCGAGGGAGAAATTATCCCTTTGTTAGACGTTTGTGAATTGGCGGAATGGAGGCGAGGCAGTTGGCAGGGTAAAACCCTGGCCCCTCCCGCCCCCCCCCCCCCCCCAACCTCCCGCCTGCGGCAAGGTGGCACATAACTGCTCCTTTCTAATCACACCACGCACATATCTCACGACAGTTCACAGCACACGGCTAACCTGGTCCAGACCCCTGCTTCCAGCTCCACACACACACACACACGCACCAAAATATACAAACCGTCCTCCCGCGGAGCACACACACAGAGATGAATCATCACACACTGCGGCCTTGACAGGTTTGACGTACACATCAAAACACATCAAAATACAGAAGGAAAAGAACAAGTTGCTGAACTGGTACATGTATGTAAAGGCAAAATGACAATCTGTAATACACACACACACACACACACACACACACACAGACGTCAGGCTACAAAAAGAACCCTCCACACATGTTATACATAAATGTTTGCACATGCACGGCAGACACAAAGAGGGAAGACTGACACATGCACGGCAGCAGACAGAAAACAGCGTGCAGAGAGTGGCACCATGTCACTGGGAGGTGGGATGCCACATGGATAATGAGTGTTACTCCCAGCAGGTAGCTGTGTAGCGTGTGGCTCGCAGCACATGCAGAAACACTCGTTAGAAAGCTCCGACGGTACGTTTTCGACTTGGCAGGTAACGCTGTTTGCATTTATCTTACTGAATAAGGGATGACTGAGCTTCGCGTTCAGTTGAATCCAAATGTGGGGGGGGGGGTTAGCAGTGGTAGCAGTGGGGGGGACTTGCATGGTTATGCATAAAATATGCCTGTGTTGCCTTTTCATAGTTTTAAAGAGTGTGTTTTTTTCTATTAACTCATGTATGAATATGGCAGGAGCCTGGAGCACCTCAAAATGTAATGTGTTTGTGTGCAGCGTCGTCGGCCCCGAATACTCAAGTTATATCACCTAATGTGGCGTTCCAGGAGCTCTCTCTGGCCTCCT
The DNA here is from genome assembly GCA_029783725.1 of Acanthurus tractus. Classification (NCBI taxonomy): domain Eukaryota; kingdom Metazoa; phylum Chordata; class Actinopteri; order Acanthuriformes; family Acanthuridae; genus Acanthurus; species Acanthurus tractus. The sequence continues at coordinate 7,676,991 of JAQNCA010000030.1, forward strand.
CAGTCATTCTCAATGCAACCATGTCTCCTACAAATTACATATACTAATTTGCTTTGTCAATTATGTTTTGTAGAGAAAGTAATTGCTGCTGGGATTATATTTTTTGGCAATGTTTTTTTTTTTTCCAGTCCAGGATGCTTTTTTTCTTTTGTTTTTTTTTTTTTTTTTTTTTTTTTCTTTTTATAGAGCCCAAAGTCACAGAGAGGGTGTTGGGACAGGCAGCTCAGCATACAAAGCACAGGCTCTGACACCAGGGATCGGACTTTGAGTGCTGTCAGGTTGTTTGAACACTAAAAGAAGGTTAGCAAAGGGTCAGTTTCATCCAGTGCTTCAAGTGCGTTACACTTTGTTAGCTGTGTTTTTTTTTTTTTTTGTTCACAATTATACACTTACTTTAACCAGGCGGTTCGCGTTGCCTGAAATTAGCCATAAACAAAACAAATGCACTTAAGTACACTAAAGCTTTGCAAATAGCATTCAGTGGGAAACATTTTGCATTTGCTGTGATGGATGAGTTAATTATGATTCAACTTTGGACACTGCTCTTTGTATTTAAAGATGTAAGTCTTTGCCATAATACTATAATAGTGTAGATCTGATCCTACACTCGGAAAGAAAGAAGCTTATTTGTACCAGACTGGTGTTTCCAGTCATCTTTTTTTGTGTGAGCAATTTGCAGGAGTCTCTCTTTCGTGTATTTATTCTAAAAAGTCTAAAAGCTTTTGTCTGAACTGGCAATGAAGGGAAAGATTACCCCAAATTTGTGGCGGAGACAAATTGCAAAACTGGCTCACATTTATGCACAGTCCCCGATTCAGAAACTTCTTTGTTTTTTTTTGTCGTTTTTTTTGTTTTTTTTGTCAGGATGAAAACACGATGCATGTGTGTGAGAGAGGTTTGTAGTTATGTGTTCATTAAACAACTGCTTTGTCTGACAAAGTGAGCGCAACACAGTGCATTAAAAAAGAAGAGCACTACTAAAGTGTAGTGAGCTTCAACTGGCTTATTCAACGACAGTAGCACCAGCCTTCAATAGCTTTCTCCATCTTTAGTTCCTGCAGTCTGTCACTTGAGAGTGTTTTGTTCTAAAATGCATGTTCAGTTCTTTGCCAGGCTCAAAGAATAAGCTAAAATTGTCCCCGTTGATGCACGGTTGATGCATGGTAAATGCATAATAGGATGAGACTAATAATAGGATTTCTACAATGGCTCCCACAGTGCCTTTATGTCTTTCCTTCCGCCCTGTAAAACTGGTGAAAAGACAGTTCCAAGTCTGTTATCCGCCAGAAAGTGAGTTTAATCTCCTGGTTTGCTGTGAATACACAAAAAAAAGGTTAGGAAAAGTGTGTGCATACGAAAAAAAAAACCCCATACTGCTAGCTTAATGTATTCAAGTCTGAACCATGTAATTTTCAGACAGGCAGTAATTCAAATCCCGATACCTGTTTGGTATTCCTGTTAGACAGTCATGATGCGAGCCATATTGACTTTTATTTATTTACCAGGCTACACTGTCAACAGACTGCGGAAAAATAAAGAAAATCAAAAGTCTGTAATCCTGAATTGTGTGAAGAAAGAGGGTTGGTGTCACTCAAAATGTACCCAAATGATCGCGCCGCATCGATCCTTTTACCCAGGAGCGTGACTCGAGCAGGAAGTAGCCTGAGCCGTGCCTCCAGAAAATGCAGTCACTGATAGTGTCCATAGATCGAGCTGTGACTTTTCTAATTAGAGAGTTCAGAGGAAACCCAGTTGGATTAGCTGGTGCATGGCTCTGGGCTAGCTATTAACACCAAGTCAGCCAGACAAACAAGAAATCAGAAAGATGGAGGAGGAAAGCAACGAAGGGCTGAGCAGAACCCGGTATTTATGCTTAGACCTCGGTCGAAACAACTGTTTCAATTTGGTATAATTATATCTAAAGTTCTTTTTTGTCAGAGACAGAAGAATCGAGCAATATTAGCGGCAAAGTTTTGTATATTTTGTTTACACTTGAGAGAATCCCAGAGGAGATTACTCAATCAGGACAGTTCAGATAATACTTTGCTGTGAGTGATTACACTTTCTTGTAATCTGGGACTTTGAGGCAGCTTCATAAATAAACTTCATTAAAGGAAGAAAACTCGAAAATTAAACACAGAAAATGAAGGTCTCACCATCAAAACAAACAACAAAAAAAAAGCAGTCTGATGATGTTCTGAAGTAACGTGAGATCACTGGATTGGTTTCATTACATAAACACTCACGATTGCTACTGAAAATCTATCTCATTGACTGACTCAGGCGGAAACGTTCACACGTGAGGTCATGAATTTAAGTTTTACTCACCTTAGTCCCTCTGGCTGGTGTAAACACATTGTTACCTTGAATACAGTTACAGAATTCATCATTTGAAAGATTTTACAATAATGAAAGAACACAACTTAACAAAATGTACAACAAAAAAATCAGTCATGTCAGATATTTTAATATGGAAACGTGATTGTGAGTTCTGTATTCATGAGGTGTCATTGAAAACGAGTTTACACGCTGAGATTAATGTAAGCACACTAATACTTGGTTGGTTCGTTTATGCTGAAACACCCTTGGGATGATGTTCCTCTTGATTTATCTTTACCTTTCAGGAGCACATGCCCTCCTTCACACTTTGCCAGCTAATAAACCCTTAAGATTCACGCCTACACAGACACGTACGTACTTGCAACCCCCCCCCCCCCAACCACAACTAGCTTCAGCACACACACATACACACCTCAAACACACAGGCACACACATTTTCCCCAAACTACTCGCCTGCACGACCTCAAGGGAGACATAAGAAATAAATTCAACACTTCCGCTTACCCAAGAAGCGCCTTAAGGACAAAGAGAAATTTAATCTTGGATAAGCCTCCCGATAGAATCTCTGCATTAGCCCCTCTGCTGCTAGTTCGCAGCTATCCCATCAACCCTTACCTCCCACACCTTGGCCTGATTCCCTCGCATCTTTCATCCTCACCGCTTGTTTTTTGTTTTTTGTTATTTCCTCTTCTCTCCTCTCCTCCTTCGCCTCCTTCCAACTGTGTCACCACTTCTTTTCACTGTCTTTTGCCCTCTTTTTTTTAAGTTGGACTCTGTCATCATCTCTCTATTATTCTTGCCCCCCCACCCCCCTTTTTTTTGTCCCTCTGTTCTTTATGCCTCACCCTTGTCTCCCACCTCCTGCCTCTTACTATTCTTCCCACCTGCCTCAATCTCTCCATCTATTCCCAGTCGCGGTACATACTGTATATATCTATATTTCTGTTCTTCTCCCTTGTCAGCGTGCTTTAATACCATTGGTATTAAATGCTGGCACGACCTCCTCGGCATACTTAAGCAGGCAGGGATCCTTGTAAGGCTGTTTGAGTGCTTAATATTTTCAGCACGCCGCTGACTTAAGCCCCTTAAGTGCTTTGGCAACACTTATTCCACGGTGGCACCAATGAAGCCCATTAAAATTTTGATTTGGATGAGAGAGAGAAGAGAGTGAGAGGGAGAAAAAAAAAAAGGAGGAAAAGGGGGAGAGGGGACACAATTTGCCATTATTTCGTTTCCTTCCGTACACACTGCGGCAAAAACAAATACCCCCATCAGGGGGTTGCCCACACAGGGACTTTAAAGACACAAAAACACACACACACGCGCGGTGGCTTGTAGTGCAATGTTTGCAATGTGTTCTTCTTTTTGTCTGTAATTATGTCCGATGTCGCTCTATAAAACACTTTGTGATGACCCTATTTTGTTAAAAGCACTTGATAAATAAAATTGACTTTATTTGACTTTCTAATAGGGAACAGCATGATTCAAATTGAATGCATAAAGATGTTTGTAAATACAGCTTGTGGCAGATTAGATCTGATAGTTTATGATCAGTTGATTAAGAACAAGTAGAGGTGCTTTTATAATAGGAAAAATGTGTTGCCTTTCGCATTTTATAGGACAATGAAAGTCATGAATGCACAGTCTAGTGTATTTAACTTCCACCATTGGCTTCGTATTGCCAGTTTTAGTGCCAATAGCAGTAATGATAGTACACGTGGCAATGAGCAGGAACAAAGGAATTGCATTATGCACGGCGTGTTTCTGCAGACAGGTCGGACTTACTGTTAGCTGTGCTGTCTGTTATACCTTTTTATTAAGTCTGAGTCACATCAGCATAACTCACGACACACTTTTTCATGTCACGTCATGTTTATTTCTGTTTAATCTACATCCGCTTCATGTTGCAAATATATATGCACACACACACACAAACACGTACGTAGCTCTTGTCAGCAGACAGTCATGTGCATCCCCGCAGCCATAAAAACAGCCATTTAACATAAAGAGGCACTATGATGCCTCTGTGTGCGCCTGCATGGATAAATTAATGGGTAGTGGATAGTGAAAAGGGCCAAACAGACCGCCAAATGTACACTCTGCTTCAGTCAACACTGGACAGACAAGCACATTCAGACTCACACGCCCCCACTGTGTGCCGACCTGAAAGACTAGCATTGTCGTCGCTTCCAAACACACACTCATCTCTAACCTTCACAAAATAGTATGCAAAATATGCAGACACTGATCCCACACTGACACACACACACACAATCTAAGCAAGGGGAGGGTGACAGGGTTATATAAACAAGTGGAAGACAGAAAAAGGGATAGACAGATGGACGTGATCGACAGCGTTACCACACTGGGATTATAACAGTTTTTTCATAGATCAGCAGGAAAGAAGTGAAGCAAAAGGAGGACAAACGTGCAGGAACTAACTAGCAGCTGCCAACTGACTGGAGGATTTAAGGAAGAGGAGAGAGACAGAGGGCAGAATGGATAAACCAAACACAATTTGAGGGGATCAATTTGAACAGGCGAATAGTCTTTGTTTCCGTCTGTTTGCTGCCAGGCCCCAGACCTGCCAGACCTGAGTTGCTGGTGCACACCAACGCAGAGTAATTTTCTCAGCGCCAGCCAGTTGACCGGTGAAGTCAGCGCCGTAGGGAAGATTGGCGATGATGTGCTTTCGGCTTTGCCAGACGTTTCAGGGCCATCACCGTTAGAGCTCATTGTGTTTGCAGTGCCACAGAGAGTGAGAGAGAGCGGGGCAGTGTGTAGTAATCTGAAGATGACACCCGCACTTTACTCCATCAGATAGTGCTCAGTGAGGTGTGTTGTGCAGCTCGTCTCCGCGCTTTGTTTCTGCACGGCAAACACGCCACGCTCACACTTATTAAACACACATACTTACACATAAAAAAAACCCCACAAAAGTGCTACACACTCGTAGAGAGCGGTGATGCATTAGGTCCTGACAATCAGCAGAACTCAGTGTGTATGACTGAGTGTAAATCTGGAGTGCACCCAGGTCCTGACTGCACCCAGTGGAGCATGTTGGAAGGGAAGAGTTAGGCAGGTCGATTCTGCACAATTATACTGTCTGATAGCCTGTGATTATTCTGAGGAGTCTAAAATTACAACATAAAATCACTGTCCTTTTTACGCTACAGTGTATACACAATAGCGTATCAGAACAGTCCTAGTATTCAAGAGAATAATGGTGGATACCTTGTGAATTTAATGTGCAAGTGTCAAGGGCAAATTGGCAGACCAGAAAAGTATAATATCGGAAACTGAGGTTTCCTGACTGCAGTTCACTCAACCTCTTTGCAAGCTGGTTATTCTACATGGGGCGAGCACTTTCATTCTCTGTCTTTACAGCGCAGTACTCAAGCTCAATGGATTTTATTTAACCTTAGCTATCTTCAGATGAGTTTCAAGATAGTGTCTCCGTTTCTCCAGAGGCCTGGTCGGTTCAGCTATAGCTCAGAGAAACATTGACTTCTATCTGCAGACTTGTAGGGTGAGAAGTGCGAAAAAGAAAAAAGAAAATCCTGGTTTGACTCATTAAAATACAATCTGTGAGAGAATGAGCATTGTTGCCCTAGATTTCACTGTCCTCGAGGGCATGGCAATGTAGGTAGCTGTGTTTCACTAAACATCAGTGAAGATAAACTTCACTTGCTTTGGAAGGTTGTTTCTCAGGCTGCGAGTGAATGAAATAAAGTGTTATTAATGTTTTTTTATGTGTTGCTCGCAGCAGTGACCTACAGGACACACAAGCAGTCTGTTGTTGCAGTTCGTTGTATGGCTGATTGTTAGGGCGCCTGGTGCTGAGAGCTAGCTTAGCTCGGGAGTTTGACCTCGGAGTGAGCAATCACTGAAGGTGCTAATTAAGTTGTCCCTTGTTTGGTTAATTGCACGGTTGCCATTATCGAAATACGGTAGCCGGTAAAGAACACAGTAATGCAGGTCTGCTCCGGTCACTTTTTGCATTGCTTTTTCTCTGGCTTATTGATCTGACAGTCTTGTGCTGTGGTCCTCGAAGGCTCAGAGCACAGTGGTAGAAAACAACTAGCCTAGCAGTGTTTGCTTAGATGGGACTGAGCTCTCGTACTGCTTTTGTGGCAGCAAAGCTTCTACACTGTATGGATTTAAGACAACGCATGTCATAAGTTCTTTCTAAGCAGCGCAAGGTGCTAAAGTCAACAGTGGAACTTTTTGTTGCTCTAAGCTCATCTCTGTGTGCATTGTGATATAGTGTCGAAATTGCTAGCTCTGGCCAAACTCGAGCATCAAGCGTGCAGCTCCTGGCCACAACTCATTTCAATGTGAATTAGCGGCCAAAGCAGTTTCTTTACATGTGTTTTGATGCAGCGCACATAAGAGTCTTTTTTTTCTTCATGATTTGTCCTCGAACAACGTCTTCTGTCTGATTGTACTGAAGCAAAGCTGGGCGGTTAACGCGCGCACGTGTCCGCAGCATTGCAGTTGAGAACAAATTAGAGTGTGTGTCTGCGTATGTGTGTGGACTAGTTTGTCTTCAGCAGTGCAGGCAGGGTCACAGAGGAGCCATTGATCAAACGTGCACATCCACACACAGAAAATACATTCACACAAACACACACACACGGCCTCTCATTGCACAATGAGGCCTGTCCGGAGCCCTGTCCTCTGCCGCCTCCTCCCCGCCCCCTTCTCTCTGGCCCTGCGCAGCCTGGTCCTGGTCTTGCTCTGCATCACTCGTAAGTCATGCACGCGTAATCACTCACATGAACACACACACACACACACACACACACACACATGCAGGTTAAATGAGATGTGAAGTATTGATTCTACAGGAAAACTCGGGTTTCATTACACACCAAGTAAGTCAGATAAACAAGCACATTATGTTTGCATGTACTCATTCATTTCATATTGTTGTCAGGATGTGATCATTTAGTACATATGCAAGAAGCTGGTTGTTTTAATTGAAACTGCCTGCAGATCTGCCTCTATAGATGCATTGTGACGCTGAGGGCAGCATTGTGGTTTTGGTTTGATTTGGTGTAAATTGATACAGAGAGAGATCCAGTGCAGTGCTCAGCACACGGCCAAGGAGGGAAATTCGGACAGTAGAGACAACAGATAAGAGAGCTTCACATAAATTGTTTAAAATGCTGTTTAATTAAGTTAGAGTGGGTAATTAAGAGTAAAACTAGAGAGAATATGAAGACTGGAGCATATGCCCTAGAGGTGAAAGTGGCCTAAAGGGAAATGCGAGAAAAGACAGAGACAGAAAGGACCGAAGAACTTAAAGAAAAACAGTCAAGAATGAAAACAGAAAAAGAAAGAGAGATATAAGAGGGCCTAAAATCTTTTTTTTTTCCTTAGCTTTCTTCTGAAGAACCTAATAAAAGAAAGTTGGACCCAAGAGTGGGAGAGATATGGCAAGCGAAATGGAGAGGTTTGTCGAACAGAAAGAAAACTGCGGGTGGGGTTGGGTGTTAATACAAAGGCAGAGAAGGAGAAATAGCAAGACAGAGATGGAGAACAACGCAGTCTGTGTGTGTGCGTGCGTGTGTGTGTGTGTGTGTGTGTGCGAGGAAGACAGAGATGCAGTGGACGGGTACAAAGATAAAACAAGAGACGAGGCCTCAAAGGTCGAGATTTGAAAACCAAGAGTCACAAGATTGAACATGAGGCAAAACATGGTGAGAAAAGAGATATATGAAGTGGAGTGGGGATCCGTTGCAGGAGATGCCACGTTGCTATTAATACCTCCTGTCATTATTGTTGTGCATTTAATACAGAGATGTTCTCTCCCCGCTGCTCTTTGGTAAACAACTGTAGTGCCGCTGTGAACAGCACCTTCTCATCTGTGCCAGCAAAATAAAAAGAGAAAAAAAATCTCAATTCTTTGCCTTTTTTTTTTTTTGCATATTAGATCAACAGAAGGACATTGTGTTGTGTGGTATGATGGGGGGGGGGGTGTCGGGGGGGAGGATGCTCGGTGGGGGTGACAATAGAGAAGTAAAGGGATACAGAGGAAGAATGAGTTTGTGTCTTGGCAGTCAGTGTGGTCGTGCAATTCATGCCAGAAGAGCAGTTTTTTTTTTTTTTGCGTTGAGCCTTAAATGTGCACACACATATACTTTTACTCCATTTAACGCACAATCACACAGTCACACACACACACACACACACACACTCTTGCTTTTATATGCATGCTCATGGCTGCACATCTTTCGTCTCCGGCGCACACATTCGTCGGCGTCTCACACACACAGATACACACCGAGGGGGGAAAGGCAGCCATGTGGTGGATTTTGAAGGGGTGTTAAGACCAGTGCTTTTGGCTGTGGTGAATCTCCAGTGTGGTAGTCGTCGCGTAATAGCCCTGTAAATTTCCTTTAAGCCGCTGTTGGGTTGTGTGTGTGTGGCGGCCATTGTCGCTGGGTTTTTGTTGGCTGTGACAGACCCGGACCATAAAACGCTGCACAGCAGATAGAGCTAACCAGCTTTGGCTGTCAGAGATGAGAGAGGCGAAAGGATGGAGGAGAGGAAGATGGTGGTTTGAGAGGGGTAAGGAGAGGTGAGAGAGTAAGAAAGAGTAATGGGAGAGGTGGACAAAAGGGGGAGAGGAGAGTGGGTAGAGGGGAGAAGTGGGGACAGGGCAAGCGAGAGGCCAGGTGATTGAAATACACCAAAGAGCTGAAGAGATATAAAGATACGAAGGTCAAAACGAGAGACACGGTAATAGAAGGAGGAGAGGAGGCGGTTAAAAAAAAAAGAAGAGGAAGGAGAAGAAGAAGGGAGGAGGGAGGAGGGAGGTGGTGAGAGGAAGCAGACAACAGATTTCAATGCCAAGGATGGAGGCAGTGTGACTGGGGTGCAAAGTCAGAGAGAAAAAAAACAAAAAACAACATGTGAAATATTTAAATAAATAGAAGTAAATGTTTCTAATGAGAGGTCAGGAGTGAACGGAGACAATTTTATGCTGATTTCGCTGATTAGCAGTGCAGTGCTCATAGTGCACCAGTGGGTGATGGAGAGAGAGAGTCAAATGAGAGAGAGAGTGTGAAGTTCCTGATAAAAATGAGAGAGTGAGAGGGAAAAAAAAGGGGACAGACAGTGAAGAGACAGCTTAGCTATACAACTGGCAATTAAAAGACGGACAAGTGAAGCAGAAGATGAAAGCGAGGAGGGAAAACTGAGATATTCAGTCTCCTGCTCCACTCATTTTTTTGTCTTCTTGTCCCTTTTTTTTCCCCCTCCTCTCACTTTTTTTTTTCTCCTCCTGTCTTTCCTTTTGCTCCCTCTCTTCCTGCACGCTATAAAAAAAAAAAACAGCGCGATTATGCCGCAGACTTGAGCTGCAGAACAAATCACATTTAGCAAAGGAGAGTGTGGAGATGGAACCAGCAGAGAGGCAGGAAAAGATTCCCACTGAGTCACAAAAAGAAAAAAAAAACGAGGGAGAGAGATTGCGAAGGGAATGAAAGCCTATTGCGGCTTGAGCTGAAACTATAGTGGTTGTGGTGGGGGGGGGGTTGCAAGGAAGGAGAGACAGGAGGGAAGAGACGGCAGCTAACGAGGAGAAGGAGAAAAAGAAAGAAGTTGCAATAATCTCTCCTGAGGCCCAGGAGAGAAAGAGAGGAGAGGGGATCTTTAGGACAGAGCTGATGAGTAAGATGAATGATGAGCGATGCAATAAAAGATAAGGGGGAGAGAGAGGGAGGAAGAAGACAGGAAGAAGGGAAAGAGGAAGAGAAACCTTGGATTAGATCAGGCAGGAGGTGGCGAGGAGGAGAGGGATGGAGGGACTGTGGGGTTTTTAAATAAGAAAAAGAAAGAGGCAGATAGTAAGATTAGACATGAATCATGAGTTGTGGACTAAGTAGCGAGATGGGTGGGGTGGTCGCCAAAAGTAAAAAATAATAAAAACAAGAAGAAAAGGCTAAGTGGAGGAGAGGGAGAATAAAAAAAGGAGGACAGGAGGAAGCAACAGAATGAAGGTAATGAGAGAGACGAGAGCGAGATTTGTAAAGGATTATGTATTATTTATAGAGGGAGCATCTTCTTTTCTTTTTTTTTCTTCGCACTGGATTTGATTGGCAGAGCTCTTACTCCCCGAGAGATATGGAGTGATAATTTTAGACTGGGAAAAGAAAGGTGGGAGACAGGGAATGGAATGTGGGGGGGGGAGGGGGTCGTGGGTCTGCAGAGGGGATGGTATTGGAGGAGAAGAAGGAGGAGAGGAACCTCAAAGTCAGCTATTTCGTGAAGTCGGTTATACTGCAAAAAAAAAAAAAAACTCTGTGATTAACCTGGAGCAAGTGTTGCACACACACACACACACACACACACACACACACACACACACTGATACACACTCACCCACGTAAACATTGCAAACTTCATTTGCATACATACCGCGGAAGAGCCGGCTCGCCTTGCAGACTCGGGGGGGGTGGTGGTGAGGGGTGGTGGAGGGGTGGTGGTGGTGGTGGTGGGGGGGGTTGGAAAGCGGGGAAAAAGGTCCATCCAGATGAGAGGAGATGGAGTGGTTGTTAACGGACGACCCCACAAGAGGCAGTGGAAGCTATGAGCCGCTGTTATTGTTTTAATCAAAGCAGTAATAACATAAGGGCTCATGCATTGTAGTCTCCTGCATCGATTGCCTTGTAAATCCGTGGCCGGCATGCAAAGGCAACACAAGCTCTTGGCTCCCTTCCAATTGTAAGATAATGAGAGATAATGAATAGGGAGACAGTAGCTGCTCTGCTTCAAGGATACAGGGGGGGCCTTGTATGGGGGCAAATGGAGACAGCTCATCTCTTATGTGGCTTTGTCTTTTTTTTTGTGTGTGTGTGTCCCGTCTTTTTCCTTCCCCTTCAACTCTTGAAGACATGAAGGGGAGAGAGAGAGAGAGGAATAAAGGAGGGGGGGGGGGAGTGAAATCGAGGGAGAGAGGAGGCGCAGCGAGGCGGTAATTCAGCCAGCTAACCCTGCACCAGTGAGGCAGTTTCTAGAATTTACCGTGACCAAGGGGTGAGCCAGCAGTCCACCTGGCTGCCTCCCAAATCCCCCTCTTTTAACTCTCCACACCTCCCTTTACCCCCCCCTCTGTCCCTCTATCCCCTGCCTCCCTCGGCTTATAACTCAACCCCATTGCGGGACCATTAGGACGGGCCCCTGAACAGCCTTGTCTTATGAATTTGCACGCCTGTTATTTATTTATTTGTTTATGTATTTTGAAATGATGGCCCTTCTCGGATCTCTATTGCCGTAGTAAATAAAGCCTGCTTTTTTTTTTTTTTTTTCTTTTTTTTTTTCTTTCCACGGCCGTGACAGCGGGCACGGAGGCATTTTCAAATGATGAGAAGCACCAATTCACTGCTATGAAATACTGCCCCCGCTTGGTTGGAGAGAGAAGTAATTATTCCCCCCCCCCCTTTTTATTTGTCCGTTGATCACGGCCGTCAGTCCACCGCCACAGTATTGATTGCTCTCAGCATTTTCTGTTAATATGATTTGACGCTCATGCAGTTTTGTTTTTTTTTTTATTTTATTATGGCCGCAGACTTTAATGGGGGCCAGATTAATACCAACGTCACAGGCTCTGATTCCCTCCCCCCCCCCACTTCTTATCATCCCTTCTCTTTGCTGAACTATGTGGGTGCTCAGAAGTATGAGCTCACGGCCTTGATGTGAAGCCTACAAAAAAAAAAAAAAAAAAAAAAACCTACAGTCAAACTTAAGTGCCCTGCTGGTTTATGAAAGGGGGGGAATATGCATCATCTCTCGTGTATTTTTCCAGCCCCTGCCAGCTGCATTATTGTACCCAAATCATCACTTCCTAACTCCCTGCTATCATTTCCTGGGTTAGAGCCCTCCACCGCTCCACCATCCCTCCGTTCCTCTGTCCTCTCTGCCCGGATCTTATCATCCGCCAGCAGCCGGCAGGTGTTTCTGGGTGGCACCTCTCAACGGGGGCGAACGGTGGAAGCCAGCCACTTCACTTGCAACAAGCGGCTAGCGGTTGAATTATTTATTTATTTGTGTTTGTCGCTTGTCTGCGTCGCTATGCTGCAACACCACTGGAGCTAATTTCCTTTGAAGGGGTGACAGCTGTCAGGAGGAGTGGGTGTATAAAAAAAAAAAAAAACAAGGACTGCTAATTAGTTTTTCTGGCCTCCTCTCAGAAGCAAACTTTTGACCTCCTTCTTCATCCGTACGTATACAGTCACTTCCCTACATGAAGCCCTCTCTCCCTGCTGGCTGTGAAGGGTCACTGATCGCAGACGGACGCTGCGACCACTTTGTCAGGATGCACAACAGCACTGTTACAATTAACGCAGTTTAAAACAATGGTGGCCCTGGCCCTGTTGCCATG
>JAQNCA010000030.1:7826411-7840225 GCA_029783725.1 Acanthurus tractus
TTTCTGTCTTATTTTTTAGTGTTTGTTATGATATATTTGCATTATTGGTTAAAAATGTAGCACAATTTTAATTCGTCATATAGCATACTTTGTTTAAAGTCAACATAAACAAAAAAATGAATGTAATCGAAAAATCATCTTGATTTGTTTCTCCACTCTTCTGTTTTTGTTGATATAAATCCTTATTCCCCAAGTTAGGTGTCTAATAATCCCAGCTGAAAGTGCGTGACCGTCCTCTTGCTCCTCTTCTTCTTCTTCTGTCCCTCCTGCTGTGTCTTTGTAGTTCCCGGAGTCAGAATCCTGGTCACTGTGAATCACATGTCATACTATAATCCCTGTTGTCAAACTGGCCTCAGTCACTCTCGGAGGCTGTGTTCAAACCTGCTCTGGCTTTGAACGTTGGTGGCTGCTGGCCTCGGAGTAAACACCAACACTCACCCACTCACACACTGTTCCTACAATCCAGTATCAAGGGGCAGGACTTGATATACTTTAGAGAAATCAATAAATTGGGATCTGTATTCAAAATTAGATAATTCAGTTGGATACTTCCCACTTAAACTCGTTAAACTTGTTCTATCAGTTTTGTAACTTCTATAATTTTCTATTATTATAAGTTATTTACTGCCCATATTCAAAGAGTACTCTCATTACTTGTGCATAGGTGTGTTGTTCTTCGTGTATAATTAGAAGTCTGAAAACATAATAACCCCAACATTAATTCTGACTTTAAAATTAAAAGGTTACATATTTTTAAAGACTCGTACGTCATCTGTTAATGTTGCAGAAATCAATGGCTCGAGTGCATTGAGAGAATCTTATTATTTCTGTTTCACAGGCGTAAGGCAGCGACGCTCTTGCTGCAGCAGGACCACTGAGATGAAATAAATATGATCAGCCAGCCGTTCACCCAGCATACCTTTTGTCAACTCTTAGAAAAGTAACACTGTCTGTGGCATTTTGGTTTTTCTGTGGGTGACATTTTCCTGCAGGCGGGGAGTTTCCAGGTCTGTGCTGATACACGAGTCAACTTCTCCCCTCTGTGTGACAGACCTATCAACGAGTCCCTGCTCAGCTCAGGGGGGGTTTGTCAGGCTTACCTGGTGTTAGCAATGGGACATCTCCCTCTGCTCGAAGTTGTGTGTGTGTGTGTGTGTATGTGTGTTAAGAGAGATAATAGGTGTGTGTGTGTGTGTTTAGAAAACATGCAGTTTAAATTCCATAACGCCTGTTCACTTCGGTGAGCAGCTGTAAACAGCATTACGCACTGTGTATCTGTTTGCGGAGGATCACTGGGTGTTATTTTTCTGTCTCGCTGAAGTAAAATGTGCCCCCAGGTAAAGCTTTCTCACTGCATTCCTCAAACACTAACACATACACACACACACACACACACACACATTTTCTCATACACTTTAGGACATGCTTACAGACAGGAAACAACATGTTCTGGTATGTAACAAGAGCGCTAACCAATCCATAGAGATTACAGGTCTCCTAGAGAAAGAAAGATACACCAGGAAAATGACAGAGTAAGAGGGAGGGATGAAGCGACACGTATCCATGGTAACAGCACTGGTCCATGGTGTTTTTAGAGAAGTGTATGATGATTGCAAGGAAAGGCAAATGGATTCCCTGTGGGATTTACCTCTTTGTAGCTGTGGCCCCTTTTTCAGAAAACCATTACTGAAATGCACATGTGTGGGTCTGTGCTTTTGAGAGTATAAGTGTGTGTGTCAGTGTGTGTGTGTGTGTGTGTGTGTGTGTAAATGTGGGTTTAGAGGAGGGGTTCATTTTGTGTATTTGTGTTCTTTTTATCTCCTCTCTGGAAGGAGTTTTTTTTGTAGCACAAAAGCACTTTCATGCCAAAGGCTTCATTCCCACTTCCATCACACAAATCAAAGTGTGCGCTTAAAAAAAAGTTCCTTTCCTTTCTACCTGAAGGCATAAAGGATTTCTTTTTTATTTTATTCTTTTATTTGTGTATTTGTTTACCCAACAGGTGGTGCAACAATACAAGCTTATCCCATTCTGACCCACTGAAATAGTAAGTTCATAGCATGCTTACTGCCTTCTAACAGCAAAAAAGCTTTACTTTCAAAAAGTCAATACGACACTGACTAATCGATTTAGATTCGGTCCAGCTTGGGCAGAATGGAGTTTTTATGGCAGAATAAATTGGATTATTGTTGCAATCTCACTGTCTGATTATCCATAAATATTATCCATAATCATATCATTATTTTTTATGATCAGTCAGTGTCAGCGAGGGGTTTATGTAGCTCTATGGTCATTTATGTGTTAATGAATAGAGTGAAGTGTTAACGTTTCCATTATTGTGTCCACCCCCTCATATGTATACACTCATGGCGCTGCACTGCACTCCTAACCACATTTACTAAACAGCTTATGTCCACCAAACTCCACATTCTCATTCATATGCACAGCAATTTCCAATATGAATACATAATGCCTCCCCCACCTCGATCTCTGCCTGTCTCTCAAACAAACAGACACACACATGCAGTCTCAGAGGTGTGTGTGTGTGTATGCGCGTTTGTGTGTGTGTGCTAGGACTGGATTTCGCAGTTGATGTGAGTGAACTCACTGTTCCACTGTAGTGGTAACTATGATGGAGAGAGTTGGAGAAAAACAGAGTAAAACTAAGTGAGAGATGGTGTGTGTGTTTGTGTGTGTGTGTGTGTGTTTGTGTGTGTGTGTGTGTGTGTGTGGGTTGGAGACTAACAGCCACAGTGTTCATTATCCACATCAGCTTCCACAGTATCAACATCCACATAAACACACAGTCTCATAAACACATGCATTAACAAAACATGATTTTAATCACTTATTCACACACTTGCTTCCTCTCAGAGAAGCATTCCACACGTTTGCACACACTGCATCCCACACAGACATGCTCAAACACACACATGCGCACACTGCTGCCTCTCAATGTGCTCTTGTAGCTATTAGGCTAGTATCATTAAAGCTCTTCAGGCTAATTATCTCCCCTGATGAGCCACAGGTCTCAATGGGACGACGGGGAGAGATCAGGCATGATTGACTTGGCCTGTTCTATTCTCAATGAGCCATTAGCCTGGAGAACAAACACACACACACACACACACACACACATACACGCACTTGCTTGCACAGGCTTGTGCTAATGTAAGTCAGCTTCCCATATTCATTTACATCTTTGTGAAAAGACCTGTCAGTTGTTAGGAAGAAAAAGTGTGATGGATGGAGAAGTGCAAGAGTGTGTGTTTCTGTGTGTGTGAGAGTGTGTGTGTGTTTCTGTGTGTGTGTGTGAGTGTGTGTGTCTGTGTGTGTGTGTAGGATGTGCTCTTTCTATCTGATTGTGAATGTGCATTTGAGTGTGTTCGTCACTTTTTCGTCTCTTGTGAGCCAGGTGCCACAGGGGAATGCTGGGAATGTAAGCAGGCGATGAGTGATGGCGACAGTTTGCAGAGAAACAGGGGAATGGTGGGAGATGGGAGATGCCTTTCGTTTACTTTGCGGATACTGTACCAACCACTGATAAGCACTGTCACACCCCTGGAAAAAGATTTCCCGCTATGGATCATCGTTCATTTTAATTCCCTCATTAATCAGTTTATGCCACGGCGTTTGGGCAATTTAAGATGATATTTTCAATGAGGGCCGTGCATGCATGCCTGAGTTCTGAAAGCCAGAAGAGAGGGGAGGAGAAAGGGAGGACGTTTAGAAAATGGGAAATAATTTACAGTTTGCTGGAAGCAGAGGGAAAGAAAGGGTTGGTTAACCATTAAAAAAAAGGTAAGCATGCTAGCTAACTGGGCTGAGAGAGATGATTCAACAGTCTATCCACAGTCTGTAGGTTCTCAGTTCATGTTTGTCTGAAGGGTAAAAACAAGCGAAATGGGCTGAGGAAGAGTAGCTCAGTGGGAGTCAAAACTGTGTCTAGAATTTATTCCAGGGCATAAACATCCCTCTGACCACCAAGGTCATCTTATCTTTACAATGTCTGATTGTGTTGCTCCATTAAATTCTGACTCAGAGATCAGGAAGGTGCTCCTGACCTCTACAGGCCAAAGAGCGAGGTGTCTCTTTGAATGCATGGGAAGGAGAAACACAACAATGCCGCATGTTAAGACTGCAACACCGTTCTGTTGTTGTGATAAAGCAAGAAATCCTTTTTTTATTACTGACATTGAGACATTCTTTTTGGCCTTTACCCAGAGAAATGTGGGGCTATGATGCACTTGATGACAGTTTCTGTGAAATTAGGGATATAGGGCTGGAAGTCAGGGCATCAAGGCTGCTCTGTGGATAATACTCTCGCCTCAGAACAAGGCATGAATGCCTTTCCTGTGCTTGTGTGGGTTTCCCCCTGGTGCCTGGGTTTCCCCATCACCAAAAACATCAACATATAGGTAAAACTTCTCCTGTCAGTTCCCTTGACTGCAGCTGGTTTCAGCAGCAGCTCTGTACGGTGTCTGGCTCCAAATGAATGGGTTAAATGCATAGAAAAGATTTAACTACATAATTGTATAAGATGATTAAAGAATTCATTTACTCAACCCTTTTTTATTTGGTTATTAAGTTTGCTCGTTTTCAAGAATATTTATGACATACATTAGCTGGGAACGAAGGATGGCAGTGTCCCTGTGTCAGTCAGTCAGTGTGATCTAGCAGAAACAACTCAACAACTGTTTAAATTACTTTCAAGTTTGATATAAATATTTTGGATTTTTAGAGGACTTTTCCTGAAGATTCTGGTGATCCCTTGATATTTCCCCTGCTGCCACCACAAATTTGACATAGTGGTTTTAATTAAATATTTCTTTAAAAAATGGTTCTCTACAAAACTTGGTGCAGTGAAACGATTATGCTGTTATAAGGATGAAAAGCAACAGACTATCCCTTAACTTTTTTCTAGTGACATCATCTTGTTAAAATGTTTTACTTCAATATGCATTTTTTCCCTCTAACTTACAAGTGTTATCATACTAGCATTCTAAACTAAGATGATGATCATTGTACCTGTAATTTGTCAACAACATGTTAGCATGCTGACATTAGCATTTAGCACAAAACGCCACAGTGCGTTTCTCAAAGAGCCACTTGTCTGACTACAGACTTTTAGTCCTGTTATCTGTTATATCTGAGGCATATCCTCCCTCCTCTAACACATATCACTGTTTAACCTTACTGAATGACTTTGACTTGCTCTGTTTGCAGAGGAAATAAAAGGCTGAATTCCAACTAGAAATTATAATGAAGAAATGGGCTGTGGTGTTTGCAGTAACCTGTGAGATAACTCATTTCAATTACCAGAGACTTCAGGTAGAATTTATTAGGGAGACTTAAGATCTCCAAAGCAGCCTGGTAAGACCAGGAACCGCGCCCTCTTTGGAGGGAGGAAGGCCACGGTTAACAAGCCATAACAAACTGCAGATTATTTGGGATTCAAGATACAAAGAGACCAAGAGGGTATTTTGGGGGCGGAGGGAATCCCACAGGATTTCAGGCTTGTTTTGTTGGGAATCCTGTCTGGTGGAATAAGTGAAGCATCTTTTGCATCTATTACAAAAGCTACAACTTACTGACACAGAAGCTATTAAATTAAGTTGGTGTCAGTCAAATCCACCAGAATTACAAAAAAAAAAAAAAGGCTGTCCAAATTGAAAGAGGAAAAAAAAAACAAACACAAACAGCAGCTTTTATAAACTTGCACCAATTAATATCACACTGCTTTCTAAAGTGACACCCCAGTCACCAGGGTCAGCCCCTCAGGTTGCTTTCTGTCTCCTGCTGAGGAGGGAGAAGAAGGGGGAGACTGGGTGAGGGACTGGGGAGAAATACTGAGAACAGATGGTGAAGTGGCCCCTATGTTCAGCTGCCTGGGTGATTATGGGCACAGCTGTCAGTCACTTTTCATGTAAGAGTGTGTGTGTTCCTGTGCATGTGTGCATGTGGGCTTGTGTATTTGATTTTGTGTATGTATGCAGCATCTGTGCTTTGTGTGTGTGTGTTTGTGTATTTATGTGTGTGTGTGTGCCTATAACTCCCCCATGTGCTCTCCAGTTTCTTTGTCTCAGTAATGCTACACTGGATCCATGTGTTTACGGCTATAACATATCCTTATGAAGGAGCTGCTGGAGGAGGCTCTGCTATCAGATCAGAGTTCACACAAAAACCCACAAGGAATGAATGATTCATTTCACCTCTCCACACTGTCTGTCTGTCTCTTTCTATCCTCTTTTGGATTTTGGTGCAATGTGTTTCTCTATTATTGTGCTTTATCCCCATCTAGTGGTGCTTCACATTAATGCAACCCACATTCTGTCTTTTGGGTTCATTAGCATGATGCAGGATTCTGAGGCAAATCTAATAACCAGAGTAATTTGATTTAAGCTATTTAAATAAATGTTTACTTCATAATTACATTCATATTATGTACATAATGGCAACTACCCTTTTAATACTAAAAATGACGAGTTGAATAACATCAAACCTGACCTTTTGGCCACTAAGCAGCAGCAGAACACGACATAAACACAATATTGGCATCACTTTTATTATTTAAGCAAAGTGTCACGGTATAGTTGTTAGCAAAAAGTTGCCTATTTTCACATCCTGTAAATTGACTGATCCTGTTTGGACTCGTGTTTCAGGCCACCTGATCTGATCAGTCTGATATGTACTCTTTTTAGTGTTTTAGCTTTACTGTTCAACATCAAGAACAAAACCAATATTTGCTGCCATGTCTAATTCATCATTGCTGTCACATACATGGTGCCGTGTGTGAGATTATGATCTACTGTGAATTAAAAAAAAAAAAAAACTGAGCTAATTAGCAGAAGCTATTAGCCAGCTGTGGAAACATTTCACAGGCAAATTAAGAAAAGGTGTTTGAAAATTCATGAATAAAACATGATTCCTTGCAACACATTTTATTTTGTTGTCATTGTTTAGATCCACATTTAAGAGTTCACATAAAGAATTTTTCTTCCACATTTCTTTTTCCTAACATGAGATTTGCATTTGAGACTGCTGAATATTGTATACAAGTCAGTCAGTCTTATCTAAATCTAAAGAATTGCTTTCATGAAAATACAGTAGTGCTGCCTTTAGCCAAATTAGCCATGAGGGCAGACCCCTAAACATTGGGTTTTCACTTATAAATAAAGTGGTCAAATGCAGTGTTTATAACAGAGTTTGTGTTTTTTCTCTGTGACTAAACGTCTCTCTGCTGCCTCATTTCTTTATTGCTGCATGGGTTTCAGGTGACAGGGTGGTTTCAAAAGGTGCATAGCTGTTCATCACACTGTTGATCCAGTCGTTGTACATGCACAGCTTGCTGTAGACGCTGGGATCGGCGGGGTCTGTGCAGCCATGTGCAAACCATTGCACACCCTGCAGCTGGCCATCGCACACCATCACACTGGCACCATCATTCTACAGCAGGAGGCAGGAAGGAAGGATGACAAAAGAGAGACAGACGACAGGTTCGATTAAGCACCGTGACAGATGTAGTGACAAGAGTTTAATCCACAGCGTGTTTAGGTTGTGATCATGCTCACCAAGCAGTTAGCTTTGTCTGCGTTACCAGCGCAGACCATGGATGGGCTCCAGTACACATAGTCAGGGAACGTTTGCATACATGTATGGTCATCCACAACGGGCACAGTTATACACTTTAGGTATTGTCTGGGCTCATCTGTTTAAAAGAGAAAGGAGGTGGGTTATCCCTCAGATGTATTCAAACTAAGCGCTCCACACTATTTCATCTGCATCTGTCATGGAAGTACAGTTCAGTAGATGTGATATTTGTTCTCACTCATCAATCTTCCACTCAGTGTTTGACAAAAGCTTCCTTCCTTGTCCTCTGTAGGACTTCAGATTACTTCCCATTTCTTTGCATCACCACTTCTTGCACTGGAGCATCAAGTCTAAACCTTGACTAAGTACTATTTTCAAGGTCTACCTCTTTTAATTAGTGTTGATCCCTGACTGGGCACTTTGACAGCCAATTAGAAACTCCTCTGATTAAAGAAAGCCATTTTCAGCTATTATTAAAACAGAACATCCGTGCCTTTAGAGCAGCAATGACCAGAATAATAACAGGCCTTTTGGCAGATATCCACCAGCTGATCATCTGGCTTTCTCCTGCATCACAGTGAACATGTGGAAGCAATGGGCCAAGCAGTATATTGTGTTTTTATTCTCTTTTTTAAGCCTAAATTTTCAGTAAATGTTTCCCGCTGTAAAGTGAATGGTACTTCGTATTCCTTTGCAGGCACTACATGTGTATTATGAGACCTTAAATACAGCATAATGCTATTTCACTCAAACAGGTATAAAGATTAATAAAAAGGGGAAAAGCCCACACAGCTGGGTGATGTCAGTGTTTTAAACAAAACAATTTGATTTTCTTGTACTTTGACATACTGGTATCTGATCTTTTATAATCCTGTCTGTTTATGGCAATGTTTTGTGCCAAAGAACAGAAAGCATTAGCAGTCTTCAGTCAAAACAAATGTCCTGTAGCTTTTATCACCCCTAGTTTGTGCTAAAGAGCACAGTTTACAAGAAACAAACAAAGTGGATTGTATTGTCTTTGTCAGCTGCACTAGCAGTTACCAGTATAAACAGCAGAGGTCATGACCTCTACTTTTGCCTCTGCTGCACCAGCATCTTTTACTCAGTGAAGTCCCTCATTCAGCAATTCTTTCATCAATCTTTGTCATGTTAACACGGTCAAACAGTACGGTCTGTTTTGTGAACAGTGGTAAAACTAGAAGCGCTGCAGCACAAGCATTTACATCACTGCAACCGCCGGTCTGTATGATATGATGTGACGACATCACTTATTAGGGACATTATTGTGTGGGTATGCTCGTGATTTGTACACTTTCTTCTTCTCAAATGCACTGTAGCTTCTCTCATTCAAGGCTTTTTGAAGGATCAGACCATATAACCAAATAACTGGATGGAATTTCAATTTGCTTCTCACAGCACTTAAAAAAAACGAAATAAAATATCTCTTTAGATTCATTCCACAGTACAAATTGAGATGAAAAGATGGCCCACATAATGAGCTGCCTTAAACTTCCATGTGAGTCTTGTCAACAACAGAAACGATCTGTATGAAACACTGAAGTCTGTTGAAATTCATGTCTCACAAGTTCATTTAACATTGTCAGGCCTCAAAGATACGCACCGAGATATTTTGACTAGAGTCACTAATTAAAAACTATAGCCACAAATAAAAATCTTTTTTGATAAGAACTCTGGAGAAAAGGACAGGAAATACTTTGGGACTGGATTATGGAGCACTGGCTTTTCTGCAATTATGCAAAACTCATGGGGTGACAAGGTCACGAGGTGTAAAAGCCAAAGCGGTGCCTTTAAATCCACTTACAATAATTTGGGATGGTGGATCCCCATCCGCTAACGTAGCAGCTGTCTCCAGGCTGTGGGCAGCGGCTGGGCAGAGGGACCGGCTGGACGTACTGGTTGAAGTGAGCTGGTTTGCTCAGCCGGACCAGTGTGAGGCTGTGGAGGGGTGAGCGGTAGGCACTGTGTTGAATCACGTCAGCAACAGTTATGTGCTGCTCTGTGCCCTCCTCCACAGTAACATCATGTTCCCCGAGAGAAGCAATGGAGGCGTACGGTCTGAAAGGACAACACAATTCATTAGGATAGAAAAAAAAACAGCGTTATCTCATAGGTGATTATTAAGACACATTTCTGTGACACACTGATTGAATTGTCTCATAAGTTAATATCATCTCAATATTATTTATCTAAATTTGCATTATATAACATTTACACAATAAAATGTCCTAAAACAATTTCATTCTGCTTTGTTATATATTTTTAAGTTGCGTACAAAAATAAACAAAAACACTACATTTTTAAAAATTTTTTAAAGAAAAACATGCTTGATACTTGATGAACTGAAAGTTGGTTGAAAAGGCTGCAGCAATTTTAGGTACAAACAATGCTAGGTTATGTTTTTGAATTCTTGCACAGCCAGATATATCAAGCACTTGAACCCTTTTCATCACAGCCAACATGTGATTTTACTTGCATAATTTGAGGAAACTGGATGTAGTTAAGAGCTATTAGGATCAAAATGCTCCTTAACCAAAACAGGTGCAATATTTTTACATTAATTTTCTTGTTGTAAATGACTCTGACAAGAAATAACTCCAGAAATTGAAACAAGACCCTAAAAATCATGCAATTAAGTCAACATCAGCAATAATTTTTCATCTGGCACTAACAGTCACTTACGAGGGGGCACATTGAAAGGAGGTTACTATCCACCATTCGTTGATGAGAGCTCCACTGCAGGAAAGTCCTCCACCATGCAGATGGACCTGCCAGGGTCTGGTGTGAGCTCTGCACATCCTGTAGTCCTGAAGGGGAGACGCTCCTGTAACACAACAATAACACCAAAGGCAAATTAAGTGTCTGTTCTTGAAGTAGTTTATTTAATCTTTGACACAACAGAATAAATTGCTACCTGCAAGCCCCAAGGCAACCAGCAAAAGAAGAAGATTCATGTTTGTCTCTGCTGTTTTTCCAGTGTTCTTCAGTAGCTCTGACGAGTGCGATGACTGATGTGATGTCAGGCTTCTGGCTTTATACCTGCAGGCTTTTCAGAAGACTGTGGGAGGAACAGACTGCTTTATTACTGTCCAGCATCATTTCCAGTTGAGCAGTAGCTTTTGTAATAACCTTATCTGAGATTGAGAGTGACACACCTGATTTACCGTAACCTGTAGTTCCTTTCCCGAGAATAACAAAGACCCTGACACACCTAAAAGACATTTTTCCCAATATATTCCATTTACAGATTTTGTGTTTTGGTCAAGTTTATGTCTTTTTCATAGATGGATGATCTGCAAAAATATGCTGTGCAGGGACTATTTTGGGTCTATTAAAAACCATTCTTAAAAGGTAGTCTGTGTGAAGTGTCCTCGAAATAAACAATGGTGTCATTAATAAATGATCAAAGTACTACAAGAAGTAAAGGAGATAAGATTAGACCAGATATATAATGCCTACTGTAATATATGTCAAGTTAATTTATTACCATGATGCAACTTTAAAAGGGCACAGATCACATAACTCTGACTGCCCCTTTTTGGCAAATCCAAACATTTGTGAATAACATTATCTTCATTCTCTAAAAAGTAGACTGAAATATATATAGTTTTCTCAATACAGGTGGAGATATCCTTACAAAGCTGAAAAAACATGTATTCACCTCAGTTTTGTAACAAGATTTATTGATTTAAGTACAGATGGTGTGTCTCAGGCCAAGGCACAACTAGTTGATAAATAGGCTGAATAAATTCTTCTTACCACGTGTTTTTGAGGAAACGTTGGGAAGAAATTAAAAGGCCCATGTGATCCCTAATAACTGTAACATTCTAGGAATTATTCACATTTAAATGTTTTTTCCTTGCTCAGTTGTTTTTTTTTT
Source organism: Acanthurus tractus (assembly GCA_029783725.1). NCBI lineage: Eukaryota > Metazoa > Chordata > Actinopteri > Acanthuriformes > Acanthuridae > Acanthurus > Acanthurus tractus. The sequence goes on from JAQNCA010000030.1 coordinate 7,837,900, forward strand.
ATTTGAAAAGGAGCACAGATGGTTAGTTTTTTTTTTTGTTTATTTTATTGGATCTCCATTAGCTAGGACCAATAAAAGTTCTTCTTAAAACATTAAAGCAGTTTTTAAAAGAAGACAAAGCATAAGGGGAAAAAAATTATTATCCAAAAAAAGCATCTTATGGAAATAAAATTCAAGTAAATCAATAAAGATGACAAACAGTTATCATTTATATCAATAAATTGTTCAAATTACCACATTCAAAGCTATCTATACAAACAAAGTTAAGACAAAACTGATAATTACTACAATATAACATCAAACCATGACACGCAAGACTACACCAGAAAACTAATAAAGTTAAAAATGTATTTATTCTACAGTCACATCTACATAATTTGTTTCTGAAAAACACTTTTGGATTCCGTTATTCTGTTTGGTAACCCATTTCCCAGAAGCTCTGCATGCACTTGCCTTAAGATCAAGTGTATGTTTTGAGAGGTTACTGTCAGATTGAGGGATAACAAAGTGTTGTTTACACAACCAGGTGGAATGAAGGAATGAATTCTTTAGACCAGACTTCTCCAAAAGAGCTCAAAAAACTTGGGTGTACCAAAAAAATAAAATGTTTAAAAATTATTAAGGCAAGCAGACAATGTGAAGTCTAACAGCCTTGAAGCCAGTGAAGTTTTATCAGGGTCTGATTTATTAGCAGCAGACAAATATAACTGGACAATATTCAAGATACACAACAATGCTAATTTGTCATTCTGATAACACTTTATTACTGACTTGACAAAGTAGAACGTTTCCTTCTAACAGCAATCCATTTTCTTAACAGAGTAGTCAATATGCAATGACCAGAAGAGATATTGATCAAGTCTAACTCCTAATTATTTGATCTAATTAGCTTGGTACAGCTTGAAGACTTGAATTAAAAGCAGAGCTGGGAACAATTAGAAACTGTGTCCAATTATCATTCATTTAAATTTAGAATTTTAGAATTTTTGTTTGATCACACAGCTTACACAGCTTGTAATTCAACTCTTAATGACAATGATGTGGATAATATACTGCCAAGTCGCCTGCAGATGAAGTAATAGAAGATATATTAAAAAAAGCGGTGAGCCATAAAGATAAAAAAAACAACCAGGCAAAACAGAAATATTTTAAAAATCAGAATAATGGTTTCTACTCTACTTTTTATTTCTGCCAGATTGATAGCCTAACTTATTATCAGTGAGACAATTAAACATGTAAATTCATAATATTTAAGATATTATCACGAGTGTCGTTCTAATTAGAGGTGATTGTCAAGATAAGAGGAGCACCTGCTGTCCTTCTGTAATTTTTTTCCTGTGTAATAGATAATATCATTAACAACATTATCAAATTTTTTTCACTTAAAAATTCAAAAATTGGCTATATATCACCATTAAGACATGAATGTTAAAATGATTGGATAAAATAGATTATGATGGAAATTTTGGGAACCTGTCAAAACAAGAAAGTCTAATGTAATATCTGTACAGTACTGCTTAAAGTACACACATATTTTTGATCTTTTATCCCTCTAGTAGAATATGAATATTTTGTAATGACTAAACAAGATGGTACTTGAAGGCAGTTTATCTCTTTTGTCTGTGTTGTAGCTTCAGAAGAGGCCACATGCTGCGGATGTATGCATTAATTAAAAATCACAACATTCTTACTTCACTGGTTGTCAACATCCACCAAACAAACATCACAGTCTGTGCTGTTTATTCATCTCTGTTGGTTTCTCTGTGATCACATTTCACATGTTGTTTCTTCTGATCTATTATTAATTGCAACAGAAGCCTCTGAATCAGATGATAAAAAGGGTGGTGTCCTTATTATATATTTACACAGAACTGAACATGTGATCCTTTGCCTTTGCTGTGAAGTCAATAAAAAGGTTTTTCACAGAGAGACAGCGGCAATATGCGTGTTTTGCTTTATAGAACAGTACACTAAACTCTCATTAATTAACCACAGGCACATTTTCTTATCTATTTATTTATTGCATTTCATTTTTATTTTGTATAAATATTTTATTTTAAGATATGAAACAGATATTTTATTCAATAATGGGATGACTATAAAGAAATAAAAAAAGACGCCAGTAGGTGGCGCAAGATCACTTGGATTCTCTGGTGTTGAGATTCAGCAGGAGATTCCTTGACACATTAAATGTGATATCAAGTTGTTCAGTCCAGTTCCTCTGTACAAGCTGTTGGTTGTTGGCTGTCGTTGTTGTTGTTGTTGTTGTTGTTGTTGTTGTTGTTGTTGTTGTTCAAAGAAGTACAGCCTCCATTTTGGGCGATTA
>JAQNCA010000030.1:7876157-7890734 GCA_029783725.1 Acanthurus tractus
AATAAGTAATGTGTGTTTGAAAAGTGGCTGAATTTTCAACTAATATTTGTCATATTTATTTTAGCCAAGGACTCAAAGGAGTGCAATTATCTATGACGATCAACTATGGGAGTCCCCAGTTCCTTATGTTTTGGAAAAAAGCCTTGGTAACTATTTTTTATGTTTGTATTCTATATTTTTATTTTCAGAATAATACCCCAGAATGTTTGCAGGTGTCCAGGAGAGGCACACCTATGGGGTGTGCTTTTCAAATGTTTTCTTTGCAAAAGAAGTAATGCAAAAAGAAGGAAAATAAGAAATACGCAAAAGAAATGTTTTGTGTAATTGTTTACCAGGCAGCCCACTTCAACCAGAATCCAAAGCTGAAAATCTGATAACAATTTTTAGAGGGAAAAATTACAAGAATTTCAAACAAGAGCAAGTACAGCTGTAATTCTGATAATGAACATTGTCACAAATCCACCCAAGGAGCTGTATTTGCTTTGCTGGCATTTCGTCCACTGGCATTTAAATGGCTACAAACACTGGTTGCTGTTATTGTGGCTAGCTAGCAAATATCCATATATGAACCTGAAATTTTATACAGTGTAAACAAACACTGGTGTTTGAATTTAAATGTTTTTCATTGTATTGCATGAAGGAAGCACATGAATGTCTAACATACCATCCATGTTATTAATATTAAGGGCGTAACTTAGGTGTGTGTCTAGTGATATATTGCTAGGGGTAATACATAATTTTGCCAGGAGAGGGGGGTGTTCCTTTCTCCTGTGTTCCCCTCTGGGATTCCCAATGTCTCAGTGTCAGTCTGAGGGTGTTGAGACATGGGAGCCACATAGCAGCACTCAGCGAAACCACTAATACATGAAAGTAAACCAAAGCTTCTTGACAAAAGCTAATATTTGAGAAATTCTGTCAAAATATTCTCACACGGTGCAAAACAACCACTTGCTCTTTCACATGAGTGTAGAAGGATTTTTTAAGATCAGTGCATCAGAATGACAAACACAAGCAAGATCAAATGTATTCATGTTGTTAATTCTTTGTTCTTCCCTTTAACGCAATTCTTGACGATGGAAGAGATGAATGCTAAGGGGGTCATCCTGAGGGCCTTAGAGCAGTTCAGGCTGAAGTCATGCATTGACTTCAAACCAAGGGACTCTGAGATGTATTACATCTCTGTCCAAAAGTTAGGGGGGTATGTGCTCTTTCTTTACTATTTCTCATTATTTGTGTTTTTGTGGTTATCTAGTTCATTTGTTATGTTTGTTCTTTACAAATAACTCAACACTAAGGGCTATGCTAAGAAATGTTGACCATATTTGGCATTCAGGGGTGTGTGTCTGTATTTAAATGAGCCACAACTGATGGGCACTTTTTCTGTTCTAGATGTTTTTCATATATTGGGAGGATTTTTCTCAACGGACAGGTCCTCTCTATTGGGAGATACTGTGATGAGATTTCCACTGTTGAACATGAGTTCCTTCATGCTCTTGGCTTCTTCCATGAGCAGTCCAGATCAGACAGAGATGATTATGTGGAAATTAACTTCGAGAACATCGTAGAAGGTCTTACTAAGATTTTACTTCACTTATGTGTTCATGATATGTGTTATGCTAAGACATAAAAAATACACTGTTAGAGGGGGTTAAAAATCTATCCAACAATAAGTACATAAACTTATCATTACAAGCCTTTATTTATTTAAATGTAAGAAGATAAAAATGCACATGATTCTTCCATTTTCAACATATTTTCATTGATAGGTTGAGTCATATTTTATTGTCTAATGATTGTCAATGATTACTATGGTTAGTAGATTTTGCTTCAACCAGCCATGCCTCTGTTAAGATTTCTTACCACAGTTAACTGCTATTAATCTTTTTTTTTTTTTAATTCAAGGTTTTGAGAGTAATTTTGAAAAAGAAAGCAATAAAACCACCACAACCAACGGAGTCCCGTACGACTATTGGTCAGTGATGCACTATGGCCCGTATGCATTCAGTAATGGCAATGGGTCGACAATTCAGACCAAAGATCCAGATTTCCATGATATCATTGGTCAAAGGCTGGAAGTGAGTCCCAAAGATATTTTGGAGCTGAACCTCCGTTACGAATGTGGTAAGGGCTTGTTGTTTGGAGTTTTTAGAAACCAGCACCCAGTTTCAGGATTTATTTTGGAATGTTTGCTTTAGCAACTAAAACCTGTCAAATTGGTGTGTGAGCTCAGCCAGATCCTGCTTTCGAGTCACAGGATTTCACAGGATTGAATGTTACTTGTCCTGTGATACCCACACGTTAGTGAATGAGTTTCTGATGATGAGTCATGTGCAAGATGAGACAGCTGATACACAATCCTGAACTAGCATTATGCTCTATGAACTCCCATCAAAACAAGTTTCAAGGTTCCTCAACATGTTTCAGTGTCCTCGCATAGTTGAAAATGCACTTAAGGGAATAAAACTGTAATTAAGGTTTTGTCAGTGAAAATGTAGCAAAATCTCAAATATGTTTATACCTTCAAAAACTTTGCTTTTATTGCAACTCTTTTCAAATTTGATATTCCAACTTTGTAAGTATTTCTCAATCCTGTGTTCTTGATTCAACTCCACAGACTCAACCATTGCATTCAAGATGTTCTGTGGCTTTTCTGACGAGAACATGTGTCACATGGAAAACTGTTCTGACAGTGCTCTCACCTGGGAAATGGCAACACATGTGGATGGGGGTCCCAGCTCTGACCACACCAGTCTTGGCAATAATGGTAACTATGGTAAGTTTCCCAGTTTGAAATTTTTCACCTTATTATTACCTTATTTTCACCTTAACAATTTAATATGACTGGGATGCCATGCAACATCCTGTTATTCAGTTACAAGACGGTTGCAGACAGTTTTTTCTCTCTGGCTGCCATAATCTCTGATCTTTCAGGAATCTAAACATACTACCAAAGACCCTTCAAATACTCCTTATTTTAATTGGCATATAAAAGAAATCTCCATATCTAGAGAAATTTTTACCTTTCAACTTATGTTTGGTCAACTTAAGTGGAACTTAAGTTATGTTAAACTAAACTTGTGTTTAATGGTGTGCTTTTTCATATTATGTTGTTACACCAACATTTTAGGTGAAGATGAAGGTTACTTCATGCATGTTAGCACTGCATCAGGATACGAGGGAGACTCAGCCCGGTTGGATACCCCCATCATGGATGTCAAAAGGAAATGTAATGTCCAGTGTCTCCAGTTCTACTATTACCACAGTGGGAGCGAGTCAGACCAACTTAACATCTGGATCAGAGAGTTCAGGAATGAATGGGACGACATTGGTAGTGTCCGTCTTGCCGGACAGATCACCGGTAATGTGCAACTGTATGATTATCTGGTATCATCTACTCTATGGGGTATTTAAAAACTCTAATGAACTAGGAATGCTTTAAGAGCTACACTTGAGAGCGCAGCCACTGACAGAAACTCTTCCCTCAGGTCCCCGAACATCTCATTGGCGGCTCCACCATGTTTCTCTGAATGCCACCAGGTACTTCCAGATTGAGTTTGAGGTTCGCAAAGGAGCAGGAAACTCATCGGGTGGCTTCTCAATCGACGATATCAATCTGTCCGAGATTGAATGTCCACATGTCACCATACAGATCGATGATTTTGAGAATACTTTGAACACTAGTGAAATTGGAACCATTATATACAGTCCATTGCAGTACTCCAGGGGAGGTTATGCTTACACGGTTGCAGTTGAGCTGTTCGAGACGTATGTCGGACTGTTTGTGCAACTCTTATCTGGTAAATATGATGATGAGCTAGAGTGGCCTCTCCCACAGAGGCAGGTGACCTTCCAAATGCTGGATCAGACCCCGAATATCAAGCTGCAAATGTCCAAACAAAGGAGCATCACCAGTGACTTGGCACTAATGGCAGGCACTAATGGTAAGTTTAAAAGAACTCAAAGTAGTCTTTGATTAAAAAATGAAAAAGCTCCAGTCTAGCACACTATATGTGATGATATGTTCATTTCTTGTTGTTTACCTTTAATGCTTTACATGCTTTCTGTACTCAGATACCTATCTTTGGGGCAATCCGCGTGAAGTTGGGAGTCCATTTGAGCTTAACAACGAGACTCTCTATGCCGGACCTCGCCTTGGCAAAAACTACTTTACAGATTTGGATGAAATGAAGCGCAGACAATTCCTCAAGGGAGGGACAGCCATCTTCGCCTTCAGTTTCGAAGGCAGGCTCACAAAAAATGTTTCACTGTTTCGCATGATTTTTTCTTTCTCCACTTGAAATTCTTCAACAAACATACTTAAAAACATTTCAACTGCCTTTAAACCTAAGTGATTTTTTTTTAAACTTTCCACCTTCACTAGACCTCACTCCTCTAATCAATGGAAGTGCTCTACCATGTCCTCGAATGAGACCACTGAGAATAAGACATCCTCCCAAATACATAGAGAGCGGCCCATGCTCACCAAGGTTGGACACTATGTTTAAAATGTATTACATTTCCAGCATTTTTCATTTTGGAATTTTAGAAAGATGTTAAGTCTAACATGGAAATGAGATTTTAATGGCTTTACAATGATGCTTTGCATTTTACAGGGTCTTTCCCACTTTCCATCCTCCTGATAATACAACGGACGACAGCAGGTATTCAGATTTACTCACATTTGAAACTTGTAATATTTTGTTAGCTGTAAAAAAGTAAGTTTTGAAATGTTATAAGATGTTGTTGACAATAATCTATCACTGCAAAAAGAGGTCTGTATCTACACAAAATATTTTATTTCCTTTAAATTATCAGCAGGCTTTATGACTGTAAGGTAAAGGTGAAAATGTTGTGTCTTTACAATCATGCTCTGCATTTTACAGGTTCTTTACCACTTTCCGTCCTCCTCGCAGAACAACAGACGACAAAAGGTATTAAGATTTACTCACATTTTAAATGCTGTAATTTGTTTGCTGTAAAAAAATAAATTTTAAAGGGTCATCAGATGCTCTTGCCAATAATCAACAATAAGATAAAGAGATCTGTGTCAACACAATATGTTTTAGTGTTTAACTGTAATGCTTGTGCAAAAATCTTGTGTATCATCTATGTGCATCATTTTATTTATTACATTCCAAATGTTTCTGCTGCAGCATCTTCGGCTTCTGTCCTGGTCTCGTCGCATCTCCTCTCCTCACCCTCCTGGCTGCATTGATGCTCCTGACGCGTTAAAGTGCATCTCCTCACATCCTCATCTTACCTCTGCACACGGACAAGTTTGCCACGGACTGAGCAACTCAGCAGCTTTTACTTTTTCTTGTATTTCTTTTGTGGTTCCTTTGGGCATATAAGGAGAGAAAGGGACACAAAATAAAGGCAGAGACTGTATATCAGGGTAGCTTTCAGGCACAGCTTATAACAATGTATGTTAAGTAATAAATGCCTGAAACACTGTGGCTATGCTTTGATTTTTAACCAGTCATTTGTCACAATTTTAATTATGTGTTGCAGTTTACTCTTAACTTGTGCTAAATGTTTACAGAAACTTAAATATTTTTTTAAAATGTATTTTACTGCTTTTGTGCTGGTTTATACAAAGGAAAGGTTGCTGTTGGACATTATTTTTGTGTGCATACATACTAATGCTTGCAATAACATGGTTCTATTCTTGATCATCTTTCTTGTTAGAATTAGTGATAACTCTTTAAAATCAGGAAACTATTTTCTGGAATCTGTTCCTATAGGTTTTTTAACATTTTCAAATAAATCTTTATCAGAGCAGCATTTGGTGTACTGAAAGCAGGTTTCACTTGAATGTAAATATTCATCCATCACTACTTCCATCGCTTCTTACTTCAGGAAAAGGAGGGGAACTTGATGGCACAGCCATTCAGATTTCCTCTTGCTTAACCAGTCCCTGAAATGTGAGATAGTCAGTGTTGACTTCTCCACCATCACTAAAATAAATTGGCCACTTGAGGGCAGCAAAAACAGGCCATAAACACCTCAACAATACTTTCACCTAATACCTACTATCAACTTTTACATTCATGAGACAAATCTGTTTAGAAGACTTCATACAGCAAGCAGCTATAAAGAAAAATTAAAATTTATTTTTTATTTCATTGTTATGAATGGAAGTCCAGTCCAACTCTGGTTTTGGTTCCCTCTAACTTTTAAAAGAAAAGACTTCAGCTGATAAATACACTACTCTACAAACCAGCTAGTTGCTAACTTTGTCTGATTTGCATTACTAAGCAGCTAGCAGCCAGTGAGTTGGTCAGAGTTTTTTTTAATTATTATTAATATAACAGGTTATTATGGATAAATGACCTGTGTGTTGACTCTACACCCTGTCTTCCATAAGCAATGACAACATCAAGATTTACAAAAAGTAATCACATTTATTTCAATCAATCGTACATGATCACCATATATTATTCCTAACCACTTACTTTGATTTTCACATCACATGTTCTCATGCATCGCTGATGCCCTCTGATATACATCTCTCTAGCCTCTGGGTACATCCAATACACCATAAAGGAAAGACATTTGTGCTACAGAATGTAGGCATGGCTTGGCCAGTCCTGGCTCCTTGGTAGTTGTCACTGTCTCTCTGTCTGCCCCAGAAGTCACAGTTGAAAGAGAGTCTCTGAATCCAATTTCTAAAACTTAGACCAGGTTCCTGTGTGTCTCTGTGCCGGTCCAAGCTGTGGCCTGCGAGCTGACTCCAGGCAGCCCCGCACCTCTAGCCAATGGTGACACCGAAACCACACTGGAACTTGTTCTTGCGATGGTTGAGGAAAGCCCCTAAGGCCAGTGTGAGAGGCAGCGGCACCAGTTTCTTTTCAAGTGTTGCTCCAACCACCCAGTTACTGTCCACTGAGCCTGCAGAGAAGAAAGGGGGAAAAAGTTAAATGCATTTGAGAGAAAAATCTGCATTTGATTTGTAATGTTCAAACAGTCACTTCATCTAAGCAGAAGAAGAGGAATTTGGATCTTTTCCTAAAGTAAAATTGGTTCACCACAGTGAAGAATTACTCTGCTACGAAAAAACGTACTGCATTTTAAATTCTACTGAAGTATACAAAGGCCGTGCTTCACTTTATGTACCCAGTTACTCCTCAATGCTATTAATTTACAGACTATGCTTGATTTTTATACTGAATTCATTTACCTTTAAAGAGCAGGTTGGCTTTGGGAACATCCAACTGATAACCAAAGGATGTTGTGGTGTCTTGCATCCTCGTGCTCGCTTCAAATTCAACTCCTACCTGCAACTGTGGGAAAAAGAGACAATATGGGATAGATTAGATAAAGAAACTTCTGTAGCTGTAATTTTTCTCAGCAAAAAATAATACTAGGGTTTAGCGGTCCGTAAGACACTTGAAAAATTGCTGCAATTGAGGAGATACCTGAGAAAACCATGACTGACACAGAAAGACATCCACATACACTAATTTTAGATACCTGATCATTGGCTTTGTGATAGTATGTAGCATGAGCTCCTGCTCCTCCTAAAGTTAGTGTAGCTACGTAGTTTTCTCCTAACAAAAGAAAAAAAAAGAAAAAGGATTTAAACAGAATACATAAAACAACAAGAGAGACTGATACACTACTTTATCACACAGAAAAGTACATTTAAGAAATGTCCATGGTAAATTAACATGTTGGGAACTAGTCCTTAAATATAAAATGTTAAAAAACAAGCATGTGTAACCTGAAGCATGTGGGTTTTACCTGTATATCTGCCCAAGAGGGAGGTTACAGTTCCTTCCTCCCCTGGTCTCCTGTGGTACACAAGCTCACCACCCAGAGCAAGTCCTGGTGTGATGGACTGGAGATAGTGGGCCACCACAATACCTAAGGGACAGTAGCAAGAGCTTAGATTACAATAAACTGAACCGTCCTTTGTCTTTTATATTTGTAGTGTGAATTTCTCTCTCTCTCTCTCTGTCTGTCTCAGGTTGTCTTGTTTTTTTTCATTTTTTTCTTATTCCTCCTTCAGCGGATGGCATTTCTCCAAATTGTTCTATTCTTCCTTGGCTATGTTTGTTAGCTCTAATGTGTTCTGATACTTCTCCCTTGCCACGAGTTACAACAAACACTGCTTTGCAAAAAATCATACCGGATCCAACAAGTATGTCTGGATTTCCAAGTGTCACAGCGGAAGTGAAGTCTTCACCACGATACTCCATGTCACACTGCCAGTTCACAAACTTATGCTGCTGCGTCTGCAACACATAGTTTATAAGTGTCAGTAACACCTAGACCTGAAAATAGAAAACATCTGAGTTGCTGTTTGTTTTACTTATCTACAAACCTGGATGGCAATTTTGGAGCGCACAGCGGCCGTGAGCTGGTGGATGATCTGGGCATTCAGGCTGCCGGTATTGTCCATATCTCCAACCATGACTGGGAATGACTAAAGTTGAATAAAAACACACTTTAATCAGCTTCAAGCTATGCAAATGGATTACACTGAAGTGTACCATCTGTATTTTAAAAGGTTGTATCAATGTTATAGAGCGCTACAGGCTGCATAGCTTTCCTGAATATCAGTAGAAATGTTGAGTCTGGTTTAGCAGCTACTTGTGCGCTCCATGCTTGTGGAGCAATTTTTTAAATGAAGGTCAATCTAAAGACTCTTTCAGTTTTAAACCCAAAATAGGACAAAACAGGTCATTCAAATAATCTAACCCTAACTAGCAATAACCAATAAATGGCTTAATATCACAACATTTGAATTTTTCCAGTTGCTTTCCATGCAGTCTGCAGTCTTTTTAAGTGTCAAAAGGCAAACACAGTTCTTCCTTCCTTATTTTTCAATTAAAACTTTCTTAGAAAGACAACACAAAGAAAGCAATTTTTATTTATGCAAAATATTCATAAAAGCTTTCATAAAAATGACGTTTTAAATGCTAAATAAAAACATAACACAGACTTCATTCAAGAGTCAAATCTTGTGATCATTTGCCAATGGAATCAGAGGAAACTTATTTTTCCCATCAATAGAGGGGAAAAAAGTGTCAACCATAGCCAAGCAGATTTACAAGCCAAAGTTTAAATACTAACATCATTTACAGGTTTTGTTGATGTGATGTGAAAAACAACCATTACCTCTGCTGGTCCAGTCTGTTTACTGCCAACGTAGGTTGAACCGAATCGATAACCAGATTCAGCCAGGGTGCTGAGAGTAACAGTATGGCTGACCTGGAAGTGGTTACTCAGGCCCTTGTTGACAACTAACCGCACACCTTCCATCTGCAGAGGGAACACGTCTGAAACAAACAAAGGGCAAAATAAGTCTCCATTTCACATAAATTCATACAGTTATTTACAATACGACTATTATGATGCTGTCTACAATTCCATGATTTAAACTCCAAGTTTAACAAATATAAACAAGAAACTATATTGCTGAAGAACTGCTGGGGACGTGCATTGATTAATTTGACAGATTTTCTAACCTTTACATTTGCGATGACACTCCTCATATGTGCCTGGGTTTGGGAGTGAAGAATCTGAGTCTGATGTCTCCTGGCCAGACCCAGGTGTTGGAGGGACGGAAGACACTGAGGGCATAGTGAACCCTGGAGGGACGGACACCAAACCTGGGACCCCTTGACTTCCCCCAGCTGCAGCAGGGGCAGGACTGGGGGAGGAGGCAGCCAACACACTGCCCATACTCTGGTACTGTAACAGACTAATAAAGTGATAGACAGTGTATGAGTAATCAATCGTGGTCTTGTAATATATCAGTTTATTACAATGAACCGTTGCGGGCTACTGACAGTCAAACTAATCCCTGAGAGTCAAAACATGTTAGTGCATTTAAATAAACAAAGGTTTGCAGTACTTGCAAGGTTTGGTTTACACAGATTTGATTTTAGGATCAGCATTCTTCACTTGTCATACAGTAACGTGTATCCAATGCACTTTGACACAGTAAGGTCTAGAAACGTCACTTAACTTGGCTAGCTGGAGTGTGTGATCTGTCCTACTGTCCTGTTAGAAACAGCAGGTCGGTTGAAGCTAAGGCCCAGTTTAGTCAGACACTCGACATGCATAACAAACAACAACAAATTCTCTCAACCACATGAAATATCGAACCGCGACTGGTGGTTTACTATAAATGCCACTATCTGTGATTAGCCAGCAGCCGAAACTAGGAGCTAGCAGTATTTAACCTGTGAAGGCTAACGCAAGCTAGCAAGGTTGGTTGGTTGCTTGGTTAGCTGGGTGGCTAGGTAGCCATGTGGAGTCGACCACGAGATTTGCTGCTCTGTATATAGAAGGCACGGTAATTACAAATGCAGTGGGTGAAAGACTGCACTGGCAACTATCCTTTCTTTGCGATTATAATCATGAAACACTTTGATTCAACTAACGTTACTCACGCTGACGGTCTGTGTCCAGGGGTATTTCAACGCCGGTAAAGTTCACCACAACGTCCGCGACCGTAGTTTGACAAGTCCCGCCTATTTTCCGTGACTCATTCGTTGATTGGCCAATGAACATTATACCTTGACCGCCATTGGCTTAAAATGCAGTTGGGACAGCCCACTCCCGGTGACCTATGACGGAGTTCATTCGCTTAACATTCGCTTCATTCAATCTCCTACTGAATGACATTCCAAGGGTACACCTATTTTGGAGCCGTAGTATGATTTTTATGAACAAAATTACAGATGTATATCGCCATATGTCACCAAAACAAACTTACGTAAACATGTGCATCTTTGTGGAGCTTTTTAAGAGAAGAACGGACGTCTGAACTTACTTAGTTGGCAGATGGCATAGTTAAATATTCAGTAGGCCTAATTATATTGCATGCAACTGTAAACTGTGAGCTTTGAGGTTTCAAACGGGTTCCTGTCTTACCAAACAATACATTTAGTTAGCCAGATGACATTTTTGAATATAACTTTACCAGTTCCAACTGAACTAAACAGGTCCTTTGTGTTGATTCTACACAGACAAGTACTCTGCGGTATGAGACAAGCTCATGGTTTTCTCAGTCCAAGCAACTCAAAAATACAAACAAAAACAGGATTAAAGACAAAATACAACAGTTAGGCATTTGTATTTCAATTGAAATTTCATTTGAAAAGAATCGGAAGAACAAATTCTTAGGTGCTGTTTGACCTAAAATCAATCCAAAATAAAGTACAATTACAATGAAGAGTTTCAACCTAAGGCACTTCGGAGTGAAGAAGAGATCAATTTGTTTGGTCATACACTTGTATGACCAAACAAGGTGAACAATTTTTCAATGTTACTTAGTTTAGAGTTAACAAATGCCCCTCTCATCCTGCCATGTTACAACAACCTCCAGGTATGAGAAATTTCTGCCTGGTATTATGGCTTTAAAAGGATTAAAGACATATCACAATTAAATACTGATCTACTGTCAATATTAGATCAGAGAAAATCCACTGCAGTGTCACTGATATTACTCTTACCTTTACATACCTTATTTTGCAGCAAATACTGAAATGCAAGTTCACTATCAATCAAGAGTCTGTACATCTCTGTGAATTTCATGTGTCTAATTTTCCTACATGTTCCCCCTAGAGCAGAATAGAGACCCTTTTCTGATGCGTTTCTAAACTGTATCCCAGTGGTGGAATCATAAGCATTTGTCTAAGAGGCTAGGACCAGCTCCATTGGCGGTGCTAAGACAGTGGAGCCATGCCTTGTGGAATCTGATGGTAATTCTAGCTTTGGCTTCACATTTTCATTCTTAGACTTTTAACATCTCCATTCAGTTTGAGTTTACAGCAAAATGCAGTTTGCTGTAAACTCAAATTACAAAAAAATTAACATAGATCACTGTGCTGTTTGGTGACAAAGTATTGAACAGAAATCTTCACTTGGAATTTTAATGTGTTGCCATTATTTTGTGGTAAATGCCAAGGTCATGATTCTCCTGAAAATCCACAAAAGCCAAATGATACTTTTGAAAACCATCATATGAATGAGTCACAGCTTACCTGCAGAGCAGACAGCTGGTAGTGAGAACTCATCAGCTTTGTCCAAATCTTTGTTGACTTCTGTTGTGCAGCATGAGGACAACCGATAACCCTTACCCTTTAAATCCTGTAAAACTCAAGGTAATCTTCTTGAAAGAAGAGGATATTATCTTCTAGCAGGGCTGCTAGCATTTGCTGTCTTTTAAGCAGGAGTGCCCTGATATTTCCAGCATTTTAAATACACCACGTACCAATTTAACACAGTCATTTCTGTACACACATTTTGATTAGCTTCCACTCTACACACACAATCTCAATTTGAACCAGAGAGTGGAACCTATTTTTTTCTCTAATTTCACAAATTGCAATTACTCCCATTTAATTACCAAATACATGGGACCCGTTAGTTCCACTCCACGCACTCACCTTGTTTTCCCCGTCCCAGCCCTGTCATTTTTTTTACCTGGCTGGCTGGTTACTGCCCCTCTGCGTCTCTCTCCCTCTCTCTCTGTCTCTGGCATAGCTTCCACTTACCGTATTAGGAAGACACCACAGAATGAGCCAAATTCCCAGCCATTCCCGGCACAGTTTTCAGTTTTCATAATAGGAAGTGCTGTCCTCCTCAGAACTGCTCGTTGCCCTGTGTTGTGCCTATGTGGCCTTCCACACATTCCTATTGTAAAGTCAGATGGTGGATGAGAGGTTGATTTTCCCCTATTCAAGGTCTGTGCATCCTTGCCTGTTTAGTTTAGTGAAGTCCCCCATTACCTGTATAAACAATACTACCTGTGAATGTTAGCCATGTTGTCCCCAGGACTAAGTGTGTGTGGTGTGAGACAGGTTAAATCCCACCTGTAGAGGTAGACTTGTTATTATTTCAGTGACATAATTATTTTACTTGTGCACGTTGACAACTGTTTCTGGCATAGGTGTCCATTGAGGATAATGGGGAGTTTCACCATAACTGGCTGCAGATGCACTGGTGGATGTGTTAGAGGAACTTACAGAGCCTTTTTTAAAATTGATCTCATGTTTTAATGCTGTCTCTGAGTTTGCTGTTTCCTTGGAGTTTTTAATACTAACTGCACTGTTGAGGGTACTGATTGGCTGGTTTGCTGTGCACTTGCATGCAGATAAGTATTGCACTACATAAGGCTGTTGGTTTGTAATAATAGTGTGTGTGTGTGTGTGTGTGTGTGTGTGTGTGTGTGTGTGTGTGGATGTGGTGTGTGGGTGCAGAGGAACCACCTTTTATTAAATTACATCTTTTTAACATTTCTCCTGCAGGTCTGCAAATAGAGCAAGAGGCTGAACAGAGGATTTGAATTGCATAACTGAACTGACGAAGTTGAGATAAACAGGGTTGTAGCACTGAGAGAGTAAATTACCTGAGTGCTCATTAATCACCTGTAGGACCAGCTCCACGGATTATTTAAAGCTGCAGACAGACAGTGGAGTGATATTATCGATGTGCTATAAAACAAAGTACAGCAGAGGAGCTGTATAAAGAGCCAACACAGATTAAACATTTAACGATATCAGTTTTATTACTTCAATCATATCACAAAATAGATGCTGATTAGAACAGAATTGCATGTGATGCTACAGTACAGTACAGTATGGCTCCTGTATTCAAAGCAGCTGATGCTAACAAAGTCATTTCTGATGTGCATACACTTGTTAATACCTTAAAAGCCATAGAACACATGCAACTTTTGCCATGGAAAGGCTAATGATTACCTTCAGCAAGGTGCCTGATAAGATTGCTTATTCTTCTGACAACATTTTTTGTATATTCTCCTTACTGAATAAACTACCAAATATTAAAATAAACCATTCACTGCTCACTGGCATTTACCAAAGTCCCATGAAGACAGCAGTTATACCTAATTTTCTGAACAAAAAAAATTCAAGTTTTGATATAGTTGTGGAAAGGAGCGAGTGAAGTGGGTTGCACATTGTGTAGTGCAAGAGCTAAACATTTTAAAGGAAAAGCTTAACACTTTTGGTAATATTTGTTGAGAGATGCATGGTAAACATGGAGCATCCTCTGGCGGCCTGTTAGCTTAGCACAAAGACTGACAACAAAGAGACAGCCATCTTTGGTGAGAGTTAGAGTTAGCCAGCTTCAGCTTCACTGCTTCATTCCATTGTACTATGTTAATCCCCATAAAATTGCAAATTGTTTTGAGGCTCAGGTTTTAGGGATGACTCAAACAAAGGAATAACAGTGTAATAATTTATTTATAATTACAGGTGCTGGTAGATTTTATCCTTGCTGTCATCAACTTTTCCAGTGTTACGGTGAGGCTTTTCTAATTGGCTACTCAATGTAACATTATATTTATCAGAAATGATATGATGATTGAATTTTGCAGCTTTTTGACCTCCCAAATATTTTTCAGATGAGCCTCTGTTTGGATGAAACAGAACATTATCAATAAAAATCAGTAAGGTTTATATCATTTTTATATTATATTTATATTCGTTGTGCAGAATGCCACTATTTTTCCTTTGTTTGCTACTTTTGTTTTACACCTGGACCCACTTTGGCTTGGATATGTACGCGCTCCACCTTCTTTTGCAAATATTCACTTGT
>JAQNCA010000030.1:7897233-7918428 GCA_029783725.1 Acanthurus tractus
TGTTTGTGGCTTTAGCCATTTCTTTCTATCCTAACCACAGCTGAATTAAACAGATTTTTGAATCGCAATCATTTTTAAGTACCTAAAGTAGTAAATAAATGGAATTTTCCATTATAAAATCTCAATGAGTGATTGAAGGCTTGGACATCACAAGAGGGTCTTTTGCAATACATTGTTTTTTTAAACTTTTTGCTTTTTTTGACACTATCTGATTCAAGCAGCAACTCACAATCATAAAAAAAGCAAATGACAACAACCTAACAGAATCAGAATATCAGTCCAGTTCTGTATTATTATGCACATCCTCTCTCTCTGTCATCTCTTTGCTCACTTTCTTGTTCTTGGCCACCATCACTGGGGTGTCGTTGTGATAGTTTTTGAGGCTGCTGTCAGCTCCATTCTTCAGCAGCATCCGGACCGTGTCCACCTGACCTCGGCCACAGGCGCTGTGCAGCGCGGTGTTGCCACTGTATGACTGGCTGTTGACATCACAGCCACTCTGCAACAGGAAAAACAGAAGAAGTTGACACAGACGTGATTCATAAAGAAAGTCAGAGTACACGTAGATCATCTTGAAAAGTGGAACAAAAGATAGATCCATGGAGAGGGTGACTTAGATCAGATAGAAAAAGTTTAAATGATAGATGGTAGATGAAAGAGGAGGGAAGAGATCATTCTGCCCATGAGCAACACACCTGCTGGGCAATGATAATCTAGCTCAAGCTATGAATATTTTTCTCCATTCTTTATCTGCTAGCAAGAAAATACTGAGAAACTCAGGGTGCAAACTATAAGCTGGAAAGAGAAAACCAAACGTATCAAATACAGCTGAGTCACAAACCCCCCTCCTTCTTCCTCCTGCCCACACAACTTCATTACCTCAATGAGGAAGTGGACCATGTCTGTCTTATTGCTCTCCACTGCATGCATGAGAGGACTCTGGCCACTTTTGATGTCCTGGTTAGAAAACAAAAACACCATGGGAAAAGTCAGGGGATGCAGTGACGGTAAATGTAAAAATTTGTGATGTTGTTTACTGAGTCAGCGCTGACTCAGTGCAGCACGGGGACGGACCATAGCATTGATGTCGGCTCCTGCATCCAGAAGCATTCTGGCCAAATCTTTGTGGCCACGTAGCACAGCCAGATGGAGAGGGGTCAAGCCTGTGTAGGGGGACAAAAAACAGGACCTCAGTTTGACAGACATATAAACAGACACATACAGAAAAGTCATACACACTCCTAAATGAGCCTGAGATTGGTGTGTTTGTTCACGTTATATTGGTCAGGACTCTTGAAGCAGTGTTGTTAACGAGTTTTTGCCCAAGAGCTTTTCTTTTTTAAACCGGGAGTATTCCATCAGTAATTTAACCTGCTCGACATAAAAGTCACCCCAAAATTTCTCTCGGTCTTGTCTGGCATGAATCCTGTGATTTCTTGTCCTCAAAAATTGTACTGAATAGATTTTCACTTCACATGGTGTCAGTCATTTACGAATCTCACACTACATACAACCCCACCTCCACTTAGGCAGACTGAAGAGCTTGTGTATATTTTGGGGGCTTTCTTCTGTACCTACATTTGTTGATTTCACAGTAAAAATGTCTCCTGTGCTGTGACATTATAGGCATTCTGTGGAGACTTGACATGTAATGCAGAGGAGACCACAAAAGGAAGGATATGTCCTCTTCTCTGCTCGCCCACACACCCAAAAACAACCTACCTACTCAAACAAGGGTTCATATTTTCATATCCCCCATCACACCAATGTACGAACACCAGTGAGGTAGAGTGTGTGGTTGATATTGTGCTAAATGAAAGAAGGGTTGATTTTAATCTGGTACAAATGATTTCGCGATGCGAGGCTGATTGAGTGGTTTGGGGCCTACAGCCGACAGAGATGAGTTATACAGCTCCATTTGCATATGCGTGCAATTCAACTCTGAGTAATTATGCTGAGTGTTTGAAGTGTTTGAGTTTTGCAGCGTTTCTCTTTCGGGTGATTGAATTTTGCCAGTCAGAGCTGTCTGAGAAAAAGACATCAGCATGCGTGCAATCGTCCAGGAATGCAGATTTGAACTCATCCAACACTCGGCCTGTTCACCTTATTTGACACCGTTGGACTACTTTCTATTTACTTAGATGAAAAAAGCAGCACAGTAGTCACCATTTTTGGAGGTTACCAAGTTGGTGACCTCAACAAATGAGGGATTGTTAAGCTCCACAACTAACTGTAAATGTAAGAAGAGACTATCTTTAAAAAGTTGTTGTGCCAAGTTTTTTAAAAGTGACTCCTTCTATCATAGGTCATGAGGTCAGTCACCCCTCTTAGCACTCTGGATCATCTGGTTATCATGCTGATAGTGGTTCACTTATTTTACCAATGTACTGCTTGTACATGCATTGTACATTATTGCGTACTCTGTGTGAAGAACATCCGTAGACTGACACCTACCCTCGTAGTTTCTGATCTCCAGGCATGTTGAAGATGAGGATCTTGAGAGCAGAACAGACAGACAGTCACGCTGGTCGTATTCGCAGCAGAGGTGGATCGCCGTTTGGCCGTTACGGTCCAAGGCAGCGGGGTCAGCCCCTCCATTCATCAAAGCCTCCACCATGTTTGCCTGCTGGGTTATTGCAGCCAGATGAAGGGGGGTCTGAAGGGGAGGTTGGGGGCAAAAAGCACTGTTAAACAAACCCTTACATTCAGGTCTATAACCACATAAGACATTTCATTTTTCACAGTGCAGAACAAACTAGACAGCATTCGCAGAGTGTGAAACCCCCCGGTAATGCCGAACAATGCTCCCACTCTGCACTTTCTTCAAAGACTTACACAAAACATATCTTCAGGGGTGGGTGGAAGTGTATTACAAGTAACACACATGACTAAAAACATGCTTTTTAAGGGGAAAAAGGTTATTTTTACTTTTTTCAAACAATGATTCCATTTTTCTTTTAAGTATATTTTTGAGCCACTAATCCATGTTTCACCTCACTAAATTTGCCAAATACTTTTGTTAAAACTAGCCTGCTCTAAATGTAGGGGTTTAAGGGGGAAAGGATGGAAAAAGTGCACAAGTAACACCGCTACAAAAAATGTTGAGTTTTCAGCTGCTGAGAGAAAAGAAGCACCACTTGTGTTTTAACCATGGTGTGATTATAACAGGACAAAATTGCGCATTCTGAAAAAGACATTAACTAAACACGTCAAACAGTCTTTGAATTAATACATTAATCAATAATATTCAAACTATCTATATTGAGAATATTTCTCAAATAGTGATTTTCACTTTCATTTGAGCTATTTCTGGGAATAAATATTCTTTTACTTGAACATGGATTTCAGGACTCCACCCACCACTGCCTATATGGTTAGATTTAATTTAAGCAGATTTATTTCCTCATTGAGATGCCGGTATTTCGTAACAGGTGCCTATTTTTATGTCATTGTTCTGACAAAAAATACTCCACCCAGTTCCACCTTATCTAATCATATGGTCACTCCCGCAGTGCTTTTTTAAGTCCTTAAATAGTGCAGGTAGATCAAAGTTATGGTATAACAATTTGGGGAAAACTCTTATCTGCTTTTTGCAAATGAGATGATCTGAAGTGAGAGCCACGGGATAGTTTTCCTAGCAGCGGCAAATCTGGTTCTGCTCGAGGACGACAAAATCTGTCTTCTTGCACCTCTAAATCTCACTATTCAACACTTGTATCCCAGTTGCAAAATCAGATTTCAGAAAAAGAAGTAATGTGTTGGAGTATTTCTGGCCTCTGTGCTGTAAGTGGTGTTTGTTATAATCACAAGCATATTTTTCAGTTTAACTGTTCATCTTATTTGTTTGTAAATATACTTCTGTTTGACAGACACTCAGGCAAATTGAATCAAAGAACACCAGACAGGAAATGGACATGTGAAAGGATATTATCTCACAAAGCCGTAAAATCCCAATCACATTATTGTAAGTGAGGTTAGAGGAAGAGTGTTAATATTTCTGGTAAATGCCTCCTTTCATTTCTAACCTGTTTTACAGGTTAAAGGTCAGAGACACAATAAAGCTATGCCCACAAGGATGGGCCAACGCCTAAAATAAATAAACAAGGAACTGTGTCTCGTAACATTATTATGTTATTACACATTAAATCATGCAATGCGGGCACAGCTATTATGTGCCTATCCCCACATATATACAAACACAGACTCACACCCAATGTAAAAAAAAAAAAAAAAAATCGTAGTTGTCAGCAATCAAATCTGGGTCCAGGATGAGACCTTTGAACCATATTTTACAGAGCAAATACCAAGGAAGGCAACAACCCCAGCAGGAGGTTTTGTGATTAAATCACAATGGGGAGAGACAAATGCTCTGAGAGACAAACAGTGTGCAAGGACAGGAAAAACACATATTACACACTGTTCTCCGGGTGCTTCCCTGGATGAAGCGACTTAGCAGTCAATGAAATTACTTAAGCAATCTGGGATGTTCCTTCAGCTGAGGTCAGCATGTATCATCCTTTTGATAATTATGTCACCTGTCAATTCCGGCAAGGAGTTGATGAATACTTAAAATAAAGCAATGCAGTATTTTAGTCATAAGGGGAAGTGTTTTAACCTGGACTTTTTAGCTTCTATTAGGTTGCACAATAAAAAAGAGGCAATCAGGAACAGATAGTATCTCCAAGTTTCGCTTTTGCTGAACTACAACTGTACATATGTGTGTTTATGCTTGTGTGTGTGTCATGTGCGTGTGTGTGTGCACACTGGGGGTTCCAGTAAAGACTATAAAAGAATTGTTCTGGCAGTGGGAGAGTGTCTTTGTGGAATTCCTCCAGTTTGTCAATGTTAGTGTTCCTCCCTTCAGCTCCTGTTTCCCTGAACTGAATCCTGTGACTCACACACATTTACGGACAAAAAACACACACAAAATTGCATTTGTACACACACACACACACCCACACACACACCCCTTTACACACACACTCACACATAATCATAATCTGTAAAATGTAAATTATTTGAACCTCTTCAAATCAGCGGTCACTTTTGAAAAAATTGTCATTTTGTTATTTAACCCCCACAGCACAAGTGAAACTCTTGTCTTCGGAAATTACCCTTGACACTCTGGCCCTGAAGGGCCTACCAAATAGATCTGTAGGAGCTGGCAAGTCTAGCTTTGACTTCCTGTGAAGGACTTTAGGGCGACTTAATAATCCAGCAAAGATAAGGAGGGGGGGTGGAGGGACCGAGGAATGAGGAAGAAATGGAAGCGGCAGTGGGGAGTCCAGGGGAGAGACAGGATAACAAGGGAAAATCCCTGCTCTTTCCCCTGGGTCTGTCCTCACACACTTGCATTCCTGCAAAATGAGTGGATCAACATGAAGGAGGTGAAAAGATCAGAGGAGGGGAGAGAAGGTTTCTGGGCATGAAGAACAGCCCTGGGCGGTAGGCAGTGCCTAACATAGACAAAGGTGGAAGGCAGCACAGAGGTTGCTCTTCTGCTAGAAACACTGAAAAACTAAGAGAGTTGCACGAATAATCTTCACACGCTTTTGCGTCAGTGTTGTTGACAGCTTTACTGATAGCATCAGTCACTTCATTAGTTATGGTTAAAACCCTAAATTCTCTCAAGATATTTGCAGCAAGAGATATGAAAAACAGAGAGCGGTGAGAGAGTGAGACGAGAGAGAGAGAGAGAGAGAGAGAGAGAGAGAGAGAAAGAGAGAGAGAGAGGCCACATGCGTGAAGGGAAAGTCCCTGCAAACTACCCTTAGCAAAAAGGTATGTTGAGAAACAGCCCAAAGCGAAGGGGGGGCAGGTCATGTGACTTATCGGAATGAGGATACCAAAGTACAAACAAACACACACAGATGTCTCACTTGTGTACGCTCAGGCACACATTCACACTAAAAAAATCAAATAGCACGCAACCAGCATGCACATAAACCATCTAAAAAAAGTTTTATATAAACTCAAATGAAGCTTCACAGCACAGTGAACAGGACCATTTACAGATAGGGCTTAAAAGAAGACTCAGCTGGAGCACACGCACTTTAACAGTTGTTTTTAAATCAGAAGCACATGACCATTAATGCATGTTTTAGTGTGGGTGGCCCGTAGGGATTGAGTCCCTAAACCCCACTAGTGTCAGAGCAGCACGCTACACCATCAGCTGCAGCAAGAGCAGAAAAAAAAAAATTGACTACTAAAGTGTGTCTTTGTGTAGCTGCAACGATAGCATGACCAGTGTGGGAGTATCAAATAGCTGTTTCTAGCATCATAGTAGTTCGGGGAGTGGAAGGCAAATCGAGCACTGTCACTTGCACTGTTGTTCAGTACAATACTGATAGTAACACTCTGTCAAAAAGTTTTATACGCAAAACCACATAATCTCAGGATTTGTCATCAATATTGGAAAACTTGTATTTTATTTCATCTTGGTCTCTGGGAAGTTAGCCAGTGCCAGAAACCGTGTTCAGTCCGTCTGGTAAACTTTATGTTTTGCCAAAAGTCAAAAGTTCCCGGGCCTCTTTGTCATAAGTCTGTTCTTAATGCCTGCTATTCAGCTATAACCACACAATCTGGTAGGCAAATGACTGTGATGGGACCAGAAAATCTCCCATTCTGATTGTAAATGCATGTGGCATAATATATGTGAGTGTGTGAAAAGTGAGTTTAGCACACAGGATATCACCAAACCTTTGCTGTCAGGCCCTCGCGATGAGGAAACACGACAACCGCTGATAGCACCAGCGTTATTTCTGGTAAGTGAGCCTGTAGTGGCCTGTGTGGTGTGAAACCCCAGCCTTGAGAGCTAAAGCTCTGCATGGCTCAGGTACTTTCTTTGCTTAAGGACTGAAGAGATGGCTAGCAGAATGCAGAGCAGGAGGTGGCTACGACAGATGGGGGAGAGAATGTGGAAGTGTTGGCCAGTGGTGGACAGTCCTGGATTGGGAAACACTAAAAGGCAATACCCTCTACACACTCCAGTAAAGAGCCACTGTAGCTTATCCCTTATATAAAAAATGGTCAACTAGACTTTATTATGTGTGAAAAAGCAAATACTATGCTGGAATACCAGCTAAAGTCACTTTTTTTGCATCTTATGTCATGTAATTTTCCAGTTTGATCATGTGCTTTTCAAAAAGAAAAAGTTCATGGGAGTCACACTTTGCTGTGCTTAATCATTTTGACTCTCTCCTCTGAATTTCACAACATGGTAAATCCAACATGCAAGCCCTGAAAAAAAATCCCTACCTAAAACAAGAAGACTATGTACAGAATAAAACAGAATGATGATAAAGATTGGCTCTGGCTTGTAGCAAATACAGGTGGAGAAACTAGGAAGGGTGAATTCCACTGCATAACCATCAGCCGCCATGACTGTAAGAGTATGCGATAACACAGTGCAAGTCAAGGAGGAAACCAAGGCACTTCCTCTTTCATTCTTTTCCATGTTACTGTTATCAGAAGGGTGAGGCAGGGGAATGTGTTTTTCATGCTGTGGTTGATGGGGCAAAAATCCCCCATTGCACTTCTATTCTGCATTTATCTTCCCTCATGTAATACTGAAAAATGCTGAGACCTCTTTCACATTTCGTAAAAATCTTTGTGAACTCTACGTCAGTGTGCATGCATGTGAGGTTTAACTGACAGAGGCATGACGTGTGTATTTTAAATTATTTTTTTTTTTTTTTTACCTGACGGAGGTTGTTGTAGATATCAAGACCTCTGCGGGCCCATAGCAGGAGTTGGATCAGTTTGCACACCATGGCAAACTCTCCCTGCACCACAGCTATATGAAGAGCTCTGTAATAATGATAAAAAAAACAGACACATAAAGACACTAACAGGTGCAAGAGAAATGTTGCAGTAGGCAACTCCACTGCAAAAGGTATTTTAATGTGCAATATATAAATTCAGTCATTAAGGTCTCTCGATAAATTATGTTGTGAAGTAGCACGGTATGAAACGAATTGATGCCTTCACTGTAAAACCACCATTATCGATCAGAACAGTGATAATTCTTCATCACAAGTGAGCAATCAAAAACAATAATAAACAAAAAAGTTTCCAGCTAGCTAGTTCACCGACTTCCTTCCTGTCTCTCAGATGCATCATCGTCTAAATCACTACAACTAGAGGGGAAAAAGGATATGACACCATTGACAGGTGACAATTAACAACAGTACCCTGAGAAAAGTTATGTTTTGGGAGTTTGAACTGTGTTGAAAACGTTGGAACAATGTCAGTATAGAACACGAGAACTTGTTAAAATATATGTAATATAAGAGTGTGCACACACAGTGAATCAGGGCATACTCTTAATGTGTGCTATATAGAGATAAAAGCACTTTTTATGCAGAAGTATTAAATTTATTTTGAGTGCATTATTCTCTGCAATGTCATGCATTTCATTTTTACGAGCATGTGCTGAAGGATCAATGTCACTTGGAGTTTTTGTTTAAAACATACGTCTGTGAGCTGTTAAACCCAGTGCAATGCAATCCCTTTCTCACATGGTGGCATGTGCTTACTTGCTCTCTTTTTATTAGTTAAATATGAGGATTAACACCACACTCAGGTTAGTTCATTAATTTTTACTACAACCACAACTACAACCAGAAATATTTAACTTAGCATGCATAAAGGCTGAAAAAACAGAAACCACCTACCAGGATCTCCTAAGCTCACATCATTTTTCATTGTTTAAAAGGCACAATATGCAGGATTTTCTGAAAAAACAATGTATAGACTCATAAAAAAGTAATCTCTCTCAATCATCTGTGAGGACCCACTAGAAGTGTGCCGTCATGCAAGTTTCTGCAGAGATATTGCCCTCTGCTTGTTCTCATTTTCTTGTTGTTTTGTGTTCTGTGTTTGGGACATTTTTGAGTTGCAGCCTTTGAGTCGAGTGGTGCAACCCTACCAGCCAATGTGCAGCCAGTGCTCAGTGAGCTATAAATAAGTAGCAGAGGATATGAAAATGGCGGAGACAGCAGCAAAGAAACGTAAATATACTGAGGCAAAAAAAGAGCGGACCAAAGTTGTTCTAAAACCAGTGTGAATCTTGAGTTGCCTGTTGTCTGTCGGACGTATAAGTTCTGGCGATTAGCCTAATTAGCGTTCCAATGTATCAGCATTTCTACAGCAACAAATGTAATGTTCCTACTTAGCTGATAGTGTGATGCAAACATCAAGTTCCACTCTCAAACAATGCTGCTAATTTTAAATTTTGACAAAATAGCCCTGGAGATCTGTCGTGTTGACTAGCTTTGAATCCCTTTCTGTCTAACACACCAGCCACTCCTGTTAACACAAGCTACCGCATTCGGGTCAAAAGTTGATTGTCTGAGACTAGATTTACACCTCTGTAGTCCCTATGCAGGATGCTGCAGGTGGGTGTATGTGTCAAGGGCTGGAGGTGTGTGGTTATGCTGCTGTTGGGCCAGGGAGAACAGGCCAATTTTGATTTGTATGTTTACCCTGACCAGAAAATGCTGCACATGCTGCCTTTAATCACAGCCAGGAAATCAAATGTTAACATGACAGGTGTGGTTTACACTGTCATATGCTGGACTAAATGGGTAAGGTGCAAGGACTTTTTTGCATCTCACAGTTTTTTACACATACACAGTTTTGGCAAGAATTAAAGAACTTTAATATAACATGTTCATTAAGCTGATAGTAGGATTTTGTTACTTTCAGACAAAGCCAGGCTTGCTTTCCTCCAATTCTGACACCATGTAACTACTTATTTACATAAAAATCATCGGTATCACTCATCTGCATTGTAAAAATCATACATTCTCTTGATGTCCTTTAAGGACAGTGAAGGCCTCAGAGGGTTATTTATCTCATTGTGACCAAGAGCTAAATCTACTTGATCTAAATAATCACACTGACAGTTGTACCAAGGAGCTCCACAGATGTACAGACATGACTCACACAACTCTTATCACACCCTTATCAAGAGTGAAGGGGAAACAACTATCTGCGGTCTCAACGTGAAGCGAAAGAACAAACGCAGGCCAAAGTTTAGGAAAGGGAAAAGAAAAAAACTTAGCAGGGGGGAGGGCATGCTATAGAAAACAGTATAGCAGTTTTCACATTTTTTCTTTTTTATTCTGTCTGAAGAAGCAGCTTCCAGTAAGTCAGACTGGTTTAATGTCACTTCCTGTTGTCAGTAACAATGGCAGCATTCTTTATCTCGCTCTGTGTGCTGTGAAAATCCAGCCTTTAAGCTATATGGTTTCTGACTGGGGCTTTTTGTATGTTTACTATCCAATGGATAAGTCAGAATCAGACATACAGTACATCTGTGAGACAGGAAACAGGGACGCTTCTTCAGAAGTCAAAAGTACTTTTTTACAGAATTTGAGGTCAGAAAATAAGTTCATACAATGACAAACACTTCCTCTCAGCAATATGTCTGTCTGACAGGGAGCTATTAACAATAGTAATTTCCTGTCTTAAAAAAAAAGTTATTCAAGAGCTCTCTTATCAAATACCAGACACCCTGATGTATAGTACTATGGTACTATAGCAATACATTTGTGCAAAACAACCACATTTTTTGAACATCTCATGTCTCATGAAAATTGGTACATGGTTCAAGGAAAGGTTCTTCATTTATGTATATATGCATTTACCTATTTATCTATCCACCTTAGCACAGTACGACATTGCTCTCAACATTTCTTCCAATCACATAAAACCAAACCAAACCAAAGTCTGCATAAGCTCTACATTCAACAAACACTGCAACCATTCAAATCCTTGACAACTTCACAAAGGCATGTATGAACAGAGAGATGCCTGTGTTCTGTTAAACTGCAGGATAAACATGTGCCAACCTTCACTTGGTGGTTGCAGAAAAAAAAGTCATGCTCTAAAAGTCTGTGTATATAATTAAGCAATTTTCAAAAAAACTGCCAAAAAAGAAACGCAAATTGTGTGCATGCATTAGTTTTGCACATGTATGAGCAAGCACAGACACTACTTTCAGTGTGAGCAGGAAAAAAACCCAAAAACTGATATGCATGCACAGGTTGGAACTGCAAGTGCAGTAAATAATCATATGATTTTCTCCTGACACCAGAGCGAACAGAAGAAAAAGCAGAACTGCTGGTTGGAATGGTAGCGAGCGTGGTGGTTCTTTCCTTAGCTGGTCCCTGTTCCTGTAACTGAGCTCAGCATAGTGAACAAATCTGTATCAACAAAGATATATTTATCATATTTACTGTACATGCTTACGGCCTTTAAAAAGTCCCTGTGGTGTCTCAACAATAAATCCTACAGTGATTGGAGTGACCGGTCATGCTGCAGCGTATCCATTGTGTCATATGTATGCAGGCTGTTAATGTATGACTTGTCAAATATTTTGTCATTGCCAGCCCTGAGAGAGTGACTGATGACTATATAATCTGGTGAACAGAAAACCAAAGGCCTCTTGTACTGTAGTTTTTCAGTGTGAAACACCACTGAATCAGAGCTTGTCTCTCTAAGCATTCAGTTCAACTCCTGTATCAACAGTTGTCTTCATATGGGTCTAAAATGACTACATCTCACTTGTTATGCTCTTTTCTATTCGCATTGATCTCTTTCTCTCTTTCTCCTAAGATGAAACTGTACTGTTTCTAGTTCCTGGAAGTGGGGCAGACCACAGCCCCAGATAACCTCAAGCACAACGGCACTGACGCAGACAGGAGTCCCAAGCCACACGATTAATACAGACATGCACAGTGTAAGGTTATGTGAAAAAAGAGATGAAGGTAAAAACACAGTGAGAAAAAAAAAAAGTAGGCAACGTTGTGCGGTATCCTTTTTGGTATGCTAGGTTAGCGCAAAGCCAGTATAACTGATCAGGAGCCTAACAGCCTGTGGTCTGTGGACCAGCTGAGCAAAGAGGTGATGTGTCAGTGTTTGTGAGTAGTAAACAAAAGAGAAGCAGAGACTGACCACATTCCAGTTAACAAGAAATGACGACTTACATCACATGGTATCGTCTGCGGTGCTAATCACAGGAGATGATGGGATACAGACACTCACCGGCAAGCAATGAGCAAGAGGTTTATTACTTTCAGAAATCTGTATTTTTCCAGAACATTTCTACATTTGACATGAGGGTAACATCTTCAGTTGTCAAAGCAATCATATTGCATTTAACAGTAATGCACTTAGCTTGAGAGTTACTGAGTGTGTATGGCGCCCCTTTGAAGCTCCTATTTAAAAGCAACTATTTGCACAGCAGTTGAGCTCAGTGCTTGGATGATACAGGATTAAACATAATTCTGTGTAAATATCAGGTCATCGAGGTTCACAGAGAACATAGGCTCTCGAATGTTATTCTTAACACAGCACACACAGTCTCATAGCTAGTACTGACTCATGCTCTCTCTCATACCATAGTTGAGCTGTGTTTGGTGGCAGTGAAATGAGAGGACAACCAATAACAATGCATAGATGGACACATGGACTGTTACACAGAGATCCGTGGTGCCCAGAGGATAAACCCTGATGACCTTCGGGATCCCCAGATGTTTCTGCTTGCACCGTCATGAGATCCACATGGATGGCTTTGAATGAAATGTCTCTATGACAATCAAATGGATTGCTATGAAATATGCACAACTGCACATTCATGCCCCGCCCACCAGGATGAATTTTAACAACCTGAGTAATCATCTGACTTTTCACCATGCCAATTTTTTTTTTTTTTTTTGTCCAGGAGGCTCAGGAGGTAGAGATGCTTGTCCACTTATTTCTGGGTTGGCAATTTGATTCCCAGCTCTACAGCTCCTCCTGCTCACACATCAAGGTGTCCCTGGGCAAGACACTAAACTGCTCCTGGTGGTCATAACAGTGCCTTGCCTGGCACATCTGTCTCAATTGGTGTTGATATTTAATGCAATCCATATACCATTTGCCATTTTTTTTGGCTAATGAATGTATTATTTTCATTGATCTTAGATGACCTTAACGTTTAGCGCCAGTTAGCAAAGGTTAGCATGAGTATATGCTGAGTCATCACGGTGAACAGTGTAAAAATTACCTGTTAAATATTCAGATATTAGCACCGAACTGCAAGCATCTCACCATACTAATGATAGCATTCAGCTCAAAGCACCTCTGTGTCAGTGTGAGGCCTCACAGAATCGCTGACGTGGCTGCAGGCAAGTTAATGTCCTGATTGACTGTAAGCATGTATGTATTAATTTATGGGATATGTTAAAAAACTGTGACGCATCTGCACAGCATACAAATGACAGTATGAATAGATAGAGGAAGGTAACACAGAACTGGAGAGAGAGAGAAAGAGCGAGAGAGAGAGTGAGAGAGAGAGAGAGAGAGAGAGAGAGAAAACTGATAGAAAGAAAGCGGTAAATGAGGAAGTGAGGAGCGGATGTTTGGGTTTTTTGAGCCCATTCATTTAAAACACAGAGAAGAAAAGAGAGACACAGACACCTGAGAAAAACCGCACTGGTGTTTTAAAACTGAGCATTCACTGGTTTTCCCGAAACTAAGGGGCGCTGAGAACAGAGGATCAACACCCAAAAAGACGTCAGCACAGTCGCGTGTACACCATCTCTCACATTATGCATACACGCACACACAAGCTTTTGTACATACTGGCAGTGTGAGAGAGACAGGGGGGCTGAGAATCTATCGTTCTGCAGAATTCACACAAAGTTTCGAACAACCACATAGCAACACCACTTCTCCACTTCATAACAAAGGGGCTAGACTTTGTATAGCACTTCAGCTTTTTTGCCTTGAGTTACGGCTAATAAATGATATTTATATCTTTTCTTTGTTTTCATTTTGGTTTTGTGACTGGCCTGCAAATATGAATTGCTGGGCAGACATATTGTTGTACAATTGCTCCAGATGGGATAGTCAACACCATTCTAAAGATATGTACCACTGCAGGTATAAAACTGTGGTTAAAAAAATCTAAGAGTCATCAAATACTGCTTTAATCTTATTTTCTCACTGCTTTCTGTAAAAGCAGACATGAGTATCTGAAGCAGATATGTGATAAGAAGCAGCTGTGACATGTCACAGGACTCATCGCTCCACCAACTGTTGGTCATCACGAGTTTTCTGTCAAATGGATGCAAATGATGGTGATACTTTTTGAAACCGCAACATCAAAGTGCCATGTAATTCTTGGACATGCTATGTATTTTTTTTTTTCGGTCACATGATTCTGTTTGTGTGTGTGTGTGTGTGTGTGTGTGTGTGTGTGTGTGTGTGTGTGTGTGTGTGTGTGTTTTCATGTTAGTTTGACATTTAAGTTAGTGTGTGGGTGGGCATCAAAGTAACCATGCGTTAAAGTTTTATATTTGCATTCATGTGGTCTTGACAACTCCTCCAGTGTCCTGTGTACAGTATTCTCATTCCCACCCCCCCACCCCCACCAACCCCCCTACCAACCCAACCTACACCCTGAAAGACTGGTAGACTTAAAATTACAGGTCGCTTGAGGCACACACAAACACATACCCGTACATGCAATGTTTATTTTATCCGGCAGCTCAGACTTACATGTTACAGTCTCAAGGTAAGTGTGTTAGATCAAAGTCTCCATTGTCACTGTGTGAATCATTCCTGATCTTTCCCTTTTAGGAAATGAAACAACAATAAAGAATTTGGCTGGTTATGAGAGAGGCACTGACTGTACCTGTTCAATATTGTTCACTGTGCAGAATCAGGTGAGTCACAGAGATTGCAACAAATAACTCTGATGATAAATGCTCAAAAACCACATCCAGGTTGTGCAAGGCTACATGCTTTGTTTGTAAGTTCAGATCAACACATGTTGAAACTAGCGTTGTTTGGGTCCAGCCCAGTGAATCACTTTTACTCACTTATCATTTATGTGACCACTTCAATCTCACTTTTAAAGACGATAGTAACGGTTGCGGAAATGCGCAGACTTCACTCTGTCACTGGCATTAGCTGTCATACAGTCGGAAATGTCAAAGGACCTTTGACCTTTTAACGCAAGATACTGCATAAACTGCAAGATATTTTAAGGTGTTACAGCACGAGAAGCTGAGATGTAAAAAAAAGAAAAAGAATAATGGCTGATTTCCATGCAGCTTTGGTTTCAGTATCCTGGCCTTGTGCATGCTAGCTCACTATCACCCTGTCATGGCTTACTGGGAGATTTGAATTACCTTCTCCCACAAGTCCAAATATGTGCCGCAAGTGGCTAATGGTTCATGCAAAGAAAAATTTCACGATAAAGCTCCAGAGGCAGACATACCGAATGAACCATTTGACAAACATACACAGATTAACGTATGAAAACCTATTGCTATGAGGTTAATGATGAAACAAATAAAGCTGAAATACTGTTTAAACCTTTCTGGGCTATTTTATGGAATCTGAATGTATAAATGTTGCTGGAGGATAAGACACGTTTGAAATTGCAGCCTGTGCTCTACTGCTCACTCTTATGTATCATTTTGATGGGGTTTAAAAACATATTTTCAATTACTTCTCACCGCCATAGAGCATCAAAGTACAGGAAGTTATATATTTCAGCTTTAAGTTGGAGTCTGATCTTTTAGAATATAAACAACCACAATATGCATCCATTTTAGACTTTCAGATGACCATTTCAATAAAGCATTAAACCTTAAATTGGGTGTTATTATCCATATTCAGCAAGTTTGCAGTTGATGAGTCACCACTTCAGAGAAGTTAGAAATATTTTGCATATTAAACTTAATGACCTCAGACTCATTTTTACACTTGCTTAAACTCTTTTTACAGTCTCTGTAGATGAAGATGTGAGCTGCAACCGCTCAGTTTAAACAAAATGATGAGGAATCATCTCAGTCTGCTGGAAATCTCATGAATATTCATGACCGCCGTAAGATGTCAGATCTGTGAATTGTGCCAAGTTTCGACTGTCAACCAAGACTGAAATGCAATGATTATGAAAATGTGAGAGGTGGATGAATCACAGTAATCTTTTTAGTTTACTGTACGCATCAGTGGCTTGGATACGTGATGGATGGATGGACATGCTGTGTGCACGATTCAATTATACAGCAAAAAAAGTGCCATCTTAACCTTTGACCTAGTCCATTTAAAATAAATAAATAAATAAAAAAGCATTAACATACGTGTCTCCATCTTCATCTTGCCGTGTTGCCTGAGCGATAGCTGTCAGAAGGTTTTCAGTTTGGTGGGCCGTAGGCAGGCTCGGCTCTGGGAGTTGGGGCAAACAGTACACTTGGTAGGGACCTAGGCAGGAATGACCGACAAAAACAAGTAGAGACAGCCAGAGAAAGAGGCAGTGTAAGGCAAAGTGAAAGAATAAACACAGAAAATGAGGGAGATATGTAAAGCATTTTTGTCCTGCATGGCAAACAAGTCATTTTTAAATAAGGAAATATGATACTATGGTTTTATATTATTGGTGCATGTGTCCTGTTCAGTTATGAGATGAGTAAACTACTTTTGACAGCACAGGAGACTGACTGAAGAGGAATGACTGCAAAACTGCTGAGTGGACATTTTCCCATTGGTTCAACAGAAACTGCTTCATCAACTGTGACTCCACTGTCATTTCTTCCACCTGTGACACATTAATGACCAAAGATACTGAACAAGGAGCCGGGGGTGCTGTGTTTTACTGTTTTAAAATCAAATTAGCATTAGTATTATTCATGCTAAACCAAGAAATATACATATTATGAGAGCCCCTGCAGGCGTGTCTGTCTTTTAAACCTAAATCATGTCTCTAATGTAGTTGTTTCATTTGGAATACTGAACAGACATTATAGGTTTTAGACTTGACACACCCAGTTATTTATGATAACTAAAAAAAAAAAAAAAGCAAATAAAATGCTTCAGGTGAACATTTTGTAGAAACCACAGCAAAACTCTTTCCTGCAGCAAAGTTCAGGCAAATAAAAGATCAGTAATATTAAATATTGACACTTACCGTAACCATACGGGTTTAAAATGTGTATGGGGTATCCCTCTGGACAGTGTCTTGCCTCTTCATAACGCCTGGGAGTCACTGGTGCTGCAATGACTCTGCTTTCATCCGTAGCCCCACCGGCAAAACTTTCCCGAGATATGAGGTCCGCATCTACTGCGGGGAAAAGGCGGTCTTCTGTTTTTGGTGGAGCCGGTGACTGCCTTGGGGTCTCTGGGTCGACAGGAATCGGGCGTTTCCTAAAAGGGAGCCTAAAGGAAGATTTGTCCGCTGGCCGTTTGCGAGTAGTTTCAGAGCCTGGTGCGACTCTCACTACGGAACAGCGTTTTTCCAAATTGTCCGTCCCTGTGCACGCAGGATGTGCAGGTGAACCGCCTGTCATCCGAGAATCCCCGACGCGACCTATGCACTCCGGACTCTTCGAACCGTCGCTCCCACGCTCTCGGTTTCTGGTGCGCAGATCCAGCGGCGCGGGGGCAACCGTCTGGTGGTCACCGTTCATGGTCATGATCCTCGGCATCAACTGGGAACGAGTCGCTCGAGATCTTAAGAAGCTTCAGGTGTGAGGACGTGAGGACAACTTCTCGACGTCCACCAAGTTCAGCTGGTGGAATCAGTCCATCCACAGTGGCCAATACTGCGCAATTTCCATCCCCATGAAATCAGATGGGCAGCGATCAAATCATCACTTTCCTTTTGTGTCACTCGTGTACTTTAGTTTTTCATTGACTCGATAAGCAAATTTATTTTCAAAAGGCGTGCTAAGTCAAGTTTGGTGAAGATAAAGCGTGTCCTTGCGCACCTGGTAACAACTGCAGGTACAGTGCAGCGCTCATCAGTTTTCAATGAACGTATTACCAGTGACACTTGGTGCTTTCCCTCAAACTGAAACGAAGCGACTGACTTAGGGCAATTATGTTAAGGGGAAGAAAACAGACAACACTGCGTTAGCTTCAGAATAATTGTTGCATTTCCGACTTCTCTGACATCTGTGTGTTTTGCATGCAAGTTCAGAACATCTCATACTGAATTTCTTCAGAAGTAGGAAAGACGGATCGGTGCGTTTTTTCGGTTCGGGTGTTTTGGTGTGACTGCATGCGAGAACAAGACAAGGCTGAACGTGTTTTTTTTCTAAATCGATAAAATCACGGCGCGTTTTTTTTTTTTTTTTATTAATTTGATTTTCTTTTTCTTTGAATTGTGCGGTCGTGTTTTAGGCAAACATTAAACCTCTAGAGCACAGCCTCACACAGCTTGACGTGACAGTCTACAGAGATAAGTCATTTGCAGGTTGAGTATAACTGAAATGAAAGTGGTTAAAGTTTTTTTGTCTTATTCATTTTAAAAGCCCTACAGACTGCTCCACTTCAGGTCATAGTGCAGCACGGGAAGACGGACTTTACCATGTGCATTTTTGCATCCTAACAATGTGTATTTTTATATACTTTTATTGTGACACTGGGCATATATATATATGACATGAGGTGACTTCCTTATTGAACTTCTCTGTGATTTCTTAAAGATGTCATGAGAGGGATTTTTTTGACAGTAATTTTAATCACGTTTCAGTGCCCGAGGTCAGAAGTCACAATGTTCATTTTTACACCAAAGTTAAGCAATGACCTACTTATTGCAGCTCAGAACTAACCGCACTGTTGTGATACATTACAGCTGGCTTTCTATGAAAAACAGCTTTTTAAAAAGCCTTTAAGAATCACACATCACAAATGCATATTTGTGAAGTCATAACTTAATAAATAAACAGCATATGACAGCTTAAGTAAAACTAAAACTGAATTTCAGGTTGTTTAGGATTCATACACAGGTATTGTAAGATGCAGTCCATCAGCCACACGGTGTCAGTCAGAATATTGAAGTATTAGAATCATCTCATGTCTCAGGTTGGTGATGTGACCAGGATGCAAGTTTCCTAAAGAGGAATAAGTGAGAAAAAGAGACCGAACAGAGAGTCATAAGATGCCTTGTATACAGTTTGACTGACAAAAGCGTTGATGCCACGTTGCTGACCTATAGTGACCTATGTCTGTGATCCCTTATACAAACCATAAATGGTCATATACAAGCATATAATATACACAAAGACACACAAATCACACCTCATCTCCTTGTCTTTAATTATATCCAACTCCACCCTCAGAGCAGGCTCTGATTACCAGGGTCAATTTGGGACTTTCCTCTTTCCACTGAAGTGTGGAGCTGGCAACGGAAAGTCAAGCTTGGTATCTAAAGTCCCTAAAAGACCCTGACACTTCACAAACCAGCTCTGCAGCTGTCAGGGCACTCAACCATTGTGGTCTCCTCTGACATTAGGTATCATATTTTAGAAAAACACAGGCCTACCTCTTTTATAGCCAGTCTCATCCTGAGTGCTCACTTCAAAGGAGCTAATGAATGAGACCTAGAGTCAGGCTCAGTGATCCTTAGAACAGACTCATAGATGTATGAATAAAAATTCCCAAAGTATTTTAGTTATTTGGTGGTCTGTATTCTGAATTAATCTACATGATTACAGCAGATAGGAAGCATCGGTGACACAAATCATGAGGTCAATTATCTAGATAGAAACCAAATGAAATGAGGCCCCCTTGTGCCAAGTAGGCAAATGTGCAACTAGACTTCAAAAAGTGCTGAAGGATGTTAAAGGCCTTGCAAGCTACTACTCTCTTTACAGCAAGTTGAAAAAAAAGGACAACTTTACCAAGCACTTTTTTAAATAATGTGATTTTCAAGAAATTTAAGGTATGTATGATATGTCATGCAAGACATGTAAAATATGTATGATGTTTAGAAATGAATCCCCCTAATTTATTCATTGTAATGGTAAAAAACACGTTGTTATTGCATAAATATGGAGTTTCGGACATAGAACATGGGACATTTGAACAAAAGAGTTATTTTATTTACATAATCTTTAATTAACTTAAGTGATTCAAAAATGTAGTTAAAAAAATTTACATCTTTTTTAATCAGTATTTTCATGTTAGATTCTATCTAGATGCTCTGTGAATTGGCTTCAGGTAGTACTGATGCCAGTGGTGGAAAATAAATTGATAAAGTTGCTCAAGTATTGTCATGAAATCCAAGTCTGAGAGTAGGCTTTAGAACTGACTGAGGCTTTGTTTATGGGAGGTACTTTTTTGCGCTGGGCCTTTAAGTTTATAATTTCTTCCTACTTGTACTTCTACTCCACTACATTTCAGAAGCACATATTCTACTTCTTATAACATTACTTTTATTTTTTAAGTTTACTTTTCAGAATAAGACTCGAAATTTAAAAAAATGATACTAATCAAACGCCTTTACTTGAAAAGTTTACTTTTTTGTAAACATAGTCACAGGCAGCTCATGTCAGTCAGATTATTTGTCTTTTGTAATATTTTTGTAACACTGAATTATTTAACATTACAGGCTAAGATAAAACTTGTTGCACCCAGATGGTAAACAAATTATCGAACAGATTATGAACAAATAGTCCAGTTAAATTTAGAGGAACCTTTATCAGCTACAACATTAAAATATCGATAAATCATAACCTGTTAATAAACATTAAATGGGACATTCTGCACAATGAGTACTCTAAATTTCTGTAGCCAAAGTGCTATAATGTTTTGAATGACACGTTACAACAGAATACTGCCTCAGTTTACTCAACATGAGAGCATGTCATTCACCTTCGCTCGCTGCTGATGGAGACAACATGTACCTTTCATTTAAAAAATGACAGACGGAGCAAATAAATTCCGTTTGTCAGACTTCTGTAAAGCCATGCTAGTAGGTCTTTGATGCTGTTTCAGGACGAACCACAGCGGAACATTAACGTTAGCTTGGCATGCTAACATGAAAAGAGCTACGGAGCTAACAGTGAAATTGCATATTGCAAACGAAAGTTAGCTAAAACAGTGAAGCTGCCTATCTAGCATAGCTAACTAACCCAATTAATTCGCATAAACCCAAAGTATAGCTGGAGTTGATGTCATTTTATCACATGATGGACAAGATATTGGACACGTGGAGATTTTTACCAAAACATAGTACACGGAAGTATACGGAAGCGCATTGCATTCACTGGATAAAAAAAAATAGACACCTTATCTCGTAATTACGAGATCTTTTCTCATAATGACGAGATTAGGTGTTTAATTTTTTTTTTATTCAGTGAATGCAATGCGCTTCCATAGAAGTAGAAGTTACAGCATGTTCAAATTTAGATC
>JAQNCA010000030.1:7925919-7939136 GCA_029783725.1 Acanthurus tractus
CCTTAACACATACTTACTAAGTAAAGATACAGCAGGAATAGGATAATGTATATAATAATCAATAAAAAGTAGGTAGCAGAAATAAAGCAAGATGTACAAAATATAATACAGTTAAAATACAAGTAATGAGGGCGCAAAAGCATCAGCGGCCGAAATTCAGTGTGACAAAAACGGATGATGGTTTATTTAGGCGAGGTGAATAGTAGATTCACAACATCATGGCCCCGTTTCAATCGATCTGCAGCATCTGCATGATAAGAAGAGCTCAGACATTTGGTGTCCATGTGTAATTTTAGATGTTCTTAGGCTTCCTCACACACCGAATACTGTCAAGGTATTTGCGTGATGGCAGCTCAGTGTCAACAGTGTCTTCTGTTGTTTTCACAACAAACTGGGCACTTTTTGTCTGCTTTGGTGAGCTGTTGTACTAGACAATCGTGTGGTTTGTTGCTCCCTTTGAACACCTGTTGCACCAAGCTGCACGTTGGCAGAGAGAAATGTGTAAGTTGTATAAAACGTCAACTCTGGAGTCAAAGAATATGCTAAAACAATTGTCCTAAAATTAGAATTCAATGAATGACCTGAGAAGGCCCTAGAAAGACAGTCAGTACTACTAGAAACTTGGCTGAAGTGTGACATTGGCCACTGGAACATTTTGTGGTATTTACAGACAAGCCTGCAGCAGAGAGCATCCTGTTTGCTAGCTGGACTACCTGTTGCTTGTGTTTGCATTTACTTGTGTTTCTATGAAAAGTAGCAGCAAAGCTAGTTTTAGCTTAAACAGAACAATAGAGTGCAGGATATAAACAGCTACAAAAAAGGCTTTGAGAATTTTGTTTAAGCTAATTTCTTACCATTCTTGCACAGTCTATTTATAGCTATATAGCTATTTTCAATTTATTGCCAAGTAATTGCTGAACATGCTTGTGCCATTTTCAGTGATTTAACACACCTACAGTGCAAATTAGAGTCTTAACTTTAAGTTTTAGAGCTGCTTTTGATAATTACGTAGAACTTCAAGCAAAAAAAAATCCAAACTTTTCTTGGTCCTACAACTAGAGCAACAATGCTGAACATGATATGAAGTGATAATGTTTTTCCTTCAGATACAAATTGCACTTATCTTTAACACTGACAGCTTGTAGAGTACTAAAAGGCGGTGTTAGATGCAAGATATCAATCTAAACCGACGGAGTTATCAGTTCAGACGACAGGTTTATTTATTTATACAAGAGCAAAAAGTGTTATCACAAATAAACTCTCACTCCTCCGCCTGCGGTTATTTGTCGTACCACAGTGCTAAAAAAAAATAAATAATTGATATTTCTGTTTACCTAATCCTATTTCTGTAAGCACAACTGAAACTCTGTTTTTATTCTCAGGCGCAACTTGACCAAGCTCTCCTTGCTGTTCAGTCACATACTGTGGGAGCTGAAGGCCATGTTTTCAGGGGCATGTTTTCAGGGTGACACCTACAGGGTGACCAAGACAGAGGCGGATGAGTTTTGGAGGCACTCGTTTGGCAACAAGTGAGTGTTTAATTTTCATAACGAGAGACATGATTTTTAAATTTTTGACAGTGCGTTTATTTTTGTCTCTACTTGTGACTGATGCGCTCTGACAGGTGTATAGTGCAGTGGAACAGTTTTAAGGAGAAGCTGCAGAGTGTTCATGCGTTTGAGGAAGGGATGGAGTCCATGGCTCTGAAGTCAACTATAGATCTCACCTGTAATGACCACATCTCTGTGTTTGAGTTTGACATCTTCACTAGACTGTTTCAGGTAAGGTGATTCAAAGGTAATATATGCATTAACTAACTTTTTGCAAATTTGTTTAGTACCTTTGTTGTGAAGAGTTAGGTGAGAGCATGGATACCATCTTCAGATCTGTACACTAAATATGAGACTACAGCTATCTAACAGTTAGCCTAGCTTAGCATAAAGACTTGAAAAGGGGAGAAACAGCTGGCTAGCTAAACATCAACTGGAAATTATGCTAAGCTAAGTAACTAGCTGCTGACTGTAGCTTAACATTTAGTATAAAGACATCTACAGTAGCTCTTGGCAAGACAGGGAGTAAGTGTGTTTCCAAAAATGTTGAACTCTTCCTGTAATGATGAGATGATGGACACAACTTTACATTCCGAGTCTCCTCTCTTTTCATTTTAGCCCTGGCGGTCTCTCATAAGGAACTGGAACCAGCTAGCAGTGACTCATCCAGGCTACATGGCCTTCCTTACATATGACCAGGTTATATCTCGTCTGGAACACTACCTGCACAGACCTGGGAGGTGAGGCCAAGCACAGCAACAAACCTCTGACTGTGCCCCTCTCATCTAGAAAAGCCAAGCTGACTATCATGCACATCTCAGTCTCACATCTCAAAAATAGCACTGTGGAAGTCATTGAGTGTGTGAGTTAACATCGAATTGCCAATTGATCTCATTTGTAAGAAATTGGGCCCTTGAAGCGAGATAGAATCCAAGCACTCCAGCAACTTCAAGTACCTGGCTGTTCATTAAGTTTAAAAAAATCAGAGGAAAGAAGCTTCTTTTATTAATTTTAAATCTCTATTGAAGTGCCTAGAATTTCTTTTCCTCTTAAGTTTTTGGCTTATTTTTCATAGCTCATCAAAGTGAAGCTTTCCAACCTCCTGTCTTGTATTTAAGAGGTTTTGTCCTTGTCATGTTAAGTGCAGCTTAACAAAACTATGTAAATGAACTGTTTGCATGGCCCAAAGTGTCACAAAATGAGTAAACAAACACTGTAACATCAATTTAGCAGCTGTTTTAAGAATCCGAAAAATGTCACTGGGATTAATTATGTAAATGCAGAAAATATAGAATCAAATACAAACCAAACTCACTGACTCCTAAGTGAAAAATAATATTGACATTTGTGAACTTAGATGTCAAAATTTCTCTGCATTGATTTCAAGGTTGATTTTCTCTCTTGTAAGCAAATGTGATTTAGAAGGATCTTTTTCCCTCACAGCTATATCTTTCGACTGAGCTGCACAAGAATGGGCCAGTGGGCTATTGGCCATGTGACCAATGAAGGTAGCATCGTACAGACCATCCCCCAGAATACACCTCTCTACCAGGCACTCATTCAGGGGTTCAAGGAAGGCTGGTTAGGACAAACACATACAGGTCACTGCTTTATGTTTGTTTTTTTTTTGTTTATGTCTTCTCTCTAAGTGCTTATGTTTCTGTGCCTGCAGCTACCTTTACCCAGATGGTCGTGATGTGAACCCTGATTTGACGAGCTTGTGTGAACCAACCCAGAGGGGCAAAGTCAGAGTTTCAGAAGTAAGCGGATGCACTTTATACCTCATTATCAATTCATCAGACTGCCAGCAGCACAAAACATTGATCATGTTCTGAGATATTCTCTTATTGTTTGTCTCTCTCTATCTGTTTGTCTCCCAAACACCAACGCCCAACAGGAGCAGTATGAGCTCTACTGTGAAATCGGCAGCACCTTCCAGCTGTGCAAGATCTGTGCAGAGAGGGACAAGGACACTCGTATTCAGCCTTGTGGGCATCTGCTGTGTCAACCCTGTCTCACAGGCTGGCAGGTATGAACTCCCATCCACTCACTCATCGTAGCTTTTTGTGTAGTTTATCAATGTTTACTTCAAAACACATGCTTAATACTGTGATAAACTGTTACTGTAACAGTGGTTGTGTGCTCTGTGGAGTGAAACAGTCTGAGTTGCACAAAAATGATTGTTATTTTTGGAGACGAGCATGTAGATCATCACTCCCATGGTTTGGTTGTTGGTTGCAAGCCCACCGTGCTGTAACAATGCTGGTTATTTGAATGTGGTTTGGGGTTGATGTTAAAAATATGCTCCGTGTTTACCAAAGCATGTCAATGATTTATACATGCTATTTTACTGTAAAATTTGCCTCATGAATCAAATCTCCCTGCACAGCATGTCACCAAATTAAAGAAAAAAACATTCTTTGATGTTTCTATTAAAAAACAATGAACTAAAGCTAATTCTATGAGGCAACTTCAGTGCAAGTCGTGTATTTCTGCACCCAGATGTTTTTATTTTTCAGGTATGTGTGGAGCTATTACACAGCCTTTGTAAAGACTTAAAAGAGGCTTAATATCTCAGTGCAGTTTTTACTGCGAAGCCGCGTTGCGTCAGTCAGCCTTGTTGAAACCACACAAAAGTTTACAAAACATTTTGTGCGCTGGAATTTGTCACTTAGGTCATATGCAACAATGTGTCCATTCTCAACATCTGTCATGCCACTATGTCCTTCAACTATCTTAAACTGACTATTTGCATGAGTAATAACTTTAAACCTACTGCAGAAATAATCAGGGAACTTGGTTCAGAGGTTCAAAAAGAAAAAGGCTATGAAATGAGCTATCAAAATCAATGACAGATGCCGTCAGTATATAAGCTGACAGCTGTAAAATTGTAGTCAGGGAGTATTATAGAGCTTTTTGCCTCCTCACATTAATCACACATCGATCACATTCCGTCTTTGGCTGAAATCAATCACATTTGACTGCTTTGCACGCAAGTCTGTCAACGAGTCAGCAATCAAAATTTTTTTCGTCATGTGGACAGCATGTCCTGCGTGCCCCTTTTTGCTCCTGCAATGGGGCTCCCCCGTCTTCCTACTTCCTCTTTCAGTCATGATATTAAAGCCATCCAACCAGATTTAACGCTGTTTTGAGCAAATAGCAGTTTCACACTCCCTTACCATTTCTTTCATCCGGAGTGCCAGTTGACTCCTGTTTGTTTAGGAGGTGTTGAGGTCTCTGTAAAAGTGCAGAGCAAAGTCCTGACATTTGGCTGAAGACTTCCTGTGTAAGCTTAGGTTACATCCTCTTTACACTGTATCGGTCACAAACGCTTTGAAAAAACTGTGCGTGTGAGTGAGACCGAAAGGGAGAGAGAGACAGACAGGAAAAGACAATTAGGTATGCTTTATGAACGTCAGACCACAATGGAAAAGTAGTAAGTTAATCTAGATTGTGGTCAAGCAAACTTCCTCATAAGCAGAGGGTTTACAGTAAAATACAATAGAATGACCTTGAGGGGCTCACAGTTAATAACGGGCAATTGAACTCTAAAACAACAAAGACATCTGCACACATTTGCAGCTGAATACCAAAAAGCAGGATGT
The DNA here is from genome assembly GCA_029783725.1 of Acanthurus tractus. NCBI lineage: Eukaryota > Metazoa > Chordata > Actinopteri > Acanthuriformes > Acanthuridae > Acanthurus > Acanthurus tractus. Next base: position 7,931,075 of record JAQNCA010000030.1, read on the forward strand.
GTCAAAAGTTACACTTGTAAACAAAAACCACAATCTCCTGTGTCTGTTGAATGTAGTATTTTCCACCACCCTTATCTTTCGAAACAGTGGTGGCTTTTTTTTTTTGAAGAAATGCCCAACATATTCCACTACAGATAGTTCAAAAGACTTGAAGCTGTTCTCAAAACAAGCGTTGTTTAAATTTACATTTCCACTACTCTGCCCATGACCTGTCATTGATGGTTATCTAGCAGAAGTCAGCTGGCAACACCTGCCCATACTGTCGCTGTGACATCAGAGGAACAGAGTCGATCCTCATCGAACCCTACCTGTCAGGCCGCAGCCAATTGGAAGAGGAGAGTGAGGATGATGCGGAGGAGACCCATGAAGACATTGAGCTGATAGTTAAAGAAATGGCTGCCATGAGGAAGGTGGGTCAAAACATTCATGTATATGCCCATTTCATTTCTCTTGCTGGCTGTGGATGGTGTAGGTTTGTCCACCAGTCAGGTCCAGGGTCAAATATCTTAGCACCAGTAAATAAGTTGCTATTAAATTTGCTATGGTATTTGTTTCCCCCTTATGATTATTTTTCATCTGTCACCACCGGCAGGTCGAAGTTTTTACTTACTGTATTTAATATTTCAACATCAACTGTATCACAAGATTTTGTTCAGACATTCATGGTTCTTCTGCTGTAGCGCCAACATCAGATCAACAATTTGTTTCATTTCTGTCATTTTAGGAGAAATGTCAGAAATGAAACACATGAATTGCCATTACATGTGGTACAGATATCTAAACCCTCAACAAGATAAACTAATAGAACTTGATGTTCTCCCACTAGCACCATCTTAAGGACAAATTTTTAATTTATTTACTCCTTTGCTTTGAACCAAATAGAAAATCTGATCTATACCGCACCTGTAACTAAGCTAATGTGCTGAAGTGTGGTGAACATGGAATTCATTATAAACCTGATTAGTGTCAACATGTTAGCATTGGGGTTGCATGCTTGCATGCCTTGCTTGCATGCTTAAATTAGCATTTGGCTTAAAGCACTGCTACATGTACACTCTTAGAGCTGTTAACATGTGGAATCTTAATGTTGTAGTTTTGTGTTTTAATAATCATGTATTTCATATGCTTGTAGTTCAGTTATCTAGTGGCATGAACATGTTAATAACATGGGCACATTGTTTGCAACATTCCAAGTAAATAATCCAAATTGCAAATATGCCTCAAGGAGTTTTAGAATCTATGCAGCTTTTGTCCTCAGACTTTCAAACATGCATCCCAATCCCTCCTCTTAGTCTCTTCCTTTAGCTTAAAAGACATGTTTTTAAGTGAAGCACAAAGGGGAAAAATCCCCACTAAGTCCTCACATTTTCTCTCAACAGTTCTCAAGCTTGGATTACCAGGTTCCCAGCTCCAGCCACAGCGGTCCACCTCTGCCCCCCAAAAACAGCAGTGCGCCACACTGTACCTCTCCCTCCAGCCAGTCACAGACATCAGAAACCAAGAAAGCCACCAAACACTCCCACCCTGCTGTAAGTTCTCACCGACACTCAAGCTATTTGCATGATGTTGGTGTGATGTGTTAATTTTCTCACATACGCTAAAGTCTGAGGAATGTTAATGCATGCACAGTACTGAAGAGACTCACCAGCTATGCAGCATTAATATGTGTAACCTTTATAACAATTTGTCTCCTCAGCGGGCCAGTAGCAGCAATGAAGCACATAGAAGACACAGACAACATACAAACATTAGCAGGTGAGACACTGTTTAAAACAGAGAAGACAAGGGGGAAAAAATGCTGCTGAACCAACTGTTAGCGTGCTGCTAACTACCCAGAGCTTCATTTCTCGCAACAGATAAGAATTTTGACACTTGACCAAGTTACTGTAACCTTCTGACAGGTGCTCAGAGGTCATAATAGATGCAGAAGAAATGCTAGATGGTTTTCAATATTTGCATCAGCTGTGCAAAGATTCAGCAGGCCATGTTGACTGCTATTTACTTAACTGATTCTGTCTGGTGGCTTTTGTTCTTTAGCTGGTTTAATTTGGTATTGTCCGTTTTTGCATTTTATTCTCTATTATACTCTTAAATATTACCGTACCAAAGCACGCATATTAAGATTATTGTAATTAATAAAAACATGTACCATGCCATGGGATTGTAAGACAAACAGAGTGTTTCTGTTGTTATTTATTCCTGAAGTTGACCCATTTTTGTATATTTAAATTCTCTGTTTGATCAGCACCCTCTGTTGATACTGTATCCAAGCACACATACATACAGTACATGGGACAAGATATATAACACTATTTAGCATAAACAAATTAAAAAAGTGAAATGTTCTATCCTTTCTGTCTAGGCGTCATGGGGATGAGTCCTACAGCAGTGAGGAGGAGAAGTCTGGTGGGTTGAGACAGACTCGTCCACACACACACAGGTGATTATTAGCCGTCTCTAATAAGAATCACCACAGTAAACAACCATTTTTCACCTGAGCCTTCATTCAGCTGTTCTTCTAAATGGCTAATTTTTGTTCTGTTTACACAGCGCTGAATTCCTCACAGATGCAGCGTTTTCCTCGTCCTCTTGGAAGCCTGTTGACAGTAAGTTGCTGCATGTTTTAAGCTGGTGATCTGAACTGAACAGTGCTGGAACTAGATAGAAGTGAGATATTCTTCTCTCTTCTAAAGAGGACGTAATCTTAAAAAACATAAAGTGTTATAAGGCAGTGGTTTCCTAACTATTGTTGTTACTCTTTTCTTTATAACGAGTTAAAAAAAAAAAATTAAGCTTCTCCAGATGCTTACGTTAATCGGATTTTAACACTACAAGGACTACTGGCAACAAAAGGAGCCCAAAAAAAGTTTCACTGAAATAACTTAATCATTATCAAGCTAAGGATCTCCACATTTCTCTTAATGGAAGTTCATCTTTAGGTTCTATAATACAACTAAAAACGCGTCTTTTACTTGAGTTTTTTGCAGACAGAAAAAGCACTCATGCTGCACTGACAGCTGAATTCAGAGCAAGACAGACTTCTCCATATGTTGGATATGACTAATGTCTCAGCCTAATGAGCACTTTCATGTCTTCCCCCCTAAAAGCCTGTGCAGATTGTCTCGTGTCTGCTACACTATTACACTATTTTTTTCTGAAGAACCATATTCATAGACCCTTTCCACAGAAGACATTTCGACATGTCATTGCAGAAAAGCACAAGCAGAACTAATAATGTTATTAACGGCTCAGTTTGAGGAATTATTGCACTTCATTTTAATTAATAAGGCTGAGCGAGTGGCACTACCCGAATTCTGCACATTTCCAGTTTCATGCTGCCACCTTCAACTTCTTTGGCAACCTGTAATCTAATACAAGTCTCACGCTAAAATTAATTAATCCATCTAAAATGGTGATGCAACTAGAGGTTATTGAACAAGATTGTGTATCTTACACCTTACAGACTTTTGCACTTGTCATGTAAACCGTACGTTTTAGTTTGACTTCTTTTTGTGTTTGTTCTTAGGCGGAGCAGCATGGCTCGGCCCCTCCAGCCCAGTCAAACAGAGAGAAAGACAAAAAGAGAGGGAGGAAAAAAGAGCAGGGTTCAGAAAAGACAAATGTGGCCTGGGAGAGATGACAAGAACGATGTCGTCCTGACAGAAAAACAGCCCCTGCGATCTAAAGACTCTTTACATAAAAAGAGAGAAATACACGGCAACTAAAATATGTTAACTTCACCAATCAGCCTTCAGTTAATGTAAAAATAGTTGGGGGTTTTTGTGTCATGTTAAGCAGTTTAGGGGCATGTGACTGCTGCACTGCTGCACTGCTGTGATGAGTGGGTGGGACTGACAGGAAAAGATCTCAGTGAGGCCTCCTACTGTTCAGTAATCACATTGTCATTATCTCCTCAGCAGGTTCAGTACTGTTTCCTAATTATAGTCTTGCACACTGTCTTCTTTGTAATTAAATATTTTTTAGAGCCTTTATAAAATAATAAAAATTAATAAAAGAGTTGTTATTTAAAAATGTAATTATACAGAAAAATGAAGTGAGGCAATTACACAGTGAATATAAGAAATAATAGAAATATTCTACCTCGTTATTTAATCCATGCAGCAAGGTTGTTTTCTTAATTAGTTATGAGATAGTAAAGGCCTCAATATAATTTCAATAAACGGTCTCGTAAGTCTTACAGTCCTACACTGGTATGATTGTAAAAGCAAACAAATAAAACGCAACTGATACAGAATTGAAGTTTTTTAGTCGTTTCTTTTGGTGAATTTGATTTATTGTTTCATCACTGACCTGAAAATATGAACAAACAAACGAAATGTGAGTATAAATCAAATGGTTTTATTTTGTTTTGTTTATGTGCCGGCATGTGTGCGTTGAGTCTGGATGCTCAAAGGGGAAAACATCAAAGGAGACAGCAGCAGAGATTTAAAGAAAACAAGATATAGTTTTGGCAGTATAAGAAAATAGGAATAAAAGTTAATGTAAGCGGAGAGAATAGATGAAAACAATTTGGAGGCTTGGAGAAAAGTTCTTTAGGGGTTGGCTGCCAGAGTGTCTTGAATCCAGTAGAGGAACTCGCAAACTTTGACATAAACTCCGGGGTAGTTGGGCAGGGCACATCCCTGACCCCATGACACCAGGCCGTAGACCTCTCCGAGACACACCAGAGGGCTGCCGGAGTCACCCTGACGGTGACAAACACACAGCGTGAGCAGCTATGAATCCTCACACGCATACAAAGCTCAGAGTCCAGTTGGTCTTTGGAAGGATTTACTTTAAAACTTACATTGCACGCATCTCTGCCTCCGTCCATGTATCCAGCACACATCATCCTGCGTGTGATCATGCCAGGATAGGCGTTCTTACAGGCCTCGTCGTCCACTACAGGCATGTCCAAACACTGCAGACGCGTGGGCATGTACACTGTAACAGGCAGAGCCAAGTCATGGAAGCCTCCTCGACAATTTTGGTAAGCAGATCGTGTATTTGTATACAAAAAAGCTGAGTTATTCTGTGTTCTTGTCTCTTTTGTGGTAACAGATTCGGTGAGAAAACTACTTTTTTTTGTCTATTTTTCAAGACTTTTTCAACCCTTTGGCATAATCAGCTCAGTTGTTCTTTCTAAAATTTAAAAGTAAGAGTTTCTACAACAGTTTGACAGTTGTTAGATTGTTTTTCTTTGTTAGTTTGAGTTGATTTTGTTTTCTCTTTCTGTTTTCTCAAACAGAAATATGTGTTTGTTAAGAGGCTATTTTTTTTTTCAAGCGAATGGTAAGAAATGAAGATATTGACTTCACTGGTTCCAACATGATTGTCTGACATCTCCAGAAACAAAACAAAAACAAAACATTTCAAATGCTACAATCACATTCCACACAGGAAACTATATATAATTGTTTCACGCATGTTGTCATTTGAACACTTCAGCTGTATAATTAAAATCATTATCAACCCACCTTCATCACCCATTGCGGTGTCACCCCAACCGGACACAGAGCAGGGAAGCCCTCCAACTGGGCACCCTGTGGGCAGCGGGATGGGTGCGACTGCCTCGGTCACCTCCACCGGGTGGAAGAGCTTAATCAGCATGATGTCATAATCCATAGTCTGGTAGTCATAACTGCACACAGAGGGAAAATAAAATAAGCTTTGGACTTGAGCCGTTTCTCTGCACTGAATGAATGAATGAGATGATCATGAAATCGTGCAACAGGGAGAAGCTTCTCAGACCAGATGGTTCATTTTTTCACTCACCTAGGGTGCCAGATGATGGTATCCGTCTTCATGAGCTGCTCGGTACCCTCAAACACCCGCAAATCATGTTCTCCCAGCATGATCTGCATGTTATAGGGACTGAAGAAGAAGGTTAAATATACCAAAAAATGAGAAGCCAGTTATATCTTTCAGTATTTAAAAAAGGCATTTTTATGTCTTGTTATTCTGAATGTCTCTTTATTCCTCTACTTTACAAAGACTGCACCTCATTATATTAAGATTTAACAGATGTTCTCCACAGATGGTACAAGATTGAAAAACATAAATCTTCTACCTACAGATGTTTTAGGAGTTTGTTTTTTTTTTAATTTGGGGGGAAAGAAGCCTAAAAATCAATCATGACATTTAAAAAAAAAAACATGAAAAGCGAAGAGAATGATGCGTGATGGTAATTTAAAGCCATCTGTCTTCCTCATTGATGTGCACTTACTTGTACCAACAGTGGGCGACGGAGAGAACCCACTGCTTGTTGATGAGCACGCCGCCACAGAAGTGATAACCGTAGTTGAGGGAGGCCATGTAGGGACGAGAGTGAGGCGCACACTCGTGTCCGCCAATGATCCTGCCATCTTCATGGGGAACTGCCGCTGTCACACACACACACACACACACACAGAGAGAGAGAGAGAGACTAACCACAATTTTCCATCTTCTTTTTGAAACTGCTGATATTGCAGGACACATGTGCTCTCATATGTGAAGTTATGTATACGTATGTGGGTCTATTTCTTTACCAGCAGCTCCAATCATCAACAGAAGAGCCAATAGTCTCATGGTGTCGGGTGAATGATCAGAAGACACCTGGACACCCCTACAACCCATATTTATACCCTGCCTGCCTCCCCCTCCTCTGTTCTAGTCTGACCCCATCTGTGTCCTCCAAATATGCCCTCACTTCTTGGCCTCAATCCAGATCTTGTGTCTTATCATGCTCCAATTTTCATGTTTGCCCATGTTCTGCCCCACAGTGACACACCCCCTGTTTTTGTGTCACCTGTGCGATTCATTTACAAGGTCTCCACACATTTAACACCTGTTTAGGGGTCACTCATTGGTCACTCATCATTGGCGAGCTCAAAGGTGTAAATGGTGAGAACAGGAGATCCATACACGCTGATACATGAAAAGCTACTTTCCTCGACATAAGATCATGCTTTGAAAAGATGAATGAAATAATCCGTAAGAAACTGTCATAGATACCTGTAGTGCCAATAGTAGTTGACCTAAAATGAATTTAATGAACCATCTAAGCAAAACCTTCCTCTTTTCATTCATTTTATCTTTCCCCCTTATAACTGCCAGCACTGGCAAGGTTATGTGAGTATACATCTTTTTAGATATCCATGTATATGTGAATAGGTATTTATATATACATTATGTTCAGGAACGTCTGCATTGTTAATTACTTACCATTGTTTATATAGCCCTGTTTTTATGTTTGTTTTTTATATGGCTAAAGGATGATTAAAAGTAAAAAAGGTCATAAATTGTGTCAAGATGTTGATACAACAGGAAATGTATCAACAATATGGACTGACACAATTAAGTTTTTAAAAATAAAATCAAAATTACAGAAGTTCTTGTAGATCTTGTCTGCTATGAAAAAGGCGAGGGAAGCATTTGCATTCTTTATTTAATTTAACGTAATTTCATTGTGTATGTCACAATGTTCAAGCCCAGAAGGATAAAACATAAATCATGCATGATCTCAGAAGCAGAAAGCAAAACTGATCTGAGTCATAAAAAGCAATAATGATGAAATCATTTTATGCTATTGTTTGAACCCAATATATTAAAACAAAAAAATGTCTGGCTCCAGTAATTCATCGTGTTGTCTGCTAAAAAAAAGGAGTTGAACATGAAAAGAATAAAAACATTTATTTAGGTGCAGAGAACATGCAAAATGATCTGACAAAAAAACAGAGTACAACAAACATTCCCCAAGGCCGAAAACACGTAAGATGTGGCTCACTTATTAACTGAAAGAATGGACGTGGCACATAAGAAGATAAGGTTATTTTTCAGGGCAGGGACACAGCCAGGAGGAGTGGAGGAGATTTGAGGGTGGGTGGGCAGAATAAGGTGGTGGTAGGGAGGGGGTGCATGGAAAGATACCAAGGAGTTTACGTATAAATGCAGCGAATGAGGGAATTTTTCTTGTCCAGTCTGGTCATAGGAAGGCTTGAGTCAACCACAACATGATTGGCCTGATTGTTCTCACACTCCTGGGCGCTGCAGGTAATGCACATCTACAGTATGTAAGACA
>JAQNCA010000030.1:7960851-7977605 GCA_029783725.1 Acanthurus tractus
CTTCTGCCATTTTAACAGCAGTAATGTTGTATAGTGATTGAACAATTGCATCCCTTTTTCATCTGAGACAATAAAATCTTCACATTGAATTCAAAAAATTTTTCTCTCTCTTTTTTGATCTTTGTTACTGCATTGTATTGTTGTTAATGCTTAAATACCTAAAGTGTTTGTAGGTTACTGCACATACTTTATTTTTACATCATAACTAGTAAAATTACTTCCTTTTCATTTCAAAAATTTGCAACAAACATGCAGCTGCAGCATGTAAATGTAGAGTTAAATGATGTCCTTTTAAGTCCAGAAGAATTGTTTAGCAGCACCATCTAATCCTCAATAAAGCATCCCAGAAAGAGTTTACTCACATGTCAGACTACTGACATAAAAAAATGTCCTTTCAGAAATACAAAGTGACTATTGCTTGAAATACCAGCAAGTGTTCAAATTGGTTTTAAAAGAATTAAAAAGGCAAAATCCGAAGAATTATCTCACCCTTAGTATCAATGTCTTTCATGATACAACACATCATAATACAATGGTGATGTGTTGGAGAGGCAAACAGTGCTAAGTGCTGAATGTCTATGCAACATTTTTTTTAATTTTAAGTGTTTCTTTCCCTTGCAATTATGCATTCTTATTTTGAACTACCTTATAATTATTTGGGACATTTTCATTTTCTATTATATTTTGATAATAGCTCTGGAAACAGCCTCATTATCTTAAGAGAGTCAAATCAAGCCAATTTATTTTTAGAGCAAAGAAACACCTACAGAGAAATTAAATTTAAAAACAAGCATCATAGACAAAATAAAAGTCCTGTAGCATAATTAATAAAATTAAATATAGAAGAATATCCTTTCACCAACAGACATCTGAAGCTCAGACAGAGCTGATAAAAAAATAACAGGCAACAACTCCAGATGACACAATGCAGTCCTGGATGCCTAACAGGGACAAAATCACAAGAGACTATATGAGACTCTTCTTTTTACAATGTGACGTAAATAACTACATTATAAAAAATACTGTGCCAATCTAACCTGAAAGCATTTCTAGCAGCAAAATATGTGACTACATGTCATAAACTGACAAAAAGTAAAAAACATTCAATTGAATGTGACAAACATTACTGCCCCAGTGTGCGGTATTTAGTGGCTGTTATGGTAGTTTAGTTTAATATAATGACATTTTAGATGTTTAGCCTCTTCTCAGAAATAATATTTATATATCTGAGTCTTTGCTTGTTGGTTGAATTGTTTTACTAGTGAGCGTAAAATGTATTTTCTCTATTTTTCAACTCGTCTTTTTAAACTCTGGCATTTTGATGCTATTATTCAGGTGACATGAGACATTTTCCTGCAATTAAAGTGCTGAGCTGAATTGCATTAAACTAAACTGAGAGAAAAAGAATAATGTAAGCATTTTTTGAAGTGGCTGCTCTCTTTAGGAGAACTTCCCCCTGCAGTTTTCATCTGCGAAGGCCAAGCTCAGTCAATGATTCAATGTGTGAGAGAAGCTTCACCTGGCACTACATATGGGGCCTCATGAAGGTCAGGATGCTGATTACAGCCTGTTCAAAACATACTTCACTGCATTCACGCCAGACAAGAGCAACAACGGATCATACACACATCATACACATATTTTATATCGTCCGAGCAACATCCTTGAACATTTAAAACTACGAAGCCCTCTTTTGGCAGCAATTTTTGAGAAGTATCCAAAAGTTTTCCCATCAGCACACTTTTAAGTGTTTCGATTAGTCAGCAGCACCAAAGATGGGTTTTCGACAGCTGCCATAGATTAAAGCAGTCAATACAAATCTGACATGGGTCCAAGAAAATCTTTGCATCTCCATCTACTATCAACCAATCATGATGTCTCTGGTCTTTTCCCTGCTCTATGTGTAAGTCCAGACCGCATTTCGAAAAGCATCAAAATTTAGAAACAATTCAGAATGTATGTGCTGCAGGGAATATAATGTCTTTCAGATGGATTCAGTGGAATAATCGTCTGCCAAAGAAAATCAATGGCCAAGTGGAGGCAAAGGAGATATAAAAATGCCAAACACAAAGTTTTTTCCAGACACAGTAAATATAATTTTTTTTGCAATAGCCACAGAGGGTGATAAAATAGTCCAAACCATGAGTCCTGGCTGGTTAGCAACAACATCATGCTAGTCAAGCTGAGCAAATCTGCCTCCATCAAGCAGTGTGTGCAGCCTGTGGCTCTGCTCGCTTAGTCGTGCTCCAGCTGGCACCTTGTGAGTATCAAATACTGTCTCCAGTCCATACAGAGCTTCTGTTATTCACTCCACATTTATCCATCCTTCATTTGCCCTTGTGTCTCTGGTTTCTGCACCTCTGAATATACCCATCCTGTCTGATGAGGACCATGACAACTCCCATCCCAGCATGATCACGAAGGGAGGGAGGAGATGACTCCTGCCAGGTGTCTCTCTGTTTGGTAACTTCAGCACTTAGTTTAGACCTTAAACTCTCATATATGCCTTTGCTACACCTATCTCAGGATGACTCTGGTGGTCCTGTTTTTGTGTGTGACTTGAAGTGTGTGTTCAGAGAGGGACCACTATGTAACGATGTCCCACAGCAATCATTTATTTCTTTTTTATTGCACAGAAATACTGTCAAATCCTGTGTGACATTTTAAGTTTTCAATATACCTTAGCATTTATACTCCCCTCTCTGTTGCATCAGACCCACATTTTCACAGACTGGGTGCACGGCACCATGTCGTATTACTGAGTTCAGTCCAATCACACCTCTGCTACAGCTGTTTCTATGCTACACAATCCTGTCTCTAAAAAGTCTAGCCAGTTGTAATTGAGATGTGTAACGCCAACATTTTTTGGTTGTACTTTGGTTTGTGTCACTCTAAGCTCACTCTTTTTTATATGTTATGAACAGCTGTGCAAAATTTCCATGACAACTAAAAACGTTGTTTAAATGGGGTAACATTAATTAAAACCTGTGATATGATTTACATTTTAGAATTAAAAACATAACATTCAATATTGAGGTAATTAAGTTTTAAAATAACAAAAAATGAATATATATGGATTAGAATTATCAAGAAATTATAAAGTAAATAATCAAGAAAAGAGTCGGAAAAATTCTGAAACCTTTAAAATAAAAAAAGATATCCTACCTCAATCATAAATTTTAAAACCAAAAGCCTTAAAAACTGCAAACGAAAATCGTCAAAAAGCAATACACCAGAATTTCCTCTATAACGTCTTTCTTTCTTAATATAAGAATACCAATATATTATTTAATATATTTGCTGTGGTTGTTGCTTCCATCGCCTTTGTTGCCATAACTTAAGCGGAACGGTTGTTCCCTATGTTTATGACTAAGTCGGACAACTTTAACGACGTACCGTCAATGTCAAACTAAGCTAAACCCATCATGAAGTAACTGACCTCGGGTTTAGTCCCTATTTTAATTTACCTCCTCTTTTACCTTGAAAGAGCAAGATTTTATGTGGTTTATCGCTTCTCTCGACAACCCCTTTTCTTGTTTATGTAGTTTTTCTCTTTTTGTGTGTCGCTGAACGAAAGCGGGCAAGATGCGCCTCACGTTGCAGTTGTTGATTTCCCACGGCCGGGTGGCCCGGAGGATGGGTCTGGGTCCGGAGTCCCGAATCAACATGCTGCGGAACATTTTGACAGGACTAGTCCGACACGAGAGGATAGAAACCACGCTGGGCCGAGCGGATGAAGTCCGCTTCTACGCCGAAAAGGTAACGACAACCTGGTGCTGCTAGCTAGCTAGCTAACATTGAGCTAATGGTACAGTAACGTTATTTGACCAGGTAACGTTGCATCCAATTAATCTATACATAAAAGCTAACTAATCTCTCTTTCTAAAAAAATTATGTTGCTGCACAAGATCAGTATCAACCAACAGACATTGCTAAAGCTTTAAGTCCAAATAGTCTATGAGAGAAAGAAAAGTGAATTTAGTAATAGAAATGTTTGAAACTTCAGTTAATGCCAGGGATTTTTATGGTATCAAGCATTTGTAAGTAAAATATTAATCATCTGATGTCGCGTTGAAGTGGTGAAAAATACATTAAAACAGACTCAATAAAACTCAACAGATACATTATCAATAGTCAAATGCTAAAAATATATATACGATTTACACATTTACACATACGTGTATATATTTATACACACACACACACACACACATATATATACACATAAATACACATAAATGATATCTTTCTACATATACATGTAATTATATGTAATTATTAAGTAATTTTAATAGAGGGGTGCAGCTTAATGTGAAAGCATAGAATACTTAACAAGGGTAAAAGTATGTGGACTTAAACATAATGCCCTTTTTGTGATCATTTTACATCTCATTGCAAAACTGTGGGCAATAACAGCGTCAGTTCTTCTGGAAAGCCAGGGGTTTTGTTCCCATTGGGCCAAAAAAGCTTTTGTTATGAGAGTTAATTAATTGGCTGTGAGAACCTTAGCTAGCTTTATTTTTGCACCCACTGAGAGTATAGTAAAATGCAAAGGAAGATATGAGTATTTTTCTCCTTTTCCACACAATATTTCTAACAATGTGTTTTCTTGTTTCTTTCTTCACCCAGCTGATTGACTATGCCAAAAAGGGAGACACAGATGAGAAGGCAATGAAAATGGCAAGTTTTTGGCTGACGGTACGTGTCTGCAGCTCCCCTCTCCCCTGTGAAGAGTTACAAGCTGTTTACTTCTGAATGTTCAACATGGAAGTGAAGTTGTTTAATTCAAGTTTGCTTCATCTCCCCAGGAAAAGGATCTGGTCCCAAAGCTCTTCAAGGTCCTTGCCCCAAGGTTTGAAACTCAGTCAAATGGCTACACAAGGATGGCACGCATCCCGAACAGACAGAACCTGGACAGAGCAAAGATGGCAGTCCTGGAGTACAAAGGCAACCCCTTCCCACCTCTCTATCCTGCGAAAAAAGAAAATGAACTCACTCTCATCAACCAGCTGCTCAAAGGCTACAGAGAGGAGAAGGCACAGCAGTTAGCGGCAAAGGTTAATTAAAGTCATCCTGGTGTGGATCAGTGATAGTGGCCCCTGGAGGGTGATGGTTTGGAGCCAAAATGCTTCTGAAAATCACTTGCAGATGCTGCAGATTGTGTCTTAAAGAGACTGATGCATATCTTCACCAAAATAGTTGCAGCTCTACAGTCAACTGAAGCCAAGAAATTCTCTGTAAAAAAAGGTTAAATGAGTGAGTATGTATCATTAAACATTATTTTGTAACAGAGGTGACAGATTTTCCCTTAATTTTTTTGTTGTGGTCCGACAGTTTGCCACACAAAAGTAGTTTTTTTTTTCGTTTACCCACTGGTTCATCCCTCCATCATAAAGTAACCATTGATTTAATTATCACAAAAAAAAGGAAACCGCCCAAATTTTCTCTGTAAAAACTCACAGCAACGAGGCTGAAAGCCTTTAACAAATGTGGACCCTGACTGAAGAAGAGTTCATACAGGCACAGTTAGCCGTACTTTGCACTAGAGCAGAGCGGGATACTGGCAGTGACTGTGAAATAATTAGACCAGCCTACATCAGAGTGTGACCAGCCTGGAGCCTGTCCCTGTGGTGTTTTACTGTAATGGACTCTTGTAATGAGAGCAGATCATAAATATGATTTAGAGATATTCGATCAACTCCTCTGGACACTTGCCCTTGTCCTACCTGGTAGAAAGTCACAGTAGCCAAACAACACACACATACACACACACACAAACAGACAAGGTCTCTAATAAAACCATAGTTTTTTATTATTTTGGCAAAAAGTGTATATTTACAGCGTATTTAGAATTGTCATTTGACACCATTAAAATGCATTTGAACAGTGCTTCAGTGATGTGCTCTTAACCAGATCGCTCTGAGTAGCCTAAAAGCTGTGCTGTTTTTCTGTCATGCATACATAATCTCTTTTCTTCAAGTTCACTCCCTTAAGTGTGTGTCCCAGGCCCTTAATTGTATGTCAATATACACAAGGTTGAAGCAGTGATAAAGTATCAGTAGGCCTGTCTGTTAGTCGAGCCCCCTTACTGTCTATACAGTCAAAGTTATGGCAACCATAACAATAGGCAACAGCAGACAAAATGGCAGACATGCCTAATATAAACCAGACACATAATTAGAAATATTGACTAATACTCTAATTCAAGTATCATTCGGTTTCACAGACTAAGTTACACCTCTTACAAGTTACACACCACAGTCCTAACATCCTAAAGTACTCCATTACAGCAAGATTGCCATTGATAAAATCCATAAACTAAAAGCTGAGTATCACCAGTTTTAGGAGTCCGAGGTCAATAAATTATTCAGAGAAAAATAATTTGTTAGTGTCCTTTCCTGATTGTTTTTTTTTCTTCAGGAAGCTGGTGGTAAACAGTTTCAATGACACTCTTATATGACTCATTAACTTCACTAATTCAATGTTAAATTACATTGACTAATCAAGGAACGTTCCCTAAAATGTCCGCAAAGTCGGATGACATTCTCAGACTGTATTTACAGGTGTATGCATCTGGAATACTACTCGACGTGGTGTGAATACAGTTTTCAAAGCAGTGTTATAAAGGTGACATCATCACGAATAAACAGACTAGGACCAGGAACATTAAAGTGCTCCATGCAGGACAGACGAAATGTACAGTTGTGTTGCCGTTTTCACAGTTAATCTACAAGGCATTTTTTTTCTTTGTCATAGATCAATGTTTGGGGATATAGAACCAGTGATATTTGTTCAGCTTTTTCACACGGTTGGAACCTTTAAGTGAGACAAAGTCAACAAATATCCATGTTTCAGGTGCTAGACAGGGGTGAGGATGAAGTTACTTGTATTTTAAAAAACAGGGTTCCCACAACTTTTGTCGCACACAAATTCAAGAACTTTTCACAGATTTTTTTCCTCAAGGACACGATTCAAGGATATTTACAGTTACAACAATAAGCGTTTTTATAATGAGAACTAGCAGGCTTGACAGGAGCTCACAAACATTTAAAGAGAGGCTTGAATGTGTGACCGCTTCTCTGATGTGCTGCCTTACGGCGACAGCAGACTATGTTGTCTCCTGCCTTCTGACGCTGCACAGCAAAATGAAATAAACATGAAACAATGATGCAAATGCAGGTGATACATGCTGACCAGTGAGAGGAAACATAAAAAAAATATCACAAGACCTTGGATTTTTAATCCTGCACAAAATACATATATCCAAGCACTTTGAATGAACCATGTCCATTTTTAAAACTTTCAAGACTTGTTTTTTTTTTCCCCTTCTAATTCAATAACTGGATTTCAGGGACCTGTGGGAACCCTGCTAAAAGAAAATCAAAGAAAACAGGCAGCATCCAGTTCTTAAATCATAGATGTGCTGTAGCTGAAAGCCATAGAGAGAACATTTGACAGAGGTGTACTGTACTATTCCGGTAACTTGAAAATCACCCCTGTCCTTGTGCTGTATTGCATCAGTACATTCACCAACGTCTACATACACAGAAATGACATTTTTCAGCAGGCATATTCTGCACTCCAGTGAAAATTCAACTGAAACTGATAAAGTATCATATTGGTTTTACATCGTTGTTTTGAGCATTTTGATTGGAATAACAATCAATAGAATTCAGCCAGTCAAAAATGGACAAAAGCCTATTGTATGTATTTACAAAAGTATAGGTTTCAATACACACAATAAGCAAATACTGTATGGTCACATGGAGTACATATATCAGCCTTTTTGGACGGGAAATACATTACAAACATGCGTGTTTTATTACCTAGAAGTGTCAACAGTAAACATGACAATTTACATTTACACATCAGCATATCAATCCAGAATAACCAGCTGCAATGAAGGCATATAAGAATATAAATAAAGCCATCAAACTCCATATAGAGTAAATATCTATGCTTTATCAAAATGTGTCAAACTTAAAAAAAATATTTTTTAACATGAGTTGGATAAACGTAATGGCATGAGATTCTTCTGATGGTCACAGCACCAACTGGAATTAAATGATGTGGAAAAAAACATGAAAACAAATTCACTTTTTTTTTCTTATTTTTTTAAATAAAACTATATAGAGTTGTAGCTCCCTCCAGTTTTAGCTATTTACAAACTCTTCCAGGCACACCATCAATGCCTCATGAATTTTTGAATAAAAGTATTTCAAGAATTTTGTTCATTTCCGCGTCGTGCACAGCTATCATCCTATTGCTCTGGCTACATCCACTTTGTCATCTTTCTCCCTCTGTGCCTTTTACTGGTCAACATCAAATATTTATTGCTTCTTTATTCTTTAACAAGCTCAGCACTCCTATCCCACAGCCATTTCCACCCCTCACTCCATTCCGGTTATTTCCATTTACAAGTGAAAAGGGACCGTTTTTTCTGGTGATTTCTCTTCTTCATCCTTTCAAACTTTTTCCCTTCTGCAACACCTTGATTTCCAGTCGGATTCTTCCTTTACTTTGTATTGTCACTCTGTTGGTTTCCTTTTTTTTCCTGCCCTCTGTCCCGTCGTTCTCTCCCTCTCATGCCTTTGTCCCGAACCCTCCTCCTCCTCCTCCGCTCTGCATGCTGAAATACTCGGTGAAGGAAGGGAGTCGGGGAGGCAGCGGTGGCGAGCGTGTGGCTGGACGGGGGGGTATCGGAGGCGGCGGTGGGGGCAATATTGACGTCAGGTCAGCAGCAGTGGTGATGATCTTCTGTTCGCTGTTCCTCGGCACCTCGGGTCCCTTACGGGCCACCGTCTCCTCCACCGTCTTCACCGGGTCCTGGAAGGAAGAAGATGAAGGTTTTACTTTTAACCTGGTCTGATCCTCTGGATGTAGGTCACGGAAACGTGTTGCCCCTGAAGCAACTGTCAGTGACACCACACGATTCATCACATTTTGACAGCTTCCTCCGCAGCTCACACATGCTGTCGTGGTTACACACAGTAAGTCGGGGTAGATTACACTTGTGCTGGTTTTCCTGACCTCAAGTTCAGTTACTTTACTCTTCACAAACTGATGCTGTTAGCATTTACTGTACAGGGGAGACTTCAGGGAGGAACATTAATATACTCACTTTAAGGACATTACATATTAACATGTATAACAACTATTTTCTTGATTCGTTATTTGTTTTGCAAAGCATCAGAAAACAGTGAAAAAAGTTTCAGGTCATTATGTGTAATGTGTATAACAAACATGTATAATATACGATGAGGAATTTAAGCAAAATTTAAAGTTGGAGCTATAAAATATTTGGTATTTTGTCTTGAAAATAACTTCAATTATTCACCAGGAATCAAAATGCTTAAATGTTAATTTTTGTTCGATTAACTAGAGACCAAGTTACTGCAAATTAGCCAGAACCACATAAAAAAAACCTAATTTTTAAAGCAATTAACTGTTTCACTGTTTATGCATCACAGTGTTTGACATCAGTTGTTCCATGTGTTAAACTAACAGCTCGATAACTGCAGCTTGCTCTGAATCATTCATTTGGTTCTTTCTGAAAATGATATGCAAGGCTATTAAATTTGGATTCTGGTAAAATATGATGAACGATGAATGCATTACTGCGCAGCCCTGCCTTCACGTCTTCTATGTGAACTGTAAAACTAAGTATTAGAAACTGATTCATAATGATTTGATTTCTTCTACACAAACCAAATCTCCATTGTCTTAATTGTCTTTTGAATCTTTGTTTTCAGTTAGAGTACTTAGCATTTCGCAAGTGCCTCATCAGGCATTTTTCCAAAGTTTCTAAAACCTGCAGTTACAGAATTAAGCTCCTCTGGCTTGGATGCTTTTGTACTAAATGCAGTGTTTTATTCTTGTCCAAAGTCTCATCATGGGAGGACAACTGGCAAATTTGTTTTATCCATAAACGGTTCTGCAGACATTTCAATCTAGCTTACGACCACATAATAGCACAGACACTGCTGTGATGCACTCAAAATTCAACCTTCAGGCAAAACACTGCAAAACCAAGAGCACTGCATGACACGCTGAGATTTTCTTTGTTAGTTTTAAAAAATGACCCTGATCCAATAGTCTCACTGCGTCAATGAAGTGATCACTTGATGCTTCGTTTCCTTGAAAAACTGTATTGCAGAGGAAACTCTCACATTGATATCACCCTAATCAAGGTTAAAAGATGAGTTGAAAATTGTGTTGTTTTATTGTGCTTTTTATGGTCTTTCCAGTCACTTCCAACCACATATCTGCACCAAACTACAGCAACTACAGTAGGTGTTTCTAACCAGAATGAGGGGGGAAAAGGCAGATTACCTCTCTTTTCACAGGCCTCTAAAATGTGAAGAAATTGATTTCTAAAGTCCTACATCATCCAAGCCAACTTCCTTCATCCTGAGACACTTTTTAATGTAACTTTTAATCTAGCTTGTTTTTTTTTTAACTGCACTTTTATTGTGGTCTGGACTGTTAACTACTGTCCTGCAGCTTCATTAATTTCCTGTTCTTTCAGTTTTATGCCTTTAACACAATAAACCTGTTGCCTCTCTTTGAAGGATGCTGCACTTTCAGATGCATCGTGTCGCATATTTTGTCAGCTTTGCACCAAGTGTGTGAGCCGCCCCTTTGTGTTGTATTATTCCTGCTAATGTATGTAGATTTTATTGGCGTAGACCTTGATTCAGAGTTCTTCTTTTCTAACATGCTTCTGTGCAGCATGAAAAAGTAGCATCCACAATTTGGAACTTACCCAGAGGTTTGACCATTCATTATAGCAAACACGACACCTTAATTTGTTCAAATTTGTATTTAATCATAAATCCTTGTGGCAAAGTGCTTTCATATTAGTGCTGTACTTTTTCTCCTTTACGTGAAGCCCAGAGGAGGAGATGTTAGTTTCTGCTAATAAATTCTAATTACATAAAGCCTGCGCTGCTAAATGGTTTGGAGACATTAAAAGGAGGAGGAGAAACATAATAACAACAATAATTGTTTTCACATGAATTTATCAGTTATTTTAATAAACCTGTCTGTGTTTCCGGTCATAACCACATCAGGGCTATCAGGGATGCAGTGAAAAACATGTAAAATTAAACTCACTGATTGGATGGAGAAAAGTTCGGTGAAGTTGGGTTGAGAGTCTCCCAGGAAGGAGCTGTTTCCATAAGCATGATGGGGGAAACTCTCCGCCCCCTCGCCTCCTTTCGGACTGGACAGCAGGATCCCGATCTGGGACGTCCGAACATGATACGGGAAGTTCTTATTGGCTGCTGAAGGTCTCGTGATAACCTGGGATAAAAAAGGAGGAAAAGACTCGATGGTTTCAAATGACTCTTACGTATGTAATCCAGAAAAAAAAAGTAAATAACATTTAACCAGAGAATAAAACGCTCAAGTGAGAAATAACAAGTGGAATGTGTGCATTGAGCAGGAATATGAGAGGAAATATGTGTGAGCGGTACATCCACTTAGAGAGGAACAATGTGTCCATGGTGAGGAGGAGTTAGATAATGATGTGTGGAGGAGACAATCAACATGAAGCAGTTATGAGTCAGGGATGGTGAATAATGTATGACCGACTGTGGCAATAATGACTCTTGAATAATGTGAGCTATGTAAAAGCACAAGGGTCTGCATAAATGTGTTAGTGCATGTGTGTATGTGTGTGTGTGTGTGTGTGTGTGTGTGTGTGTGTGTGTGTGTGTGTGGTACGAACAAGGAAGACGATGTGAGCGTAGAGGTGGATGCCCAGCTGGATGCCGTTGACAATCTTCTCCCGCGCCCAACGAGGAATCCCAAAGTTTGCAATCAGAGCCATAACAGGCACTGCGAAAAACCTGGGAAGGACAAGTAAGTAGATTAAGGATAACTGCGTGGTGAAAACACGCGAAAAGAAAAGATTAAAATCTGAGTTTGATGGTGAGAGAGAAAGAGAGGCGGGGAGAGTATAAATATATGTAGAGCGCGGAGAATGATAAAGATGGAAGGAGAGGAGAGGCGTAGATAATGAGGCGGGAGATAGCGGCAGCAATGAGAGAGAAATACAGAGATAATATTAGTCTTTGTAATCGACTCTTCATTTCAAGCTCATGCTTTTATACACAGAGATTGAAGGGCAGGGAAGCTGAGCAGCCTGTGCAGAAGGGTTTTCTCCACTTTCCAGTACGAGGCTTTAAACTATCCAGCACACATGTACGGGAGCATAAATTATTCTAATTGAAGAGATCTCATCAGCTGAGTAAAAACATATTTCCTCGAGCAATCACTTGCTCAAGTACAATCATGCACAGTGTTAGCAGAGAGCAGAGGTTGGGCACACAATGCTGTAAAAGGGAAGTGTAAAATAAACAACTTTTCATTCCCCGACCGCTAAAGCGCCGGCTATCTCGTGCACATTTTTACAGAGCTGCATAAATTATTCAAATTGAAGAGACCTCAAACAGAGAAATGTGTATTTTCCTACTCCGGCAATCTCTCGCTCAGGTGCTATTATCAGCAGCGAGGGCAGAGTCAGGGGGAGATGTGTAGGTCTCACCATAGTGTGTACGTGGTGAAGAAAGGGACGTAGAAGGGCTGTTTCTCCGGGTAATGTTTCAGAGAGACCAGCACGGCGTAGCAGAACCACACGTAGGCCAGCAGCTGCAGGCCCATCAGGCCGTAGCCTGCAGGGCTGTCGTAGGCGTACAGCACTTCACCTGGGTCAAAGAACTGGCACAGGGACACGGGACGTCATGCCAAAATAAGAAAGATGCACATTTAACAAGCTAACTTCACCAACAAAGTAGAAAAGAAGGTACTTATTGGCTTGAATACACACTGGTGTCTGTGCCCTAATTACTAAGATGGATTGCTTGTGGTTCAGCTGATGCACTGCGATGGCCGAGCCAAAGCCCCGCTTATATTGGTCAGCACAAGTCTTTGACATTGACACTTTTTTTTCCACAACTAGGTCATCGGCATGTGTGTGCACAGGTTGGTGAGTGTGTGTGTGTGTGAGTCTTTTGTGTGCCTGGATCTGCGGACACTAGATTGCATTTCACAGTCCAGTGACTGGATAGCACCGGTCACCATACAGGGTTACCTTTGCTACATAATGTATAGGTCCGACAGCTCAGTGTGGAGCTTCTTGCAATCCAAGCAGCCAACCAGAGCCTGTCAGATCACCAACTGCAGGCCGTGCACCAGGAACACTCTCCGAGTCTTTATTTCAGTTCAAATTGTAACCTAGTTTGGCGTATTTTTAGCAGAAGCTCCCTTGAGTTTTGAGCTCTTTAACAGAGGGGACCATGAGAGAGGGCAGGCAGCAGATAAATTACACTGCTTCACATCCACATCGTGCAGTGAGAGAGATGGCTATAGGCTTTAGTGTTAAATATAGCAGGAATATTTTCACTGCACTATTCCCACCGGGTCATTAGCACGCTGCATTCAAAGACTCTGATCCACTGGCCCTAAATGTACCATCTTTACATCTGAGTGAGCTGAAGCCTCTGCAGAATGCAAAGACGCAACTGTCACGCTCCCAAGTGTGTTACGAATTCATGAGCTCGTATGCTCGACATCATAGCTGGTAAAATCTGTTTCCTTCTTTACATGCAGAACACAGAGGCACAAGTATAATTAATGAGCGTGGAGATCTTACAGTGTGCTGATTAGTGAGTCTAACTTTCCAATCCCAGGAAACAGTTATTGATCTAAGATTTATTATCTTAGGTACAGTTGGAAGTCCTGGAAAACCTCCTCAGTTGTGTTCGCAGCTGGGAATTGCTTGTCAGAATCCATAAAGTGTAACTCATCAAGGTTTTTATTCCCCTTAACAATCTACTTATTCATAACTTGCAATGCATTAATGTGATGAGTAATATGACAGAAAAAGGCGTTACAGCTTAGACTGATCTGTGGACCCAACTCCCCCTTGAATCATTATGAGATTTTTTTTTGTTGTTTTAAAAAAAACAGTCAAATGGAGCAATAATACAGGAGCAGATAGAGCGTCGAGCATTGTCAAGTTTGAAAATCATGCACCCAGTTTTTCCTGAGCGTAATTCAAACGCTGCTTTCATGCCACATCAGAGGAAGAGGAACTTGGAAGAGTTCGCAGGTTTTACAAGCTGGGATTTAAATTTGAAATAAAAATAACAGGACTGCAGCAGACTCTCCTTTTCATTAACTGCAGGGCAAATGATTTTATAGTGTAAAATTACAGCTGCCACGAAGGATTATCATCACTGCTGATTGTTCTGTCAATTATTTCCACAATTAATTGATTCATTTACGTCTATGAAATGTTAAAAATTATAATTCCCGGAGCCAAAGCATCAGTCTTCATATTGTCTTGTTCTGTTGACTCAATGGTCCAAATTTACATAATTATAATAGACAGGTGTTTCAAAAAAAGGTAGAAAAACAACAAATCTGCATATTTGAGAAGCTGAAACCAGTTAATGTATTCGATATTAAAACAGTTGTTGATGTTTTTGCTCTGATTTGTATTAAAGAAAGACAGTCATGAATAAACAACTGTTGGTGAGGACAGCAGAGGACGGAGTTACGTTTTTGAAGGAATTGACAACCATTTTGATAAGGAATAAATAAATTAATAATGTGTCTCTGGGTTTTAAAAGGATTCATTGTAGGAATGTGCAACAAGCCATGTGATGGAGATTAAATGATGGTTTATTTAATAATTAAAAAAAATACAAACACCAATTAATAATTAAACCAGTCATTACTTGTAGTCCCTGTATTTAGTGTGGGTAATGTGTGTGTGTATGTGTATGTGTGTGAGTGTGTGTGTGTGTGTGTGTAGTGCTGTACCTCTGCCTCGTAGATGAAGAGGATGACGTAGGTGATTGTGTAGACGGTCATGTAGATGCTCAACTTAACTGACCCACTGTGACTGATTCTCGCCCTGACACACACACACACACACGCACATGTAGAGAGGGTCAGAGGTCACACAGAAGTTAGCAGAAGGAAGAAACACACACACACACACATGCGAAATCATGCATTTGGTGTTTTTATTCCATTAAAGCAATGACAGATTAATCTAAAAGACGCTATTCGACACCACACAAACGCAGAGGATTGACGTGCACCACTCTGAATTTTTTATAAATAAAACGGCTGAAGACGAGTGGACACGGCAGGCTGTGAAGAAGGCTGTCCGAGCTCACAAAAGGATCAAATTAATGCTTCTTTATTTGCGCAGCAGCCGTCAACAAATAGAAGCATTTCTGCGCGAGCCTTCACCAGCATTTCAAATGTCCTTCCGCTCAGACTAATTCAACACCACACAAAGAAAGAAAACTTGTGAAGGTTGCTGGGTAGTTATCTCCAAACTGTCAACTAATCAGCGATTCTGGATCAACAGACATGTTTATGGCTTGATGGCAATGCGGTTTTAAGTTTATTCTCTGAGGATTAAAGAGGATTTAATGAGAGCGGGATCGCAGAATCGTCTGAACCCAGAGGAGGATGTAATGTGGATGTCGAGTCGAAAAAGCCAACTTAAATCCTGCATCCTCCGTTTTTTTCTTTGCTACAAGTGTTCAGTCTGGAAAATATCCACGGAGATTCATTTGAGCCTGAAGCAGGATCAATCTTCAAACTACGAGAGACAGACGATGAGTCACCACGGATGAAAACTCAGAACCTCAGGAAAAGTCTATTTTAGCTGTTTAGATTTTTAAAAAGCATCCCTGCTCTCTTTTCTCACATTAAACAGACTAAGAAACTGACTTCTGGGAATAGTTTGGCAGAAATTCAACTGCATTTCAAGAACAGCTGGCATGTGTGATAACTAGACTCTCACATTGGTATTGGACAACTGGAAAGACAGACAGGCAAGTAGGGCATTTGTCCAGTCAGGTGTGAGATGGATACAGTGAAGGGGAGCACTCATAAATCATCCATTGTGTGGGCTTTCTGAAATGACTCTTGTCAAAAACAAACGTCTACCATGTCGCGCCAGAAAACAGAGATCAAACCAAGGATTTGTCACCTGGCTTTGCAGGGCAAACATGATCCTTCAGGCGACGCAAAAAAAAACAAAAAAACAACACAAAGTGCACGACAGAGCAGCATCTGTCCGTCTCATTCCCCCCCCCGACATCATCAGACCCAGCGCGCTAAGCTAACAGACTTTCTGAATGACGCCTCACATTGTCATGTCATGAGATAATAGATTTAAGGCTGTGACAGCGGGAGACAGCGGCGGCATGAACGCACCTACTCAAGGTGACAGGTCTGCGTAAACGGGACACACACAGGCACAAAGACATACACTCACAAACAGGAACAAAAAAAAAAAAAGAAGAAAAAAAAGTGCAAACCCCCCCCACCTGGTGACGGTGAAACCTTTGCCCAGCAGTATGAGCATCAGGAGGAACACCAAGAAACTGACGGAGAACAGTAATTTCCCTGGAGATGAAGAGAAAGTGAGACATGGGAGACAGAAAGTGAGAAAGAGAAGACACGGGGGGTAATAAGGCTGTGCTTTCTGAATCTGTGATATCAGGGGGAGAAGAAAATCAGGTCGCCACACATGCTCACACACACACACACACACACACACAAAGTCATTCATGATCTTGCCTGTGCCCATCAAGCCAGCTTTTGCACTTCTTTGCCCTCACACACATCCATCATCATCCACTCATTCATTCTGCTCGGGTACTGAGTGATTTTCCAGCGCAGAGGTGGTGTCAGTCAGTCAGTCAGTCAGTCAGTCAGTC
>JAQNCA010000030.1:7988875-8002522 GCA_029783725.1 Acanthurus tractus
CAGATTCAAGATCAGCTGTTACTAATTGAGGGAGTAGGGAAGCAAGTGTGGATGATTTGTCCGCCAAGAAGAATAATAGTAATAATAATAATAATAATAATAATAATAATAATAATAATGACAACAATTGTTATTTTTATTATTCTTTTTTAAGGACCAATTTTGATTATCTGCACATTCAACAGTAGTTAATAAAGCTTAGAAGAATGTTTTTTTAATCATTGTCTCTGATTTTAGATTAGTACTGTTGTAGAAATTTTTCCGGTCTGCCTGTAGGGAGTCAAAGAACAAGACTGGAAAGGTAGCATGCACCAAGTGTTAATTCTCTAGAGAGGAAGCACTACACAGAACCACACGGCAGTATGCAGTTCAGAGTTGTGCCCCTTGATTGAATGTTACTATCAGGTTTTATACTTTTCTGACATGTATCTGGCCATTTGGTGGAAACATCACAGAACTTCTTCTACAGATGGAGTGGAGGAGATTGGGGTGCAATAAAAGAGCTGGTGATCCATCTCAGGAGTTTACAACAAAGTATAATCTGTCGCAAGGCGTCAAACAGCAGCATGCACAAGGTCATCCTGTGGTCAAAACAGCAGTGAACAGTTGAGGCTACAGACTAATTACAGAAGCACACAAAAACTCCATCGCAGTACTTTAAATCTCGGGGTCAAAGTACCTCGCAGTTTGTTTGCATGCTTTATTTTTAGTATTCAAAAAGTAGTGTGGTGCAGGAGTCCTGGTCCCTCAGCATGCATTACAGCTGAATCTTGACCACAGTGAACAAAGTTTGACTTGAGCTCAGGTCTCTAACTGCATGTCATCCCTTCACTCTCTCCTGTTTCTCTCCAGCAGTTACCATCCAAAATAACAGAGCACAAATGCTGGAGGACAAAAAAAAAAAAAAAACAGTAGCCCGCTGCAAAATGCTCAAATGGGAAAACAGATACTGGGACAAAAATTATGCTCAAGCCGACTCAAAAGGAGAGACGGCATAGAAAGCAGCCTTTAAACATTCAGGGTTTCACAGAGCCTTCCTCAGGGTGTGCTGGGTATATTTTTGCCTCAGCCTTCCCATTTTAATATCTGATGCTGCTGCTTGCACATAAAATCAGTTTTTTTTCTCTTGGCTGCAAGAACTATGATTTGAAATATTTAAATAGCTCCAA
This sequence comes from Acanthurus tractus, assembly GCA_029783725.1. Classification (NCBI taxonomy): domain Eukaryota; kingdom Metazoa; phylum Chordata; class Actinopteri; order Acanthuriformes; family Acanthuridae; genus Acanthurus; species Acanthurus tractus. The sequence goes on from JAQNCA010000030.1 coordinate 7,990,045, forward strand.
AAATTGAATTTCAATAAATTTAAAGTTACTGAAGACAAGTGCACAACTTTTTTTTCTTATCAGCTCCGCAGCTGGTCTTCAGTTTTTGGTGGATAGATGATAACATTGAGGACAATGGTGACATCTGTCTATCTGATGAGCAACAGCAAACAAACACTGTGACTAGACAGATATGTTTGAACCCTGCCTGATGGTACACCTGCCCTCTGAGAGAGAGAGGAAGAGCCAGTGGGGTGAGGTGGGGTCAGAGGTCAGGGGTCTGTGCTTACCCCACACTTGCTGAGAGCGATGTACCACCATCTTTCCCTCACGGAGCGGAAACTTCGGCCGCCCACGCAGCTCAAAACCTCCTCATCCCCGTCTCCCTCCACCTGAGAGAGAGAGAAAGATATGAGAGAGAAATGCATAGTGGGGGTTGCGGTGTGCACAGAGGATATTGTTATCCAAAAAAAAAGGCAGCACATTTTACCTCAGAGACACATTGAATTATCACAGTGGAGTAGGAGCCTGATATATCAAGACACAAACATATTTCACACCCCCAATATAGCCTGAAATTTGGAAACAAGAGGCGCCACAACAACAGAGTCACGCTGGCAATCTCACTTTGTAATGTGATAAACAAACACATTGTGTTGCTTATTGAAAAAGAGACAAACAGGAATATCTTTTTAAAAAAAAAGTGTTACAGGAGAGAATGATCTTTTGGATCCCTCCTGCTAGACTGGGAATGCTTCATTAACGGCAGAAATGTGTGAATCAGTAAAATGTTAGAAAAACACATTACAGGCCATTAGCTCTCACTGCGTCGCTCTCCCTCTCTGTCTCTTTTACATATTTCTCTTCCTCTTTTGCATTACAAAAGAATATGCAATAAGAAAGATGAAATAAGTTTAACTGTCTGCTGATCAAAAGGAATAATGTCATGCTGTGTAACACACACATATCACAGTGCAGGAATGTCAGAGGTCAACTGTAGTTACTTAACAGCATCTCAGCATTAGATCCTGCTGGATTCTTACAATGCAGCTTAGGATGTGTGCTGTATGTATGCATATATGTGTGTGTGTTCTTACCACACAGCCTGACCAGGTGTAGCGTGTTGTGAGGTTGATGACCTGGTTGTTCTCGGGCCTGAGCACCGCCTCCTTCTGGTAGCAGTTCTGACGGGTGGAGAAGCGGTGAAAACAGAACATTTAAACATTTGAATCAGGAGATTTCTGTTCCAACCCTTGACTTTCTCATCTATGTGCGTTTCAGTTTTCACACATTTTCACAAAATATTTAGATGTAGAAGTGCCCAAACTTGCTGTATGTTCTACACCTACATTCAGCTCTATGCATGTTAAGTAACACCAGAGTAGCAATGAAAGCATAAGAGACCAGAAAATGCATGAAAAAAATGTGTTTTTATCAAACTTTAATTGAAATTGCACCTGCATTGCATTCTGGTCTATTGAAGCTGTTGTAAGCGGAATTAAAATTGATATGTTTTGTCTGCTTTGTGATGGATTTCTCACCGTGTCACTGCTGAATATTTGTGCAAAACGGCGACTGCGGTGTGAAGGCTGTTCTATTTGATTCTGGGAAACTGACACTGAAATCTGTCATGGAGCTGAGAAATTGTGTACTGTCTGTAGAAGCGCTGGAAATATCTCAACATCATGACACATCTGCGTGTCAAAGGATGTCAGCAAGAAGAATACGCCAGCAAATGACTGCATGACGGCCAAGAAACGCTCCGTGTTTGGTCAGTGTTATTGTCATCTCTTAGAGTGTTAGACTACTGTCGCACGGATGTTCCTACATTTTCAGAGCACAAAAAAACACCTCATAATGCTAAAAAACTCTTCTGATCAGCTATTTTATGCAAAAACTACTTTAGTTACACAAAAAACTGTTAAATCGGATTCTGGATAAGCTTTAAAGGAGATGAGTGGAGGGGACCAACGTCTGCCTACAGTGAATGGTTGTATGGTGCATTATTCATCGGTTGTGAAAGCAATTTAATGTTGATTCTATAGACTGTATCATGCTATAGCACGAGCTGACTGTGGCTTATAAAAGCGGATACAGCAAAGATTATGAGTTCGTGCTTTCTTCTTCTGCAACTGAGGCCGATATTGCATGAATTCACCTTCTTTACTCTGAAAAAAACAAAGATCTCAGGCTTAAAGTTAAAGAATGAGCCAGATGCCAGATGGAAACTGTAGAGACAGTGGATGGGAGAATAATTTTGTAGGAATTACTCTAAATGTCTTGAGTGTAGTCTGTTAAGTCTGTAGAGAGAGATGCATTGTTTGATGCTTTGTCTCTTTGCTCAGATTGGATTTGTAATAACACAATGACTACAAGGCTGAACTGCTGACTTTCAGTTTTAAGGATGTTCAAGCATTGTTCATTTAATGACAATGTCTGGTGAACAATATCGATACCAATCAGGGCATTTTTTAAACATCAACTCCCCTGATAGGAGCAATGCATCCAATATGAATGTCGATATCCTCCCATCAAGGCCAATTGAAAGCACTTTACCCATTTAATCAATGCTTTATTTAAAATCTAATGTGTTTGACTACTGGACCAAAACAAAAAAATATGTCACTTTCCAAATACTTATAGACTTTTCTATAAAACAAAAAAAAAAAACAGACATCAATGTGCAGAAAATCTTCCTGCTGTCGCCTTTTTGTGGTGAAGCTTCAGCTCAGGCAGAACTTTCTGTTCACAAATATGGATCGCACCATCCTCGATCACTGTGTGCATCATCAATAATAAATTATCGTCTGTGAGTGAAAAGCCTTTCAGGAACTGAGAAAGACAGCTTTGTTTTATTCCGAGCAGCAGGAGCAGCGTGTGATCCTTTCGTTCAAGTCGAAATGGGAAAATTAACTAAATTGGAGTCACAGGGCTTTTTCATTACAACAGTGACACGGGAATTAGTAAATGGAGCTGTATTTCTCTTTAATCATAGCTTGTCGGAAGGCGTGATGCAGAGGGTGTCAGTATCTCACCTTTTCAGGCCTCTTGTACACAGCTGGCCACTGAGAACTGTCATCAAAGTAGAGCAATATGTTCTGACAGCAGCGAGACTGCACAGAGGAACGACAGAGGGGGAGAGAGAGAGCACAGAGAGAGCACAGATCAGAGAGGAGGCAGCGAGTCGGTTTGAGATTTATTCGACAAAAACTGTTTCCAAAGTCTGCAGGCTACATCAGTTAAGGCAAGGCATGGGTAAAAGAAGATAGAGCGGAAGAACAAAAACCAGACGCGTGGAGAGATAGGGCAGGGGAGAGTAAAAGGAGAAGGAGGGGATAAAAAAAAAAAGAGGATGAGGTTGTGTGCAGCAGGAACAGCCTGAGGAAGGAGGATGGAGGAGAGAAAGAGCGATGGCATCAGTTTAAGAGGAAGAAAAGAGAGAGAGAGAACGAGTTGAAAGCACAAGTTTAAACTGCAGAAAAAAAAGAATGGATACTGAATAAAAGCAAAACTGTTGCAGGAGAAGAATGTGCGGGGAAGCTAAGGCAATGCAGAAAATGATTAAAAAATAATCCAAAAATCGTATGTATGATGCAGACACACACAGACAGACACACTACAGGAAGTTTTTCTTACCTTTGGATAACGAAACCGGAAGTCAAGACGTCCGAAGTCGGTGAGAAAGCAGAAGCGAGTGAGGAAAACCCAGTCCTGGAGTCAAGAAACAAAGGAGAGCAGAGAAAAGAGTGAAACAAATAGCAGTTAACTTGAATGAAGCAATAAAGAAAAAAGTGTCTGCAGTCATTAGCTGTGAAAATATGCGGCAATAAAACTACAAATTTCAGATGATGCCTGCAAATTTCATGCCAATCCATCCGCCAGCTGCCAAACATTATTCAGAAAAAAAGTCAGCCTATTGTAGAGCAGCAAAAAAAAAAAAAAAAAGTCAGCAGGTTATCGATTACCAAAGACAGTGATGTTTATTGTCCAAGACGCATGAATGTCTCTGCAAACTTTTGTGCCAATTCATCGACTGGATGTTGAGGTATTGCAAAGGATAAATGAAAAACGTTGACCTGATGGCGGAGCTGGGAAAAGTCAAGAGCAATAAATTTATTAGTCCTCTGCACACCTTGGTAATCTTTGCCAAAGTGTAACATCAATTCACGCTGTGGATGTTGAGATATCTCAGTTGAATCACACTGACAGGCAAACAGGCATCCTGTCTTAGAAAAGAGAGGTCAAAGGGGCGAACAAAGGTTAACAACGCGGGATGACCACTGCCCCACCCCTTTGTCTAAGGCACTGGGAGTAAATGTTCAAGAAAGTCTTCCATCTCTTTGGATCATATGGACATTAAAGATGAAGGAGAGTTAAGAGGAGCCGTAAAGAAAAGAAGACAGAAAATGAAAGCTGAAGAGGGAATAAATGAGGCAATAAAGAAAAGAAAGAGAGGAGAGGAGGAGCGGGAGTTCACAGGAAGGGCAGAGTATGAGAAAAGTTCAAGAGGAGGTGGAGGAGAATTAAAAAAAAAAGGTTTTTTTAGGTAAGAGAAGAAAAAGAAAAATAGGAGAGAAGGGAGGCAGTGCCAAGAGGGTAAACTACTCGAGAGGGTAAACAGAGAGGGCATTAAGGGGCTGCTGAGAACATTAATAAGGGAAAGAGGTGGAGGGGAAGAAAAACTATACGTTTTTTTGTATTATTCAGCCATAATCTTGGCAGCATGAGGCCAGATAATAGTGCTGATGGTGTACTTCACTGGGCTTACATAAGGCACTGCAGCAGCACCGGCATGGCGGAGCACCACGGTGGTCTATATATATTCTGTACATCTGTGGGCAGACACGTTCTGTAGATATGGATTATCGTGCCGAACACAGCAACAACACCACATCACTTATATGTTGTTTACACACTGTTTCCTTTATCTGGAGGGCTGCCCAGGGTGAGTGCGCCTGATGGAGGCAGCCAGAATTAATGTGGAGCTTTGAACCAGAATGAGACATCAAATCTTTAGTGCAACTAATAGCTCATCTTGCAAAAATTAGGAAAACAAATGGTACCAGGGCTGAATCCAAATCTAAAATTAGCAGATTTGTAGTAAAAATGACTCGCAGTCAATACGAATCAACTGTTTTTTTTTTTGCTTTTGATCAGCAAATGATTGATCAGCAACATTTTTACAGACTGATTGACTGTTTTTTAAAGGGAAAAAAAGACATGATTTGTGCTTTGAAAAGGTGAATATTTGCTGTTACTTTTTGTCATGTTTGCTTGTAAATGACCATCATTTGGACTGTGGGTCAACATGAAAATGTCAACTTTGGCTCCATTAAACTAAGTGTACCTTCAAAATTCTCATTAACTAAATGATGAATCAACAGATCAATAAACTGCATAAAATTCAGTACGATATTCCAGACTTCTACAGTGAAAAGCCAAGAGCTTTTCCTGAGTAAAATAGATTTAAATGCAACATGCAAGCAAGGTTGTCTGATGTTGGGAATTTAGTATTTGTCATCTTTCAATACTTAATAAAAAAAAACATATTTTCAGAACTGAGGTGTATTTTATTCAATCCAAGTGCAATACAACACCATGCATTATACTGTGCTGATTCCCTGATTATGCATGAAGTAATAAATTAGTATTTTTTCAAAAGTTGATGTTAAAAACCTAAAGGTAATCAGCTAACATGGTCTCCCATTGTTGTTCTTCTGCTGTAGATGAGAAAAAAAAACAAGATAAAGTAAACAAGCTTCACATCTGCCATCTGCCAGAACTTGACCGTTTTCTCAAATCTCCAGATGCAGCCTGGTCAGCTCTCAAAAAGTCCTGCGATTCAAATATTCTGCAAAACCCGCAGCTGTAATAATGATTTGTTTGATGTGTGACAGCTCATCTTTACTGAAGTGCTACAAGTTATCTGGATTTGATGACAAAATGGGCAACAATTCATCACTTCACAGAAATGTCAGTTGAACAGCAGAACTTGCTTCAATGTCGAAAATCACAATTGTGTAAATAACAAAAGCTCAAATGACGAATCCCAGATGATTTTTTTTTGTCTAAGTCCTTCTTTCTGCTTCTCCTAAAGTTAATTATGCTTTTCAAATGTTAAAACAAGCTGCTCAAAAAAGGGACCGACAGCTTTGGTCTTCACACACAGTGTTTCCAACCACACACATGAATCTGTTGCACATTTCAGCATCTTCAAGCACTCGAGCACCGTTCTCCTTCTTCCTGATTAAAACGGGCCTTAAGGTTTCGCTTGTAATAAACTCTCGATCACGGCCCAACCAGGAAAAGTCACGTGCACCATTATACTGTAATTACCTCTGCCCCGTGTTCTCCCTACATAAACAAGCAGAGTAATTTCTGTGCTGAGAAATAATGTGCAACCGGAGCAGTGTAGCGTAGCTAGCACTGCTGCCTCCATATATCACAGCAAACAAAACCGCGGCTATATTTCAGCCGCTGCCAGCAAGCCTCATCCCCCAGAGTCTCGGGGTTGTAATTCATGGCAAACTCCAAAAGTCACTGAAGCTCGAGACCGACTCCCATCTCTGTGCGCGTCGTCCCGCCGGGTGACGCTTAATTTTGTTGCCATGACAACTGGGGCAGCAGAGGGAAGCACTGACCCAGAGATGAAACCCTGGAGAGAGGAGCGAGGGGTGGTCTGTTTGGGATGATGGAGGGAGTGGGGGGGGGGGTATCATTCACTCACAGTAGGTTAGGGCTGTGAAAGACCCCTTGTTGGACAAACACACACACACACACACACACACACACACACACACAGAATTACACATGAGCATCTGTCGGCTACTCTGGCTGGTCTGAAACAAACATGCATACCCAAACTCACCCTTAGCACCTCCTCACCCGCCCCCTCCTCATTATTGTCATAGCAACCTCAGCATGCCTTCGTTTGCAGCTGCCATAGAAACATCAAAAGGCCAAGTCGTTCATTCGAACACACACTCTTGTCCCGCTCTTAGAAGTTCGCCTTCAAATTACCCACACAAAAAAAAACAGCGGTGTACAGCTCTGACTGAACAATGGGGGCTTAAAGCAGATAATTAGTTCAACTTCCTTCTTGATATATGAGCCAATTCTTTGAGATTCACACAAACACACACAAACACACAGACAGAGTTTATATGAAGCCACTGACTGAATCCAAACAAGTTACCCAATTAATTTGTAGACCAACTTTCGGAACATTATGTAACAAGATAACAGAAACAGGTGTTAAATTATAATAGAGTGTAAATTGTTAGGGCCAGACTTTTAACCAAATTTAATAAATTATTGAAGTTATGAACCTCTTACATTTCCAAATTTATCAATGTCACATTTTTTAAAAAAAAAAACAAAGAACTTAATCAGAAGTTCAGCCGATCAATCAGCCAGCAGACCGGTGTCTTTAACCGGTCATACACAACTGTGACTAAACAAGACTAACATAACAGAAGTGAGCCGGCACGGGAGCAAAAGTATGTGGACACACAAATAAAGCCAGAACACGTGATCTATTTTAGAAGCCTCTTTTTGTTATGCTTGTTTAAATTATTTTTTAAATGCGGCAGCAATAAATAAATCTGTTTTTTTTCCTTAGGTAAGGAATTAAGTCCTTGGATCCTTGTATAACCTGCATACCTGACTATGAGGCTAGTCAAAAATAAACGGCCACAATATCTAGTTCCACCTCTATCTACAACAAGCTGTTCTGTTGAAAATAGCAAGAAAAAAAGTTAGACGCAGAGGGACCGAAAAAGAGGTCAGATAAAGCCAGAGGTCAGAATAGTCTGAACTAGTTTCCACGATGATTTTTTAAACAACGTCGAAACCCAACAGAGTTAAGGAGTCTGAAAAGTGAAGACATGCTTGCTGTTTCCCTTTTGCCATGTTCATAGATAGATTACAGTCGCTGTGATAATGTTAAGTGTCTTGTTACATATGAATGAGACCTGAGGTGTTTGAATACGGTCGGCCATGACAGCACTGCGCTCCCCCCCCCCCAAACCTCTCCTGTGGATTGGTCCTCCAGCAGTGGTCAAGCAATGCACGTCAATGTGTTTTGCCAGTCTCGCTCTATAAGGAAGCTTAAAGGGAACGGATGGGATTTCCTTGATTGAATACTTTCAAAATCTAGCTTACTCTTGCTGGTTTCACCCACATTACCGACCCCCAGCTTTAAGCCGCGGACATTAATATGCTGCTATAACAACCTCCACTCTTCAAGGAAGGCTTTCCGCAAGATTTGCAAACCTGGCTGCAGGGATTTTCTCCCTCTCAGCCACAAGAGTGTCAGCGAGGTCAGGCACTGATGTTGGGTGAACAGTCCTTGCTCCCGGTCGGCATCCCACTTCATCCCAGAGGTGTTTGATGGGGTTAAGGTCAGGGTTCTGCACAGACCAGTCAAATGTGTCCTCAACACACACGGAGAGCCGTTTCTTTATGGACTTTATGGTTTTGTGCATTGGGGCATTATGATTGTAAAACAATGTAATGCCTTCTCTAGACTTGGGCTTTAAGAAGCACAAAAATGTCTAAAATATCAGTTTATCCTGTACCAACCTTCCTTGAATGGATCTACATTACAGGTACATTACAATAAGATGATTGTCAATAATTTTGATGATTATCATTTTGCTGATAATTAGTGATTTTTGGTTATTTTTTTCAAAATAAAATGCCACACATCCTGTTGTGGAAAACATTGAATGTACTAATCAGCTAATGGAATGATTAAGACACTATTTTTTTGATAAATAGTCAAAAATTTCAAGCCTTAATCTACACAATGAAAAGCCTCAGTGACACAAGGAACAGCTTGTGTGTGTTTATACATTTTTCACCAGTTTTCAGACCAAGCCAACACCAGCTCAAGTGACATTACTTGAGGTAGTTTATCAGATTTCACACAGCTCCCACACGCAGCAAAAGACTTTAAACAACTTTCTATACATATGTAGAAGTATTCCCCGAGTACACGTAAACAGACCTCCCCAGAGTTCCCCTTTTGACTCACAACAAAAGAACCATTCGCACATCCAATAAAGGGCTGGTGCGTAGGAGAAGGACGGTAGATCAAAACATAGTGAGAAACAAGTTCCTGCACACTGACTACTTTCAGTACACTGCAACGATTTGTTACTAAAACCTTCATCAGGCAAAGTTTCCCTTTCAAAAACCAAACCACAGAGTCCAACAGAACCGTGACAGCAACAAGCCAGCAAGGCACCCGGATTGCTGTTAACACAATTCACCATCAGGCTCAAGCGATTCCAGAAACATCACAAATAAAAACCAAGTGGCTGCTAGTTAGCCCCACTGCAGCTTTGTGACTCTGTGTGTGTGATAATGGAGAGCAGGAAAGACACTGAGCCCGGGAGAGCAACAGTGGATGAGGTGTCTACCTTAATCCCCTTTTAGTCTTCTTTTTCCCCATGGCCTCTGCATTGTGATGCAAAATCACTTAGCTACCTCCCTGAACGTGTGTGTGAGTGCGCTTGCATTGTGCGTGTGTGTGTGTGTGTGTGTGTGTGTGTGTGTGTGTGTGTGTACATATACCCCCCATTAATCAAGTGCCATGCCTTGATGCAGTATCCGGTCAATTCAGCGTCACTCTGTCTCATTTTCTTTGTCTTTCTCTCTTTTTTTTCCATCTTCCTCGCAGCTTCTGTCCTTTCATCTCTGCAGCTTTCTGTCTTTTTCTTTTTCTCTCCAGATCCCTGTTTGCTTGCTAAGCCTCATTAACAATTAATTACCAATCAGCTAGTCAAGTCACCCCTGGACCGCTGGGCTTCTCAATGATTCATTAGTCAGGGTTACACAACGCTGCGACACATAAACACCCTCAAGCTCTGTCCCTCTCTGGGTGTTTCACACGAGTACACGCACACTTTCTAAACATGCAAACACACACACACACATGTTAAAACACACAAACTTAAGCAACATATGGACACATAAAAACACAACCTCGCATGCACACACCTGAACACACAAGCTGCCTGTATCTAATCACAATGTCCTCATTAAAAAGAGATGCAGGAAAACTGATTGAGTAGGAAATTCTATGCATACAGTGTTCCTGAAACTTACTTCAATGTCATCTCGAAGGATTTTGTTTTTAGTGACTTTAAAAGTCTTGTTTGCCTAAATTGAAGAATTTAGAGCTGGCATATTTTAAGATAAGACAGGACATTAATTAAGACGAGTCATCGCATACCGCCCCCCCCCCTTCACTTCATGATCCTATTAAGTCCAGAAATCCCGGTGAAATCCTTCATTTGTAAACGGCTGCTGCATCAAGCCCAACATCCATCATTGTGTTTTTTTTCCCCCTCAGGATGTGAGATGTTGGCTTTAGGATGGAAAAATGGTCCAGTGAGCTGATGAATATAGACGCTAGATTTTTTAAATTAGAAAAAAGAACTTTCAAGGGCATCTGTTCATTTTCATTATTTCTAAAAAAGTTTAAAGACCTTTCTTAATTAATGCACAAATTTTCAGTAGCTCTGGAAACCGAAGACCAAAGACATTTCAACGTGACTACAGCTACATATTTACAGAAGAACTATTGAATGCTGTTTCACCAAACAAGGTTTCAGGACTAATTGCTAATTTAGTGAGCCGGTATTATGATTGAAGGCAGCACAAAGAATCCATAAATCTGTTCTTGAATTTGTTATTGGTCTCATACAGGCATTCAGCATTAAAGCCCTTGAGCATTGAATTCACCTGTCGGCAGGTAAGGCCAAAAACTTAAGCCATCTCCTGAGGCCTTATAAGGGAAGACTTCATCCATTTTTCCTAAAATCTCCTTCTCTCCTCAACCATGCAGAGTTTTTCCCCCCATGATGGCTTTTTCCATTTCACTTGCACATCAAGCTGACATACATTGGAATGTAATTTCAACAACACTCACAAGGTGCTAATAGTTGCCATGCAACCAGAAGCTTTATCTTAAGGGTTGCAGAGTGATGCAGAAGACAGGTCGAGTAAAATGTAGGCTATTGAAAGTGGAGGCATTGAAATAGGCTGCAGATGATGCACAAAGTGTTTCTGGAGATTGGCTCGCAGGTCGCTACTGCTCTGAACTGTGCTCTAAATCCTCAATTCCTCAGAGAGTGCAGAAAACCAGGGCTGAAAATCGCAAATTGAAAAAAGCTGCAATTCTCAGTTAAGTTATATTTTACTTACACTACATCTCAACAAGCTGCAAAAACTTAGTTGAAGCTGGTAAAAGTTGCCTGAACTAATTTTTCTTATTTCACTTAGCGATAGTTAATTAAGATAAATTCTCCAGCTGATGAAACAGCAGAAGGGAGACGTTCTTCTGATGCCTTCAATAAAAACTCTGCATGCTGGTGTCTTTCACTCCTCTGTTGGCTTGAATTATCAGTAGATCTCTATACAAGTTTACTCAGAAGTTTACTTTTCTCTGACTGGTTTAAAAAAAAGACCAACAACAAGCAACTGCATTTATAATATTTTTTTAGGCTGATCTATGGAAAATAACTGCAATTAAAGTGCAACTATGACGTGAGTCCGAAAAAACTGCAATGTACATTTTGTCAGAGTTAAACAACTTTACAGGATGCTGAGGTTTGACACCTGTTGGAGCTTTTATGTGCTGTGAAAATGCTAGCAGAGTAACACCTCAGCACAACCTGACTTCAGACAAACACTTTGCTTGTTTAGAAGTTCAACATCAATCTGCTGCAAACTTCCACAGCTTAATGGACATCGACACGGGGGGGGGGAAGAGCCTGAAGCACAGAGTGGATTTACTGCCTTGCTCAGGGGTCCTGTGCTGTTGGTTGTTGAAGGACTACAAAGATTTTATTTGTTTCCCAGATTTTCCCAGCAGGATTCAAAATGGCGACCTTCCTCTGACCTCAAAGCTACAACTGAGGGACATTTTATCGGTGCCTCCACACGCCACAAGTCACTGTAGCTAATTGTACACATCGACTGGCTCGAATAAAGCCGTGGATCAGTCCAAAGCACGGATGCCTTTGAACAACTTTGCTCTTGTTTGTCGACACATCTCCAGCCGCTCCACAGGTTTCAACAGCACATCCCTTCCCCAGTGTGGTGATTCACGTCCGTCCGTTTACAGCTCTGCTCTAACTCTGGCTTCCACCTCTGATACAGCACAGCATCATGAGATTAAAGTGGAGTGTTTGTGTTTGCGAATGTTGAGGTTTACTCTGTGTGTGCATGTGTGTGTGTGTGTGTGCATGTGTGTATGTAATTCTGCTAGAGAGAGGATGCAAAGTGGAGTTGGTGTGTGACCTTGTGGCAGGAAGGCACATGCAAGAGTGATGATGTGTTAAACTGTACACACACACACACACACACACACACACACACACACACACACACACACACACACACACACAAAAACAATATGTCAAGTCGGGTGTGGCTGGATGTCATTCACAGAGCTCTGTTGTTTTGCTCAGGTTGTCACATGATCCCT
>JAQNCA010000030.1:8005314-8018088 GCA_029783725.1 Acanthurus tractus
GGAGCACAGAGCGCGAGAGAGGGTGAGAGAAGAACCGGTCGCGTGCACGCCGGTCCCTTCAATCCCTGTGGCCCCCCTCCAGCAGCTGATGCCGGATTGTGTGTGTGTGTGTGTGTGTGTGTGTGTGTGTGTGTTTGTGAATGTGTGGATAGAACGCGGGGGGACTGCGCGTTCCCGGTTCCGCTCGTGCTTTTTTGTGAATGCGACACGTCCACACATTAAAAATGCCATCGCTGATTGCAATCATGTTTTCATTAGAGGTCATACACCTCTAATGAAGTAGCACCGAGACAGATGATGCCTGGCCCCCCCGGCTCAAATTATTGCAACATTAATCAGCACGATATAGGCTTTATCAACAGGAATGGGACCTTATAACCTATATGTTGTATTGCTGCTAAATTTTGTTGAAAAATTGCACTGTAATCCTGTGTCCATGCAAAAAACCAGCAGTGGGAAAAGTGGCCTAATCAGACCCCTGAATTTCAAGTAGCAGGGGGTCAACACGGTGAGAAATACTGTTGCAGTTAACATTAAGAGCCTGCATTCAAAACTCAATGCAGAAATATCAACAGTGTTATGAATTATTCAGAATAATTCAGAAAAAGTGCATAATGACATAGATTTTTTTGATTTTAAACACTTTATTATTGTAAATGAGCCAAGTGGAGCCATTGTTTATTAATGTTAAATGTTGGGTAGTTTTCATGTTTCATGTATTTACTCATGCTGCAAACAAACTCTAGCTGTCAGATAAATATGATGCAGTGAGGAGTACATTTGTTTCAGATGTTTTGTAAAGCTAGCCTTTAAATTTGCCTTAAATGCATATATAAACAGCACTTGGTAACTACCTTCCTCAGTATAGAAAAATAGAGATAAATAGATTAAATCTGAGTGAGCTCTCTGCATCGTGCATTTTTTGGATTTGATCTGACACTTTTTATGTTTACAAAAAGGTCAGCTTTGTTTTTGACCTTTCCCCAAGCCTTGACTGATTCAAGAATTTGGTAAAATTCCATTAAAAGTTGTTGGTATTCACAGATGCAATCATAAATCATAATCATTCAAAAACAGAAGTCAAAAGCCATCAGAATATCTACCCTTCTGTATTAAATTACAATCTCTGTTTCTTACTCTCGGTGACTTGTGGTTAACCTTTAGTTTGATCAATACAAGAAAAGGTTAATTCATGAGCTTGAACACGACAGTGCGGCGGGTTCATGGGAGAATATATTTATTTATTTAGATAAAAATCAACAAAGGAAAAAAAAAAAATCAGCCTACTCACGGCGACTGAGTCACAACATTCTACAGAAACCTGCAAAGAAAATGCAGTCAAATCAATAAGTCAGCAATCAATCAGATGAACAGTTCTGAAAGTAAATATATCTACATGAATCATACAATGTTTAATATACATTCTTTTTGTTATTCACAGGTTTGCACTTGTGGTGTTTTGATTAAAGAAAAATTAAAAATAAAGTTAAAAAAAACAAGTAAACTTAAAACAGCATTTGTTTCCAGTCTATGGCTTGTTCTTTTTTAAAAAAGGCTGATCATAGTCTACATCAGAAATACATTTTTCAGTGCAGGGTAATTTGCATATGGAGTGCAGACAGGCTATGACACTTGCTAGCACCTGCATCTTCAATAATAACAGTTAACAGCAAACACTGAAAGAAAAAGGACAGAACATCTGTAATGAGACTCTAGCTGCAGTCTTTGGTTCAGACTAAAACATTAACTGTACATAGAGGTTATCTATAGTGTCTGATATTAGGAAACATTTCTATGGAGTGGTTGAGGTCAATCTAATGCACTTATGCATTTGTGAAAGAACTACATTAACAAGAATCTTGTTCAATCTACTTTAGAACAAGTATTGCAGTGTGTGTGTGTGTGTGTGGGCTGGTGTATGGTAGCCATGTACCAACCTTGAGGTGATTCAAACACATTACACCACAGTAAACAGCATCACACATTCACAGACTGTGAAAACAAATATGACGTGATGCTGGTGTGTAACAGCTTTGCCTACGACCCCGATTCCAAAACAGTTTAGACGCTGTGCCAGACTAAATAAATCAGAATGCAATAACTTATTAACAAACTGTTAAGTGTTCAGGATCCCAGTGTTAGGGTTTGGGCTTGGATGCCTTTGTCATATCCAATCATGATATCACTTGTCACTAATAAACATGTTTAACAGGTGTGTTTTTGAGCATTTTAGATTCAGCCATAATTTTTAAAAAACATGATTGTATAATGGCATGCAGTTACTAGCCCCTTTAAGCTATTTCTTTCAACAGAAAATGATGTGAATATTACTAAAATTTAACTGTTTTTCATTTGGTGTGAAAGATGAGTTAAAAAAGTCTCGCCAGCCTGAGAACAAAAGCTGCCTTTTAGTCTGGTGGTAATGCAGCAGATACTTCTGTGTCTCTTGCCAGACAGCTGCAAGGTAAAAAGATTGTTTCGACTCAGAATGTTTTCTATTGCTCCTCTGTAACAGTTCAAAATAACCTGGCATTGGAATTTTGTTTTTCTAAAAGTTTCCTTAAGAAATATAGTGATTTCAAGAAATAAAGTGTTTTTTTTTGGGTTTTTTTGTGCGCCAGGGTAGAGATCCACAACTTTCCCAGTGTTTTGTTGTAACGGACCTCACCTTGTTTCAAATATATATATTGCTGGTATGTAATTTAAAAAAAATGATATATCTACAAAAATCAGTGAAGGTGCTGAGGTTAAACACGAAATTGAGTGAATTTCCACTGTTTTATTGAGTGTGTATGTCAAACTCAGATTCTGATTACAGCGTACCAACTTTTTTTGAAATCGGGGATATGAAACCTAATCATTGGAGCAGCTGGCTCATGTTTCGTAGTAGCATTGCACTTTGCATTGCACATTGTATTTCACTTCACCGAAAATCAGCCTAGGGCAAAGAAAATCTCAAGTGAGCTTTCGAAGAGTAAAACTGTGGAGGTATGCTGTACAACCTAACAGTGGTACAAGCTGTCAAAAAAAGCAGCATTACATTGAAACATTACAATTAATTTGTACTCACAAGGACAATTTGTGATTATAAAGTTGTTCATTAACTATTAGACGATTTGTGAAACAGCAACACTCGCTGAAACAATACTAAATCTAATCAGCTCTAAGTTGCAGGCAGCACAGAAGCAGAACAGCAAAAATATTAGAAATCGATGAAACTAAAGTAAACGGCGACCCATCTTTGCAAAAACAGATCTCTGGTCTATGACCCGCACTCAGGTTAGCCTGATGGGTGAGTGGTCATCAACGGTAACAGGCATACAGAGGTTATCAACTGCAAGTGGGAGAATTTGACACATTTTTTTAGTAACTCACATACTCACAAATTTATAAAAGAAAGTGCTAATGACCAGTCAACCCTGCTCGGCTTCATAGGTGGTTGCGTTTTAGTACTGATGAAGAAGTCAATGTATGTCACAGACGAAAGAGGTGTCCCTTTACAGGGACTACATCAAGAACGGATGACAGAAGATTAATACTATAAAAAAAGTCTCTTGAATGTAAAGTGCCATTCCTGTCTTTAAATGAACACACGAAAAACAACATGGATGCACACATGTGAACATATGCTTCTCATACACCACAGAGACTGGTGTGATCACATGAATGAACACATGCAGACTCCACTTCAGTCACACATACAGGCACCAGGTAAAGGGAAAAAACATAAAGACAAGCTAAAGCTTAAAATACACTTGCACGGATCGACAAATCAACTACTATAAAAGTGCAGAGTGAGCATAAACAGCGGCTAGTAAAGCAAGTACAAACTTCAGCCCAACATCTCAGAGAGGATGAGTGTATTACTTTCTTCGTCTTCACGGCCCTGGTTTTCTCCATCAATCTGACTAAAAATATTGCAGTAAGTACTGCGAGCTGACAGAACTGAGCATGGTCTAATCCTGTAGCATGACTTTGCTGCTGAAAATCCTGCTCTTCTACAGGGGGAGGATTTTGCACTCCGGGCTTCAGTTAAATCCTATTCATCACACAGCATCCCTTCTCTACAGACTTGGCAACCCTGGCCCTGTTACCAGGCAAGGGCAGGACAGTGCCAGCATTGTTGGCAACTATATTTAGTTGGACCTGATCGAGGGACTGACCCTCCGAAGGACAATTTTGTGTACTTCAAAGTGCTTTGGTGGCAACATGCTCAGAGGAGTCTTCTCAGGTTATCAAAAAACAAAATCAACTCCAAATGCAATGGTTGGGAGCAAAGAAATTTGGAACATCAGCCACTTTCAGTGGGCCAAACACAAGTTCAGTGGCTTTTACACAGCACTCATACTACGGTATTTATTTTCTTGCTCAGGGTCCTGGAGCATTGCCTAAAAGCCTCCAATTTGTAGAAACAGATTGTCAGGCAGGAAATACCCTGGACCTGGGAGAGTGGTACTTTGACACTGGAGCCCGACAGCAATAAAGTTTGACCAATATTGGTCTACCACAGATATATCATATTGGCATAGATATGGTCGGACCTGAAAATCTGGCATTGATCAGGCTCTATACTTGTAGAAAAGTAGTATTAGCAAAATATCCTGGTGAGAAATGGGGACGACATGAGAGGAAACCAATGTAGTGGAGATTAGAATGTGTATCGACAGCTGAGGGTGGGCTTTTTACTGCCCCTTCCTCTCTTACGCTACCTCTGCAGAGAGAGAGCCTCAAGCAATTACTTCCAGTCTTACGATAAAAAAAAAAAACACTTTGTCTCTTTCAGACATCTGAGAGCTAGATTTGTTCTTAAATGACTTAGAAAGTTAGAAACCAAATTTTCCACGAAATGCTTGTCTCTAGGAAATAATGCATCTCAGTACATCTCCTCAAATTTCACTTGAAAAATCCATATAATGCAATCTTTGCATTTGTCATTTCACTAAAACAGGCAGCATCTACAGAGGGTACTGTGTCCCTGTGTAATACTCTACACTTTCTGCATCACATCATCTTAAATTACTGGGGGTAGGATATGAGATTAATTAGAAGGCCGGGATGTCAGGGCATCTGTGTTAAAGAAGCAGAGGTAAATATTAAGCACATTCACAAATGTGGAATAAACAGAATAAGATTACATTAAACAAACGATATAGTGTACAAATCAACAGACAAATCAGTAATGATTCAGCGGCAGAAATTAAGATATAAATTTTAAAAAATCATACTGCTGCATAGGGTTAATAATATGATTAAAAACTGTAACAGAATGTCAGCAAACATGTGAATCAATTCATCCAGTTTAGAGCCTTTCAGTCTGTTGTGTCTTAGCTCTATAATTCTATTTGGGAGAGTCAACAGAGTTGCTATCCACAAAGTGAGCACTATTGACTGCCAAACTAGTGTAATGGAGAACACAATGTGGAGTTATTAAGTGTGATTTAGAGCGCCTCCCTAAAGGACAAGTGGCCGTTTCGATGGGGATGAGTCTATGCAGAAGCATATAGTGTGCTGACCACTGTCTGATTAGGGCCTAAAATGACTGCCTTGGTCAGGATGAATCACCCATTCAGGCCCCGTCTCAAGAATCTTCTGCGCTGCTTTATGTCTGCGATTCTGCTGCCTAACAGCATATCTGTTAAGTATGTGAGCTGCCTGTGTGGGTGAGTGCTTGTCTTTGATCTAAGTAGCGTCTCAATTACCATTTTATTCTAAAACACGACTCTTTTGTGGGTGTGTACGTTTTGTCTGCCAGATTTGTGTTGGTGCATGATGGTGCACAGACAAATGGCAGGGATTGTTAAGCAGAGGAAGTTGTATTTCAATGTTCCTCTTTGTTTTGTCTCTAAAAAACTATGCAATCTCTGAGAATCCCTCCCAACCCCCCTTTCTGTTTCTGAGGATACTTTCTCTCTCCCTTTTTAGGCATTCCACTGCCTAAATCTCTCTGACTTTCATTTAGTCTTCCTTACTTCACTCCCTGGGTGACTGCAGTCCTTCCTTTTTAATCTAACCTTATTTAAGGCCCAATACCACCAGCGTCAGTGTTATTCTGGGCTGCCACAGCAACTAAGTCCTCCCCATCAGCAATTTTAGCCCCTCTCCCAGCTGTTAGCTCTACCCCCTCAATAGGGCCGACGAAGAGAGAATCAGCCTCCCCAGAAGAGGCCAATACACCCCTATCGGTCCGTTCCAGCTTGCGGTGCTTGCGTGGCTCTGGAGGTGTGTCTGTCTGGGTGAAGACTGTGCGGATCCTTTCCACGCAGACGTTGGCTGCCTCCCTCGTCTCCTTGGAGAGCTGCACTAGGCTGAGGAAGCCGTGGGGGAGGTCGTCCACCACACACAGTGTGACAGGCTGGTCTATGTTCCTCAAACGCTTGGCAAACATCACAGAGTCATCCAGCATGGGGTCCAGTGCACAAGCCTGAAAGGGGAGAGAGAAGAAACGAGAGGAAGGGGTGGAAATGGGGAACAGCAAATTAGGATTCCCTTCAGACATGTCAAGAATCTTAATTAAGGGATGAAGAAAAGGAAGCCAAGCGTCCCAGGCTCTTTTGTCCCTGATTTCTTTACATTCTCGCTGACTCACCCTAGCCACTTTAAAATCAGCACCGATTTCTTAATTTTAATATTAACACCCTTCTCACAGGAGAGCAGGCATCAAGCTCTCCCTTCTGTCCCATCACACACTGTCTTACTCTGAAACAACAATGTAAGCAGTGTTAAGTCCTTGGTACTCCATCTCTTGACATTTTGAGGCTGACTTGCTTTTCCTCAGCAACCCCATTTCTGCCCCTCCCTTCTCTTCTCCATCATGAACAAACACTCCTAATCCTGGTCTGCTCCTGCATGCTCCAACAGTATGATATCTGCTGACTTTTAAACTTACTGAACAATCAAATGATGATCAGTCGTCTAATAGATGATTATATAAGCAATCAAAGGAAGATGGTTGCAAGAATAAAAAGGTCATAAAGCTCCGATTGACAGCCTGCCGCTAAACTGAAAAAATTTGACCTAGTTTAATTACTTTACTTTTGTCCCGGTAACTACTGCAAATGGTGCTTCTTCTTACCACTATATGTACAGGTGGCAGCCCTTTCAGCATGCTATCAGGGGCCAGCAGAGGAGAGCAGAAAGGATCCTTGACAACTGGAGAGCTATCCACCCTCATCTCACTCAGCTGTTTTGTGCGCAATGGCTCAAACCCAAGGGGAAACTCCCTCTGGGGCTCCAGCTCTGATCCCTCCTCTCCAATAGGGGGTGGTATGGCTATTGAGGACATGTTGCTGAGCATGCAGGGTTCTGCATCCTGGGAGAGGAAGAAATTCACATCTTCTGGCTGCAGAAAAGGAAGAGATAGAAAATAATTCAGGTGAGATTAGACAGCAGTGAGCAGTCAAGGAACAGGGTAATGTCAAGAAAGGTATAAACTATTTGAAAACAAATTTGATTTGAAGTACTCACACACACCACACACACACAGAGCACTTTGTCCTTGTAAAAATCTTCTAGAAACTTTGGCTCGTTGCCTGAGAGTCTTGGCTGAACGATCCCGATTTCAAGGAGGAAAAGCGTATTTAAAATCTTACATCACCTCTGCTTACTATTTTTCCCAAGCCAGCCACTAATCCAGTCTGCTGGAGTATAAATACATGCAAGGATAATCTCCTACCTTGCCAGTATTCGCACGACCAAAAAGTTTTGATATTTAGTCAGCGTTTTCCCAACAAATCTGTTCATGAAGCGTAGGTGACATAATCTCATCTAAGTTCAAGGAGTAGAAACATGCACATCACTGCAGGGTATAGAGCATTGTACGATAGAGGGCCAAAATATCCCCATGCTTATAAACTGTTCAACCTCATGAAAAGGCTACAACTGTCTGCTAAATCTTATGAAAGCGAGCTGAATGAGAGCATAGATAACTTGCTCACAGAAATGAGGCCAGTGTGATTTCTCTTGACTGCAATAGAGCAATAATCATCTCAAAATTACAGACCTTTCCTCAATTAGGGGGTTTTAATTCCCACAACAATAACCACTAACAGCCCACTAGCTGTTTAACACTGTTAACATCTTCCGGAAAGAGCATGAACTGAGAGCAGGCTAATCTCTATGTAAACATGATCAAGTGTGACATACGGCACGCTCAGAGAGCAACGGTTCTCCGTGAGAGGTGGAATTGTTGTGGGATCCCAAGTCTTGGCAAGTCCGGCTCTTCACAGATAATTTCCTGCTGGGGAATTCTGAAGGCTCTGAGCGTATAGGTGGGTCAGCGTGAGGAGAGGAGATGGATGCCTCTGAGATGCTCTTCCTCATTGTGTCTGCAAAACAAGATGGAGACAGAGGGAAAAGGAGGGATTAAGAAGACCTTTGGCAAAACAAAAATAAAAAAGGTTCGTTGAGGAATACTTACCAACCAGAAAGAACCGTATATATTGGATAAAGAGGCCACTAAAATTTATTTTGGGTCAATAGCTTCTAGAGAACACAGTAAAGCCTACACCAGTGGTCGTATCTCTTATTCTACTGTTTCCACTTATCATACGTCCTCTGGTTGACAGCCAACAGTTAAAAGCCCGAAATGCAAATTGGGATATAACAAGAAGAAGAGAGAAGAAGTGGGTGGAGGAAATTTAAATAGTGCTGTCACGGTGATATCATCTGCCCGCTGCCACACGTCAAAACACAGCTGTAAGAATGGTCATGGCTGGCCTCTTTACAAAGTGCTACTGTTCTCCCATCTCTTCAGTAATGAACCACCTCAGCATCATGATGGTCTTTTAATAATGTACACCCACCAATGACATTCTCATTAGTTTGGGCATGCAGCTGTGGGGGTGTCACCTAGCTAAGGGGACACCAGGGAAATTACAAGTCACCACCAGATTTACGCTGGCTACAATTAACAATTACTGTCAAAGCCCTGCTGCTAAAAAGATTGATATCAATGGGGCTACAGGAGTGTCACCCAACAGGGGGGGATAAAGTGATAATTGGTTAGTCGAATGCCGAATAAAGGGGATCCATGTCGATAACCTCCTCCATATGGTAATGAACTTTTGGACAGCTAGTGCTAAGGCAGTCATAACACTTAAATAAATTGGCTTAATGAAGACACTGAATACGTGGGCGGTGCTCACACTCCCACCAACATTGAGATCTGAACTCTGTATTTCAGCGGATAGATGCGATCAAAGACGAGCAGATTGTATCTATGGAAAACCTTGAACACAATGACTGCCAAGCAGAACACATTTTTACCACCCACATTTTATCTAACGTTCCCAACTGACTGCAAATGCATGCACAAACACACAAATGCACACAGTCACTGTCTGTGGTATACCAGTGGCTCCTGGTGACGCCTCTGCAGCTGTGCCGGAGGAGGCTGAGGCTCTGTTGGGGTCCAGCAGAGAGTGGATCCAGTTGGAGGCTCCCTGTCGAAAATCTCTGAGGAGTAGCGCTGTGTCTCTCCTCACCAGGCTCAGCGTGCTCACTCTTTCTACCTGCGTCTCTGTCTGCGGCTCATTGCCTTCAGAAGGAGTCACAGAGGAGGGGTTAGCAGGAAAAAAGATAGTTGTACAGCAAAGATTAAAAGTGTTTGTGTTATTTTTGTACAAGCATTAATGAGTAACAACAGTGAAGATGGGAAAACAATCATAGGAAAGAAATAATAGGATAGTTAACCACTCAGAGTGGGTTCAATACTGCAGACAGCAATTTGTACTACAGACAGCAACACAGAGTGATGACAGTAGGAGTGAGTAGAAAATTTGCAGTGTTTTAGTTCAGTTATTGAAAGGCAAAGCAGGGCGGCCAATTACTGAAGTATTCTTCCTCTTGTGAGAAACAGTTTATCAAGATACTGCTAAGAGCTTCTTCTGCTTTTTAGATGAATTAATGGGAAAAAAATGAAAAACAATCCCAAGCAAATAAATTAAGCTATTAGAGAAGCTTTCCAGACACGATACAACACATCTATGCTTCACCACAGAGATTTAGGATTACAATTTTTAATACTACACATTTTGTGTCTTATGTGAGGAATTATGACAACTGTCAGACCCAAGGTGATAAATATGGTCATTATTTCTGCCCTAAAACTAAAAGATGGGTTTTGCAAACAACAGCTGGATAATTGATTCGTTGGCACAAAGTCTTCTTTAAATTTTCTCATCAATCATTTAAGCTGTTGTCAAAGCTTCTTGCTTCCTAATCATAAACTGAAAACTCGTACATGATATTTTAGCTGCTGGTCAGACTGGGTACGTAGTTTGAAGACATTTTCAATAGTGCAAAGGGTTATTATAGATAAAAAGAGCAGAAAAGGTTGACAATGACAACAACTTCAGAAAATTAACCTCTTGGCTAAACTTATTCATTTATTTCACAGAGTAGCACAAATTAATTTTCTTAATTGTTTTATGTTAAACTTGAAACTACAGTCAAGATCGTTAAATTAAAAGTATATTTTAGGTGAAGCAGCAGCTGGCAGAGACATGCAGAAAAACTTTAAAAAAAGAAAAATATTGCTGAACATTATTCTGCATTTTACCAGCCAAAGAATGCTGGCTAGATTTCTATTTAAACGTATACACACTCCTACCTGCGTAGGCGCTGAGACACCTGGAGAGCACACTGAGCGGTAGCAGGGGATCCATAAGTGTTAACAGACGAGAGGGTGATGCGTAGGCAGTCAGCAGGGTGGCCGGGTAGGCTGCGACAATGCCATCTGGCATTCGCACACCAAAGGCTGCAGCACGCATAGATGTTGTCACACACAAGTTGCCTCCCGCACTGTCACCGGCCAGACACACTTTCTCTCCTGTCCAACCTGGAGAGACGAAAGTAGGACAGTGATGATTGAAGGAAAGGAAAAAGGTAAGAAACAAAACAGAATTCAATGGGGAAGCAGAGAAAAATGGAGCACAATTTTTTTTTTTCCTGCAAATCCACTTTAGTGAGAAAAAAGTGCGACACATCAAGCGGGAGTATCTCTTTCTTCCCCTTGAACACTGCCGAATATGTGGCTGCTGTGAGGGGCTTTTGTCTTATTGTCTGCTTCTTGGCTGTGTTATTGGAATCTTGTACTACAACACTAACATATTACACTGTCATCACTATTAATTTGACACTGTTGTGCTTCAGTGATCCGATGGACTTCAAACCGACCAGATGTCCTTTGTTATCTTGCTGAATATTGAGCATCACAATTTGTGTCATAATGCAAAACAACCGGCACAGTGCACGACATCATGCTGCAGCATGATTACTTTCAAAGTGATGAATGAATCCTCTTGAGAGATATAGGGGGTGAAAATTCACAGAAGCAGTCCGCAGGGCACCTTCGCTCTAAAAGTGAGTTTTACCTTTTTGTTGTGCCTGCTCATTTATTCTAATAAACCACTTTCTTCTAGCTGCCTGAAGTTTATATCATTTCAACTGTGAAATTTTTCTAATGACATTAAAGGATGAACTAGACAGTCAGCAATCCAGTGCAAACAGTGCCTTGTGATGTGAATATACCTAGTAGGTGGTGATTTCTTAAAGCCCAGCAGTAGGCATAGAAACACTCCTCCAGGGCCCTTGGGTAGGGGGCCTCAGGCGCCAGAGAGTAGTCCACTGACAGGATGGGAACACCCAGGTCCTGGGACCAGCTCTTCAGATATGGCTGCACAAGACAGAATAAAAGGGTATGGAGGGGTGAATTTATGAATGGAAAACCATTTCACAGAGAATATATATTATGTTGTTAAATTTATGAGAAACAACAGCAGCCACCATAAAACTCAGAGGCAGGGCGACAGAGAGAAAAAGAAATGTGGTGGGAGAGACTTGTTGGGGTGAACATTAAGAAGCAAGATGAAAAGTTATGAAAATTATGTGTCCCTCTGATGTCATCTGTCTGCTTTCTTTCTGTCTAGACAAGGACAGAATAAGCATTGCCCTCACGGTCATCTCCATTTTCTTTTTTTCTCCTATGGTATTAACAAAAAGTTGACCAAATGTCCTGGTTTGCTATGAAGGAAAGAGAAAAAGACAAGGGGATGAGGTAGATTTACAGGTACAGTCTACAAAAACAAACCTGCTGTCAGATACAGAGTGTTTCTCATTTTCTTGTCGCTACGGTCAGGTTAAATGTTTACTATTCCTCTTATGCCAACCCAAGGCAAGAGCTGTACTTCACAACTGCAATGCAGCGACCTTGAAATGCGTAAAACTGGTCATGACAAAAGATTCCTTCCACAACATTCATCTTTTCCTCCTCAGCTTTTACGTCCTCCCAACACCTCTGTGACTAGCTATGACAGGGCTGGCGATGAAAGTGACAGCTCTCGCTTCACAATACCAGGAAAAGACTGCTGTGTGTGTTTGTGTGTCACCTCCCCGGCCAGTGACTCATGATTGGAAAAAAAAAAGCAAAGTAGCAGCTCTTGCAGTCAGCTGTGCCATCTTAAAACCTACCTGTCACAAGAAATCTTGGAGTGAGAGAGCTGACAAGTGAGCGTGTGTGCAGTTCAGGCTCTGCTCAGGTCATTGTGGGTTTGTGTGAATCGGCTACTCCTAAGGTGAGTGTGTGTATGCATGTGCAACTGTGTGTGAACAACAGCCATTATTGTCAGGCTACAATGTGTGTCAACATATGCCAGAGTCCATGAGCAGGTCTGTCAGTCAGACAGTTCATCATGTGCCTGCATGAAAGGAGCAAAGGACTCATAACAAAACGGCCCATCGGGCAGAAAAAAGATCTGTGTGTGTGTGTGTGTGTGT
>JAQNCA010000030.1:8018188-8037193 GCA_029783725.1 Acanthurus tractus
TTTACGTGTGTGTTTTTATTGGGCTGGGATCGAGGCTGATTAATTTTACATGACTCAGGAAACTCTCTCCTACACAAACTTCCTATTTACAAAGAAAAAACGCACACACACACAGATTCAGAGGGTCCCAGATCTATTCTCAAAGCAGGAATTAATGTGAGCTGCAGTTCCACTCATTCTCAGACAGGCAGAGCAGTTAATCTGCAAGCTTATACCTCCACTGGCCAAACACTGTGTGTGTGTGTGTGTGTGTGAGTGTGTGTGTGGTCTGTGCCCAAGTTGCTAAATGCACAGATGCCAGCACATCAATTCCTGTGATCTCAGCATCATTGGCCACTGAGAACAAAGGCTTCTGCCACTGAAGGACACTAAGTGAACAAAAAGGATTTTGTGAGATATTAGAAAGATTGAGAGGGAGGATGCAATAAAAGAGGGAGTGCAAAAGAAAAAGAGAGAAGGATAGTCTGACAAGTCTTCCATTAGTGCCCCGGGTAATCTTTCTCTGTGGGGTTGTACAGTTCTCTGTTAATTCAACATGACAGCCCTGTTCACCCCCTTCTCTAATTGCTCCCTCTCTCATCCTCTGGTTGTTACGCAGCTGCAGATCAAGGATGCCCATGTCCTTGACGATTTCATAGGGGCCTGTCTTGCGGTAGCTATAAGTAGCTGGATGACACATAACTGTACACAGTGCCACAAATGACCAGATCAGTGTAGGATGAACAGAGAGAGGCGTGGGCACCAACCGTGTTAAAAAGAGCTTTCTCATTAGGATGAACCAAGTGCGATGAACGCTGCAGAAAGATTCAATGTAAATTAACGACATGAAGCTAAAGCTTATGTGTGTGCGTGTGTGTTGGTGTCATTTCTATCAAGGCAATGCGTAATTCAAATCTAGGACATGGGCTCCTCCTAAATAAGAAAACTAGGACTACCACCTCCTCGAATGCCTCTGCAGACCAATCAAGTCTCAGTTTATATTTATGTCTGTTCAGACTCGAATCTGCAGAGAAGACTTTGAGGAACATTAATAAAAAGGTATTAAGAGTATTTTCTAGTTCGATGGAAGATATTATTTCATTGTATGATTCAGCTGAATAATTTCTGGTAAGAATCATGCTGTATTCATGTTAGGGCCTTTTTTTCACAGAGGGAGAGAAAAGTAGAGCTATAGAAAGCTTTGTCACATGGTACGACGACGGTCACCTAAAGGTTGATATCAGTACCATCGATGAGCCTGTTGCGTTCTTGTGGATTCTTCACATACATCTTTAAACCAGCTACACAGAAGATCTTTACAATTAGCAAAGTTTCAAAGTGTTTACAAGATTAGGATCATTAACTATCATTCACTATCTAAACAAATGTGAAACATGATCGCAATTCACCCCTCCCAAAAGCTGACCTTTGACCAAATAGATAAAAACATTTTCACTGCATCATTTTTGTTCTACTAGATATTTTTGCGAAATGTTGTCAGAATTCTTGAGTTATGGCCCAAATGTTTATTTTAAGGTCACAGTGAACTTGACCTTTGACAATCAAATTCTGATCACTCATCCTCGAGTCCAAGAGGATTTTTTTGCCAAATCTTAGGAAATTTCCTTTAAGTGTTCCTTAGACATCGCAAAACTGGGACAAATGTAGAGACAGAACCCAGAAAACACAAAGCCTCTGGCCATGGCTCAGACTGGCACAGAGGTATGAAAAAGAGGGTTGAAGATGACATAAATGACAGCAATTATAATTCATATGACAGAGAAACGCCAGCTCTGTGCGCTGGATATCAGCTAAGAAGGCAAAGAGGGAGAGCAAATTTCCTCTCATAAGTTTTCAGGGATTAATTACAAAATAATTAGCTTAACGGCTCATTACGTGCTAACTATTGACATAGGATGAGACATAGACTGGTAACCCCTCTGCTCCTCCACTATCAACTACTCCTCAATATTTTAATTAGCTGGGTTTAGATTACAATTAGTTTGAGAAAACACAGCCAGAAGTTAAAGCATTGAAGAGATGAGAAGGCGAAGTTAGCTGGATGACTGCAGCAGGGATACTGGCTTACACCCTGGAAAAACAACATCTGAGCCAGGTGTCTAATGTTGGAGGTGTAGTGTTGTCAGTATTTGGATGTGTCGATGCCACATGGCATCATTTTCCAACATTTTAATCAACTGTTCCATTATAAATATCACAAGTGAATAATCTTTTGGATTCAGTTTTTCTTGCGAAATAAAATCACTCACGCTGTTTTTTTTAGTCAAAGTGGGGGAAATGTGAGCTAAAGAGTATCATTTCACCTCATGGGACTTGGAGGTCTGGGCCACAAAGCCTCCCCCATGGAAGTGGACCAGAAGGCAGGGAGATGAGGGGAGGCGCTTGGTCTTCAGCCCCAGCGACAGGGAGATGGCTCCTCCCTCAGAGCGGGAGAGAGATAATAGGGTTTCACTGTCCTGGAGAGAGAAGCACAGACAGGTGGAGGAAGAGAAATGCATGAACACAAGGGGAAAAGAAAAAATAATCACAGACAAATCCACAAATCACATGAGAGATTGTAGTGTTTGCATCATTCTGATAACTGTCCACAGACTGTGTACATTGCAAACAAAGCCTTGTTTTCATTGTATATATATCTTACTGCAAGTGTTTGCAACAGGGCTCCTTTGAGAGAGGGATTAACTAGCTGTTTTGCAGCAGCTTGCTGCCCGCCTCCCCTGCGCCTGCATGAACGCTCACCAACTCCCATTTATTAAGAGAAACAAGGAGGGAGGGGAGCTGTACCTAAGAGGGAGGGCTTCCGCTGATGCAGGCTTGTATTTTGCGACATTAAAAAGGACACTGTTGTTTCGTTGGAGCGTGATCAATGGCTGGAACTGTTTGTTGATAGGATGTCTGGTTAAGTGCCAGACTTTAAAGAAAGGAGAAGGGGGGGCTTGGATGGAGAAAGAAAGTCTCCTGAGAGAATTAGGCAGGAAGCCGAAGTAAGAAAAGTAAAAGTGATACCTGTGACAGCGAAATAGAGACAGAAAGAGAGAGACCGAGAGAAAGAGAGATAATGAAAGGGATTAATTCCATGAGGATGAGTCGAAGCTGTCGTGTACTCAAGGAGCCGGGAGAAAAGACCAAATATGCTATTACATATTGTTAAATATTTAAAGAATTTGTATGACTAGTAGCTACATAGTGGTTAAAAAAGAGGGGGAAAAAAAGGAGAAAAACGGTTATGAAGCAGGTCACACAACAAGCACTTAATACGTCCTCCCACAAGGGAGGAGTCTGAGACTAGTACACAGCAATTACACATACTAGTGTATGAAACTTTTACTTCATTTTCTCATATGCTACTATTTTATGAGCAGAACAATGATGAGTACCTGTCCTTCACGTAAGTCATAAGAGATGAGCCTCATCTGAACAGGAGCAGTGCCGATGTGCGCTGATGGTGCAGCTATAGTTACAGACGCTCTGTGGTTGGCTGCCAGGGGAAGGTCGAAGGGCACAGGGGGCACTGAAAGGGCCCGGTTCACCTTTACTTGAGTGGATGTCATACTGGCAAGACTCTAGAGGAAGAGAAATGATGGAGTGAAAAAAGGGAGAAATAATTGAGACAGAAGGCAGAGAGAAAAGAAAGAGAGGAGTGCAAGTTACAGAGTGAGTCAGGTCACTGGAGGGAGAGAGAAACGGAATGAATAAATCATGAACCCCATTGAATAAATTGAATTCCACTCTATTATTACTAACGGCCTGTAGGCCAAAATGCATAATGATACCTTTACCAAAGGAAAGTGAAATATCCCTGATACAGTTTTTAAAATTAAAAACAGGGCTGCACCCTTTCAGTATCTGTGCGCATGGGTTACTAGTGACTGCATGGGAGGTGCGCAGACATCTCAGTCTGTGTGTGTAAAAGAAATTTTAAAAGTCTCTTTACCGATAGGACTTCAGTCTCAGTGATGTTCCAGAAGGTTTTCCAGAAATGGACGTCCAGGTTCT
This sequence comes from Acanthurus tractus, assembly GCA_029783725.1. Taxonomy (NCBI): domain Eukaryota; kingdom Metazoa; phylum Chordata; class Actinopteri; order Acanthuriformes; family Acanthuridae; genus Acanthurus; species Acanthurus tractus. The sequence goes on from JAQNCA010000030.1 coordinate 8,022,185, forward strand.
GGGTGATGCGTTCAAATTCAGCCCCTCTCAGCTCTGGGTCAATGGCGTACTTCCCTGAGGTAAAGAAAGAGCTGGCTGCTACACCTAAAGACCGAAGGAGGGACAGCTTAGTGAGGAGCTGTATGATAATGGGTAAGAAACCAGAGATGTAATGTAATAAAAGAAATAAAAAACAATTGTGCTAAGGGGGAAAGAAAGGAGAAGAAGTATTATTAAGGTTGAGAAGGGAGTAAAAAACTAAATCCAAACATGATTGGCTGACAAAAGCCCAGCATCATGGCAATAAAAACAGGGACTTTACAAAGACAGAAACAGTAAAAAGAAGGGCAGGAACAAAGGAACATGAGCATTTCAATAGTGAGTGGAACCAAGTAAAACAACAACAACCCACTAGAAAACACAAAAGGAGAGGGATGAAAAGATGAAGGTAAAGACAGAGAGAAATAAGGCATTAAAAAATGGCTAACCTCAGAGATATGACCACTAAGAACAAACTCAACTAGCTGAAATGGCTTATACATACTCACACCTCTATGATCTTATTCTCACATGGGTATTTCTGCTCTACTGTGCTACTGCAATGTTGGAACAGAAGCATTTCATGGTACTGCTATCACGTTTTTCCCTGCTTTCACTGCTTTGCAAGAACTCAAGGTGGGCAGTCGAGAAAATGCTAGGAATTGCACATTTTTCAGATAATATAGCTTCAGAAGTAAACTAAAAGCACACACAGGGCAGCTAATGCAGCAACATTTTGTGTGGAAGCACACAGAATGGGAACTGAAGGACAGGAGCAACTTCTTCATAAACTCATAAAGCCTGAGTTCAGCACAGAAGACTATCATAAGGGGGTGATGGGGGTTGCGGTACACTCACCATATGGTGCAATACCGCCTGCCTCCACTGTGGTGCAGCACAGAGCACAAGAAACCATGAGAGTCGAATGAATCCTTTTTAAAGAATAAATATTTACGTTTGTCTGTGAGCGTGTGCGCACAGTGAAAATGTGTGTATAGTAGTTCATGTTTTTCCATCTCTGTTTCTATACATAACTGTGTGCATGTTGAAAACATTCTGAAATATAGAAGAGGCTAGCCCTTGAGATTCCAAAGGATGAAAGAGCGTCTACTATCCAAACACACAACATCAAAAGGTACACAGTGAGGGGCCAAGGAGCAATGTAGAAGAGGCGTGGGGATGAGTACGATCTTTGAATGAGAATCAAATGGCTAGATGATGAGAGGGTACAGCTGCAGAAAACATGATGCTGACCTATTCCTGACTGATGGCGTCTGTAGTTTTCTCCAAAGGCCACAAGGCCGATAGCAATGGACTGTAGAAAGGGGCGGATGGCTGGAGTGAACTGAAGGGAGGAATGGACAAAATCAAAGATATATTAAATTTTAATCTATAATCAAAGGTTTTAAAAAACAAACAAACAAAAAATAACAATAAATAGGCTACAATTAAAATTGCAATCAATCAACAGGAGAAAGTGAAAATAGACAAAGGAATATCATAACTGATGAATGTTAGACATTATAAATTGATGCAGATAGTACTGAGGAGGTTTCATCATTTATTCCCTTTAGTTTGATCTTGACCTCTGTTCACTGAGGGTTTAGCCCTTCTCGTTAAGCTCGGCTGAGAACAGAGACTGTGGTTGTAGAGAGGAGCATGTTCCTCCATCCATCCAAATACTCACTTCATTCTACCTGCAGGTTGAGCAGCAGGGTGTCATCTGTAGTACTGTGTATATTTCCTGCTTTAACATATTACACTTCTCACCATGTTTTTTTTTCAGGGTCAGTTGAGTCTAAGATGTCAGTAGTGTATGAACACCTGGTGACAAGTAGCCCCTGGCACAGGTTTGCTATCTAACGTCAACAGATCACTGTATTTCTCTATAAGATGATACTCTGTGATTGATACGCAATGGCAGAGATTTGTTTCAGAGACTGTATTCTGTACCTGTCAAGTACAGAATAAGACATCTCTAGAATTTTTTTCGAAATAAAACCCTTTTTGAAACTGCAGAACACGACATGGATTGTAACATAAGAGATAAGACTTTACTGATCCCTCACTGTGGAGATTCACAACTTAAAGCAGCTTCAGAATCTCAAGTAGAGGGCAAAACTATGATTGAATAATGAAATTGACACAAGATAGAGCATGAAAATAAACAGAACAATAAAGACTACATACAGCATAGATATTTTTCTTACAAGTAAGTTTAAACAGGATCATTAATATGTGCACCCATACTAGGAATAAACACATTGTTTTAAGCAATATACTAAAAGTTATTATGTGTCATTTTTTAATCCGTATAACTTTATTAACTTTTTTCTCGCCTTTCCCAATGTCCTACTTTTGCTTGACCTGCAATCCCGGTTCTGTAACATCAAGCATGAAGTACTGCTACCTTTTACTCCCCCCATTCTTCACTCCTTTCCCACTATCTATCCCCGTACCACAGCTCATCTCACCTGAAAGCCAAGGCAACGTCCATAAAAGCAGCCCTTGTGCATGGATGAGTATTCGCGAATAAAGCTCTCACTGAGGCCACTTTCATCCTGGAAAAAAAGGTTGCCATGGCTGTTGTCATGCAGCAGGCGCTGAGCCAGGTAAAGCAGGGCGCGCAGCTGGCACAGAGCATTGCAGTACGCTTCCATCTCCCCCGCATTGTGTGCTACTCGAAAGAAGATGCTACGGCGGTTTGCGGTAATGTAGCGCCCCTTCTGGATGATGTGGAGAAGGCAGCAGCGCACCACCTAGAAAAGTACGAAGAAAATGTCAATAACAGTTTGGGGGGAAATTGCTGAGTCTCGTTCCAAAATGTGATATCTTGGTGCCTTGCCACTTTCTCCATATTCCAAATTAAAATTTGCGCACTTACCTGAAAGGCAAGGTCAGTTAAATTAAATTACAAACAAATTAGGGTAATTATGTCATTGAGTAATACAAGGACAGAGTTTTTACAAAATGATAGATGGAATGATATGTATTATGGTGATGACTGCTTAACTGAGGGCAACTATTCCTTTTCCAAATATAGATACATAGCATTTTGTGTTGTAACAAAGTAAATGTATTTCTTCAATTACGCAATGATTAAAGGGCCATGTCCTCTGGTTGTACTTAAGTTGTAATTAAGATTAGAGTGGTAAGCTTGAAGGGAAAAAAAACATGTATGATAGAATGCCTGAATGCAAGCATGTGAAAAGCTTGCAGCTTCATCAGGGTGTTACAGATTAATTAAATTACTGTAGGGATGAGAGGGATTATAAATGTGGAAACTGAGGCTTGAAAACACAGCAACGTTTGTTTGTTGCTCTGTTAAACTTATTCAGTTGTGGTGGGCTGCAGCTACTGAAGGTCATGATGTTTTATCAATAATTATAGAAGATAAAGTACAGTGGGTACAGTAGGGGCAGATATTCTGCAGCACAGTGAATTTATCTTACCTGATTTGCAACATAAAATCAATTTGTAAAACAAATAGACTGACCTTGAAACTAGGAAATATCAAGGGCTGGTGAGCAGTTTCTCACAGTGTGGAGAGAATATTGATAAGAACGTATTGCAGAATGGTGCTGTGTTATTCCCAAAGCTGCACTGGGTTAAGATGAGAACACAAACACAGATGGTAGACTCAAACACACAAAAAGGCTTGAACACATCCCACAGCCTACCTTGACCAGTGAACGATAGCCATTGGCAGGTATGTGTGGGTCAAAGTCAAAATGATGGTAAACTAAAGCAAAGCCAGAGATCACAGGCTCCAGGCTGCGAGCATGCTCCTGGATAAGCCTCATGACATCGACCAGCCGCCGTGCCGCATCACCCTGCGACCCCTTGGCTCCTCCTGAGAAGAACGTGGCATTCTCCTCACACACGCTGTACAGAGCCGCAAACACAGCCTTGGTGTCCATCACTAGAAGCAATGAAAAAAAAGGGTTGAAATCAAAACAGAAATCATTAGTATGTAGGCAAGGGTGCTTGTGCATTATAATATCTTTAATGAATACTGAAACAATTCTTTTTTCAATTCTAGAAGAGAAATCCCTGTCTCATTAAACAGGGGATTACTGACATAAGGGATGTATAACACCCTCTGATCTCACTATTAATAATTATGTCACTTTGCTGACCCTAAGAAATACTTTATATGTAAAATTAAAAGATATTGCTTTGTCATTTTTTTAGTTATTGAAACCTTAATGTAATAAAGGATTTGGTCTTGCAAGAATAAAAGGAGCACTGTCATTTCTAGTCAGCTGTCAAACTCGTTTTTAGGACGTGGATATCTCTGGATATATTCCACCTCAAAATCTGTTACTCCTATGAAGTAATCTCCCGTAGCCTGCTGTATAGAAGCTAATTGATTGAAGCGTGTTAAGCAAGCCTTGAATTAAATGATGCAAATCTGGGCTAAGCAGCCACAATCCACTGAGACCTAGGCAGACATGCATGCAACAGGAGGAGAGGGCAGAGGCCCTTTGCTAACGTCATGCTGTTGGGAAAAAAACACAGATTAGAGAACAAAAACACAGAAACACACTCTCGTAATAGTCTCAAAGGGAGGCATACAGGGGACAAAAAACAGCCAAGTTTGTTTATCAAGTTTGCTAATATCCCTGGCCTAATGCAGCAAAGAGCCAACGCTAAATCCCTGTTGGGTTCCTGCTGTTGAACTGAGCTCTATTATTAAGTAACCTGAGACCTCTGTTTCCACAACACCTAAGTCTGACAACCTGCTGGTACTTACTGTATAGGGTGACTGGCATGCTGAAAGATTGAGGAAAAGGGAGAAGGGAAAGTGGACACGCACAGAATGAAAGAATTGAAACAGAGACAGCAGTGTCTCCCTAGATAAGATGCTGAAAATTTCCGAAATGAAGCATATAGGGAGAAGGAAAATAATTTCATTGTAATGGATGGGTGTTAACAAACTACCTTGCAGAGCCGAGGCACATTTAGCCATTACAGGGAGATAATGGATAAAAGTTCACAATCACTCTTTAAAAAACATTCTGAAGCGTTAACTCATCTTTATCTGAGTCATGTAATCCTAATAAGCATATCAAATGACATCAGCCACAGTTGGCATTAGCACACACCCATCTTCAAACTTTTGCTATTAAGACTTCAGCCAACATCAGTGTAATAAAGTGGTACAATAAAATAAGTAAATTTACAAAAGAAAGCAAAAACAGCAAAGATCCCCAAAGGGGCATCTTGGGATGTGGAGCGGGGTTTGCCTGTGCATGCTAAAAAGTGAACAATCATATAATGGAGCCCTTATCGCACAATTATTCTGCTATTGCCTGCCATTCAGGAAGAGTAATGGGAGAGGCAATTTCAGTTTGCTTGGAGGAATCACATCCCCCTGACATCTAGGAAGAGACATTTATCAGGCAGACGACTTTAGCACACACACACATTGCATGAAAAATCTCTTCAGCAGCTGCTGTTTTCTCATTTTCTCATCTTGTCTTTGCCTCTCACTTTACCTCCTTTTTAGTGGGAGCTTTTGCAAACCATACCCTACAAGGCAAGATGACTCACTATATGCAAATTTTTCCATACTGTATGCCAGTTTGTCAGAGATAAGAGTTTAGCTATGGATAACTGAATCCTGTCACAAAGATTTCCTCCAAAATGCTTTGGAGCTGGCAGAACTGAAAATTGTACACTTAAGCATTTGGATCTGAACACAAAACCTGATCCAGTCCAGCCACTGGAAAACACCACAAATCTGAACACACCTGACCTTAAACCCAAATGCTGCAGAGATGGGCCTTGTGACATTCCAAAAAATTGAAGACCACTCCAAAAATAGACCAAAATATGTGGCAGTGACAAATATCGATTTATTTATGTTTTTCGATTTCTTTCTGCTTCAAATCATTCAAATTTTCTTCAGAGCAGAAGCTGTGTGTGTATGTGGAGGATGTAACCATTAAGTCCATGATGAATGTGCCTTTTAATCCAAGAGGCATTTCTTTGGCCCTAGGGTGTGGAGATAGGCCGAAACAAATCTGCAGAGCCAAATAAGCAGACCACAAAGAGCAGCATTGCAATGGGAATACTTCTTATAATGTCATGTTCTTTCTACAAATCTTAAGTTGTCAATTTGTGGCCTAAGTTCTTATCAATTCAATCGCATGTATGGAACACTTAAGATCGTCCCATGACTCAACACTACAAAAAGAACCACTCAAGTGGTTTTGGACCAGTACTTGTAATAAAAGTAGGATCAAGGAGGCACAACCAAGAGTAAATTGGAGTTTTCCTTCTTCTTACCCTGCTATGTTGTGCAAACATAAACCAAACAAATTCTTCATAAGAATCTATAAAAAAAGGAGCCAGTAGTACTTGTGTCATATTCAAACAATTCAACCACTCAAAATAAACACAAATCTGGGATTGTATCACCATCTGGAGATTTCACCAAGAACTAGTGGATTAGGTACTGAATGTTCTGAGCCTGACAAGTTGACAACACAAGAAACAGTTAGTGTGCAAAATCTTAACACATTAGATCAGCATAAAACTGGAAACAACACAGTCATACACACAGTGAACATCGATAAATACACATTCATCTGCCTTAAGTGACAAAATGGCACAATGGTCAAGCAGCCACCCAAACTCTGTGCTGCAGATCCAGCTAGAGCAGTCAAACCAGTGTAGGCGAGCAGCCAGAATTAAAATTACATTGCTTAATTAGAGTGGGAGGTACAACTCTCTCAGCTGGGCAAGCCAATGGCCTTATGTTGACAGAGTAAGCTAGGCATGAACTTTATAAACCTCTGGATCAGCATAAGCTGCTGTAAAACTTGCTAAATGATAATGAAGTGAGCGCACATTATCCCTCCATCTAACTGTAAAGTAGATATCATATGCAAATATTATGCAAATGAAGAATTATGGGAACCAGGACAATTTTATCTCGAGCTCATGTCAGAGTTCAAACACACCATGGCCAATAACAGACTTCAACTTTGTTTTACATAAGATAATCCCTTAAACAGAAAACGTTAAAAGGTGCCAATACACTCACACCACCCACAGCTGTCAAACAACATCTACGGTAATAAGGGAAAACCTTTATGCCTAATCACCTTTGGCTTTTGTGTATCAGCAGATGCAGTGCATATCAATGATGAGCCACCTCTGAATACCTAATACCTATCAGTTTGTTTTAGCACCAACCCCTACTGTGTTTTTGCCACACGTGGTCAGTTTAAGTCCACTGTAAACATTAAAGAGGAATTTCATACCATTTTAATTAAGTAGTGAGACCAGGTACAACTCAAAGGGAAAAAAACACTACAGTTATGCCAATGTGTAGATGATAAATGATGTCAATTAAAGCACTTCATTTCTTAGTTCAGGCTACAATGACCAAGACAGCTTAGTTATCCCGGTCGTGGCGCAGCATGACAGCACTTACATTTACAAGGGTTGCACTGAGTGCAAGTTTCTGACACGCATGCCTACTGAGCAAACCAAAAACAAATAGGTTTTGTTTTAAGTGGCACTGTACTGAACAGCTGAAAGTTTTTAAGTGTCTTTCATGAGGCTGACATTCAAATGGGTGTTGAGTTGCAGCCCCGCCTCTGATCATCCAAAAGGCAGAGACTAGAAATCCAAGCTAAAATAGCATGTAGTCCAGTTGCTTAACTTCAATTATGTCACATTATGTCAAAAGAACAGAGAGGGAGGGGGAAAAATAAATCACTGAGGAATTTGTTGCCTCAATGAACTAAATTTACCATTAACACTATCTGAACACTGACATATAATGCGGTGAATTCTCCCTTAAAGTTGAACCTAGTCTCTCCACATTATAGATGGATGAGAGAGGGTATTAATAAATCATTTAAACAACCAACACCAGTGACATTACAGTGATATAAGATCTCCTGCTGCGCCCACATACAGTGTGAAATGGGTACTTGTACAAAAATACCTGCAGGCTGCTTCCGGCATATCAAATAATTGTTAGCATCGACTAACTATTGAAAAGTTAGAAGAGAAAAAGTAAGTGTTTACCAGTGTCTGAGTTCAAGCTTCTGTCCTTGTCTGTCTCCTCTCTTCCATGAAAGCAATGAGAGCATGGAAAAAGAAGAAAGAGAGAATGAGAGAAAGAGGAGAGGAAGGGTAAGGAGAGAAAAGAGACAGGGTTTGGTCTTCTTCTCGCTGTCTGTCACTCTCTGGTCCTTATAATGTGGCTCTTCGCCTGTCAGCCTCTGTATGTCAGCCTGTCATATCCAACTCTACGCGGAGGCATTGTGTTGTCCTTTGCTCTCCTCTCTACTTGTCCCTCCCTTTTAAAAAGGGCAAGGAAGCTACAGACAAACCCTAACCCTCCCTGTGACAATGAGCTATGTTGCTATTGGCTCCTTAGTTAGCAACTCCCTATGACTGTTAACCTAATTGGCAAAAAGGCAGAGACAGACATTGGCAGAAACAAAACAATAATATTATGAGATAATAACAATATTTTAAATGTAGCTTCTTCCTTTCATTGAATAGTAGGTGCTTGGTCTTTTTCTTAGGCCACAAAACACTTTCAAGATAAAAGGGTGAAATCTGTACTCATTAGGTAATCTTTTTGATGAAAAGATAACATTTGTTTTAGCTTTAAAAATGTAAAAGAAGGAATGGGTTATTTATTAGAGCCCACCATAACATCTTAAAATCCCTTATTTTGCCTGACCTAAATGGCACTAAAAGGGTAAAAAAATGTTAATAATAAACAGAAACCCTTTTCTGTTAATTATATATTCTTACATGTAAGCAGGCAAGTGAATGCACTGGATCATGATTAGCTAATAAAAATCGTCACAGTCGAATGCTTCATCTCTGATCCCCAAGTTTACAATTTATCGAACATCAAACCTACTTGTGTAAAAGTCCTGCCCCTGCAACTAATAACCATGTACTGTCTTACAGTAGTGCCTGTGTGATACTTTTGTACTATGAACTGCATTCATGTACCACCTTTGAACATATATTTCTTTTTCTGTATGCAGTAATGCAGCAGGAATGTGACGTATGTGCCAGCTGTTGAGAAATACAAGTGTTGAGCAATAAATGCAGAACGTGGACAAAGCGTGCACACCCAAAATAGAGGATGAAATGTAATTCGGAGAATCTATTCCAAGGGAAAATATGATCTTAGTTTGAACTTCTTGGCTCATACCACAGATGACAGTCCCATAACTTGAAGAAACTGAGAACTGACCCGTAGCCCACAGAGATAGACACACAAACTCAGGAACACTGAGACATTTTCCACAAAGGAACATTGTGTCTTCTGTATTGTTTTGGTTACTGGTGTTATAATTTTCACAAACAGGTTTTTAGTCAGACTTGTCGCTCTTCAACAAACTGGCTTCTTAAATGGAAGACATTTGGATGCCTTTCAATAGGAAATGCATCGATGAAAAATGAAAAATGGCTGAATTCCTTTAGCTTGAGAGACCTGCGCAGTGTGTGCTGGCTCACTGTCACAGCGGAGACTTGCTGGGACCCTCTACAGAATGTACACTACACACTACATACCACTGTTACTTTCCTATTCTGTACAGAGAAACATAAACAAAGAGATGTCTTGTTGTCTGTTGACATTTTTCAACTTCAAATTAAAACCACGCCGATCTCCTTTTAACAGAACATACTTAAACTGTTTCCATGGTCTAGTCTGATGTTCAGAGGACTGATTTCCCTCTTAATGTCAACCTGATTTACCGGGCTGATCTTACTCGGGGCTTTTCAAATGAATAGCCCTGTTGTGTTCCCCTTTATCAGCCTAAACAGATTCATTTTTGGAAAATGTGAAGTCTGAGTAAATCTAAGTCTAAGAATATCCATGACAGTGGACATTTCTTGAAGTGGTTGAGCACAATTTCATTATCTATTTCGCCCTAAACAAGAAAAAAATCTTAACACTCATCTTTTTCTTTTTTTTTTACAGGTAAAAGGATTAAGGTAAAATTATTTTTTATCTTGTACAAGATACATTTTCTGGACAGTCTTTTGAACCTCACCAGATATCTGATATGGTCAAAAGTGTCTATAGGAAGCATGTTTTAAAAATAGCAATAACTTGTGCAGTGCACAGGCGAGAGGAAGCACCAACAACAGGGGATATGAAGTGTTGGGAGGCTGTGACCCTTCTCCTAGACAGAGCACCTCAATACACTCAAGGCCACACTGAACAACAGGAAACTAGCAACAATGAACCTCCACACCCCCTCCAAGTGGAACACATTAGGGCTTCCCTTCAGTTTTATAACACAGAGAAATTCAGCATCTTAGCTACTGCGCACAAAAAGTTAGATTAGATCTTATTGTAGAAGGTAGAGTCTTTTATAAAGATCACTCATTCATACCTGTGGCTTTTAGGCTTTAAAACTCTCTAGCCAATGCCAGACATCTGAATTTCCCTTCTGGGATTGATAAAGTACATTCTATTCTATTCTATTTTATTCATTTCTAAAAGTTATTTACAGATATAGATTACTAACACAGAAAATGGATGGGATAATGGTAGGCTCTGGACAAATCAAGCAAAGCCCTGAGCGGAGGTTTGGGACTGGATTGTTCCATTTATGGGACAGTGAACTAGTTTACACAGGAAAATAGATCATCACAGGGAGTCTGTTAAGTCTTGACAGCAGATCCACTTTGCTTACAGGCAGCATCCTGTTAAGTCTGCTTTCTTCTTTCATGGCACGCTCTTCAACTGTGTTGATTTCACCAATGACCCTACTTTCCAGTTTAACAGATTAATGCACAGTATTTCCATACTACAGCCTACACACTCAGGAGGTTTATTGTTATCTGCTCTTTTCCTTTGTTTATGTTTGAAATGCCTGTTCAGATGGGTCCTGTCAGTATCACCAGCTGAGATTGGGAGCACAGAACGTAAAAAAAGTGAAAATAAATACAACATGAAGCAACATACTTCTAGTTTAGGTTTCCTACCGGAATGTCATTACGAGGCACCACTGTTAAAACTACTGTAACGTTACACATAACTTTACTTACTATAACCGGGATGGTCGTAACTATGCACAACCAAGCAAGCGAGGTTGACCGTGCACTTCTTGCTGCTACAATTCTTTTTATATAGTTATATATTATATAGTAGCTTTCGTGATCAGCACCTCGTTTTGATGTCTTACAACAATTATAGCACGTAAGCAGCTGAGACATACCCAGCGGCTTAAACCCCAGTCGTTCATTTCGGCTGCAGAGGCAAGCTAACAAAGCTGCTAAAGCTCGCTAGCGGGAGGTTGCGGTTCAAGGAGTGTGCCTAAATTAGGGACGTTAAAGGGAAAACCGACAGAGAGGCTGTGACGAGGAACTCACCCACTGGACCTTCTTTGTGTTTTGACGAGCGTCTGCCATTCACACTTTTCTCAAATCTGTTACTTCCACCACCCTTTTTGCTCGACGCCATCTTCGCCCACTCTGTTTACGCACCTCCTCTCTCATCTCTCCTACATACCTGCCTGCGGGCGCGGAGGCCCCGCCCACACCAAAAATGGAAACCAATGATCGGCGGCGTAACGGTCCAGTAGCCAATCAAAACACTTCATGGGTTTTTTATATAGGAAGAGAGAGCTATTGTCCATTCAGTAACAATTTCGTGCTGTGTAGACGATTCCAGAGGAAATTTCAGTTTGTTTGTCTTTTACATAACTTTATTCTTCACTCAGGGAAAATGCAGACGGTAAATACATTGTGACACAACATATGGACATTCAGTAAAATACAAGAAATTCATACCATTGATTTTTTTTTTATCAGCAAACTTTATCTAAGCTAATAACAACAAACTCAACAAATCGATTTAACTCAGTTGGGATTTGGCTTGAAAACTTGAGTTTTTGTTTGTTTCCATGAGTAGACTAAGCAAGTGTCCTTTAGCTTGGCAATTTCATGATGAAGAAGAGAAATAATTTTTTGAGCATGTAATACACTTTGCACACTTGCATTTTAAGTGGAGGAGCTTCTTAGTCTTCTAACCTCATTGTTCCTTAATACTGACAACAGGCCAGACTGAGTGGACCGTATTGTGAGACTGTTTGACTGCTGTTTAATGCTGTTGTCCGTCACCAAAAGAAATTAATCAAACATTGTGCTTTCAGATGCTTAAACTAAAACAGTAGCCTATGTACAAAACTTCAAATTCCGGTGCATGTTAAAGAATTAACCTGATATTCAGATATCACACATTAAAACTTCAGCTATGCCTTTTAAAAAGCACTCAACACTCTCCTTTTCATCCCTCTCCATTTCTGTTTTTCCCCTTTCCTTCAAGGTTTCTCCAGCTGGATCTCTTCCTCTTCCTCTATTATGTTGCACACATCCTGGTATGGGCCATGTGTCTGGGAGCGTTCAATCTGATCATAGGTGGTGCAGCAATCATCCAGATTTAGCCCCTGAAGTATGAGATAAGAGAGATTAAAATTAAGACAACACATAAAAATCAATGGCACATACTCATGTGAAATTGATCAGTAGCACAGGATTACATGTTTATCTTATTCAGTACTTCCAGCAAAAAGTATTTGTATTTCTTATATTTATGCCATGATATGTTTTGGACTCAGAGATGATGTGACACATTTAAAGGTAACCTGATATATGTTTTCTTCTTCCTTTGTCACTTTCTTCTTCTCAAGCTCATTGAGTTTCTTTGACTGTGAGGGGAAATGCAGAAGTTGGTAAAGCTGGGTAATTTTGCAACTTCCCATGGAGGAAAGGCAAGAAACAATATAAAAAATAACCACTTAGATTTCGGATGGACTAGTTGAGGTAGGCCTAGATTACAGATTGTAATTATTTGAGCTGTGTTGACATGAGTGACGAGGCAATACTACTGTTGAGAAATTTTAGAAAGTAACCATGGCTTTGACCTTAATGCTGCGGGTCAGGGATAGTTGAAAGATTAGTTTAGGTTCAAGTTATCAGTCATGATGATGTGACTTTCTGACCTTAAGGAGGAGGGTGGCAGAAGGCAGAAGCACACACAGGAGCAGCATGATCCCCTCAGCTTTCAGGATGTTGTTTTTGGCGTTTTCACTGATGTTTATTGTCTTCTCCAATGGTTCTAGACATACAGACAGGTTCAGAAGTATTTCTTTGTGTGTGTCAGGCTGTTAAGTGTGTCTTTAGGTATTTGTATACAAGTGCATGTTTTGTAGCAAATGAGGCTTACAATTGAAAAAGGGTAGAGTGTATTAAAACTTAGCAGAATTACTTGGAGATTTATTTAAAGACTGATTGGTTGGTTATGTAACTGCACCATTCAGTATTAAGCAGACAACATATAAAATACCTGAATGAACAATTGATAGTACTGTTAGTAGTGGTGTTCTTGTAATCTAATGCAGGTTATTTCACACATTATCCCCTGAGTTTTGTGGTTGCACTGCATTTCCACATCTACCATCTGTATTTAATGCGATTATGGTGCAAAATGGCATTTCATTATGACAAATGCCTCTACATATTAGAGTAATTACAACTTGGTCTAATCTTTGTGCTATTTTAAGTAATTGACTGGACAGCAGACTGTAATGAGCCCATCCTGATGATGTAAAGATTAACCAGGGTTCAACATGCTGGATGCTGCCACTGACACAGCTCTTGGGTAGACTAAGGTTAACAGGATTTATGGCTTATTAGGTGTTAGCAGTGCTTAGAGCTCACTTGACTCCATCTCTCCACATTGACCATACACAGACACTCTCGCTTGCATTTCTAACTAGTTTGCAGTGCATTTGCAGCCCATCCCAACACACACACATACAAACACTCACTGTAGACCTGTAGGAAGGTGCCGTGAGTAAACTTAAGGAAGTTACTGTTGTTCAAAAAACACTGGTACAGCCCGGAGTCCTTTAGCTGGACTGGCGTGAAGTTGAGCACGCTGCAGAATTTGCTTGATGTATTCACAGACTCTGGCTGTTTTATCATTTCTGCTTTCAGGCTTTCATTGGATAAAATACGTCTGACCCAAGTTAAATTCAGTGGCATCCCATCAGGGTTGAAGCAGCACTTCAGGTCAGCTTTGCCATTGACTCGCACCCTCAAAAAGGGCATGTCCGGCTCCAACTGCAGCTCTGGCTCAGCGATAACCACTGTAAATGAAGCAACATCAATAGCATAGTAATATGTTTGTTCAATACTTGATTACAACTAAACAATTGTCAGCTTGTTTACTAATAAATGCATCTATTATAATAGCATGACCTAAATTTACAATGAAACATAAGATCTAAGAGGCTGAATTACAAAAAGAGCTTTAAAACAGTGCACATATTTACTGAAAAAAACAGAGCACAAATGTAGCATAATAACAGAGCCATCTGTTTTGACAGGAGATGAGCTTCACTGAAGCAGAACGCAGAAGAGCTAAATATACAAAAAAGGTTATATACAGCGCATACTTGCAGTAACACATGTTAAAAAGTAAGAATCCTTATTTTTCCACAAAAGCCATAAAATAATTAAATATACACAAATATAAGTGGTTATATATACAAAAATACACAACTATTTTAGATAAAAGTTGCATCATTAAAAAAATTATCTGACTTACCAACTAAAAAGCTGTAGAGGAGGAAATTTACAACTGGTCCCATAACGTTTACGAATGTTTAATCCAGATTAAAAAAAAGGTACTAAAATAATGCAGATAAAGTTCCCTATACGACGCTGGTCCGAGTGTTGGCTGTTTACTGCTAGAACAAAATGGTGCCTTGCTTTTCTGTCAGTCAGGATTTACGCTTGAATGAATTTGGACCATATTTGCATAAATGTTACATCCGCTTTTTGTTCAGACAATCTATTATATGTAAATTTGATGTATATACATCTTATATGATATATAAGAGAAAGGCAGATAGATAGATAGATAGATAGATAGATAGATAGATAGATAGATAGATAGATAGATAGATAGATAGATAGATA